>JAWWEQ010000045.1:6951021-6963495 GCA_035583055.1 Torymus tubicola | reverse complement strand
ATATAGCCACACACGTACGGGCAAAACGAATGATTCCAAATCATGATAAATCAAAAGATAAAAGAAATACGCGAGCCATATTTTTAATGGTAGATTATATGGAATTTCGTTGCATACCTGCCTACAGAAAGAGAGAGAGAGAACGGGATATTTATGTATTCTGAAATTACGTATTTATTACACAATTAGCTTTTTATTGCGTTCGGGGGAGGAGGTGGGGGGGTGCAAAATAGCGCGAGAAAATATAATAATTCTCGTTGAGTTATGAGCCGAAGCGAATTCAAGAATAAGCGCGCGAACGAGCGAGCGAGCGGGGAAACAACGCGCATATACGCGTGATTTGTGCGGAAGTGTGTCGCTCTACCGTGCGCTTAAAGGGGAACGAAATAAAAACCAATAACAACGGTTGGTTGCTGCTGCTGCTGCTTTAAACGTATGAATTTTTAAAATCTTGAACGGCGATAAGCTGGGATAAATTGAAAAAAAAAAGCTCGAGCGAACTCTCGTGTGTACGCCTTACGTATGGTCAGGCATCATGCTTATGAATATTCCATTGCGCTATATGTGTAAGAGGAGAGTTGAAGCGATATCAGACGACGAAGGTGACGGTGGTGTAATGTGGGGTTCTTGAATATATCTGAAAAACTTAAAGGCTGCGCGTGTATATTATATCGGTAAGATATGTTTTTTGTTTGTGAACGTTTAGTTATACACGTTTATATTAAATTAAAATACGTCTCTGAAGGTTAAATAATAAAATTTCATGTCGGTGATCCAAAAAGCGAGATAGGATAACATACGTATAGAAGCCAACAATCGTACGATTAATCATAATCAATAAACCAAATTAATGCAGATTTTATCGCTTATTTGTTGCCGAATTTTCAAGAAAATCTCGATTTGGATGCTGAAGTCGCAGAAACAATGGCATTTCCAACTTAAGTATTAAACTAGAAAAGCCACTATTACATCTCCTCAGGAATTAATGATCGCGACTTTTTAATTATATCTGAAAAACTTAAAGGCTGCGCGTGTATATTATATTGGTAAGATACGCCTTTCCTTTGTGAACATAATGTGATTGCAATAGTTTTTTACAACAGAGATAAAGAATATCCACTATTTCGGTAATACATATTTATTATTTGATAGTATTTCGATATTTGACAGAGAATATATGCAATACTGAAATATCGGATATTCACGTTTTTAGGAACGATCTGTAACTGCTGAGACAGTGTATTGTCATTACCTTTCTAAAAATGGAAATGGAATTACTCATTCATTGCGGGTATATTGGAAATTCATATTGCCGATTTAGCATTGCTAGAACTGCAAGGCCATTTTGGCGTCATTGAATTTATAACAAAAATTTTTTTATGACTTATTTGGCTTCTGAATACAGTTAAGAGTGAAAAATTGAAGCAACTAACAACACAGTGTCAATTGGTGTTCCAGGCATCAATAGCGCTTATCGTCTAGCTATTTTTGTAACAATATATACCTCCGATGTAAATTTTCAACAGTGTAGCAACAACGTATGCGTAATATATTATTTTGAATATTTAGAAAAAAAAACTTCTTTGTACTTAAACAAAGTCATGTACCAAGACACCTTTTAACACTCACAAGACGACAACCGCAATTCATATCTCAATACAAAAAAATTGATGCTCTTACCAATACAACCACTAGAGTATCACTCTACCCTTTTATCCCATATTCCCAATGCTCTAACGAATTAATTCAATTACACCGTTGATTTAAGATTCAACCCACGCATTTCGCATCAATCCGCTCGATTACCACGCATGCACTCACACACACACATCCCTCTATACTAAAAGCAATATACATCGTCCAAGTATAAATATAACTGCGTTGAACGCGGTAAAATTTCAATATTAATTTTGCCGCAGTAATCCCATTGTAACTCTCTCTCTCTCTCTCTCTCTCTCTCTCTCTCTCTCTCTCTCTCTCTCACTCTTACTCTACCTCTTGGTTTTCCCACGCGTTCGCGCGCTCGCGCGTATACCACACGTCGACGCCCCGAGAAGCGGCAAATGCACGTTGATGCATACACCCACACACACACACATGTACACGCGCGCTCGTGCGTTCAGGTATACACATGCATACATATATAACACGGTTGCGCGCACAGAGGGAGGCAAGTGAGCGAGTGAGTGAGAGAGAGAGAGAACCTTCGGCAACTATGTATCGACTTTGGGGCTGATTACATTATAAAGTGAGCAACGTTTCAGCCCGTCAGCGGGGCGCTTACACGCTTGCCGACGCCTGGGCGTGCAAGTGCACGTTTATATATATATATATATACACACATACACACATCTCGCCACGTTGCAGCATACATACATATATACGTATATATATAAGTATATATCTATATATATATATCTATATAGATATATCTACACGTATACAGACAGCAGGTGTGCACACGCGCGCGCGTGCGCGCGTTCCTCTCTCGGCACATCGACCGCCACAACCTGAATTAGACCACTCGTGAATCATGCAAATCAGTCCTCCTCCGGCTCCAGCAGCAGCAGCGCCTCTTCCTCCTTCCTTCGAGGCACCTACACACACACACACACATACATACACAAGGGCATCCGAAACGTCTCTGCGCGACGCGTCGATTCGAGCTTCTCCAAAAACTCCTTGGTATTCCCAGAAGGGATGCGCCAAGAGCGAGAAATGATTAGCCTGAGGGTCTTCTCTCTCTCTCTCTCTCTTCTCGTAGCACATATGTGTATGCGAGTGTACTTTATTGCGTGATGCGAGGAGAAGAGAGTGAGGCGAAAAGGAAAAGTCTTGGGGGCGCGTATAGAAGAGATAGCGCGAGCGTTGAGGATTTATTGAGCGACTGTGTGAGAGAGAGAGCGTGCGAATAAATGTCACTACCTATAGCCGCGACGACGACGACGACGATGTGTACGTGCGATACGCAAACGGCCGGGTTGAAAGTATATAACGAGAGAACTCGAGAGTTCGGCAGGGTGGAATTCAATCCTTCAAGACTGCTTTTTTATGTATATACGAAGGCAGCCAGGTAGTTTGTGCGTTACTTGCAAAAGTTATAAATCGCGTTGGGCGTGCGTATGTATATATATATATCCAGGTCGCATCGATGCAACACTTCAATTTCGTGAATAAATACTACGGCCATGTACGTAAAGCGGCGTTTGTACTAGACTTTTGTATTTTTGCACAGAGGTTATATACACGCATACACATACACAACAACAACAACCAGTAAAAGCATTTTGTGGAGTGTAAATGAAAAATGCCTCTAATGAATAGTAAACTTTAAACGTTCGAGAGTACACAAAAAAAAAACGAAAAAAGAAACGGGGTGGGGGGAGAAAAAACGATTTCATATTTATTGCTGTATAGCGTCGAGACCGTTTATACGCAGGCGCGCGTGGCATTCGAATTAATAACGCGAAAAAATTGCCTCGTCATTTTAATCCTGTTTGCCACGCGCGCGCGACGCCCTTCCGCCAATTACACCGCGGAAAATTTGATGCGCTTAACTGCGGGTTAATGGTTTTAGTAGAGCAAATAGTTAACTATCCTCTCTCTCTCTCTCTCTCTCCGACCTTCTTTTTTTTCTGTCTCTTTTTTTTAACGATACCCCGCGCGCGCTAACACGTGCACATACACGACATAACGATGAATTACGATTAAGCGCTGGTAGTACGGGGATTTTCGAAATTGACACGTTAAAACCGAATGGAAATTCCACGCAATAAAAGAGGAATCCGACGAGACGAGCATGGCAGAGAGAGAGGGAAAGGGGTCAGGGAGAGAGAGAGAGAGAGTACGCGAAGAGGTATTTAACCGATGGAGCGCAGAATGTCCAGCGCGAATTTCCTTAATACTTGGAATGGTTAGGGCGCCTTATAAATCAAATTAAAATTTTAAATTTGTCCTCCGCTCCTCCCACACGCTCGCGCGTAGGAGAAGGGAGATGTTGATTGCGTGTTAAGGGAGCGAAGGAGTGAGAGAACAGGCGGAAACGTAAAAGTGTGGAAATTACATTCCGATGAATAATTGAATTGGAAATCGTGAATTTTAACGACGACTTTCCTCTCTACCCTTAGAACTTTTACACTCCCTACCAGTAGCGGTGTGGAAGAGGCGCGATTCGAAAAATCTCCGCACCGTCATTATAAAACGCGCGTAATACAACCGCCACTACTACTACTGCTGCTGGTGGTAGACTCTATACGCGTTGGTTATTACCAGACCTCGTCGACTTCTAGAGCAACACATACACATGTATATGTATGTATATACCATATAAGAGGTGTCTAACAGCTCTTGTACTGTGGCGGAGGAGAGAAAAAAAAACCGGCTTGTTGCGCAAATTTATTCTTGACGATGATACGCGCGTTTGCAGCACGTATCCCTGGGTTTACCGAACGTTGTAATCTCTTCTCGTTCTCTCCTGGTATATAATGAGAGAGCGAGCGCAATAAAGCTACGGCGCAGTACGCGAGGATTCTCTCTCAACCCCTTTTCTCTCTGAGATATTAAAAAAGTTGCTCCTTTACCCCCCTTTTAACGTATACATTAAATATTCCACCCCAGTCAAAGTTATGATTTTCGCCCGAGTTTGACTTAATTCATCCGACTAGTCGTTACCGTCGTTACTTTTTAATTTAACCCCTCCCTCTCTCTCGCTCTCTTCTCTTTCTTTCCTTTTATTTTTTTTTGCTTCGTTCTCTTTTTCAGAGAGATCGTGCCACGGCGCGCGCGCGCGAGTCGGCGACCCTTTTTTTTTTCATTAGCATTCATTATTGAAACTTTTTTTTCTTCTTACACCACTTCGCACTTTCGAAATGAACTGTGAATATTAACGGCTGTCTAAATAATTGAGAATCTGCGAAGAAAAAAGTGTATATACCTGCGTTCTTTGTTTTTTTTTCTGCACGGATTTGGAGTAGTAGGACGAAAAATGTGTTTTACGGTATATGGTATTAACATTTCGCCTGTGTGTATGTGTGTGCGTGGCAGTTTAAGCTGCTTTACTCGAAAAGCAGCAGACATTCAAGTTTTTAATAATGCACGTGGCCTGCGTAAAAGCCGCGACGACCTTAACATCACTCGTGTTTTCATATAATATTCCTCGTATTGTGTACTCTCGCATGCTGTTATCGCGAAGTAAATTTCACGAGACGGCAGACTATTAAACATTCATGTACAATTGTTCGATAAAACAAAAGTTGCGCGCTGCATATACATACTTTTTGCCCTTATAAGTATCCCGTCGAGAGCTAAACTCTTAATGATTGAACGATAAGAAGCCGCATACACACACACGCGTGCGTATATGAGCATTTACACGCTAATCAAGTACATAATCAAATAACGATTACGAGCTATGTTTTGGCTCGTGAAATCTCACTCCGACACACACCGCGATACAAAGATATACAGAAGAAACACAGTAATGAAACTCCTCAACGGCTGCTGCTGCTGCTGTTTCTTGTTTCATCATCTTTTTCATCTTCCTTTTTTTCCCCACTCGCGCGCCACTTACTCCCATCCTATTTTCATAAAAAAGCAAACGTTACTTGTACGCTTTAAAAAAAAAGCAAAAAAAAAACAAATAAACATTTTATTTTATTATTCTAATGACAACGAAAGCAGAGGCACGCGTGTATGCTCCCCATATCTCTACCTTTTATTGCAAAACAAAAAGAAGAAGAAGAAAGAAAGACAGGTTGCGTATATATGTTAACATACAGGTATTATGTAGGTCATACATTATAGTGTTCTTTTGATCATGTGCGTTAGCTTATATACGAGGAAACATGTGTCCATAGCGAGAGAACCGGCGCGTACGATTCTTTCCATGAAATCAGTAATCCATTATATTATAGCGAACGGCCGCGCGTTCAATGAACAACTGTGTATATATATATATATGCCATTATTAAACCTTAGAAATTGAAACTCACGCGTGTTGTGTATACCGCCCCAGGGTCGTCAGCGGTACCGCGGCGATATGCAATTTGCTAAATATCAGTATAGTAAAATCCAGATGCGCGTTTCATTAGAATATTGCCGGCTAGATGAGTTTAATGGAAAATTACTTTTAAACTGTTGACCTCGCCCTCTCGACAGCAGCACACGACGCGAAATGGGTTACGGGTCAGTTGAACTGTCTGAACGATACACCACCAATTATTATAGTATATATTTTTATATTAAAAACGTGTATCCTCGTCTACTCACCCCGTCATGTATTATACATGTTATATATACCACACGTGCGTGTTGCGAAGCTTTCATCTCGCTATATATATATATGTATGTGTGTGTATGTTTGCACACGGCGCATATGCACGCGCTCTATTTGACAGCGGAAAAAATCCGTTCCGCATGAATTCGTAAACAAATAGGACGTTGTTTAAGCTGTTCTCTATATATGTGTATGTATACGTGTATGTGTACGCTTGCTGTTGCTGCTGCTACTGCTGTCGCCTGTCTTTTTCACTCTGCGCGCCGGTCGAAAAGACAGTTTTACCGGTGGTTTTTAGCGGATGAACACAGACGGCGTATATACACACGTTCACTCTTTGATATTTAAATTTGGAAAGGAATTTTTAAATAATCGTGAAATGGTGTATAAAATTACAGGATACGAAAATATATATTTACAGTGGAAGTCTCGTTTCTCTCTTTTACCGATGAATTACGTACGTTTCACTTTTTTTTTTATGGATTTCACGTTTTCCGATGTACACTGTATACTTGCACATTACTGAATAATCAGGAAGGTTTTACAAAATTCATAGTATCGATTTCACAAAGTTGAATAATGATAATTTAAGAATTGAAATTGCAATCGTTGGCACTGTAAACACTTTTGAAATTGCAAATATATATATATACTCTGAAAAGTATATTTCATTCGTATCAGAAAATATTGGATTTACATTGTATTCGTCGAGTTTTTATATTAAACTATGAAAAAGATTTAAAAAATTTATCGTTTCTACTAAAGCTGAAAAATGATAATTTAATAAAAGAATTTGTAATATTTCCAAGAACTCTACATCATGTAAACGTTGAATCCGTTCCAGATTTTCTATTAAGACTTGAGCAACTTAATAAACCTTTTCATTTTTAATATAGAACAAATTGAAGTCAATTATTCGTAATATAGTAATCGACGATTAAAAATTAAAAAAAAAATACTGCTCAACTCTGTAAAAACTTAAATTAAAACTCGACAAAATAAAAAAAAAGGAACAAAATTCAATTCGAAAACCATCTTCTACAGCACCCCAACTCCTCTATTTTTTGCAAACAAAACGAAGCGAAGGGAGAAAAAAAGGAAAAAAAAATCGCGTGCCGGAACGAGGAGCAACACGGAGTAGACGGGCGGGTTAATCAACCGGTAACTAATTTCACGTGCGCACGACTACAAACATCCTCTCTCTCTCTCTCTTTCCTCTCTTTCTTGGCGCGTGGAAAAATTCCAAGAATCTCATCTCGCACTGCCGCGCAGTTCATCCTCACTCTCCCGCGGGGCGGCTATATAGCTTCTCTCTTTCTCTCTCTCTCACTCTCTCTCCTTCTTTCTCGACGATGATGTATAGGCCGTCGTAACGAAAGGAGATTTGTCAATGTGAATTTCCATCACCCGCCCGTCGTTCCACCATGCCTCCCCCACCCTCTTCTTTTTCCCCGGGATTAGGTATAGGCCCCGGAAGGTTGTGTCTTGTACGTGGAAACGAGCTGTCGGTATATAGTCACATGCGTGTGCGGTATGTTATATCGGCTAATTTTAGATATAATCCTAACCGTACACAAGGGTTATATAAAGTATACGCGAGTATATAACTGTATTACTGGTAACTTTATTACTGTATTACTGGTTTCAATAAATAAATAAATATAAAGATTTGCGGTTTTATTGTCGATTGAGATGTGAGAGAACATGAGGCTGAATTATAAAATTTGGTATAGGGTTATAATGGTTTTACATTGCGAGCAATAAATTAGTATATATATATATATCGGCGACTAATTAAATTTCTAATTTGTGTGCGTCGAGTTACGCAATAATCATCCAGCGTTACAGAAAGTTTCCGTAGGTATGCGCGTGGGTACGTAAGCGCAAACATTTCAACGCACCTATAAGTACAGTTTGAAGAGAATTTCATATGGCTGTGTAGAACAAAGTGCCGTGGAAATTTTGTACAGCAACTCTCTCTCTCTCCCTACCTACCAACATTTATAGATCCCAACGTCGTGAAGTATTTACTTCAAACTCGCACGTAGAATGGCGAATTATTATTTCAGTCGGAAAATTTTGCGTAAATAAATGGAGTAGTAGCTTGTTAATGATATAGCTGCGCTGCTGTGCTTGATAACTCGCTGATCTATAATAATGCTGCTCGCGTTGAAGTGGAGTGTTATGCTTTACGATTTATTATTTATTTTTAATTAGCTGTTTAGTTTGTTTGTGTTTCTCTGTGTGTTGTTGTATATATATGTATCTATATATAATATGAAATTTCACTCAACTCTTACTACCCTTTTACGTATAAAAATCCTATTTAAAATAATTGGATTCACGAGGCTTTTGCTTAACTGCTTGAGATTTGTATTAGTATACACACAAAGAAAAAATACCCAGGTTTCTCTTTGAGAATGCAAAAGAGAAATATAAACAACCAAAAAAAGTTTAGCAAAACGAGTAAAAAAATAAAACTTTTTTATTACACGTCACGTAACTTACAGCTATGCTGTAAAATCTAGTTACACGCGGTTACAAACGTTTATTCGCCACTGCGTCCCCCTCGTTGTTTCTAACAAAAGACTAATTTCCGCCCTTATTTTTCTAAAGCACTTTTCTTCCCCAAAAAAAAACTCTCAACTTTCCCGCCACTAATAATTCGAAAATACATGGTACCATAAAACTTCCCTCGCACTTCCTTCTTCCTCCCCCTCCTCTTCTCTTACCCACGGAAATGCATGCATGCAATATAATAAATCACGCGAGCGAAACCGACCCCATACCTCAGTTCTCTTCTCCCCTCTCTCCAAAACGCAAACACGCATAAACATCATCGGCTGCACACACCGCGAGAGCGCTGCGCGCATAGTATTCCATATCCCTCGTCTCTCTCTCCCTCTCTCTCTATTCTCGATTTCGTACGACTCATGTTCACTCTCGGTTCACTGTTTGTTCTCTGCAATTCCAGTCAGTCCATTAACGGTCAATATCGAGGGGGCGTATCAGCCGCTGTCGGATGGAAAGAGGTACGACCTCGTCTGCAGGACGTCGGGCAGCAGGCCACCGGCACGAGTCAGCTGGTGGAAGGAAGACATGGAACTGCCCTACTCAAAGGACAACGTAAGTATATATAGATGTGTGTGTGTCTTTGTGTATATATGTACATATAGACATACAGCTGTACATTGAAATTGACAATTTAAACCCGCTTCTCTAGCTCTCTTACTCCCTTAGTTTAAAGTGTATATATACATATGCACATATTCCTAGTGAAAATACAGCTACGCGAAATGACCACAGTCTTAGCAAAGCAAAAGGAAAAACGGTTAATTAATAGACACGATGAAACGCCGGTTTACCTCCATTATTTGCACTTTGAATAAATTTGAAATAGAATTCTGTAGCTTCCAAGCAGAAGAAACCGGATATGTCTATTTTTCGAGTTTCCGAGAAAAACGGGTTTTAATGTTCAAATTTATGTTTTAAGATCGGAAGAAACGAGATAAATCGCGATACTTGACTAGTCAATAGACAGATTCAAAAGACATATATTAACATTGCTATGATAACAATCACATATATTCTAGGGCAAATGTGCCAGTAGTAGGTACTACCCATAAACTTGTCACGATCGATAACAAATGATAGTGTAAACACTTCAATATCGAAACAAAACGAATAAAAAATCGTTTTTTTTACGTATGCATATACACAACTCAAAAATCATATATCAAACTTGAAACTTTGAAACATTAGATAAAATTACTATTCTTCACATACGAAAAAGTTATTCTATTTTTCAACCTACACTAATAAATATTCGAATAATAGGATAAAAAAAATTCCTCGAAACCTGGAAATTAGACAATAGTGGTTCCCATTTAATAGTAAATCCCTAATATAACTACCTAGCCCCGTTATTAGATATATAAAATGTTTTGAATTTCCAGCAGAATAGAGCCAGCTACACTCTTTTCTCCATATACACAGAAATATATAGTATATGCGTGTGTGGTTCACATCAAAGGCATATCTCTTACGCGATCACGAATTCTTTTTTCGGCCACTCAAAGCGCGCTAGATTTGTCTTTGCATGTCCAGCGCTTGCTCGTATATACGTCAAGGGAATTACAAATTGTGCGCGAGCATACCAGACAGCAAATTTTTTTCCCTTCCTCTCTTTCTCTTTTCTTTTTATTATTTCGTAGTAGTAGTTGTAGCCCTCCGAGCACGCTAATTTTATAGCGAGTGTAATACGATTTGACCCACGTGGACGTTGAATGAAAAAGATGGATTAATAAAATTTTCAAGTTGAATGCACCACGAGCTAGCTTTTTATAGTGGTGGGGGGGGCGTAAAAAATGCGCGGACGAGGATGTCAACGAGCTCGCGTGGAATTATACGGAGGCCAAGCGCGAACTTGGTAGTAGAGAAAGTGGAGCACACTCTTTTTGGAGCGCGAGGAGATCTTCAATTTGAAAGAAAATTGACCTCTCGACGTGTGTGCGCGAGCACCGGTTAAAAGAGGCCGTTTAAAGCTTTTCGGGTTAACGGTTTGACTTTGCGAGGGATTAAGGTGCACAGGTGGGTAAACAAATGAGAGGAGAGAGTACACGTGACGGCTGACGCAAGTCGAATCTTGTCTACTGATTTTTATCTATCCGGTGATGAAATTCACCTAGGATGGTAAAAAAAGTTCTTTTTTCTTATTTTTTTTTATTGTAAAACGCGTGAGATATAATGTAACGTTACGTCTGATTGGATGAAATATTCAATTACAACTCGCTAATTATACGTCACCTGTTTCGCCTAACGAAGTTCGTTATACGGTAAAGTTGTGTCTTGTAAACCCGACATTTCCTTCCGTCCGGTTAACGACTAACCCTATTTAAAAATGAACTTTTTTAACTGCATTGCTTAATAATACTTAACAAGCTGCAACGTTCTGCAATCTTTAGATCGGGGATTTTTATTAGGCTCCGGGGTGGAGGGAGTTAAGTGTCTGCTGTTTTTATGGCCCCGGGATCTTGAGATATGGTCTATAATATCAAAGATTTACGTTACATAAAAATAATTAATACCTCCGGCTATACGATCGTAACTTCGCAACTACTTAGCCGTGAGATTATTTCGGGGAAAAATTTCCCGCTTTAAAATTACTAATGATCTGAAATCTCGTTGAGCAAAGCTAAAGCTTTTAATTGTACTTCCCGAGCGACTGTTTAACGATATCTTACTATTTTAACGTTTTATCATATCCTAATAAAAAGAAAATTTATACAGTTATAATTATTATTACATTATAGTCTTAAGAATCGATCTGAAGAATTAATATTTCTCGCTTTAATCGATCAGCTTTTCATATTACCAGCCATATCTTACTTCTCGGCTTTACAAGTAATAAATTAACTATATATTATTGTGCTTTATCTTGGGAAACCGAGTAAACATCGAATACCATAGGAACGCGCGATAGCCGTTACGAGATGATTTTTACACACATATCCCATCAATTATCCTAAAACACATTAACAAGCAATTACCGGCAAAACTGCATGCGTCATGTTGTTTTCTAACTTCATCGCCAACTTATCGGGGTCAACTGTTCGACGTTTCATATAGCCCCAAAAAGAGAGAGAGAGAGGGAGGTTAGCTACACGTTTTTAATTAATGACCTATCATGCCACGCGTTCTTTCTTTTCGCTGTATTATTGGTCGAGCGAACGATTTGTCAAAAATTCAAATAAAAATAATTAATGAAAACGTGTCGTCGTTCTTTCACTCCGCGTATGTCGCAGACATCAGAAGATTGTAAAACGCGCCCGTTTCGTTGCTTTAATAATACAAAGTACGTAGTATAAATCGTGCTTGGATCGAGTCTCTGTAAAGCGTGTAGACCTCTTGTAAAAAATATAATTCAACGTGAATTCGTAATGCAATCGTGAACCGTTAAAATTTCACAAGCTATCGAGCTGTTCGGCTCGCTTGCACGCGTATATATACATATATTTTATTTGCGAGCGCAATCTCGGATAATACGCTCTTATCCATTATCCTGACTACACCGATATATTATATATATTTATACGCGTAAAGAAAGCAAGAAATAAAAAAAAATTCGGCTTCGCAAAAAGCAGCAGCAGCAGCCGCCCTCGCCCGATATATAAATTGTACATTAACGTCACGCGCGTATA
>JAWWEQ010000045.1:6909200-6950921 GCA_035583055.1 Torymus tubicola | reverse complement strand
ACGCGACATGCCGCCTCTATCAACATTACCGGATCCGCCGTCACCTCGCTACTTCATATTTCACTCTCATTCGGTTGATTCATCGCGCGGCAATATTCGCCGATAATTTATGTCTCTCCCTCTTCCTCTGCCCTCCCCCCCTATGCGAATACGTTCGACGGCGACGGTGGTAGCGGGCACAAGTCCGATAAAAATTAAATATCGATTCTCCGTACTTGGTATATAGTACAGAGTAAAAACACCAGGACCACGCGGCAAGAGCTTATTATCCTTTCGCGAAAAACCCCTGCGCTCGATTTTCTGGACGAAAAATAAAAGGAGTACACGAAAAAATACAGGGACTGCGGCGGTGGCGGGAAACAAAAAGCGACGTTGAAACAATATAGCTCTTCTCTATAATTCTCTGACAAGCTCGCCTATATATTGGTAAAAAAAGCGCCGCGTCAGGATGATTCTTCTCTCTCGCGTTCATAATTCGATACAAAAATAGAAATTCCACGAGCGCTTAATCGCGCTCTGGGACTTTACATTTTGTCTCTTTCCCCCTAGCTCGGTTTTTTTTTAATTCCCGACAAAATTTCGGCTCGTGAAAAAATAACATACGTTTCGTGTCCTCCGTGCCTCTTTTCTGCGCACCTATAAGAGTTTTAGTGGGTATAAAGCGAGACTTACATGAGCCGTTTTTAGGGTGGCTGACGAAAAATGTTGTCAGTAGACGATAAAAAGTAAAAAAACATCGGATGCTGTAAGGCTTTTTTACTTTTATCGCTAAAATATTTTCATTATTGGTTAAAGATATATTAAAATTGTAAAAAAAATTCATTGTTAAAAATAAATTCGATTGCAACAATGTATTCGCTGAATACAAATTACTCTATAACCTTAGTTTTTATAACAAAGTCGTCATATAAAATTTACTTAAATGCACGTAACTAATTAATTTCTGTATCGAAATATTCATTTTATACCAGAGAACATTTTAAATGTTGACCCTATTCAGACCGGATATTGAACCGTCAACAAATCGCATTGTTTCTTTAAATCCTTCACAACATCCTGTCATCACTTTTTTAAGAGAAGAAAATCTATATTAATATCAAATGAAAAAGTACAATAAAATCTTCTATTTGTTATGAATTTTGAATGTGTTCAGTAACGAGTAATCTTCAAACCCTACTTTTCTGTATACAACTTGACACGACTTATTACAAAGTATAACGTATCCATTTAGAAAATATTTCTTTTATTTACGATAAAACTTGACGAATGACATAATAAAATTTTAGTGCAAAAGTACCGTCATGATGTTAGTATGCACGAAGCTCTTGTAAAGGGTGATCCACATTTGTTATTTATACGGTTTCGATCTCCGTGAGCTCTCGCTTACAAATCTTTTTATATTCCTGTAATAAAATGGAGTTAAATCATTTTTATTACTTTATAGTGGCATAAAAACGCGAAAGAATTAATTTTGCCCGAAAAGTGTTACAAATTTCTCAATAGAATGCTGTTATTTCTTTGAAAAATAGGAAAAAGGAATAAATGCTAAGTACATTAAATCTTTATTAGAACAGTACACTTTTAGAAAACTTCCATATATATAGATATACTGTGTTTACATTTTAAGTTTCCAAATGTACACATTGTGAATAATAACGGGAATAGAATCCGGAGAAACTCGAAAAAAACGGCAATGGCATTGGCACATAACCTTTATCCGAACGAAGTTGAACACCCTAACCACAGAGCTAGCGGTCATACTGTCACCTAACTGAACCCCAATGTATGGATGATTTCTCAAATGAATATTAGTAAATTTAAAGAAAGCATTTTTATTCTACTACTTTTATTCTGTGTATTTTGTAGCAATATGTAGTATTTATATTGTAATCAAAATTTAATAATAGAAACATTTTTCCTCGGAATAATGCTTTACAAAAATATTCTTAAAAGTCCTGCCAAAAGTTATCAAAAAATGTAAAAGTATTATAGATATTATTTATTCGTTATAAAACGCTGGAATGATGCGATTACAACTCTAATGTAAAAACGTAACAATTTTCTATAAAATAAATTTAAATCGATTTCACTGCAATTCTCGAAATCACAATGGAAATCATCATAGAAATCGATTCAGGTTTGCTATCACTTACTCGCCATTTTCCCAACTGAACAGATCCCTCGGTTTTTCTACAGTTTTTTTTGTACGCCTCTATAACACGACGAGTATATCGCTTCATGTATTTTCTTTTTTTCTGTTGCAGACGACGGCCGACGGCAACACGACCATCAGCGTGCTGTCCTTCACGGCGAGCAAGGCGGACGCTGGCAAGCGGCTGTTTTGCCGCGCGGAAAATCCAATCATGAGGAACGGACAGGGTCCCATCCAGGACTCTTTGGTTTTGGAAATACAATGTAAGCCCATAATTTACAGCGCCTGCGCTCGTTACTGCTGCTGCTGCTGCCTCTGCTGTTCTTTCTCTTTTTCTTTCTTTTTACTTGCTACTCTACAGCAGGGCGTTTTCATTGATTTTCCACAGCTAGAATGGGTGGAAAACCAGATTGCGTGTATATGTGTATGTACGTGTTTTCTCTCGCGCTACTCTCGCCGAAAAGATTGGATACTGCAAAATCAGAGTCCGCGTGTATACTCGTCTCTTTCTCCCTCTATCGAGAAATTGAAATTTCACCGACTAAATAAAATTAATTAAAGGATTTACGAGTGTTTTATTCGCGCATTCACGTATGTATATACATACATGTGTATGTTATATTTGCGTATAGCGTAAATACACAAAGTGAACCTCCCCGATATCGAAGTTCGCGGAGCTTCGACGTGTATAATATATATGTGTGTTAGTATACGTTTTATAACAGGTTTCACTTCATACACAAAGCGCGAACACGCGCAACGTGTGTGTATATGTGTATAAGCTTTATCGCTCTGCTGCAGCGAAATATGAACAGTTGCCTTGCGCGAATGCAAGTATCTCGTTAGCTCTAATAGCATGGATGCGTGCACGGGGATGTGCTCGCGTATATATATACACACACCGCGCGTGCGGATAATAATTTATTTCCGCGTTTCATTGATTAAAATCCCCTTTTGCACGGCCATTTTTTTTACCATTCGCTATGGAATTAATATACATAAGCCGATATATGTCACGAAAGTATTGAACGATAAAAGAAAAACATAACCTGTCACCATTGACAGCTATATTTGAAATTTTGGTATTATGAACATTTGTTAGTTAAAACTCGGACGCATTAATACACTATAATTCATTGGGTGGATGTATAAAAGAAAATCGAATGAAATATCGCGTATCGCGCAAAACGCTGCTGTATCCGTTTCAATTATATCACCCGGCGCGTTAATGCACTTTTCGGAGGATCCATTGTAAAGCACGCCGCGCCTGCGCGTGCGTGCGTGCATGCCGCCAGCCTCGCAAAACATTTCGCCTCGCGATATATTAATTAATGCACAGCTATATAGAGGGGAGAAGCGAGCTTCTCGAACGCTTAATTGCTCGCGCGTGCACACGATCCATTTGGCGGTTCCCTGTACGTTTTCTCTTTCGCCCTCTCCTCCTCCTCCCTACCTCATCCTCTACCCATATCCCTCTCGCGAAAGAGTCGATGTTTGCAAAATTTAGCATTTTCGTTGGCAACGCGCCCGAAATCCCTCTCTCTCTCTTTTTTTCCTCTTTTTTTCTTTCGTTACCACCACTGCTACTGCTATATATATATATGTGTGCACAACCGAACGAGAGACATTTTGCTAGCTAAGTCGATCTCTTGTCGGATTTTTTTTCTTTTTTTCGTCGTTTGCTCTGATATATATTATAATGGATGACAACGACGACAACGACTATAAACGCATTTTCACTGGTAATTGAATGTTCACAGACATACCCGAGATGAGGATAATGCTGGGTACGAATCTACTCCCGGACGTCATCAAGGAGGGCAGCGACGTGTACTTTGACTGCCTGATACAGGCAGAGCCGCCGGTTTATAAGGTCGAGTGGAGGCATCAGGTACTGTATCACCCTTATTCGCGCTACACTACTGCTACAACTACTCATCGCGACCTTTCATCATATTAATGAACCGATGGCATACTTTTTTAGTCTGCGCCTATCACACACTGACCCCCTTTTTTTTCTCTCTCACTCCTCTGCTCTTACTCCTCAATGTCTCTCTCTCTCTCTTTGCGCGCTCTGACGTTGGAGAGCGCCAGTTCTCCGATCTCTCGCGCCGTTTTATCGCTTTAATTATTCGTGCTTCGCCGGCCCATCCACAGCCACGTCTATTAATTACTGTAATTGCGATATGGTCGACGTAGTACGTGTATATATATGTATGCACGTTATATTAAGACCTGTCGGGAGATTTTAAGCCGATGGTTTAACGCGGATAAGCATTCGATTTCGTGCGAAAAGAGATTTGACCCGCGTAAAAGTTTTAAAGTTAATCTTGAAGCCACCAGACGTATTGTCAGATCGCTGTTTTGAAACACAAGAAGGTTCCAAATCAATGGCTATATAGCTAGATAAGACGTCATTTCACACGTTAATTTTTTTACTCTGATTTATGTTAGCAACATTATTAGAATATTATTATTTCATCACATAGTAAACTTGTAGTAAAGTTGAATAAAGTTATATATTTAACATGCCTATAAGTATTTTACGTCGTATTTAAAACTAAATTTTAATCTTAATGATGTGATATGACTTGTTTTCTAACTTGCTGCTGAGATGGCAGCTTTTTCAACTAGTCGAAAAAAGTTTTGATATTCTGATACTAACTGTATGTTGTGTAAAATTTTTATGTAGTATCTGGTAAATAAATAAGAATAATAAACAATATATTGACCATCGTGCGGGCATCATATTTGGCTTAACAGTTACGCGGTCCCCGCACATAACGTATCATATAAATTGCCCATATATACATAGATAAAAAAAATATTTATATTTTTACCCAACGACCGGTCTGTTGATTTTCACTTCACTCCCGAATTTTCCAGTATTTTATATTTCAACGAATTTAACGATTTAAAAGGCCCTTTGAAATAAAGAATATTACTGAACAAATCGCTCGGATAAAACGTTTCAATGATTCTTTCAGCTGCCGCACGCGCGCGCGCGCCTGGTTCGCTCAGTTATTGTACGCGATTGACGATGAAATCCCATATATAGGCTGCTACTCTACTACTACTATGTGCGCGGCTCGACGCTTTATAATGCTAAAAATTCACGCATATAGCGCGCGAGCTCGCGCTGTCGCATCCAATTGTCCGTTTTTCTCTCTTTTTTTTCTCTGTCTTTCAGTCATTTAGCGGCCGTCATCCACGTAAACCAACCGCATTTGTGTATACACCCGACGTTTTAATAACAAAATTGAACGCGCTAAACCACTAAAGTCAACACAGAAGCAATCGTTTCGTCGATAAAACGCCTGCACGATTCTTTTTATTTTACCTCATCGTCCGCTTAGCAAGTGAAATCGGAAACAAATGGTTGAGCGCGTTCAATCTTCGCGACAACGACGGTCGTAATATAACAGCCGGAAATTCACGGGAAACCGCTTATAGAGCGAGTAATCGGCAACCCACCTCTCCCCCCCATCGTTTTGCGGCCGCAGCTCTAATTTATGCGTTTAATTAACAAAACAAAAACTTTTAATTTCCCCGCGGCGCGCGCTCTGCTACGAAATAAAATAAAAAGCAAAAAAAACGAGGCGAAGAAAGAGAAGAGAAAGAAGAAGAGAAGTTATCTCGGGCGTACCGGGCATCGGCGATAATCAAGCGGCCGCCCCTACCGCGGATCATATAATCCCGGGACCGTGGCTCCGGCTAATCCAGCTTGGGAAGCTTACACCCTTCCTCTGTCCCCCTACCCTTCCCTATATATATATATAACCTTTCCGATCGGTTCTCTTTCTCTCTATTTTTTCTCTTTATCTTCATAGTTGATTTTCTTTATTTTTTCTTTTTCATTTTGCACAGGGCAAGACTCTGAGTCACAACGTCTCGCACGGTGTGATAATCAGCAATCAGAGCCTGGTGCTGCAGAAAGTGGGAAGGAAGAACGCTGGGAACTACACCTGCGTGGGTTACAACGCCGAGGGCGACGGCGAAAGCGAGCCCTTTAATCTCAACGTCCTGTGTGAGTATACGTATATATACACATACATACATATATATATGTATTTGCATATACCTGCACTATACCCTCTTTTTGATCAGCTCTCGAGCGCTCTTTCATTATACACACGTAGGATGTCCCTTTAAGGATAGGTGGGGGGAATGGGTGTACGACGACAACGACGGCGATGGATATAGAGTTAGAGCGCGTCTCTTTAATCTGTATATAGCGCTGTTCGACGTTGATACATCTCCGAACGCGTGGTGGTGGTAGTATATGGCAATGGATGATGGGTTCGGAGCCAAGTTTTTTGGGAAAAGGTGCGAAGCTCGCGTGTGGGGGGAGTCTCTGTGTCACATTCGTCTATATACCTTTTTCGCGCCTCTCTCTCTCTCTCTCGTTCCTACTTTTTTTGCGAAATTCTAACACCTCCGTTCCTTTTTTTTTTATTTTCGGGCAGATTAAAGGCAAGAGCGCTGCAAACTCCACTTTTTCGCTCGGATGGATTGCGTCGCGCGCGGGAAATTTTCTCCTCTCTCTCTTTTTTTTTGCAACTACGACGCCCCAGAGATGGAAGTATAAATGGGAATCCGAGTGGGGCGCGCAAGGCTTTTTTCTTCTTCCTTTTTTTTTTTAACCGGGA
This sequence comes from Torymus tubicola, assembly GCA_035583055.1. Classification (NCBI taxonomy): domain Eukaryota; kingdom Metazoa; phylum Arthropoda; class Insecta; order Hymenoptera; family Torymidae; genus Torymus; species Torymus tubicola. The sequence continues at coordinate 6,944,120 of JAWWEQ010000045.1, read as the reverse complement.
GTTGCGCGTGCTTGTACGAGCTCGGTAGATGGGCTTGGCGTTTTTTATTTCGCGCTAGCGCGCAAGTGAACTCCGAAAAAGGCGCGCGCGCGCGCGCGCACACGGATGTAGGCGACGATGTATAATGGAAGCACTACGCGCGCGTGAGAAGAGAGAGAGAGAGAGAGAAAGCTCTCTGAATGACTTGGGGTGTGCTGCAGCGCTTTAATTATTGTGACGGAACAATGGCGGGTGATTAAAGTGTAGCGAGGGGTGGTGGGGGGGAGTGGAGGGTGAATATTTCGCGCGCGGATTACCAATAAAGTTTGTTAAATAACGCGCGAGCGGAGGAGAGTAAGCGCGAGTGTTACGAGCGAATTAAGGAGCAAAGTGGGTTGCTGCTGCTGCTGCTGCTGCTGCTGCTGCCGCTACTGCTGCTGCTGTGCGACGGTTCGGAATTGAATCCGGAAAAATTTGCATAGCACCGAGTGGCGGAGGTGAAGGTTGTTTCGAGGGTTTACGAACGATAAAGCAGTGGATGGGCTTGGAGTATGATTATTGTTTTTGTTATCGTCCCTGTAAATAGATTAAGATTGGGGATTTTTTTTTTATTCGCGCTTTTTAGTGACCTTTACGACGTTGCTGGTTTACGGTTTACAAGAGTAATCCGACGGGATCATAAACGGAGAGGCTCGTTTCGTTATTTTTTATCTACAAAATCCTTATTCGACGTAAACAAACTATTATACATATATAGATACGGGGTTAAATTACTACTATACTTTGAAAATTTAACTTATAATCTTGTACATTTCGAGAAATTATTATCTTTTTTTTATTTTCCTTCTACCTAATCACCGCGTGCAACCTTAACGTACACTGCATATAGAGAAGAAAGTCAATTCGCATTTCAACTACCTCGACTTCCTCAGCAGCCAAACCTCATCCCGGAGCGCGCACGCCTTCGAGCTTCTCGAACGACGGCACCTAATGCCTGCCATCAATCGCGCCAGGCAACCAACGCATCTCCCCTCCGCCATCTTCATAACTAATTCAGACGGCACCTATCTATATATATATATACCCCTCACACCAAGATACTCGCGAATCGAGAAGATAGACCAAACCGAGTTAACAAACCATATAAAAACCTAAAACGGTTGAGCTAGAACGAAGCAGTCTCGTGCGAGTATATCCCCTAGAGGCGATACCTCGAGAGTTTCCCCAAGGCTAATCCTACGAAAAAAATTGCCCTCACATATATTACACACACACACACGTACACATTCTTCTTCCTTCTCTCTATATCGCGTAGTAGATAAGGAGAGATAAGAGATTACTATATATATGGGATGATTTCGACTTTTGCAGTTGCGCCAACGTGCAAGCCAGGTCAGAACAAAGTGCACGGTGTCGCTAAGCAAGAGGTGGCGAGTATAACATGCGCGGTGGATGCGAATCCACCTGTGGTCGAGTTTCGCTGGACGTTCAACAACTCGGCCGAGAGCCTTGACTTGCCGCCTGCACGTGTCAAGTGGAACGGTACCAATTCCACGGCTACGCATACACCACTGATCGAGCTTGACTATGGTACATTGCTGTGCTGGGCGAAGAACAGGATAGGTCATCAGCAGATACCTTGTCTCTACCATATTGTACCAGCAGGTAATTAGACGTTTTTTTTTAAGGTCTTACGAGACTGTTGTTGATGTATCGGAAATAATTTGCGTGAGCAAATAGAGAATCGTAAAGCATTGGTTTAATAGAGTCTTGTAAGCGCAAAATCAGCTTACTTTCAGTATCTGTAGACATGTTATATATATATATATCACCAATTTTTTATTTATTTTTTTTATTAATATCTAGACTAAATTTTTTTATTAATATCTACTGTTATTTGACAATAACGTCGTTAATTTTCTACCTGGAATTTAGTAATTCATTATATTTAATGAAAACTATATTCAAGAGGTTGCCAGATTCAGTATTTAACGAAGTACTCATCGACATCTGAGTACTTTGCCCCTAACTTTTGCATTATTAAATTTCCGTTAGTTATCTTACTCGATAACTGTTTGCTAAGCAACTTGGACAACAATGCGCCCGAAATCAATAAGGGAAACTAAAAACTGTAAGCTTGAATGCACCGTCTCTTCAGGCAAACAGTAAACTTCACAAAACTTGTTAAATCATCTTTGAAGTATGAAACAAAATAATAAGATACTCTCTTGAAAACGTATAACTTCAACTTAAGTAGTTCACTCTTGCGTCGCGACATCTCCACTGTTATACAGAGAGAGAGATGTAGCAGCCAAATGATGAATTAGCCAAATTTCCAAGATCGATCTACCATTTACAATGAATTCTCGTCAATCTTAATTGTTTCGACAAATAACTACATATTCAATTAGAGCGGCAGCCGCGGCGTCGGCGGTAGCATTCGGAGTAAATGATTGACGCGTGGAGTGATGGCTTTCATCACCTAACAGTAATTGGGTTCTCTCGTACATCCTCTCTCTCTCTCGTGTCTACCCTACTTCTAGCTTTGTATATATAACACAGAATTCAGCTTGCTACTGCAAAGCGTGCTCCACCTGTGAGTACCTACATCTACCTATACCTACCTGTAATGTTACATATAGAATAGGAAAAGTAGTCTCCAAGGATATACACGCCCGAGTAGATCTCCTGGAACACGGACTTTAAATTCAACTTCAGAGGTGGTAGAAAATTTCAAGCGAACGCACGAGCTTATGATGACTCGACAAGCGAAAATCCGGTTTTGAGATGGGGAAAAATGGTTTTTCTTTTTTTTTTTATTATTGTTCCCATTGCCATACGTTGCTTTTCGAAAGAGACATTTTACGTAAAGCTTTTCTACGTGGAAAATAAATTGTAAAAGGCGCAAGTGTAAGTGGGTTAAAGTATATATACAGTGGAAAATTTTTCAGCAAAAGTACTAAAAGTTGTTGCAACTCGAAAGTGTACTTAAATTCTTAAAAAAAAAAAAAAAAAAAAAAAAAAAAAAAAAAAAAAAAAAAAAAACATTGTTAGCATTTCAGGTAGAAATTGATGGTTTTGTGAAATATTAAATAAGTTCTGTACGTAAGCGGAAGTTGAAAGTTTGGTTTTATGGTTTTATTTAGTTTTGAATAGTATTAGGGATTTAGGTTCCATTATATTCAGAATAATTTAAAGAATAGTGATTTCTAACAGGATCAGATTAAAAATGAAAAGAGATGTAAAAAGAATACTAAAATATTGAAAAACCTTTTGTCATCCTTACTTAGATAAAACCATATTTCGATGAAAGTTGTGGTAAACAAAGAAAGTTTAATGACAAAAGTCCTAGTTTTGATATTACTTTCTAGAAAATTGAAATATATTCAGTGTATTTCCATCAGCAAATAATTTTCATTTTCATAGGCAGGAAAAGTTTTAGACAGATTTCTAAATTTACATATACAATTCTCACATAAACCAAACCTAGACTCTAATGAAAATTCAATTAAACTTTGAATTGACTTAACGTATAAGTCAGAGGTGCCTGTAGAATGAGATCTTAAATAATATCTTAATAAGTTTTTCAGTTATGCAAGCTTTACTATCGCGATAATTCTGCAATAACTCTGGATGCTGCATAATTTAATCGAATTACTGCAATGGCAAACCGATATCGTCGAATGACCTAAATGTGTGTAGCGCTATCTAACGCGATTGAATCTTGTTTATCAAATAAACTATTGACACGAGGAACTTATGTCAATTTCATGGATAGTCGATAATTTATAAAACAACATGTAATTGGATTTCTCGTTAATCGTAAAATTGGAAATTTCATTAAATTACAACAAAATTACGCCACCGGAACGAATTTTAATAGAAAACAAAATCAATTTATTTCGTTTATTGAAATTCTGTCGATTGTGCTGATTTTAACGTTCATCAAAAATATGAATTATTTTGTTTAACATTACAATAAATTGACTGCAACCAATCGCAACTAGAAATAATAAAAGTATTTAATCAATTGATGAGGCTTTTATTTTTAAAACGTAAAAAACCATCAATTATTTTCCTCGATTTCTGTCACTATCTGTTATCATTGAATTCAATAAACTATTGAGTCCAGTAAATGCACGAGTTTATACATTCTTAACTGTGGGAAAACATGTTTAAAAAAAAAAACTACCGATATATTTGTTACCATCTTATTTACAAATTTCAAACTTTCACAAACAGCCTCTTATGCACTAACTATAACAACCCGATCTTCACCCACATACACACGAGTAAATTCAATCCAAAGAATGAAATATCGAGCTCCTCTATACGTCTCTCTCTCTCTCACCCTCTCCCTGGCATTAATAATGGACCGCATTGAAGCCAGCACCGGCCTAATTGCTATTAACGCATTTCAGAAGTAATAGTCTATTTACGGGTTACTCAAATAATTCCCTCCATCCCTCTCGCGCACGATTGACCCGGTCCGTACGTTCCCTCTCTCCCTCTCTATCCATTCAAAACCCTGGCACACCGGTCGCAACAATGCCGCGGCGAATGCATTATTCAGCCGGCACAATATCCAATCTCCCGTGCCCACACATACACACATACACATATATACACATAGCCCCGTTACTCGACAGCAGTAGTAGCAGCAGCAGCAGTAGTACGACAACGAATAAAAAGCTTCTGTGTTCTGTTCTCTCCCTCTCTCTGTAGGTCGACCGGACGCAGTTCACAACTGTACGATCTCGAATACGTCGAAGAACTCGTTCGCGATCCGCTGCAGTCCTGGTTACGATGGAGGCCTACCCCAATCCTTTCTACTAGAGGTACGCGTCAGCAATACCCAGGAGCTCAAGGACAATCTCACCTCGAGTGTACCGTTCTTCACGGTGACGGGCCTTGAGGCAGGCTCGCTTTACCTTGCTTATGTGTACGCGTACAACAGTAAGGGTAGAAGCGAACAAATGGTTGTACAAGCTGGGACTATCAGTCCACCCGAGAAGCAACTTACGTCCGATTCGGGTAAGTATAGTTGTTGTAGTAAGGTGATCTTCGATTATTTTTTTTTCTTTTTAACGGTCTTAACGTATATATGTGATAATCGAGAGATAAAGGGAAGATCGTAGAGTAACTATATAAGGGAACGTTTTTAGCGGTTCTATTAGTGCAAGTATATCGAGAGTTTTATGTACACGCGCCCAAGGGACAAGGCTTATATAGGCGTAAGAGCTAAACGCGAGCGTATATGTATGTATATATGTATCCGAGAAGTACGATAAATTATACAAACAGGGAAAGGGAGCGGCACACTATATATGGCCTTTGTGCAAAAGGAGAAATATTGTATGGGAAAAGAGAAGTCAGTTGTGTTCGTCGTCGTGTTTCTCGTGAAAACTTTATGACAAGTCGGAAACGCGTGTTATGTTGCTCTGCAGCCGCTTTATACGCGAGGGATTTAAAATTTGATTCGTTCGGGAATCGCACGCGCTTTGGCGAAACGACGAACGGTGCGAGAGAGAGAAAAGGTTGATGGGTGAGTGTAATAATGGTTATTCAGTAATGACGCGACGTCGCGAACGGTGCAGGGAGGGGAAAGAGAACGAACGATTTTTCTTTTTTTTTTCCGAATCGACGGCAGTGGTCGCGGGTGGTAAATTTATGGGTTACTGTGATTGCCCGAAACCATAAGAGCTCAATGAATAATGGATTGGATTTCGTTTCTAGAGAACCTACTGATCAATTTTAATGACTACGAAAACTTCCATAAAGAATTGGGTAATTGTTAATATACTTCTGACAAACAGGCATTTGTTATCTTTCTCTCTCTTTTTTTTTGTTTGAGAAAGGCTTGCGTGTATACAAAACTTTTTTCTTAGAGCTTGTGTTTTTTAGTATAATGTACGAGTGTGCGATAATTTTTCTCGTAAAAAGCGTACGACTTGAAAAAAAGCTTTTTTTTCTGCACAGTAAATGCTAGGCTTTGTATTTTATATAAGCTTTAAAATAAAAGAATATATATATATACGTAATGAGCATGAAAAAATTTCTTCGGCGATTGAATTAGCGTTGAAATTCACACACAAAAAAAAAAGGAATAGCTGTGCATTACATTCGGATCGTAAATTTTCTGAATAAAATAAATGTAATAATTCAAAGGAAATTTCGTTACTCGGAAATGTAAGTGCTTGAATTGTAAAAGAAATTTTCATCGTATATCAGAAAGAGAGAGATAGAGGCTTTATTGTTTGGCAAAAATAACTTTTTATTTATAACATAAAAGGCATTTTTGTGAGATGCTTGCGCAGTCGGACGAAAATATCAACGGTAGAATCTCTGAGAAATTTTTTCGTGTTTCAGTTATAACCCAAATAGCTTATTACATTACATAATCGTACTACAATATCGCTGAAATTTCTCCAGCAATCTCGTGCTAGAGACGACCAGACCGACGGTATATACACGAGCGAAACTGTCCTATAAAATTTACATATTTAAAATAATAAGAGAAACTCGCAACTAAAGTCGGAAAAATAGAATTTCTAAAAATTTTAAGTAGATGTTTCTGTTTTTTTTTCTTTCATTGTTTAATAGCAAAAGTAAAAGTTAGAAGGAGAAGTAAAACTCAAATGGGAGCGAGTAAACATTTTGTGAAAGACCGTTAAATATAAAAAAAAAAAGAAAGAGTTCCTTATCATTTTGAGATTACGTTTACGGTAGTTCGTACGCGGTAAAAGTTTTTGCTCTCTCATGTCTCTCTTGTATATATACGGGGCAACTCTTTCATATCACTAAAAGCAGCAACTATACGCGAAGGATGACATGCGCGTTTAGAAACGTTGTTTTAATAACAGAACTAATGTCTCGACTACGCGCGCGGGGCTTTTTATTCCACCCTTAAACGATATTCAAATTAACTTTTTATATACACTACTATGGAAAGGGGGGGAGGGGAAGGAGGAAAAGATATTTCAGTTTACTCAAGCTTGGAAAACATTTAATTTGCCTTGAGAGCTATGTAAAAGCAGTGAATAAACTTGTAAAAGTGGTTGCAATCAACTAAAATCTTTTTCCGAGAGATCCCTGTTATATATGTCTATTCCGCGCACCGCGAACCTACAGCATATTGTACATTCATTTCCTTGTCATACTATATGAATTCACTATATAAACCACCATTTCCCGTATAACCGTGATTTGATGCAAATCGCACACAAAAATGAGAAAGACATTTTTATAATATTACTTACATTTACGTAATTGCTTGCATAGAAATATAAAAACTTCTTTTAACATATTACGTCAGATTAGCCAATACAAATAAAGAAACCGCGATAAAAGATATATTTGATATAGCTATGTATATTTTTATTCATGATATCGGAGGTTTAACAAACTACCACGATTGGGCAGGGGAGGATAACTCGAGAGTACTTTCTCGCAAGATGCTCAAGTTTGACTCTTCTTGCCCAACTGCTCTTGCGTATAAGTTTCCTCTTTCCCCCACGAGATTTTCCTTACACCATACCACAGGTGCTATATGCGTATGAATAATGCGATGTGTATATATATGTATATATATATATACGCTCAGTGCCGTGGGTGAATGTGAAAATAGTTATCGAGTTAAATGGATTACTACGGAAGCTCTTATGGATAATAAATAAAAAGGCCACAAATGTGCTTATACGGCTAAAATAAATTTATATGAAAATTTAATCAATTAAATAAATGTGTACGATAATATCGTATAACCCGAAAAAGTATGAATAAGTATATATTCGTCCGAGAGATAAAAAAAAGGGATAAATTATTATTTTTACCGAAATAATATAAATGTAACGGAAAATTTATTTTTGACATAATACAGAAAAAAAGTAGTTTTAGTTATACGTATTTGCCGCTATTTATTCTGACTTTGTACATTAAATATCCGCATTTACTATTTAGAAATGTTGTACAGACCAAAGTAATGTCACACTTCAAATTGGTTGTAAAAAAAAGTCATGTCGTATAATACTCGTATACAGCTAACATATACCAGCTTTCTTTATCCATAATAATTTTACAAACTCCCAAAATCTTACTAACTCAACCATTGTCTCTCTCTCTTTCCACCTGCTTAACGCATACCACAGAACGACCACGTCCACATACGCGTCTAACGCCAATGCTGAGCGTGATGATCGGCGTGGTGGCAGCCCTCGTGATCGTCGCCGTGATCGTCATGATCGTTCTACGTATCCAGCATTCACAGGTCGACGAGCAAGCCAAGTCCCACGTTGAGGACACACAGAAGCCGGCGAAAGCTGTACCGATACAGCGAGAATTACGGTTCCGGGAATGTGGCAGTCTCATCACAGACGAGAAGCATCCAGATTCGTTTGGCAAACTCGATACTATAAGCGCGGGTGATGTCAGCGAGTCCGACGAGAAGAATCCTGACATTATACCGCAGCAGATCACAGGTAACGTGCAAGAAGTCTCGATATCATATAAAGAAAAAGAAACGAGTATATGGGATGACAGAGAAAGAGTTTTTATACTTATCTCGATGTTGGTTTTGCCTCTTTTAAAATGATTTTCCTGTTATTTTTGCGCGAAAGAGAATAACGTTGGATATGTTATTTTACGGCGCGCGCATTAGGAAGTCGAAGTCGAAGTTTCGCTGTGGAGGAGAACGAAGGCACGCGCGGGGCTTTTTCGAAAAAGCAAAAAGGAGAATAAAGAGGTTTCCAATGCGATCGTAAATTACATGAGCGTACGAGGAAAGGCCATTGAAAGTGTCTGCTTTTGGAATGTTCGCGTGAGGAGAGAGGGAAGATACGCGCAGGTTTTCCTCGCGTGTAAAATATGTTTTCGAAGATGAGAATTACGGGAACTGTATGCAGGCTGAAGATAAAATCATCGATTTACCGATAAAATAGATATTTTGAAAATTATAAATATATAGCAGATAACGGGACCACGATGCTTAGATTCCTAACGTTATTGAAATATTTTGGTGTCAGAAGATTATTCGTGATGTCTTGAATTATACATTTTTCTTAAAAAAGAGAATAGAAGTGGAAAATTGAAGTCACTGGTTATTTAGTTTGAAATTGATTTCAATAATAGATATGTCAAATTGAGTGAGCAACTGCACTTCAATTTATCGATCATTAAAATAGCTTACTATAATTACATTGTAGAATGCGTTGAATAATTTAATTCCAAAATTTAAATATCATATCGTTTCGTACGCTCGTCTTCAACATTTAATATATTTCAAAGTGAAATGTAATATCCATAAATAAAATTTCAATAATTTACAAGCACACTGAGCGAAGAATTTATTTAAGTTTAATAAAAAGAAATATTAAAAATATAGTGGAAAAATATACATTTACCAAGACCCTTTAATTTTATTTTGTGCATATTTACAGACTTTGCAGATTTCCATTCATTTTTTTTCCTATTTTCGAAAAATTAATATTATACGTTAAACGTATACTTATATGTTTAACGTACGCTTTGCATATCATAATATTTCATTTTTTTCCTTTGCTAGTTTGAATGTTAAAGTGTTTATTTTACTCAGTTTAAATTATACGATATTCACGTTTAATAAATAAAATAACGAAATTTTTCTTATCCTGTTACAATTATTGAGTTTTTCAACCAATAAAGCTGAAAAATTCAATTTTGAAAATTCGAACGTATTAGATCTTGATCTCTATTCTATAAAGATCAATCAAACGCGTCAACACCAACCAATCAAAACAATCTTACTGCGTGACGACAGATTTCATCCATCACTTTTTTAAAGGAAAAAAACAGAACAATTACCATATATTAACCAAAGATAAATCTTCGTCTCAGTGCATCCCTCCCGCAAAATTGTCCTTTCCAAGATCATTCACAAACACTCACTATCTCTGTCGCTCTATATACTCTCGAAGTAAATAACAACAACAACGTGCACCCGTATACCAAACCAACTGACTCTATTACTTTCTTTTCCAACACACAGGCGAGGAAGTATCGGAGTATCTGCGAAAGCGCCGGCTGGTATCGACGATCGAAACCTCGCCGTCGCGCGGCCTACTCGAGAGATCGGCGGTTGCCCAAGCTGTCGGTTCGCGTGGTAATTACGTTGGTTACTGCACCATACGCAGTAGTATGCCACTACGCGAGCTTTCCAGTACCGTCAAGTTGAAGCACAAGACTGTGAGTATATATCAATATATATATATATATTTATCTTTTAATCTCTCTCGTAAACATGTTTTTATTATGTTGTTTATTTAAGCGTTATTATCAGATTAGGTATAAAAAAGGTCACGTGGCATCGATCCATTTTTTCTTTTCTATTTTTTTTTTGTTGCGAATCACAAATAATAAGCTGGCAGTAAGGCCGATAGTTTTTTTTTCTCCTATTATTACTATATATACATAAGATTATTATCATTGGCTGTGAGCAAAAAAATGAGCGCCTGGTTAATTTTCCGAGCTTGTTTATCCCACGAGGGAGAGAGAGAGAGTGGTTTAACGCGTATCGCTGAAGAATGCTTAATTTTCTTTGCCGTGCTCGTTTTTGCGGACGAGAGAGAGAGAGCGGTAGCACAGGAAGAGGGAGGGGGGTTAGAGGAGTACGGGGGGTAGAAACCGCAGACAAAACTTTTGCTTGCATCAGCCGCCAGTCCGCAAGCTCACTAGCTAGCTAGCTAGCAAGCTCATGGCCCCCGGGGCTACAGCAGCAGCAGCAGCTTCTCTAGAGCGCGCGCAGAGTCTCCTCGTGAAATAATTTTACTTACGTGTCTCGCCGAGCGTACATTCAGCATTATCTTTTAAAGCGTAATTTCGTAATTAATTGCGCGATTAAAAATAGAAGGGTGGAGAAAAAATGGATTTTAGTTAAAAAAAAAAAGAAGAGGGGAAAATAGAATAGTGAGAAAAAGGTTGGAATGCGAGAGTTGGAAAAAGTAAATGTTATGACGGTTACATGGTAAAATTTATACAAGAGCGTAGCAGAGGCGATCAATATATATATATAGCGGGCGCTAGTGTATGGTACAGCGTGGAGAAGAGTTGAGAAGAGAAATAATACCACAATGTGTTGGTTTCGAAAAGTTGTAACGGCGCGGCTGTGCTCATGCGCGGAGTTGAAAAATTACATTGAAACGTATAATTAAATTTGTTTGCTGCGCATGTGGTATGCTAGAAAAATTTTTATATATGGAAAAATTAACTTTCATTTTTTTTATACATATATGAAAGCAGTCGTCATTAAAATGAGTAATAAAGCGTTATAAATTTGGAATTAAATTCTAGGGTCTGACCATACACGGTTATTTCTACTTTTTCAACATCACGTTTGTATTTTTTCGAAATGAGATGATTATTTAAATATCGAAATAACTACGTGTCAAACATATAAATGTTTCAAAGTAAGCTTTTGCATAAATAAAACGTTATTTGTTTATCACATGGCAAACAATTTAATTCAAAATTTAAATAAAACATTATACCAAAACTTCAATATCGAGCCTCCTGACATCGTTTTCAATTTTCCAAATGTGTACATTACATTGACAAATTTTCCTCGTCATCGAGCACTCAGCAGCACACACACGTGCTCGTAAAATTTAGCAATTTCAAGCTATACGGTTCCACACTGGTACCCAAGCTCGCCTTTATTACGAATTTTTCGAGTAAATAACATTACTCCAAACAAACTCTTTGCGCTTAAAAGTCAAACGACTGAAATCTCTCGACTTTCTCTCTCTCTCGTTCCCTCTCCGTCAAAATTAAGCATATTTACGTTTAATGCACACTCGTCAATATTTGCCAGAAAATTAAGCATTCCACTCGTCACTCACGCGTCAAAGCTCGACTCTCTTTCTGTCTCTCATTTTTGTCCTTTATTGATTATCGAATCGTGCCATATGTCGACTTGCTCTCTCTCTCAACTCAAAACTTTGACCTGGCGAAGCGTAAGAGCCACCACCCACTGCCAGCACCTTTCCGACACGCGGAATAAAAAGTTCACCCATCTGTAACTCTCGGTCCTCCTCTCCTCTCCTTCTTCTTCTTCGACAAATCACCTTTTCTCTCTTACGAAAACTTTACCCTCGCCCGTAAAATCCTACGGTACGCGCGAGCGTCACATGCTACTCTCTTTAAGGTGGTTCTATGTTCTTTTTTTGTAAGAAAAAAAAAAGTTAATGATTAGTCAGTGCTTCACCGGTGTGTGCTTTTAGGGTGCAATGAAAAGTGAATGAACAATTTTCAAGTCTAAAGTAATGTTACAAATTGCAGCAATCGTTATTGAAATTGACGATTTTTATATGGTATTAAATTTGTAGTCCTTTATATGTTTTATTTTGGCAACCTTAAGATCTAGATCAAATGTTTAATACACAAGATTGGAGAGTCAAATTTAGTTAGCGAAATCGGCGTACTGAATGAGGTTTCCTCTAATGCAACTGATTAATGTTCAATAGTCTATTATTATTCAAGCTATAATTTGAACGAAATGATATAGCTATTGTAATATGCACAATAGTACAAAATGTTGAATTCAAGACGTAATTGAAGAGGTTCAGTCAATTAATTCCCACTTACGCTGCACCAATGAAATTTAAGTCATGGTTTAGAACATAACAAATACAATAAAAGTAAAATTTACCTTTTTCTCTATTTTTGATATACAAAATGTTTTATGTTCAATCTTTGGTATATTTTGATAGTTAAATTTTAAACTCGCGTTGTTTTTGTCACAAAACAATATTTATTTATTTTTAGGAAAGTAAATATAACTCTATTTTTCTATTTTTTTTGTTAAATATTTTGTTTAAAGCAACAGTAATTTTGAAAAAGAAACGAGAGGAAAAATTTTATATATAACAGTCAATGTTATCATTCCTATCAATTCCAAAGTCTGTGTACGTAATAAAGTTTCTATGAAAGTTTACATAAGGTAATGAAGACCTACTTACCTTTGTTTATCTCTATGAAACTCTCAGTTAAGACCCGCATAAAACTTCGAAAATATCATTGAATCTAAACAACATTAAACGACTTTCCATCAATTTTTAATATAATTTCAACTCTTCCAACAAAAAAAAAACAACTTGTATCTCCCTTTTACATCAAATTTAACATTTAATTTCATTTACCAAAAAACATCTATTAATCTCTCAAACTAATCCAGCTTTCCAACCGTCTGCATTACCCTGTCCACAGCAGTACCAGCAACCGATGACGAGCGAGGTATACGAAAGCGGCATGTGCACGCTGCCCCGTCAGTCATCGCAGATGGTCATGTCGGCGATGTCGCCGTCGGTGATGTACCAGCCGCCTCCTGGTATAAGCGTAGTACGTGCTGGGCCCGCAGGCGTCCTCATAGCTAAGGATATGCCAACGGTGGGTCCACCACCAGCGCCACCAGTACAGATACAATCGCCACCGCCTCCACCTCAATGCTGTTTGCAAGCCTCGCCGAAGGAGATGCACGAGGTCGTAGGGATGCCTATTGGCAAAAGCACACCGATACTCGTTACGAAACGCGAGAGCTCGGTGTGACGTACCTGCAGCTGAGCTGCCGTTTAAATGTGAAGAGAGAAAAAATAAAAAAAAAAGAGAGGAGAGAATGATGCACACAAATTCACATACATAAATACATACATACATACATACATACATAAACATACACGCTGTGCGCGCGCAACGTGCGTCTGGTATCTCGGAGTATATATATATGTGTGAATTTTTGTGGACGAGTAAGTGACGAGTGTGAATGAATAGTGAGGAAGGGAGTATAAAGGTGGATTTAGCGTTCACTTGGGTCTGAGTTACGATGGAGGTATAGGATCGATGTTAAACTAAAGAGATTTCGTATACCAACTGCCCACTTACGACATTATATTTTCAAATCAATTTTCCACTTAAGACTGACAAACCGAAAATTCCGTTATTGAAAGTGGTAGTCTACAGTGCACAGCTCCTTTCTCTCCCTCTCTTCCAGCATATTATTAGAGCAGGAGGGGAATCCAAATTCGACTTTTCGCCGCGATGAATATTCAACGAGTTCTTCGTTGAATCCAATCTATCTTTAATGACGAAGCGTTTTTACACACACACACACACACACACACATACACACAAGCTTCTGAACCAGAGAGAATTCGAAATTTTACTTTGTTAGCGTCGAAGTTTATCTAAGCGCGAGGCGTGGAAAGGCGAGCTTTCGATACGCGATGCACATTTTAAAGTTTAGCTGACGTTGGCTCAAGTTTTGAAACATGCACTCTAAGAATATACAATTACAACTTTTGCATTTTGTAGCCACTCACGCGCGCGTGGTCGTAAACGCAAACTTTTCCGAATGTCGAAAACCACGCTCCATTGCCAGGCTATTCAATGTTCTGAATAGTTAATTAGTACAATTTCGGCGTCACTTTTCCACCAGTTTGTTGTATTTCGCCCTTTAATCGAGACGATAAATCTCTATCGTAAGTTTCTATCCGACAAGTGGCAGATTGGGATGAGAATTCGAACGAAGAGATTTATGGTATACGCGAAAAGAGCGAGAAAGAGATCGACATATACCGATATACACAATCTATTTTAAGAAAATCAATTTCGAGGAACAAAAAAAGAGCACAAGTGAGCAGGATTGCCGCAAGATTTCGTTTGACAGCCTTCGATCTAGCGATCTTATATACTTCTATCCCCTTTTTCCAAACCACGAGCTCTGACTTCTTCATACGTCTACGCCAATTTTTCCCACGTATCGTTGGCATTACAGACACCCCCGTATTACACGTTCACTCGCACGTGCGATGGGAAGAAGAGAACGAGAGAGAGAATGGGTGAACAATTTCCTAAGTTGAATAAAGTGTCCTTTCACGTATCGAAGGAAATCCGCGAGAGAGACGAGAAAAAGGAGGCGCGTGCGAGCTGTGCACACACATCGCACATACACGACGTTCACTCACTTTCGCTCGTGCAAGTATAAAGGGAGAGCACGCGACGGTTCTTCCGTTTTATCGCCAGCCGCGCGATCGTAACGGGGCGTTTCATTACTCCCTCTTTCTCCCAAGAAGATGCCCTTTTACTCGTGCGCACGCACGCGCGCGTGTATGTGTATACTCCTCCTTTGATACTGATTGCTTCGCGAGGAGAGAAGTCCTCCTTTTTTTTTCTTTTTAATCGTTCGAGTATATACAGACCGTTAAAAGAGGGGAAGAGAGAGAGAGAGAGAGAGAAGTAGTGCGAGAATTTTCACAAGCGCTCGAATAAATATGTATTAGAGGCGAAGGATGCGCGATGCAATGTTTATTCAGAGTACATGTGGGAGCGTATTTTTCGCTCGGCCGCTCGCGTACGAATAAATTCACGAGAACCAGCGATTTGTACTCGATAAATATTTTATCGCGCCACAAGAGAGAGAGCGAGGGGAAGTATATATATATATAGGTAGGGAAAAAATTTTAACTGCTGCGAGAAATCATCTATAATACAAGAGTAAAGAAAGAGAAAAAGGTAATCCTTATTCCATTTCAACGCGAGTCTTAAATTCAGTCGGGGCAAAGGCAAAAAAAAAATATGAAAAAGGCGAGCGCTCTACTTCGAGCGCGGGGTGTGGGCGGTCCATCCTCGATCGTAACTCAGAGAGAGAGAGAGAGAGAGAACGAGTGAGAAAGAAAGACGAGCTTTCGAAAAAGGAAAAACGAGGCGACATGGAGAGAAAAGGGGGGAAAGAACGAAAGAGAGGTGAAGAGAAAGAGTGCGCGTGAAGAAGAGAGAAAATGAATATTCCGAGGCACGCGCTCGCTCGCGCTTGTAAATACATACCTTGAATATGAGAATATTTTATACAATTGCTAGGAAGAATTATAAAAAAAAAAAATAAGTGGAGAAAGAGAAGGAATCGGAGAGGTAAAGAAGCCGACTTCGAAGGGAGAAAAAACGGAGACGAGTATGCAAACAAAAAAAGAGAGGGAAAAAAAAGAAAAATATATGAAGAGAGAATAATACGAAAAACGAGAAAATACACTCCTCTTTCGCCGGACTGTAATTTACATGGTTGACTCGAAAATATAAATGTAAATGTACATGTATAAATATCTCGTGCAAGGCGGTGGCAGCGGCAGCAGCAGCAGCGGCGGCGGCAGTAGCGAGGATCCCGGGCACCGGGACACGCGCGGTCCGGACTCGGCCCGAGAGTGAAAAAGAGGGTGAGATGGATGGTGAGAAAGAGAACGTAGAGAGAGAGAGAGCGGGGAATAAAGCGGGCGCACGGAGAAACGAGAGGACGGTAAATCATGCCCTTCGAGAGTCGATTTGTCGGGAGGGAGAGAGCGAAAGAGGGAGAAAGAGAGAGACAGGCTAGGCGAGTGGTATAGAGAGAAAGCGGAATGGAAAAGTGTTTTGAAGAATTGACAGAAACTTTTATTTCCTTCGGTGCCCGTTTAATCTCGATAAATTCTCCCGGCTAAATTTAGTCTCTTTTTCTTCAGTGTATGTGTGTGCTGTCCGTTTGTTTTGTCGCACACGCTTTCTCGCCTGATTTATTTGTTAATTAAAGCGTCGGATTTAATTTTTTGCCGAGCACTGTGATATCCAAGATAGAGAGCGAGAGAAATTTACTTTATCTTTTTTACATCGTTTTGATTGATTCGAATGAAACGCGATATTTCATCGCGTATATATATACATGCGCGTCGCGTGGAATAAATTTAACTTGTCTACCACGGGCGTGTGTTTTCTGTTAAACGAATAGCTCGCAAGTCTGAAAATACGTCATTTGTTTTGTTTAAGAAAATACATACACGACGCACATATATATACATACGAATGCGAGAATTTCTTCTTTGATTTCATTCCGACGTATACGCGCGACGTATGAAAATTTATTCTGCAACTCTCTACATGACAATGCTCTCTCTCTCTCTTTGTCTCTTTCTCTCTCTCTCATTCGCTTAAAAGCCTCAAAACTTTCAGCCGTCGCGGAAAGACATATCGTGAAGTTTCCATCGGGGAGAGGAAAACTGCAGAGGTTCCTATACACAAACAAACAGAGATATATACATATATATAGATACACACAGATGCGCGCGATGAATATACGCGATACGTGTGTAATATATTCCGCGAAAATTGAAAATAAACGCAAAAAACGAAGTGACACAAGCGCACTTGCGCAAAAATCTCGCCTGTTGTCGTCCGTTGTTCCCGGTGCTCCGCGCGTTTTTCCGCCGCCGCGCGTAATAAGAAAAAAAAAATGACTCTACATCGTATAAAAGCTGTATAAAGTATAAATTTTCTTCTACTAACTGTACCAAATAGACCATATAAATAAGCATTGTTTTCGACTTCGAACTCACTACTAGACGCGCCGACTAAAAAGAAAAAAAAATAAATAAATAATGAGAGATGAGAGAGAAAAAAAAACGTTTCCGAACTTGTTGTACATTATATTGATATTTATATATAGTATTTCTATTACTGCTCGTTTAAAGCGTAAGAGATGAAGGGAAAGAAAGAAAGAAGAAGAAGCAAACGAAGCGCAGATGAAATGATAAAGAAAAAAGAAAATAAATAAATAAGTACGAGTCATACATACACTCACTCACACACACACACACACGTTCGTCATCGAGGCAAATTTGGAAACTTCGTCTGGATACTGTAATCATTAAACACACCATTTGCTTAGCGTTAGATTCGATAAATAACGAAAACAGAAATAAAGAAGAGGGGAGAAGAAGAAGAATCGAGAACACAAGACGTAAAAGAGACAAATCGCGTATATATATATACATAAACAAAACCCAAAAAAAAATGAAAAAAAAAGTACGAGCGAATGAAGGGGAGGAAAAAGTAGCGAAAAAAAGAAAACATCGTCATATCCATGCAGCCATAACTACCAAGTGTATATGCATTTATGCATGTGCGTATGTGTGTATGCGCGGTTACGAGTGTACGTAATCTGTCCACATGTCTGCATGTAATATTCCGAATGTGCGAGCGAATATAGGAAGGAGGAGAACGAACGAACGGCTGCCACAGCGCATGAATTAAGTTTCTCCCCTTCCATCGGCGTCGAGAGTGGGCGTTTCGCATCCTTTCTTTTTCACCCACATCCCTCAGGATCTCATTTGTTTTTTTTTCTTTTCATCCTACGTTTTCTTGTTCGTTACGTTATCGCTCTATATACATATAAATAAATATATATATATACACCGTTGCGCGCGACGATCCAACCGAATTTACAAATAAAATTGAGAGAAAGTGATGAGAGAAAGGACGTCACAGTGACCGAAAA
Organism: Torymus tubicola; assembly: GCA_035583055.1. Taxonomy (NCBI): domain Eukaryota; kingdom Metazoa; phylum Arthropoda; class Insecta; order Hymenoptera; family Torymidae; genus Torymus; species Torymus tubicola. The sequence continues at coordinate 6,925,819 of JAWWEQ010000045.1, read as the reverse complement.
TGAGGGGAGGCGAACGAACGAAAGAGAGAAAAAAAGGGAAAACAAACAGAATAAAAGAAATCAAGTAGCGACTCACGTATTTATAAGCACTCGGTATGTGTATATCTGTTGATAAATACACACCGAAGGTGTATACAAGCTGTATAACGGGAGGATATTCCGACGGTAAACGAAATATTTTAAGAACGAATCTATACTACGAGACGGACATTGACATTTATATGTCTATATACATCCCGCGTATGTCGGCAAATAAGTAAAATTGAAAAATCCTAACGCAATTGTGAAGAATACACACCATTGATTTTTGTTTAATCATTCTTTTCTTTTTTGTACATTCCTCTCTTTGTTTGAATTGTGTGAAAGTGTGTAAGTATAATGTTGTTATATATAGTTTTTTTCTATAATGATTTTGTTACATAAGAATTGTGACGCAATTAGGAGCAAAATCGTTAGACGATATAAGAATGGAATAAAATATTGTAATAAATTTATATATTCCGTTGATCAGTTGTACAAAGTTAAATCATGCATTAAAAAAAGGAAAGCTGCGACATAAATCACGTAATAACGAGAATTATTAGAGAAAGAGAAATTATTGCATAAATGGCATAAATATAATGAGATATCGGATATCGAGATATCGATGTATCTGATGGAACAGAGTTTACGTTATAAGTAAAAAATTTAGCGCGTACAATACTTAAACTGTTATTGATCAAGTGAATGTCACAGTTTCAAAGCTTATAAAAAGGAATATATCAAATTATATAAATTAAAGAATGGTCTTCGTTACGTAACAGATTTCAAGTTAAAATATTAATTGGTCAGTACGCGTGAACTTTAAACAACATTTTAAAGTGCTATACAAATATTGATATCTTGACGTGATTTTTATAGAGTTGTAAAAGATTGTTAAATCAAGCGAAGTATTTATTTTATATAATTCGAAATACACTCTTTTAAATAGCCTTGAAATTGTAGAATTTACTCGGGTCGATTGCAGTTTAAACGTGGCACCGCGCATTAAACAAAGACGAATTGTTATTATTCATTGCCATTGATGGAATTGATGCGAGTACGTAAGCGTGTATACTGTATTAGGTCGTTTATGAAGAAAGATTTAAAGAGGAGTAAAAGAAGTTGGAAAAAAAAAATTGGAAAATGAGCGAACGCTGCGCGTGGTGACGTCGATGCTATTCAGCGATCACGACATACAGAAAGGAAAAAAGGTGCATTGAAAATCAGACCGATTGTCAACACATAACTGAGGCCACCCACACACGCACATCGTTTGAAAATATCGCATTTATCGAGGACACAATATAGAAAAGTATAAAACGCGACGGGAAAGACAAATATAAATACCGTCTCTCTATATATGTATAAGTCGAATGGAAGTGGAATCGAAAAACGAATAGTATATACACACGGCCAATCGCAGCGATTAACACAAAGCACACAAACTGCCAAATCGGTTCAAATGATTGACGCAATTTTTTTTCCAAAATGCAACGGAGTGACGAAGAATGCTCGTATGATTAGACGTGTGCGTGCGTGAGTGCGCGTTTATCTTCGATTAATTATAAGTGTGTGAGTACGTGTGTGTGTGTTTGTGTGAGACGTTGATCTTTCGTTAGTTAGCAAGCTTGAAATGAAAAGTACACGTGTGGCATGTTGATGTACATATTGCGAGTAATTTTAGACGCGAGCTCGAATTTTGGGGAGAAAAAAATTATATCCCGCGATGCTGTGGAACAAGTTAAGTCTTCGAAGCGCACCTGTCAATCTTTCTGTGACTGACTTATTAGTTTAGAAAATTGACAGAGGAAAGTATTTCCTTAGCAAATTTTATTATAAAAAAAAAAAACAAAAACTAAATTAACGGAAAATAAATTTATATAAAAATTCTTATAATTAGAGGAATGTATTTTCGGTTCCAACGAGTAATCTTTCATTTGAAAGTTATACATTGGAATTTAGATAAATATAATTATTTTCGTTTTGAAAAGTAAAAAGCTTTGTACAAGGAGCACCAAGTTTCTTGACTGACATAATCTATATAGCTGTTGACCATTTTTCAAGAGACAAAACAAACAATGCTTCGTAAAATCTTATACTTAATGAACAATATACAATACAATTTATACTGACCTTATGTTCGCGATTGCGACTCGCCGACGCGTCGAGAAAATGGAGAACAAGGTGTTAACGCGAGCGGCGGTGGCCAAATTCGATCTATAAGAAAAAAAAAACAAAGAGAGGTGAATTATTACAATTAATATACGCATGTGCACATTTTATACAGAAAATTAAGATACAATAAAATAGGTTGAATATTAACTCAAGAAGCCTAAAAATAACTTAACAAATACACTTTTGTTACGTTTAATTAAAATAAGTTTTGCTACAACGTCTTTCTCTACAGTAACTGTTTGCCATCATCTTAATTTTGTACATAGTATAATGTGTGTACATGATTTTTTCGAATAAAAAAAAAGTAGCAAGAGTTCGCGTCTAAGCGTGAGTTAATTGTTTAAAAATACAGTTAAAGTGTTAGCAGAGAAAAATATCGTGGTATTCTTGAATGAAAAGACTTTTATGGAAATGAGAGTTTAATTAGATTAAACTTTATACTTTCATTCTACTCGTTTTATATTACTTCTAAAGATTAAAAATGAGTTTTGTGAAAATTCTTTGTTATAGCAATCATGTGAACTACTCAGAATGTGTACAATCTAGTAAAGGAAACTTTTTATAATTACCAACATTAGAATGAAACATTTACAGAGAAGATTTACAAAATGATGGAAAATAAAGCAAATGTGTGAATAATATAATGCACGAAGTAAAATGTGACAAAAGAAGAGAAAGAATGAACAGAATTTACCAAGTGTGTTAGAATAATAAAGCATCAAGGCTACAATCAGAATTAATTACAATCCAACAAATGCTAGACGAATCTCGCGCGCGATTATGTACAAGGCTAATCGTCTATTATGGATTTGTGTATTTACTTTATTTTATTGATTGGGATTTTTCAAGTTTTATGAGCAGACTTTCGTGTACCAAACTCCAAACCCTCCCACTCCCTAAAAGCTATTTGACCCCTCGCGCGTCACCTTCGTACGTACGACAAAACTGTTGTTTTGATATATTGTAAATATTCTGAAATAAATGATCGTTTTTATTCGATAAGATTTTTGTCTATTTTATTTATTTACTTAAATATTATCCATCATTACTTTCTAATGTTATTCAAGTTTTTATAATAATAATAAAAATTTACCCCTATATAGGTTGATGAATGGTATTTGACCGTAGGCTTTGAAATATTCACGAAGATCTTTCATTACAGGAGACTTCACATATACAAGATATTCTATAATTGTAATTTCTGGTAGAAAATGAGGCACAGTTTTATCCAAATATGGTAATAGTTTCATTGTTTTTTCAATCTAACATAAAAATTTTAAAGATTAAAATTATTGTATTATTATTCATAAAAATAGAATATTTATTTAACAAACTTACTGATTTTTCACCCTCGTCCATCAAATATTCACTCAGTGAATACATTTTAAATAAAATATTTGTAATTTGTTTCTTTATTTCATCTAAATCTGATTTTTCAATTTTATCAAGTAAGATAGGTGGGTTTGCTACAAATACCTCATACCAACTAGAAAAGTACGTCTGGAAAAATGTAAGATAATAAATTTATTTTTTCATATGCCATCAATGTGATGTTTATTATACTTTAGAAGATTTTGGCCTGTTTAATTTTCAACGTAAAATAAAATAAAAAATATAAATATTCTTACTTTATAAATACTATGATGCGTTGGCAGTGGAATAATACGTCCCAAGAGTTTTTCATTATCATCAGCAAATACCCCTTGTAAATGTCTATAGATTATGTTTTCAGATGTCTGTAATTAACAATTTATATATTTATATAAAATTTTTAATTCATTTATAATTTCAATTTAATGTTTCATTAAGTAATACTTTATAATTTAACAAAAAATATTTACTCAGATTTTATATAAAATAATTTAAACATATTTGTTATAAATTTATCATATTGTAAATCAAACTTTCTCTTAAAACTTTACCACCGAAGTAAAATAAAAAATTCAGTACAAACGAATCGTTTTCGTTATTCAAATATTACTTTTATTTTTGCAAGTGTCAAATAAAATGTTTGTTTTACCTCGATCAAATGAATGAAGAACCTCGGATAGACCAACAACAATCCAGTGATAATGATCTCGTCGTATTCCTCGTTCAACACCTTTATCGTACCGCCGATTTTCTTTACCAATTCGCAATATATTAACTCAAAGAAATATCCTCTTCATACGACAAAAACTTCACGTTCATACCTTCTTTACATCCTCCTTGGACCCATTGTATTCGCCGATGTACAAAAACCGGGTGGTGTTGCCTAACTGCCGGCGTGAAGTTCTTTATAAAATTTTTCCCGGAATTCATTTCACCCCGGAACAGAAATACGTTTATTCTGCAAGCTTACCCGATCGGCGAGACTCAAATTATTCTTCACAATGTCCAAATAACTTTTTCTTATAGGCTCTTCCATGATTTTTATACTTATATACTCGTTCACATAAACGCGCTTGAAGAAAAGTAAAAACACCGAAACACGTCCGTACAAGAGCGCGATCGCGAAGTAAATGAAACGTCCGTTACGGCGAACGAATCATTGGAAGGCGGAAGGGAAGGCTGAAGTTAACCGCGCGCCGATTTCCCCGAATTTATATACATACATAGTCAAATGGGTAGCAATAAGTATTTTAGTTTATACATAATTTTTCAACAGATACGCAACTATGTTTAGTTATTACAACATTGTTATTTTTTTATAAAAAATGTTTATTACCAGTTGATTCGTTAGTGAAGGAAAAATTAACCGTCTTTTCGGATTTGCTAAACTACCTAGTCAGACGAGAAACTGGAACGTTTTCATTTTAAATAAAAAAGGGTTTAGAACACTAAAGAACACAATATACTTATTTATTCGTTATATGGAAAATGTTTATTACATGTCGATGTATTAAAAAATACAAATAAATTAAACACTGCAGTAGCTTAATTAAACAATAGTTCTTAGATAAGTATTGAATTACTTACATTTAAATTAAAAAAATTTTCGCTCTTTTTTCATAAATTCGAGTATGAGCAGTCTTAAATTTTTTAAATAAAATAAATTTTTTCATTCTAAATACTGATTATTTTTTACAGTAAAAATAATAAATTTTTTTAACTAAAATCACATCAATTCTTTTTTAAAATCGAATTTATGAAAAAAAATTTGTTCCTAAAGATCCATAATTGAGATTTATCACTTATGCTATCAATATTTCATTTAAATGCGTGAAAAAATCTGTCAGATTTTTTTCACCAATAACTGTATTTCATAAAACAGAATACAATTATTGATTGCTGCTTTTAGTAGCCCTTTCATTTTATTAGGTATACCATATCGCAGATGTATGCGCAAAGGCACATCGCAATGATTTTTTTCCATTCATTACCTATACATAGGAACTTTTACAATAAAATCATTTGAAATAGAAAATTGAAAATGCAATGTCCTTAAATATGCATTGTCTGCATAGTTAAGAGTCATAAGTACATAAAATAACGCGATACAAAAAGAAAAACGAATAAAAAATGCATAAAAATATAAAACCAAAAACTAAATATTTTTTGTTTAAAATAAAAAAAAAAATTAAATAAATAAATGAAAAAGTATTTTGTAAATGAGTGGTTGACTACTTGTCACTAATAGAATCAGTACATTGTACCTAAGATTTTTTTAAATGTTAATTAGTATCACATTTGGTTCAGAATGTGTTGCTAAGTTTAATGATCTCATTTTCTGTATCTTGGTTTAACTAAGATTGGTGTAGGTGGTTCTGGTGTGATTTCACTAGGATTTCCCAACCAGACTGATTTACTGAAACGACCCTTAATTACTGGAGCTTGCCATTTACTTGAAGACATTGCTGCATTAGGGGTTTTATCTGTTTCCATATTTATAGTTGGGATATTAATAGACCTGGAAGTAAATGAGAAAAATATGGTCGTAAAATTCTTTTGAAATTAGTTAAAGAGAAAAAAATATAATTATTATTAACTTAAGGAAATAGGATGAAAATAAAGAAGGTGCTTGGATATACTGAAATAACATTTATTTCTTCACAAAAATAAGTTACAAATTTAAAATTTTCAAAGATTACTAAAACAATTTATACCATACAAAATTTTTTATTTCAATTTTTTTTTAGAAAGAAAAATGTAATAATCTTCAAGATTATAAAGCTATGGGCACCTTATACAAAAAATAATAAAAACTGTAATAAAATTATTCTAGCTTGAACAAAGCAAACAAAGAAAAGAGGTGCAAGTAAACACAACTATAAGCAAGTGTATGTCTAATTACTCAAAGTATTTAATATAAAAATTTATTAATATGTACAAAGTTCATTAGACTGTAATGATTCAATCATCATGATTACGGTTTTCAAAATTGAATTATTAAATACTCTGAGAAGTGAAACTACTATTACTAGTGCCAAGGCACTTGATTCGGATGGCTGATGGAGCCCAATTTGTAGTACCTTGTGGTCGATAAAGGCTGTTGGGTTCCTAAACTATGGCTTGAATTTGGTGGTGTTGACAGAGCTGTTTCAGCACTCTGAGCAGAAGTTCCATCACCTTTTAATACAGCAACACATTTCCAGTTATTAATGTAATTATCTTTCCACAGTCTGACACAACCATCATCTCCAGAACTGGCTAAAACTGTCCCCATAATATTCCAACACACTCGCCATACTGTGCAGTAGTGATCATCAAACTGTGCTATCGTAGTGATTTCAAATCGAGCCAACCCACTTTGTGCTGATTCTCTATAAGAATACATTTATTCATAGATTATCATCTCATTATTAAAACATGTTTTCAATTACATAAAATTGTGTAACAACTTACGGTAGTGGTTTTATTGAGATCAAACGCACATCTTTTGTCGCAATGGCTAATGTGTGGTAACTTCGTCCTAAATTTGGTGCAAATGCTATATCATGAACCGCATCAGTTACACTAGTTATGGTCTCAGTCTTTGCCCAGCGCCTACTATTTTCAGCATATTCGTAAATGAACACTTTTCCTCCATTGGAAGAATTGGTATCATCACTTCCAATTGCAATCATTGGCGGATGAAGCCTAACAAGAAAAAAATTTGATTTGAAAGTTGACGTCACCTTGTTTTTTCAATAATATTTAATAAACCTTGAAATATACCTCGACAAAGATGGATTCCACGCCAAACAACTGCATGAAAGTTTACAGGTAATGTCATGCTGCAATGTCCACTGACTTAAGTTCATTACATCCGGTGCTTCATATATTCTAATGACACCATCAGCACTACATGTCGCTAATAAAAGTCCTAATGTTTTTGGTGCAAACTTTACATCCGTGACTGAAGTCCTAGAATCTACTAAATTTGTTCTACGTATCCAATGCCTCATTCCTCTTTCGCCTGGCCCTGTGCCTTCTCCAACTATACAAAACAACAATTTAAAAATCAAATTTCTCCAATAACTAATAAAATAATTAAGCCATTAACTCTAATTTTACCAATTTCTTCCCATACTGCTGCCGTGCGATCAAACGAGCAGGTGGCCAAGACTTGGCCAAACTCAGGATGTGCCCAGGTGACTTTCCACACAGATCCACTGTGCGCCTTCCACGACGCCGTCAAATGCCAATTCTCGTGCTCGTCTTCGTCCCAAACCTACATCAAAATTCCCATTAACATCGAATTTCATTCAAAACTTCTCCCAATTCCTCTTTCAACAGTAAGTAACACACTAGATAAGTATGTCTTTTTTACCTTGACAAATTGATCGCTGGAGCATGTGGCCATGCGCTGCCCATAGAAATCGTACGCGATGTCGTGTATTAGATCCTTGTGCTCTGCATTGATGCTGTGTGCCTCGAACATCGTCCTCGAAATGTGTCTTCAGCTCGTTAACATGAAGCGAGCGATAAACAAACGCGCGCACGGGCTGATTTTTAAACGCGCTCGAGCTTCTCCACGGAATATATGGAGAGGTTAAGGGTAACGACACCCGCGCGCGCGACGATCAACGAAATTATTATTTTGCGCAGCGCGCTGCAGACACCCGCGCGGTTAAATCAAACCAAAGGAAAAAACGGCGGCAGCATGAGTGAAGTCTATCTGTCTATGCGTGCGCAGACGATAATAGAATAACGCACAGTTTGAATTTTTAGTACGTAATGTTGTTACATTGTTTATTATTGTAAGGGGAATTCTAAATGTTGTTTGTTTTTAAAGCATTGTTAAAGGCTAATAGAAATCTCTTTTTTATTCGATATAAGATTATTTTCCCTGTAATCATGATAGATGTCGATCTCACAAGCGCGAATGAGGCGCGACGATTGACGAAGGTTATCAATAAAAGAATGCCAGTAGAGGGCGCTCAGATCAAAGGAGGGAAATTCAAAATAATTTGAATTCTGGATCAACTTATTTATATTTTTCAGTATTAAAAATCTAATATTGTTTAAAATTCAAATGTTAGTGCAACTGTATATGACTTAAATAATAAACAAATGACATTAAAATGTTGAGAAATGTTTACCAGCTATTTTTTAAACTTTTGTTATACTTACAGCTCACATATATTATAATGTGTTGTTAAATTTCTACGCAAATCATTATTGTTATTATATATTTAATTAGGATCATAACCCAATAAACAACAACAAATAGTGCACTAAATTATAAATAAGCATTATTTGTATTCCTCCACACAAACACTTGCACGATGGACTACGGATCTTATATACGTATATATATTATGTACATATCTAAACCAAAACAATGTCAACAAGTACCTGCTCACCTGGACACCTAGCCCCCCCACTGAAATAACAATAGGCTGTTTGTGATCTATCTACCTTACGTTTACTTCGAGTTAAAGTATACAGAAGCACTTTGGTCGCTCTGTGCGGCAGCAGCCGTTGCGCCACAATAGGCCACTTCACCTTTTTCAAATCGTCAAGTTTAAAGGTACATTGAGAAAAAGAAAGTTAATATACGTGATATTAGTTTAAAAGACGTAAGTTTGTTTTTTTTTACCTATACTATTTTTAGTTTTTCGTGATTATGTGTTCTGTGGCGATGACGATATAACTGTGTTTACACGACAATTGAAACTGTGCTTCAAACGTTGACGAAAACATATTAAGATAAAGCGTATAGCGATTTGAAAGTAACTTCAAAATTTCTTTGAGATTTGTTTTTATTTATTTTTTGGCTTAACGGTTACTATCGTAAAAATATCACTCTTTCATATCACATTGATTTATGTACATAGCTATTCACAGCAACACACACGCACACTTTAATTTTGAAAATTCGTCACCCCCGACTACGTGACCTCTACTATAATTACTCACTCATTCTTATATTTTATTTTATTTCTTTTTTGTCTCAACGATATTACATATGACATACATACACATTCTTCTACTTTTCTATCTTCCATTGCGCATATTCACTTCACTATGGTTTGTCAACAAAGTATAACGCGTTACTTTCGCCAGATAAGCCATTTGACTGCAAACAATAGACGTACATTGACACTGCAATGGATACTGCGAGCGAGATTAAGAACAGAGCCGACGAGTATGCCAAGGTATATATATAATGACCCTTTCGATGAGTCACTGTACTGATAAAACCATTGGACCCGAAAATAACATATTTTTGCTTATAACAGCGCTTGCTGCTCAGACAGAGAGAGCAGAATATGTCCCCGGAGAATCAGTCCAAGAGTCTGCGTCGACGGATCAGCATTATGGATGCTCTGAAGAAAAGCTATCCGACATGTAAGTATAGTTTTTTCAGTTATTATATACAATATTCGTTATGTAAATTCGCTCAATACACTTATTAAAATTACAAAAAATACTTAATTTTTGCAAACCCACGTATTTTTAAACTATTGATTGAAGAATAAAAAAGGAAAATTATATATAACACCAAAACTATATAACGTAAACCTCAGCAACGTTATACAACATCCCACCACCTTTCGTTCAAATAAATCTTTCAGCGCCATCAAACCTCCTCGCCACGAGCAACCCTTTCGCCAAAGAGTTCTCAAGCATCAGTGGTGGTAGCCTTACCCCTAGAGAGGACCATAAGAAGTCGAAGGCCGACGGCATAGACCTATCGTTTCACGAGGACTCTGACCCTACTCCCATTACTAGCAGTCCAGCCCCGGCAAAACTTTCTAACATATCCTCGAATCTTGCAAAGTTAAGCATAAAAAAGCCACCGCGTAAGTACAGTCTGGACAAGCAGCAACAACAGCAACTGCCGCCGGAGAGATTAAAAGAGCCCACGGACCATAATGAAGCCCTCAAGTTCTTTATCGATTATGGCGAAAAGAGTCAGCGCGAATTGCTGGAGAGACAGAAGGAGAAAGAGGAGAAAGAGAGACAGAAGGAGAAAGAGGAGAAAGAGAGACAGAAGGAGAAAGAGAGGCAAGCGGCGATGAAAACGATCGCGACGAAGAACCCAGTGCAAAGGTTACAGTCAGAGGATAATATATCTAAGAAGTCGAGGTTCTCGCTTGGGGAGTACTTCCACGGCAGGCAAGAGTTTGCGGATGGAGGTATAATGCATGATGATGGGCGCAAGCGTGCCATTATTGATGGGATGTGTTATTTATGGATGGAGGTGGAATGGATATAGGAATTTTAGGGTTTATTAATAACGCACTGATTAAGTTTTGGATAGTTGTTGTTGTTGTTGAATGAGGTTGTATCGTATATAGAGGTATTGCGATTTTAGCTTGATAACTTGAATTATTCAGTAATTTCAGTATGAATTGTATAATTTACTCTCAAGTAGCTTTCGCAAATTTTACTTTGAAGAGCAATTCGGTAAATCTTGTACTTATATGTTACAGTGGGTTTTAGAGAGCCATATAAAAGGATTTAAATTTTATCATTATATCACTCGACATTATATTCGTGAGATAAAATTAATTCATTAAATTAGTGAGTTTTATTCTAGATAATTATTGAATTTTGAAAATGTTAGATCATCATTAAACTCATGAACAATTATTGTTTATAATAAAAAACGCATTTAAATTTATAAATCAAAATTATCGTTAGTATCGATCGGTTATAACCGTTCGAACACTAGTAAGAATAATAAATGTTGATAATAACTGTAAATTCTAGTAAATAGTCGTAAAAAGCTGTTAATAACAGTAAACAACTGTAAATTACTATTATAAAAAATTTTGAATAGGGACTTACAGTCGTCTGTGCTCTAATGGAGTATTTTGTGGATCAGGATAAGACTTTATTTTACAAAAAAAATCCAAGTATTTTTTTATGTATAGTACCTTTGATGCGACGTTTTACAGTTGGTCTAGATATTGACGATGAATTTAAATCACTAAAAAATTGCTTTTGACTTGTTAACTTTTAACTTGTTGGTCTGAATCATTTGGCAGTCCAAACCAATGAAATATCGAATAAAAGTATTCCAAAGTAATAATTGTTTATGACCCACTGATCTATAAAATACTACATAAATAGTTTGGTTTCTCGCGAAAATATTGATATTATTAATAGTTTCTGATAAAATAAATAACTATAAATAACTCCTATTAATGTCTCTAAACAAACTATTTATAAAAGTTATTTACAGTTATTAAAAAAAGCGATTTCCCCTTATTATATGAATAAAAAAATTTCATTACTTTCTTCTCCATGATTAGAAGTAATCCAACCAAACTTCACGAGCGACCCCTTCGAGGAGGAATTCCGTCGTAACGACGAAGAGCTAAAGACCATAGGTGCAGATGCCTTTTTCGCTGCCCGCGTTCTCGAAGTAATCGAGCCCGACGTCGTACAGGTGCAGCCTGTACCAGCGATACCTGAGAAAGTAAAAATGGAAATCATAAGTACTATGGATAAAGCGTTGAAGAAGGCCCGCAAACAGGCAGAAATCGAGAGTATCAAGGCAGCCCCGTCGTTTCTCACCGACGAAATGCGTGAGTTAGACAAAATGGTAAGACGATTAGAACACGAAAGACCCGTACTGGCTGAAACGGCGGACAAGATTCGCAGAGCGGAAAGACGTGCCATCGAGGCAGGACAGTTCGAGGAGCCAGTATCCGAGGAATCGGAGGAACCCGAAGAGTCGTCACCCGAAGAGTCGTCGCCCGAAGAGTCGTCACCTGATGAGCCATCATCCGAGGAGACAGAATCTGAGGAGACAGAATCTGAGGACGAACCGGTAAAGGTGATAAAGGAGACACCGAAGAGACTGTATCCGGATCTGACAAGCATCAAGAGGAAGTCCGGGAATTTCACACCGATAAAGCTGTTCCACGGAGGCAAGAGCAAGCAAGCTCCCGACGGTATGTATTTATATCGTGGTAGAAAAATTTGTTGTGTTTTCCATTTTTTTTTTCTCTACGAATTCTTTTCTAACATTGGAATAAAGAAAAACAAAAATATAAAGACAAAGATTAAAATAGGCAAAAAAATGTGCAAAAACAAATAAAAAGTTAATAGAAATAATGATTGATGACAAAAATGTGAACTAAAATTAATGAATTAACTGAAACAAACAAATAAAAACAAAAATAGTATATTGGTGCTGTTAGGGAGGAAAGTTGACTTTTCTGATGGTATTTGCTCAAAAACATCATCCGATTCTGAAAAATCAATTTTCCTCCCTTGTTATACATGGTACTTTCTTTAATAAGAGTATAGGAATAGGGCCTTTTTTGCAAAAAAAAGTGGATGGGGGATCGGGTATATCGCGTCGTCATAACGTAAGACTATGTTCTTTTTCTCCCGCTACTGCAGAAAGTCTTGCTAGATACTCGGAATATTTAATTTTCTATTCTATTTTCTACGCAGGAAAAGGATCTTTTTCATGCACACGTTGAAAAAAATAGTTTATGGTTTGTTTCCGTTTTTCCGTCACTTTTTTAATTAAAATTTTCGTTATGTGTTTGTTCTCTTTATTTAAGTTTCTTCTATTTCCTTTTTTTCTATACTGTTCGGATTCCAATAGAAAAATAGCACAAAGAAACGACAAAATGTGAAAATATACAGACATACACAGAACAATATTTTTACTCATCATCAAACATTTATATATATTTGCTAAATAATATACTTTCAGTCGTGACAGACGCGACAACGAATGCCTACCGTCGGCCATCGAGCCCTAAGGGAGAAACCTTCTCTACCCCGATGCCAATTACCGATTCTCAAATGAACAACCTGGTTCGTTCTCCGCCGCGACAAGAGCGGCACAATGATTCCAGCATGGCATCCTTCCTAAAGCGCAACACTAGCTTCCTTAACAACTTAAGCATACCTAAGATCATGCGTCGCAAGCCGAATTTGGAGTCGACGAGAAAGAATGAGAAGACTTTCTCGCCAACGGGCCCGGGTATGAGTACTATATGCACGCTGACACCACCAAGCACGCCAGGTAGCCAGATTGAAATACCGGGAACCTCAGGAATGTCGAAGCAGAAGAATCAGTCAAAGCAGGTGAATAAGAATGCGCAGGGCTACAATAAGGACGCTACAATACCCTACGAGGTTTGAGTCTTGATGTTTATCAGTGGTTGTGTTCTGTCTGTCCTAGTCCTTTTGCGTGTATATGTATAATTATATATAGATTATAATAAATAATGATGAAAGAGATAAATAATAAAAATAAATAACATTTTGGAAAAGGTGGAGAACTTCTTGGAGCTAGCACTTGGCGACGAGCAGTACAACGAGTCGGTCACATATGCGAATCCAGAAGCAAAAGCGAGCATAATAAACGCGAGCGAGCTGATTTCAAATGAAAGAACACCATCGAGACAGGTAATAAAGGTGTCAAGGATGCCAATGACCGAGCCGCCCAAACATTCGAGTACGTTGGATAGAACTCGCACCATGTACAAGACGTTGACACAGAGGATTAAGAATGTAAGTGTTTCCGCAGTAATATTTTTTATTTAGTATATTTCGAGTGATTTTCAACGATATTATTACGTAGAAATTCCGTGGAAGCGTAAGAGACGTGCCGCAAGCGCCACCACAGCAGATCGTTCTACCAACCGATGTAAATCCGAAACTGGAAGACGGCGTAAAAGAGCTTCTGGAAAAGGTAAAAATCCAGCAGACCCGTATCAGTCAGGCGAGCAAAGCTCTCGAGCTCTGTAACTCGATGCGCGAGTTCACTGCCTCCCCCGAACGTGTTGAATCCGAACGTATCCTGATGATAGCCCAGTTACGTAGCAAAGCGTACCTCGACGAGATCGGACGACTGACCTCTCAGCGAATTGACGACGGGCTCTATTGTGAGCGTGGCCAGATCAGCATAAATAACATCAGTGTTCAACTCCGGGAGGAAGCATTACGTCATGATTACCAGGGTAGCAACTTTGTCGAGTGGTTCGTCCTAATCATAACTGAAGGTCCAACTGTCTGGGCTACCAATGCAGTGCCATGTCCTATCGCCGGCCAGAGGATGCACTTCCCTGGCACTCTGTCGATTCCCGATTTGCCACCGGATTTCAGAATCTCTGTCAAGATTTATAGTATGAAGATGCAGAATACGGAGATTAAGCATGACGATAAGTATCATATTACAAGGGGACATGCGCCAAGTAGACCATCGATATCGTTGGGATGTCCAACGCCTACAAGGCTGCTAAGACGGGGCGAGAAGAGAACATCGCCCAAACAGTTCGAGATCAGGTTCACAGGGATCAAGGAGTCATCGTTCGCACTCTGCGGCAGTGTCGACCTCATTCTTCACGATCTCAATCTTAAGTCGCCGTGGCCTTTGTCAGGGGTAAGTAGGCTGTGAACGATTTGATATGAATGAACGCAAAATGTAAATTTTTTTTACATATATTATAAATTTATATAGCTACCAGCGAGATCCATGTTACACGGTACAATCGACCTCGACCTCACATGTCAGCTCCAGCTCTCAGTCTCGCATTCTGGCTTCCTCACTCACAGCGACGACGGTCTGACCTCCTGGAACCGTCGTTGGTGCGTTCTCGAAGACCGTAGCCTCCTCTTTTGGAATTATCCGCGTGAGCAAGAGTACAAACCGCCTCTTTATACCATCGACTTGGAATGTTGCGTGTCGCGACGTATCACACCAATCGACCGATCTCTCTGCCCTCGCGCACGTACTTTTGCCATACAAACAATGCGAAAACGTAAGGAGACCGATGGTGCATACACTCAGCGCCGATGTAGTAGTACTGTTATTAGGTATGTTGAGCGCATATATAGGTAAAGGCTGAAGGGTTGATCAATATAATTATAAAAATGGTATTTTTTTTTGCTTTATAGACATTTGCTGTCGTGCGATACCAACCAAGAACTGACGGAGTGGCAGTCGAAATTGAATCATGTTGTCTCCGCGCTCCGCGAGTGGAACATCATTAACGACACGATGGTACCGAACGCCGAACCGGAAAAATATTATAAGCAAAAAAGTGCCCCGTGGAAGTAAAAAGGATTGAATTGATTATAAGTAGTAATTTTTCGTTTTGATATTAGTATGTAAGGTGTGTGTCTGATATTGTAGGGTGAAAGGTTTTAATAAGATTTTATTAAGAAAAGAGATCTGTTAATCAGATATGCACTTTGATATAAGTTATGAAACTTATTTGTTGATTAGTTTCAACATTCTTTTTTAATAACATCGCACAACGGGATGGTAATTCAGCTACAATGATATATAGAAACTTTTTTGAGAAACATTGTTTTAATAATGATAGCTAATGTAAGTCTACTTATATAATAGCTTTAATAATAAGGTACACCTGAAAATATATTATTTTCAGAAATAAGTAACATAATATTTTGTTGTAAGTGCCAGTCTTTCAATTTCAGTATTATAAGTGCTAAAAATATACTAGGTTGAAAAACTGAAAATATTTCCATTCATAACATTTGTAAACAAGTCAGACTTTGGTATATCGATTATATACCACAAATAATAATCAAATATGGTGTCACATACGTTTTTTATAACTATTGATGTAATAAATCGGCCTGCATGAATTCTTGTATTAAAATTTATTAACTATATACATACTGGATTTACTAAAAAATAATATCTTAATGAGACTTAATTTTATTTCTTATATTTTATTAGATATATTTTTCAAGTTTTTTAATCTAAATGAAAGTGTTTTATACAAAAATATGATTTTTAGAAATGATACAATAATTTAGTAGATAGTATTTTTTAAATATATCATATTTATAATATGAATATTTTGAAGATCACGTATTACAATTTTAATAAAAATTTATAATTACAAACAAAATTTATGCAGTTTAATTATTTTCTTCAACCTTTCAAATATTTGTTAATTTAAACAAAATTTTTTGTATCTATTTAAATGCTGCATCAAATGCTTATATTTTTAAATATTGAAGTGCGTTCTGCATGCACGCAAGTAAACAAGCGCCATCAAATTTAT
>JAWWEQ010000045.1:6896285-6909100 GCA_035583055.1 Torymus tubicola | reverse complement strand
TATATATATATATATAAAGTTATAAAGAAAAGGAGACTTAAGTATACATACCCGAGATAAGGAATAACTGAAAAAGAAGAAGAAGAAAAAAGAAGACTGATAAATAATGTGGTAACGTTTTCTCTTTGAGTTTCTATAAGTATAAGACGCACTACGTACTTCGTGAATTAGTAAACTACTCTTTTTTACCACATGTCGGTCAATAACGAAATACAAGTGGCCTGGCCTGATTCAATTATATAATTTCCTTGTAATTTTTTATACTATCTTAGCCTTTATCGGAATGGTAATTGGAATATTTAACAAGTATCAAAAATTAATTTTAAGGCAACTTGTTCAGAATTTGTTTTACACCTCGTAAATTGCAAGTCGTAACTCGTAACTCGCCTGGATTCCGCCCTAAATACAGTCAGCCTGACCGTGCCCTATACAGGGCCTATACATTATTACTTCGGCAAGTATTTCTTCTCGGGAGTATTCGTTTAACTTCGTATTCGATATATACACATATATAACTATATATGTGTATTTAGCGATGTGATAACTAAAAGGTTATAAATTTTGAATGCGCGAACTAAGCGATTGGAAATACTTAATGGAATAATAGTGTTTTAAAAAATTTTATTTAGTGTTTATCGGACGTTTAAATATTTGAAATGTGGCCTGATCCTGCAGATCCTTCAAGACATCGATTCCGTCATATGAAAGGAACACCTGCAAATAAAGTCTCCTTAATTTTTGCTTTAGCTGGCAGTTCAATCTTACTTGGAAGTTTCATCGCATTTTCGTAATATTAATTTAAATCAAATACTCCTATTAAATTATCATTAATTCTTTTCAATGGTAATGTCAATTTAATGTTTTAGGTATACTTCCTGGTTTGAAGCTCGTTTAGAAAAATATAGGGAGATTGGAGTGAAGCAGTGGGCTGATCGACCAGCTAAAGCATTATTGCAAGATCCTTTAATACAACAAGCTCTTCAGAGGAAACAAGGAGAATATGAACTAGATGAGAAAAAATATAAATTCTAATTAGCTCAACTGTCTCATCATTTTTTTCAAGAAGAAATACAGGATACTAATAATAAATCAACTAAAATGAGTTTGCAGAGTAAATTGCGCCTTAAAATAAATAATAGTGACAGGTATGAAGATTACATGTCAAGCTTATAAGTTGATTCAATTGTTAAGTTTGAGTGTTGTAAATATATTTATTAATTAAAAATATTAGTACTTTCTAAGTAATCTGTCTTCCATTTCTTTCCCTATCAATTTTTTCTTTTACTTTTCATTGGAAGTTTCTAATAGCTATTAAATTAATTATAATTTATTGTTGTTTTAGTTCTGAATGTACTTCAAGTACAAGTATAAAAAGCTGTTCTAATTCCAATACCAATAGTCAAGAAAATTGTGGAAATAACGAACCATCTTATAAAGAAAGTTCATCTAATTTACCAAATGCGGAAGATAGTATGGCAGATTTTAAATCGCCTAAAAAAGAAACTCAGTATGGAATGATATTGAATAAATATAAAATTGATGCAGAAAAACCAAAGAAAAAAATTATAAAATCTAAAACTAAGTCTAATAGTAAATCAACAAAAAGCAGTTCTGGTATAAAACAACCGTCAATTGAATCCTCCTTCTTTAAACCACAAACTTCTAATCAAAATGATGTCAAAGAGTCAATACCATGTCCCCTGTGTTTAAAGCCATTTAAAGATGATGTAACATGTACAAATCATATGAAAACATGTGCTGCAAAAAACAATGTTTCTACAAAACAATTGTTTGAAGCTAAACGTTTACAAGATCGTCAAGCAGAAGAGAGAAAATCATTAGGATTGCTGGCTGCCCCAGTTGTACCAGAAAGAAAGAAAGTTTTTCGTAGTAAAAACTTTGTAGGTTTAAATTTTTTAATTCATAAAATTAAAAACTTTTATTTGTTAAAGTGTTAAACACAAACTACTTCCTTATTAAAATATAAAATAAATTTTTTTTTTATTGCTACTATGGTTTTCTATAAAAAAAAATTCATATCCTAAAGAAACTAATATGTCTTAGAGTACTGGTGATGATCCACATCTTCAGCTTGTCTTGGCAATGTCTGAATCATTATATCAGGCAAAGCAAATGGAAGAATTTGAACAAGCTGCATTATTAGCAGGCATTCCTTCTGAGTGCATAAAAGATATGAATGATGAAGATCGCCGGACTACTTTACAAAATTTTGGTTTTACAACAAATAAACCTGTGAATGATGTTCCTGTCAATAAATCAAGAAAGAGTAATAATAAGATTTTAATTAAAAATCATTAAAATATTCATTTATTAGTAATAAAATTCTTTTAAAATTTTTTTTGGTAGGAAAATTAATAGGTCCTACCATACTACAAACGCGATCAAAAGAAGATAAAGACCGTGTTTTGACTGAGAGGATTGCTTGTATACTAACAGGAGATGATGCTCTCACCCAGATTCAAAACACCCCTGAAATATTTCCAGATCAAAATACACGTACAGTTCTTAGAAGCAAAAGACTTCAAAAAATAGAAAAATCGGTAAGACGAATAATAATAATATCAACAGTTGAAGCTAATTAAAAGATAACGTGCGCGTTTGTGTGATATTGGAGGTTAGGATTACAGTTTCGGAAATACATGTAAAAATATTTTTCAGAACAATAGATTATGGGATAGGAGCAGATTAACGAAAAAATATCTTGAGTTTTATGTTGAAGAATTAAAATCATATTTATTTCAATCAAATGACCAAATACAGGAAACTGGACTTGTGGTAAGTATTCTAAAAAACTCTATATTATATATAAAATTAGTTTGACTAAATAAAAGAAATTCATTTTAATTTTTATTTTGTTTGAAAATATTTATTTTTTAAATAAAAATATTATTTTCTATTTTTTGTGCAGGGTTGTGAACGTTTGTCTGAAAGATTAGCTAATAATGAAAATACTTTATTAGATACATCCATTCTTTATGAACCAATGGATATTGATATAATTGATGAAAATAACCAACAAAATAATTCCATTTTAACAAATATGAGTGAGTCTTACACTTCCGAATCAGGAAATATTAATTCTGAACAATGTTATATTAAAAATGTAATTTCAAAATGGGAAGAAGCATTAAATGACAGTGGTGCGAGTGATTTAATCATTTTTGTAAAAGACAACAAACATATTTATGCACATAAGTTGGTTTTTCATGTACAATGTTCAGATATTTTACTTCATATTGAACCAAATGATACAGACAGACATTTACAAATTAAAGATAAATTATGTTGGTTAGATAATGCTCAACTATCAGCTCTAGCATTTTTAGAATTTATTTATTGTGGTACTATCAAGAAATATATTAATGTCTTTGATGATGATAATTTAGTAAGTCAAGTGAGAAAATTAGCAAGATCATATAAAGTGAAAGAGTTATTTTCATATCTAAGAAAAAAACAAAATTCATTGACTTTAAAGAAACAAGAACCATTGAAAAATGTGACTGACTTTAATAACACTTACAAAAGCAATAGTAAAATGAATATTAATTCACATAAAGTTAGCATATCAGCACAAAACTGCAATAATTCAGACAATGAAATCAATATTCATGAACAGGTAAGACAATTTTAATTAAAAAAGATATGAGTTTGTCATATTTATTTTATAAATTTTTTTTTCAGTCACCTCAAATTCATCAGAGCATTCAAAAGTTTCATTCAGATCCAACACCCACTTTTGAAAAAAGAGATAACTCTGTATTCAAACATTTGTCTATGAATAATTATAATGAGAGACGAATAACAGGATCTCCAGATATGTTTGCATCAGAAGATGAAGAAGTAGTTTATTCAAATAATATTACAACAAATTATGAAAGTGAAAATACTAAAAAATGTAATACCAAAGTAAAGTCAGTAGATTTGACTAATGAAAATGAAAGTAATTTAGATAATTTAATTTCAATTACGAATCAATCCCAAACTGAAGCCAATTGTATTGAAGAACAGATAAATTCTCAAAAAACCATTATCAATCTATCACGAACACCAAGTCCTAATATTAGTTTATCTGAAAACGACATATATAAAGCAACAACTCCAAAATGTAGATCACCAAAAAAAAATGAAGAATCAGCAGCAGATAAAATAGAACCTACAAACGAACATATAAATGAAGCAATTACTCCTAAATATGGAATGTCACCAGAAAGGCATACAAAATCAAAGAAAAAAATATCTAAGAACAATCATTCTGAAATATTTGAAGCAGTAACACCAAAAAGTAGATCTCCAGAAAAAAATAGTGATGCATCAAAAGATGAAATAAATTATCAGAATACTCAAATATTCGAAGCACTTACACCAAAACGTAATAGATCACCAGAATACTTTTCCAAAGAAAGTATTAGAAAAGACAATCATAATATTGATCAGATATCTAATGCAGTTACTCCAGAGGCAAATGAATTAAATAACTATGTTATTCCGAAAAATCCAGTTTATGCAGATATATGTGATTCAGTTTCGGAAGAAATTAATAAAAAGAATGACGATTCAATGTATACAGCAGTAACTCCACCTAAATGTAATAATAGAGAAAATTTTGATTTAATTACTAAACAAAACCTTCAAAAGGTTAGAAGTAACTTAAGTATCTTCATTGAAAAAGTGAAAAAAGAAAATGCTAAAGGTATTTTAGATACAGATTCTGAAACAGATACTCCAGAAATTCCAAAAAAACCTCGACATCCTTTCATAAAAAGACTTCGCAATGATTCCTATGCATACTTACAAAATGATGTTAGTAATACTAAAGAAGACCGTAGAGTAATTAGTTTATTAGAAAAACAAGTCTTGGATGGAGAAAAAAAATCGAAACCAAATAGTAAAGATCTACAGAATGAATTTACAAAAGATGACGCAGTAATGTTAAAGAAATCACAAACTTCATGTCTTGAAGGAAAATCAAATTCATCTGCCAAATTTACCCAGAATAATGACATTACCGAATCTACTTTAGATCTTGAAGATGATGATATGCAGGAATTAACTATTGATGATACACAAATTTCTATGTATTCAAGATACAAAAAGAATCATAAAATAGATAATAGTATAGCAAAGTATCGTAAAGAATTGAATTTTCATTCAAAACATAATCACTCAAGTGAAAAAGTTAATGCTGATATAAGTAAAAATAGAGAATGTAATAATAGTAAATCAAGTAATAATTCTAAAAAAGAATTACTTCAAAAAAGCACAATGACCCAAAAAGCAAAGAATGTTATTGATGTAACATTGGTTTCTGATTCTGATGATGAAAATCAAAATAATTCATCAATTACGACTAATGTGGAGAAAAATACTGATCGTAATTCATGCACGCAAATAAAAGAGAAGGACCTTGAACTAGAAAACTCAGAATCTGCATTAGCTAGTATTGAAAATGACAGTACAATTTTACTTAGTGCAATTGACAGTCAATTCGAGAAATCACGAAATTCAAGCATTAAAAATTCAAGTGTATTAAATAAAAAATCAAAAAGTCAAGTTATAGATTTATCTCTAGATTCTGATGAAGAAGGTATTCATGATGATAGTACAGTTTCTTACAGACTAGTCGTTGAATCAGATAGTTCGTTAAAAAGTACAAAATCACACAGTAAAAACTTGTCTAAAGAGCAGTGTAAAAATAAAGAATCATTTGATGATTCTGAAAAAAAGTCTGACGATGTTGAAGCACAAATTAGTAAAATTCTACAATCAAGCCCAGAAGTTCCTAAAAACGATGAATACGTAGTTAAGAAGCGTAAAACTACAAGTAAAAAATCTGATCAATGCAAAAAGAATAAATCTACGAACGCAGAAACGGAAGTAATAAATCTCAGTCCAATATCGATAATTTTGAGTCCCGAAAATAGTCAATCAGATAAAAATAATCAGTCAACATCATGTAATCAAAATTCTACTAACTCCAATAAACAAAATAATTCAAATGAAAAAAGTGCCGTCGATTTTAATGCCTTTGAAAACGATAGTTTTGATGACATACAATTTGACGACGATTGGAATTTACATTCAAAAGAAACTAGTAACAAAAATAAAAACAAATCTTCTGAGTTAGTTCTAGATATCAGTGCTTCTAAAAAGAAATTAATTTTTAACCAACTATCGTCGAAAAACACTAGCTCACCAATATCACCAAAGGCATCAACATCAAATTATGTTACAGCTCATGGTTCAAATGAACCTGTATTTCCTTGTTCACCAGTTCTAAGTCAAAGCAAGAGAAAATCCCGAGTAGTTGTCGGTAATTCTCTAACAACATCACCAAACAAAAGTGAAAGAAGGCCAACTAAGTCTCCAAAAGACGTTACAGAAGACACCAGAAAACTAAAAACAAAATCAGTTTCGGCTTCGAGTGTAACGGAAACCAAAAGGCATAGCTTGCAAAGATCATCTTCATTTGTTAGTCCAAAACGAAATAAAAAATCCCAACAATCTAATGACATTAGAGAAGTTACACCACCACTGGACTATAGCATATTGGGGACACCTGAATTGCAGGTATTTACGAAAAAAATTATATGTGATATTATATTTAAAAAAAAAGATTTTTGTCATTAATATTTTTTTTAACTTCTAGAAAGAACTGAAGAAATATGGACTAAAGCCTCAAAGTCGAGAAAAGGCTAAACTTTTGCTTAGGCATATTTATGATGAACTACATCCTGTAGCTTCTGTAGCACAAAAAAGAGCTTCTAGTTCTCGTTCTTCAAGCGAAGATGAAGAGTCACCACCTAAGAACAGAAGCGTAAAAAAAGTATGTAGAAGAAACGAAACAAAGGGAAAGAGAGAATCACATTCACGGAAAAGTTCTTCAAATTGGTACCTAAATAATTTCTTTATTTTATTTATGATATTAACTTGTAATATGCAATATTCACAATTGCACTTCTTTTACAGCCGCGTCATAGCAGAAGAAATGGAATATGATGAACCAGAGGCTGCTAATACTTTAGGCAATCCCGTAAGTATCAAAGAAGCTTTTTTAAGACTGATTCAGACTAATAAGGCATTATACACTAAAGTTCTGACGTACGAGCCATTACCACTGGAGTCTTTGCATTCGATGATGAAGCAAACTGGACTCAAGTGTAAAATCAATGACCTCATGGATTATTTAGATGAGCAGGTTGGTAAAATAATAAGTGGCGAAAATTAATATAAATAAATTAATTAAATTATGCAAATATTTCAGTGTATAACGTTTCAAGTGCAGACAGGAAAAGGTAGCCGCACAAAAAAGAAGAAGAAATGTACTTAGATATTTTATTGTTATGGGATGTACTTGAATTATGTTGACTATTACTTAATACGTATAGGTATATATTTTGATACAAATGGTGATAATCTTAAGAGTAACATGTTTGTATATACTCAAAAATATAGTGTACATATATATACTATTTTTTATGACGATTTATAACTATTGGTAGTAATGTTTTTCAAAAAAGCAGATGTTTTTACAATATAAAAGATTTATTTGTTATTTATAATCTGTAATAAAAGTTAAGTTGCAAGAACTAAAACTGAAAATTATTGGTAAATCTAATTTATCACATATACCATATTAAATTTCTTATTTACTTTGATTTAACCAGTCCTTTAAAAATATCTTTGCACGTTCAGTCTAGGCATGAGTGAAAAATTTGAAGTACAAAATGTTGTTGCTAGACAATTTATGCGGAATATTTTTTTCCATCTCTGCTATCTTCTTATGTCCATCATGTTTATTGAACTTCAATACTATTCTGATATTTTATTATGAACGCGCTATTAATTTATTCGTTTCAGGCTGTAAAAATTCTTCGACTATAGCGGTCACCATTTCATCTAAAGTGCTCTGTAATGCTTTCAAGTCCCTAAAATTAAATTTATATTTATAACATAATGTATTTGTTTTTCAAGAGAAAAATATATTAACACTTTCATTGCGGCATGAGCTATATTATATATTTTTTTTATTTATCTACTTCGTGAAACAATAAGGAAAATTCTTACGGTTAATTAAAATATTTCTCAAAACCTTAAAAGACGGAAACACTATTAGAATTTTTATTTTTATATTAAATTTTAATTTGACGTTTAAAATATTGTAAACATCACTTTATGTATTAACGGCAGAGAAAGTGTTAACATTATTTTAAAAAATACATACTTTTGATCTGGAGATGCACACAGTTCATTGTAATATTTGATTTTCGGTTCAGTTCCACTAGTTCTAAGAGTACAGACTAAGCCGTTTTTAAACGTAAATGTAATCATTTCACTTGACTTAGACACAGGTAAAACCGCTTTATTTCCAGGCTTAGTATTATCATATCCTGTAGTTAAATCTCTGACACTTGTAATAGTATATCTTCCTCCGAGAATGCCGGTTGGATACTGAAAAGACATTTTTCGTATTATAAGAATTTCATCATAATGACTTGTAACTGTGGCAATATATTATTACGAGAACTCGTCCGAAAGTTAAACATACGTTTTAATTTTTTTTTTCTACAACTATCAATGATAAGATAGATAAGTTATTAATACTAGTCGCCATTTACAATTTTTCAATCTAATTATCGATATATTTTACTTTGTTTGAGATAATGAATATGTTTTCTCAATATTGCTTTAAAATATATCTCTGTAAACTCCTAAATGATAAACTAGAAATGTAAAATAACGAACACGATTAATAAAGAAATAAACCAAAAGGAATTTATTGATATGGTTTTTTCTATCTCGAACATCGATATAACAAAATTTACCTTTTTTAATTCTTTTGTAGCTATACTCGGATACCAATAGATACATCTACATTTCTCATGTGCTAAGTATATACTTCGTGCGCATAGTGGAATTATTTAAATTTTTACAAACAAAGCCTCTTCGGCATACGCTAAACCCACATTTGATTAACCCAAATTTGAATACCGATTTAACCGCGTGTATTATAAGATTGACCTTTATGCGCGTATACTAATAAAAGCGCGAAGCTATCGTCCGCACAGTCATTGTAATGTTAAATTTTTTCAAATGCATTTCCTCGTCATAATTAAACTTCTTTATAGTCTCTGTCCCTCGCATAAACATCAAAACAGATTTCATGTATATTGACACCGACAATGATTTTACAAAACTCGTCGCTATATCTTTCACGTTATATATTTCTCATTCGCGCCTAAAACATTCCGTCTACATGTTCAATCTCTCACAAATATACAACAAAAAATAACTGTCATTTGAAAAAAAACTCGATAGAACCCGACTTCCTACATACATAGACACTGCGATCACCAAAGGAGAAGAAAAAACTCCTAACGTCACCACACGAGCCATCGATTTCACATATTAAATACAACCATATTAGCATTTATATATACCGTCATCATCGCGCGCGGGCCGCGCATGTCCATGAGAATTCGAAAGGTTCAATCTACTAATCGCGCATGTATACTTATGCGTATATATGGACTCACATCGCTTTGATTTCACTCTCGTCGAAGAAGGGCCCAAGGTAATATAACGATTGTACTGCTGGTATAGCAAGAACTCCAAGTAACAACGAGGGTACAAGTGTCAACGACGCTAAAAACACATCCTGCAATTTATCAACCCAAAATGAATTCTTCACCGGTGTTGTTGCTTGAGCCATTGTTGTTGTATATGTATATAGATCGCTCGTATTACTTGCGACTTTTACCATCGACAACTATACGAATCGGCATTAATATACGCGCGGTTCGGTTGATTTCTCCTCGTCCGCAACACACAAGCAGCACTCGCACGACTGTTTACTATTATTCGTCGGTTCTGTATGTGTGTAATATCTATCTGCACACAAACCACGCTAATACTATTATACTAACTGTGAAAAATCACGAACAGTCGTAGTATATATATACTTAATAGACAACTCGATCGTCATGCGTATAACCGAAACTAAAGCGCAACTCGCGCGCGCTTAAAGCTCTTATTCTCACCACCGGTGCATTATCGTCGGTGCTCCCCCGATTGCAGCTTAATCTCTATATATATACACCAACGGGCGCATATGATAGATAAGCGCTTAGTCGCGAATAAGCGAGAAATGTATGCCAAAGAAGAAAATTCTTTATGTCAATTTTTCGCGTACACCTCTGGTACACGACCTCGTCTGTGATCGCGATATGTATATATATATATATCGATGTTTAAAGAGACAGGAACGCGTGCAGCTCGTAATCGGGCCGGCGAATGACTACTGAGCGCGCGTGCGGCGCGACGGTGACTATACGTTGATTTTTCACGTCGCTCGAGCGAACAACCGTGTGTTTAGCATAATTCCGCGTTACGCGATCGCTATACACACATATATTATATACATGTGTGTGTGTGTATGTAATATATAGCGCCAACCGACTATGAACCGAACCGATGCTTTTTTTTTCTTTTTCGATTTCACTGATGTATGTGTATTATTTGGCGGGACAATTTTCGGCACGCGGCCGTTATTAAGTAGTAATGTAGCTATAGCGCGAGCAAAAGGTCGAAGTGACGCGCGTGCAGTTGTAATGAAGATCCCGTGGTATTATCTAACAAACGGTCGCATTGTTGCACGGATATTCATAATATAAATCGCAGTGGTATTTTCAATGTTATTATATATGCGAAGGAAATTTGCGGTTTTGTATATTTGTGAAGGGGGTGAATGAAATTTTCTGACTTTTTGAAAGAACTCTAAGAATATCAATCGATATTAGCGGACTTGTTTAAAAACATATATTAAGTATAATAAGAAATTATATTTATTTATAAATCACATGAGAACGTATTAATCAACGAAAGATTTTTTTTTCTTACATATAAATATAGAGTTTTGAATCACCATTGGAATCATTATAGCTTTTCTGCTTTTTATTCGTAAGAAGAAAAAAAAGCATTCTAACTGCTTCAAGCCGGTCAATGTCACCGGCTCGAACCGACAAGCAGCGCGAAATTTTTCCAACATTTATCAAATACACAACAACCATATATATGTATGTGTACGCGTATTTTTATTGCTCTAATAAACGAGTCATATAAGGTTCTTAATTTGGCTTTTAACATTTCTCAGAAACAAAGTATATATAAAATGAATATATATATCTTCTTTTGCGCAGACGTCTTCGTACGTCGCTTTGTTATCATTGGTTTTCAAATCGGTTATCATTTTGCATACGGGACACGCGGGACTATAAAAATGCATGCCGCGGACGACGCGTCATTAACCGAGGATGCCAGAAATGCACTAGAAAATGTACGACGGAAATATTGGACGCACGCGTACAATTTGTCCTGATTGCATTTACGTCACGTTTGATTTTGCGCATAATCCGCAGTCGATGTACAAGTAGTATATACATAAGTTCAAAACTGCGTGACGACCAAAGAAAGTTATTGAAAAATTATAAAACTTATTAGGGTTGAAAATCATATATTATAATTATTGTTATGAATTATATGGTAGAGTAATGTGATTATATAAATTAAGTGTAACTTTACTGGCAAATGTTTCAAGGTTAACGATAACGCGCCTGCACAAGCTTGCTTGGATTCATTCTATTTGTAGAGGATCAAAAAACTCTCGCGGCAAACAATATTGTTCCAGGAAGTCATTAAATTGTTTCGCAAAAAATAAAAAACGTGAAATTTCTCAATCTGATTATGTTTTCAGTGTCGCGTACTTATATATACCATTTATTTTTCAGACATTTTTTGTACGAAAACTAAAAACAAGATGTACGACGATTAATCCTTTTATTGTTAAATAATCTAGGTTATTTATATATAAACCAATTTAAGACTGATTAGAAGTATCGTAGATAAGATTGTTATAATCTGTGTGTAAAAATGATCAACAATTTATATAGTTTCAAGAAACGGTGAATTAGTAAGCAGTATTTGAATAACTATTTGAAAATATGAATTTAAAGCTTTACTCTATTTGAATTTTCTTTTCAAATTAAAAAGAATATCATTCTTTTTCAATTCATTGCAAAAAAAAAATTTTTTTTTAAATCTTGATAAAAATTAAGGCTTTTTTATAAATATGCCATTAAATGATATTAGCTTATCAGAATCATAAGTTCAGAAATTAAAAGAAAAAAAAACTATTTTTTTGTCAATGAATAAAGTTAAGACGCATTAAGATTCCATGCAATTCTCGTTTATGGTAAAGCCGAGTATGTAGTAGTAGATAAAATCGGATTTCCGTAAGATATAGACAGACCTTATCTATATACTTTTACAAATATGCTTCATCGTTTGGCAGTACTTTTTCTGTTTTCTACGGCTCATCGCGTTTCGTATGATTAGCAATTTTGTGATATAATTTTTTCATGCTTGTATTTCCATTAATTAAACTTCTCATTGATACAAATTTCAATTCATTATCACATGGTAACTCAATAAAGAATTTGTATTGAAGTTAACTAAACTATTTTTCAATATTCAAAATTTTATCTTATTATAAAAATAGCGCTTTATATCTATATTTCTTACAACTCTCGTCAATAAACGAATATACGATTTTGTGTACGTAAAAAAAAACAGATCCCTGTAATCGACGGTAACGGGTGGCACTCGTATCGGTATCGCTTCATAAGCATAATCATTCATTTAATAAAACTTTATATGTAAGAGTTAATTACCTGTTATTTATAAATATTAAAAAAAAAACTTTTGAACCTCAATCAATGAATTTTATAATTTAATAGTAT
>JAWWEQ010000045.1:6801664-6896185 GCA_035583055.1 Torymus tubicola | reverse complement strand
TATATATTACGAAGTGATTTAGGTGATTTAAAAAGAAAAAAAAATTTTGACCTCTCGATTCACCTGAGAACTGCCCATATGCAAATGAGTTGTTAAACAATCTAAAATGAATTTCCAATCTGCAGATAAGTTAACTACGATAAAAAATTACTAAAAATTCAAAACTATTTGAATTTGAACCTCCAACTAGTTATCTAATTTACTTAACTGGTTTTGTTGAATAATAAAGTAAAAGTTACTAGTATATAAAATAAGACCACTAATTTTACTGTAGTTATTTATTAATCTTTAATATCACGTGTGGTTGATTGCAATACTTGAAAGACATGGAGTATAAAAAAGTGTTACATAATGCAAACAATATAAAAAAATGAATCAATTATAAAAAAGTTAATAGTACTTAAAGCTACGTAGACGCGGGCAATATTGCATGTTTCATCCTCGGTAAAAAAAACGTGTCAAAGAAATTCTATAAGAACGTATCACGATATATCATTCAGTATAGAATTAAGTCCAATGCTTATTTAATTTTATTGAGACTGAAACAGGACCTAAGACTATTTTCTTAAAAAATACACAAAGGATTGAACTATTCAATGAATTTATTTTTAAACTCACCGTATTCTCTTTTCCACCGAAATTTCTGAGACGATTGAAAATGGATTTTATCGTTTCTGGCTCATGGCAAATCCAGTATGAATTATCGCTTATGTGGTGACCATACCTGGATAAACAATTAATTGTTATTTAACTAGAAAATTCATTTAAAAAATTGTTATTGTAGTTAATTTAATCTTACTCGCAGTATAATTCTTTCAGTTTTTCCGTAAGCGTAAGACCTAAAGTTTCGAGATATGCTGCCATTTCAGATACGCAAACGCCCGCGCTTACGCCATCCTTATCTAATACATTTGGACCACACATGAATCCAATTGCTTCTTCGTAAGCAAACAAAACCGATTTTCCATTCTTTATCAATTCAGAAGCTCTATTGCCCATCCACTTGAAACCAGTTAGTGTTTCCTGTGAAACGTAGTAAATATTTTTCAAATAAATGAATATTACAAAATTAACTTCTTAATAACTTTAAGAAAAAATTGTTTTAATCTACCTCAAATTTAAAACCTTCTTTTTTCGCCATTGATGCCAATATTTTGCTGGATACTGTTGATGCTAACATGTAAGCATCAGCAATATTTGCATCAGGACGTCTGACTTTGAAGGCATGTAATACCCACCACCCTAATAGTGCTCCCAATTCATTTCCAGAAAAAATATGCCAATCACCACTATAAAGTATTATCGTTATTACATTTTTTTATTCAATTTTAAGTAACTGAAGTAATTTAAGCTTACTTCTTTAATTTCTCTGCACATGCTAATCTGTCAGCATCAGGATCATTAGCTACGATAATTGTAGAACCATTTTCATCTGCTGTTTTTATACTCAATGCAAGTGCACTTGGCTCTTCTGGATTAGGGAATTTAACTGTTGAGAATTCAGGATCTGGGTCCTTTTGTTCTTCAACTACTATAAAAGGCTATAAGAACAGAAATATATATTTAGTAATTAATTAATAAAAAAAATATTTGCATAAGTGTAAATATATCTTACTTTGAAATTGGCAACTTTAAATGCTTCAACCATATAATTGTAACCAACACCATGAACAGGTGTGTATACATACTTCAATGGAGTATTTTTATTGACTTCAGGGTATAAAACATTTTTCTTTATATCACTAAAATATGATTCCATTACTTCTTCTAATGGATCTTTAAATAAAGCATTATTGTAAATAGAAGATGCATTCCATGATGTTGGCAGGGGTTCAAGATTTTCTAGAATACTTTTTTGAATTCCTTTATCATGAGGTGAGATGATTTGAGATCCATTTTCCCAATACACTTTGTAGCCATTATCTTCTTTAGGATTATGTGATGCAGTAACCATAACACCAGCTGCACATTTATATTTAAGTACTCCATATGGAATGAATGGGGTGGGACAAAGTTTGGAGTACAAATAAACTTTAATGTTTTTGTTTAAGAAAATTGCTGCTGTCAATTCAGCAAATCTATAAAAACAAAATAGTAATTTTAGAAGCAAAAAATTATAAAAAATAGTCATATTAATATATTATACCATAATTGAAAGATTATTTACGTTTTACTGTGATAGCGACCATCGTATCCTAAAATAATACCTTTTTCTTCAACATTTGAAATAGTTTTTAATAAATAATTTACTAATCCTTGTGCAGTCTGTACAATAACTAAATCATTCATTTGATTATATCCTGGACCCATTCGGCCACGAAGACCTGCAGTTCCAAATTCAAGTCTTTTAAGAAATAAATTAGAAAGTGTTTTGACATCTCCATTATCGATTAAACTTTTGATTTCTTTTTCTGCTTCGGGATCCTAAAATAAAATTAATTGTCAAAAATTTCATTATATTTATTATGGATTATTAATTATAGGTAAGAATAACAATTAAAAATTTTGTTTAATTATCAATTACTGTTGCATCATACAAAAAAAATTTAATACTAACATAAAATTACAATTGCTTTTAATTGATTAAAAAAAATATAGATATGAATAGATAAATTACCTTGTTCCAATTAAACCACTCATTAATTTTGTCATCAAGAGTAGAATTTCCTGTATTCACACAATTGGGTGCCATGATTTGTATCTTCAATATAAGTGTCTCTGTCCAAAGTCACAGCTCAACTGTGATATTAGTCTGTTGATATATTTATTCTAGAGCAATCCTATATGCTGAAATATGATAAATTTATGAATAATCAATGATTACACAGCTCCATAAAACAAACAATGATTACGTAAAACTTGTATTACAAAATACTGAGGTTGCCAAAATCAAGCTTTAAAAAATAACAAGTAAAAATCGTGCTAATTATCATTTAAACCTAAATTTTATCTTATCTAAGACATTAAAGATAAAGAAAAATTGCATCTTCCTATCATCTGTTTTCAACTCCATGTATAGCCCAATAATAAAATGTCATCACAAAACATAAGGCCTACATAAAAACTTGTGAAATACATAATCAAATATCTATTGTACACCACACCATTGCTTATCACTAATTTACCATAACAAGCAAGTGATAAACGTCATTCAGTTTTTAAATTAAAACTTGGAATAACAGTCTTTAGAAATACTTAATGCTTTATCAGATAAATTTAGGTAGAAGTTATTTTTGCGATTTTTAGTTTTATTTACCGGCTACTTTTTAAACGAATAATTAATTTGTTTTGCACACTTACTCTTACACACTAAAAGTTCATAATGAAATATAAAGCAGTTACTGCAACACGTTCTAAATACGTACTGAATGTAAAAATCATCGACTGTCACACAGGAAAATTCACGTAAACAAGTTACAGAAGCCACTGTATATACGGATGTCTGCCGACTGTATGTGACAAAAACAATCGATCTACACTTGGTATGATAACAAAAAATCTATTATATCGACCAGGGTATTCTGCCTTACCGACGTTTTTGTTTGAATTTAAAACGCTTGTTTTTGCAATAAATTCGACACTCTTGTTTTTACATATGTTTCATGTTTTGTTACATAAGTATTTATTTAAGGCAATTTTTCGATTATTCTAAAAGGTATATTATTTGAAACCAAAGTATATAAAAACATGTATAAAAAAATCTTAAAAAATACGAATGTTATTATTTTTAGACAAACAATATTAAAAACATTTTTAAAAAATATTTTAATCAATTTAAATTAGTCATTTTAAATTAGTCATTTTAATACTACAAATTTGAAGATAAATTTAATCATATTTCATTATATTTTATATTGGTTTCGGTTAATATAACAATAAAATTGCTGTACTAAAAAAATAAACATTCACCTATAATTAGTTTATAAAAAATTAAAAAATCCCATAATAGTTATCGAATGAAAATTGAGTATATTTACCAATATTCAATCTCACAACAGAATGCAAACTGATAAATTATAGGTATATCTTCTTCATAATATTGATCATGTTCTGATATTGAAAATAATCCCCAAAAAGGATACAAGTATCCGAGCATAAATCATCATAAATAAAAAAAGCGCGCATCACTCACTCAAACCGCATATATATAAGCAACGTACACACAAAAAGCTCCTCTACATTCCTGTTTCCCCCCTACTCTAAAAAGAACTTGCATCTCAGCGCTTTCTCATCCGCAGGCGCACGAGTACTCGCGCACATCAGCCATAAATATACGAAAAGCCTGGTGCTTTAAAAATTCACGCACCACACACAATCCTTGGCTATAGAAACCTCGCTTCTCTGCTCTTTTTCTCTCACCTCCGCACCTCTCTCCCTCCCTCTTACGGAAACGGCGTTAAAAATCGATCAGCTGTCTCGCGCCTGCACAGAAGAAAACATACACACATACCTACACATGCGCAGATCCCCGGTATAGTGAGAAAGCTCTCGCACGCCGCGCGTGTCGTCAGCTGCTCAGCTGTCACACAGGCTGTATATGTGTATATATATATATGAGCGAGAGAGAGAGAGAGAAATTTCATCCCTGCCGTGCGCGAGGAGATGTGAGTCACACCACACCACACACCCCCTCGCGCCTGCGTATAAGTCTCACTTCTCCTCTCAGTTCGCCTCTGGCGCCGTATAAATACGTTCGCATATATATACGTATATATAGTACCTATATACCTATACATTCCACCGTCGCCTACGCGCGCGCGCGCGTGCATTTTCGATAGAGTGAATCGATAAAGCCCGGAGAAAATCCGCGAGCGGGATCCTCTCGTTCTCCACACGCGCGTGCGAGCGAGAGAGATGATGAGCCTGAAGAGAGCTAGCAAGTAAAACGCGTGTATATATAGGCCTTGAGCAGAGAACCGCTGCTTATAGGTATAGCTAAGTTTTTCTCTTTTTCGTTTTTCTTTTCCGCGCTAGTCTCTCTCGCGGGATCGACGCGCGCGCACAAGTATAGTGTAGAGAGAGAGAGAGAGGTAGAGCTGCGGCGTAAGCGTAAGTAAGTAACCCATAGCCTATATACGCTTACGCAGGGACGGCAATGGACTTTGCCGAATTGGCTGAAGACGACGGAGGACCATCAACATCGCCGTCGTCGTCGTCAAGAGGATCTTGGAGGGTAGTCGTAACAGCTGCTGCTACTACTACTACTACTACTACTACTGTCGTCTGCTTATCGTCGTAGCGCACGCACGCATCGCAGAAGCATATAGACATACACACGAGTGGCCCCCGCACTACACGCGCTTCGCACGTTATACATATATATAGCTCGATAATGATTCGCCGCCAGCCGCTTATCTGATCCGAGAGGCCGCGCGTTATATAGAGTGAGAGAAAGAGAGAAATAGAGGGAGAGAGAGAGAGAGAAGGTGTGTAGCGCACGCGAGAGAGAGAGAGCGAGAGAGAGAGAGAAAGATAGTAGCAGCCGCCGACGCGCGCAGACGAGGACGACCAGGCGTCCAGAGAGCTTTTCGGCCCGGCGAGCGTGACTATACGACGTGAGTGTGTGCTTTAATTTTTTTGTGTATACATATAAAAATTTTAGTGGTTATATAGAGTGCTTGTTGCCTACATAGTGCGATGCATTTTCGTGTATAATAATAATATAGCACCAAATATGTGCGTGAGAGAAATAGAGAAAGAGAGAGAGTTGAGGTTTTATTCGTTATACACAATCGAGTGAGAGAGGGAGATTCGCGCATGGCTCATTGATTGCGCGCTACTCTCGAGAGCTGCAACGTGGACGGTTTTTTTTCCCTCGCCCCCGCGCGCGCGCTCGCGTGAATTTCTTTTTTTTTTTTCAACTCTCCACTCGCCTATTATTGGGTTATTGAAAAATATTGGATAACAGCTATAGGAATATTCAATTTTTCTTTCTCTTCGCGTATACATTCCTTTGACACACGGCGTTAATCTGATTATATGAGTTTTAACTATGTAGTATAGTGTTGCAGAAATTGAATGAAAAAGTTTTTTGAAGGTGAACTGGTGTATTGCTTTTTATGAGAGTGTGGAATCTGATTAAACTATGTGCAATGCTGGCTTTACACGGGTGAAATGAAATGATAGAGCATGAGAATTTTCATTATACAAGTGTTTACTGAACTCTAGTCTCAAGAGATTTTATGATTCATAAAGTTTAATTGTATAACAACCTATAGCTTATCTTTGAAAATTGAAATATTTCATGAGTTATCAATGAGTCATGACGGTGGAAAATTTTTTAAAATAGCATTTTAACCTAGTAATTTCCAACTTTAAAGCCACTTCAACCTCATCAGTTTCAAAGTTTTTCTACAAACTTTCCATATTCTCAAAGAGAACTTCTTGTTTTGAACTGTAACTTTTCATCCTGCTCGAGTTAAAAAGTTAGATCTTGTATTTCTTTATCCAATATATCATGTAATTTCAAATTTATAAGTTTAAAATCTGTTATTATTAAGATTTTTTAATTGAAATGAAAATCTTATAATTTTTCTTTATAATTGTAAATACTTTAAAAATTGCCCAAATTATCATTTAAAAACAAAAACAGATATTTATTAAAGGAACTTAGTTTTAAAGTATTAATTTTTTATAATTGGTTTAATTATTAATACAGGAAGTTTTGTGATGGAGGTTGGTAATGTGAAGATAGCTGAAGACAAAGATTTTGAGAAGCTGAAGAAATTATATGATGACAACAATGACTGGAGATTGGACTATAATAAGCCAGACTTATCAGTTTGGACTAAATCCGTCCCAGGCATCAGTTTTAGGATGGTCAAGGTAAACTTATTTAAATAAAAAAACAGCCTTGTGTTAATAATTTACATTTTTTCTATCACAAATTATGTGCATGAAAGAATTTCTTTTTCTTTCTACCTAATCTTCCTATCTGCATTATATATCTGTCTTTGTAGATTAGAACAAGATTCCCTGATGTATTGCCTGAAACATTGTACGATGTTTTGCATGATCCTGAATACAGAAAGGTGTGGGACACCCATATGATTGATTCCAAGGACATAGGTTTTTTTAATCCTAATAATGACATCGGTTATTATTCAAGTAAGTATAAATATCTGATAATTATTTGAATAGATTTTTGTAGCATTATATTCATTTCAAATTATTTTACAGTGGCCTGTCCTTCACCTCTCAAAAATCGAGATTTTGTATTGCAAAGATCTTGGCTGGACACTGGATTAGAACAGTTAATCATTAATCATTCTGTTTATCACAAAGAATATCCTCCAAAAAAGGGTTTTGTAAGGGCCACTTCATATCTCACAGGTAAATGTATAAAGTTTAATCAAGTTAAATTAAAAACTTGAGCATTATAAAAATGAAAACTCAATTTTCATAGGATATGTTGTGAGACCATCACGCAATGGGGAAGGTTCTGAACTTGGTTACGTGTCGCATACAGATCCACATGGCAAGTTACCTGTTTGGTTAGTGAATAAAGTGACACAAATCTTTGCTCCTAAGGTAAAATTTAAGCTTATCTGTTTTTTGGTACTTTTATGCATGAAATAATTTATTTAATATTGTATATTCAGATGGTGAAAAAATTACACAAAGCTTCCATAAACTATCCTGATTGGAAATTACTTAACAATCCAAATTATAAACCATGGCATTTTCCAGAACAAATAATGTCACCTAGAATACAATTAGAAGATGTAAGTATCAAATAATGAATTGATTTTGTGGAAAAAACTCACTTTATATAATATTGTAAAAAGATATTTTACTTTTTTTGTTTGTAAATTTTGTAGATATTTTTTTGCATGAATTTTTTGTAATATATTTTATTGCAAATAATTTTTATTACACGCAGCTAAATTAAAAGTACAAAATTCATTAAATTTTCAGCAGCTGTTACGAAAAGACTGTTTATAGTATTATTTATACACATACCCGTGGGTTTTTTCCACTGAACGCCTCTTTTACTGCACATGCTTTAACAAGTTTCTTTTATAGGCAAACTTAGAATAGTTTAGCTTTCACCTAGAGTATTTCAATTACTTTTAAGACTTTATTTTATTATCTAGTGCGTGAAATCAGCGGAGGAAAAGAATCTTAAAAACAATTACGTTGACGAATCTAATTTAAAGGAGGCGCGAAGTAAAGATATTGAAATTATGGACAGCGATTAACCTTCCATTAAAACAAGATGACTGTTATAAAGTAGGTAGTCATTCATTTTTAAATAATTCAAGCTTGTGAAGTTCAGTATTGTAGTATGTATCGAGAAAAAGCATGTTTGTCCGGAGATTTTATACGATGATGAAGTTCGATTTAGCGATTCTTGAGTACTGATTGATGATCGGCGCAAATGTTACCGTTATTATCTGTGTCCGACGACGGATTACGAGATACACTGGAGATAATTTTAAGAGAAAGCTCGTACTTTTATGCGCAGTGTATAGTCTTTCGAGAAAAAAAAACAACCGACGATTTTAGTCACGATGAAAATACCAAAGCTAAAAATAAATATAACGCGCAATATACAGGGTATAACTCGTATATAAGTAATTTGAGCGAAGAGTGAGCAAAACAAAAGTAATGTTCTTTTTGTCAATTTCGATTTCTACAACATCATGGCGAACTTTGCGAAAAATCATCAATAAAAAGTACCTTATACCGTTTATATTGTGCGTTTATCTATAGTCTTGTTGCTCATTGTATCAACGATAATGTTGAATAAAAAAAAAACGAGTTTTATAGTACATAGTTTCGAAAAAGCAGTAGGTGGATTTTACACCAACAATCAGGGAGTTGATGTAAATCTGTTTTAAAGACTAGTCTTGACGTCTAGTTAGGTGAAGTTTTGAAGAAAAAGTATTACATTGTTAAAATTTAGTTGAGAAATATTTTAGCGAGGTAGGGTGGGAAGGCTTGTTATGGGGTGACATTTTTGTGCGAGCGAAAGTTCGTTTTGGAGTCATTAACATTTTTATCGAAACTTTTCTCTTCGTCATAAAATAATATATTATTCCAATTTTATCTTATACTATATAATATATTCCAATTATTAATATCAAGTATAAAGTATTCGATTAATACTTTAATCAATTTATATTTAAGTAAACTTTTTCTACTTTATATAAAGACTCCTTTCCATTTCTTATTCCGATTTTTCTAGTTACCTGTGACTTTATTGTATTTCATTCCGTGTATCTGCAAGACTGCAATTGGCTATAAACGCAATTTAAATTTCGTATTTCAATAATCGCTTGAGCTCTGCTTTCGCGGGTGAACTTATTCCGATATCATGTGTATTACTTGCGTTTATTTCCGTGTGCATTACTATTATACAATTCGACATGTTTTCCAGAGTACAACGTCAATTTTTCAGACAAATAACTAGTTTAGACGTTCCGTCAATTTATGTTCGATTTTTTGAGATGAAAACTAAACTTAAATTGTTCTACACGTACTGAATCGCACTTAACGCCACGGTCACACGTCTATGCAAAGAAAAAAAAAACAGATTTTTTATAGATTTTTAAAAAAAAACGATAAAACTTCTAAACAAAGACTTTATTTAAGGAGTTCGAGCCAGGATTATTTTTAAAATTTTGGACCAATCTTCGGAAACGTGACAATTATACAAAATTTTTATTTATTAATGTGTTGAGTTTTTGTTTGTTCGAAATCAATATATGTTATTATATTGTTGTCTTTATCTTTGAATGTAAAAATTGTGTAATTTTGGTTTTACTATTTATTATTTACTGTTGTGATAAGTACTGAATTAATTAATCAATATTCAAGACTAATTGAAACCACCTCCATATCAATCAAAACTAACGTACGATATGCACAAAGAGCAAAATACGTATCCCACTAACATATATACAGTCAAACTTTGGCGATCGAGATCACGGCTCGGGCTCCTTAATCTTGCATATCAGCAAACGTCACTTTTCTCTCAAAAACACTTTTGCGCACCGTCACTCGACAAACGAAATATCCGACTTCCAAACACGCGCGCACAAATACACACACACACCCACACACATATTATACACTTTGTACGACGTACTTACTATTCTGTCTTCGAGTTTGCGAGCTGTAAAAACAAAAGTCACGACTCAAGATGAAGAACGACTGAAATAAAAAAAAAATAAAAATAAAAATAAAAATATGTAAAACATGCACCTAAATGAAAAAAAGTCTTGCGTTCGACACCACCGATATTAACATCGATGATGCTCCTCTTCTCTTCCTTTCATGCATTTTCTTTCTCTCTCTATATAAAACTTTTCTTTCGAATTTTGTCGCGCCTGGTTTTTCGCAGGCCCGCTGCCACATCGACTGTTATTAACATGTAAGAAACGCGTCGTTACGATCTCGTTACGGTGTTGTACTTAACGAGAAATTAAAAAAAAATAAAAATAAAAAATAAAAAAAACGAAGAGAAACAAATAATAAAAGAGTTATACACGGCGTCGACGAGATGATCCGCTTCTGAACGTTGTATTTTGAAACGAGGCTGTGCGCGCGCTACGTTTATATGATGTATTATTCAAGTTTTTCGAGTTATTCGCAGGATAATCGCGCAAATCCATTGTTATGAAGAAAAGTATGCGAGCTTTTTTAACTTTACGTTATATATATATTGAGTAATTGGGTATTCTCAGAAAATTTCTGACTTATATCTTGTTATGCAGTGGATAATATATAATATACTTTCATTTGGACACAAGACCGTCACACCGAGAACAATAATAACTGTTTAGCCATACTCTATACGTTATTCCGAAATATAATAATTTTCAAGTACAAAAAAGTGTAAATAGCGAAGTATTTTTAGCTTTACCTGGTAAAATAGATAAAAAAAAATATAGGATAGTTAAAATTTTAACTCGTGTTCTTACTGTGTACTTTATCTTTTGAAATTTCCGTAATTAAAAACAAAATGATTTTACCTTTAACCGGACACGTCACGTTCAATAAAATTTAATTTAGAAACATCTACGATGTTAAGAAAGATAATTTTTTGAGGATACGTAATTGTTACCGAAAAATCCTTTTAACGTAAAGTCACTATCACGTGACGGTTCATCGAGCGTACGGATAGACTCTGCAATCCAAGCTCTCGAGGCTAATTTTTCTATACGCCAGAAAATATCTTTGATACAAGCACAAAATGTCTAAGTGGCTCTCCAGCGTGTGAAAAGGCGAACGTTTTTTCATATCAGCAATATTAAACACTTCACAATTATATTATACACCTTTATTGAAGAGACAAAAAAAAAGTACTTTCCAGT
The DNA here is from genome assembly GCA_035583055.1 of Torymus tubicola. Classification (NCBI taxonomy): domain Eukaryota; kingdom Metazoa; phylum Arthropoda; class Insecta; order Hymenoptera; family Torymidae; genus Torymus; species Torymus tubicola. The sequence continues at coordinate 6,884,864 of JAWWEQ010000045.1, read as the reverse complement.
TAGACTCTTTCCGTTCGTATCGATGTATCGAATAATAAGAAAAAAAAAAGTTAACAAGTATTGTCCAGCGACTGTACAGTGAGACCTTAAGAATAGCTGTACTTTAACAAAACTTTGTAGTTACTACGTCTAGTTTTTCTCTGCGATTATGCCAATGTTATGAACAAATTTTGGAAATATTTTTGTGCTTTGAATATACTGTATTATCCTAAGATTTTGAGCATTGTATCAAACAGTTGAGCATTTTGTGATTATAATAAAATATTATATCGTACCTTGAATGTGTTTTCACTTATTTCTTCATTCCATTTAACACTTTATAAACGTAGATCTTTCTTGCTGCAATGTAGTTATTTAAGGTGTCAATTACATTAGAATTCCAAATGTGATAATCTGATCTTAATGGCAGTGTCAATATTAACGTAGCTTTGGAAAAGTTGTGGTCAAGTCATTTCTTACCGTCAGTTTAGTTGTCAGTCGTTTCATTGTAAGAGATCGTTTTGCCACCTTATAAACGTTGAGTGGATGTATAATACCGTTCAAAAGTTCGTAAACATATTTTTTTTTTGTAACGCCAACATCAACCACCGATTTCCCGGAAACCCCTTGATAGATTTTAAAATTTCTTGCAGATTTTGAAAGATCAGTAAAAATACTATCTTTTCTACACTTCAATATTTTTTGGTAATTTTTTTTAAGATTTTTTTCACGTTTGAAAGTTTTTAAATTTTAGCCAATTTTAAAATTTCAGTCAAACACGCGTAACTTTGTGGGAAATGTATAAAATTGAAAAATTCCAAAAAAGTAGAAAGTAGACGTAATTTTCTACAAGGTTGTTCGGAAAAAATTTTGTGTATATATTTTCTGGTCGGAGATATAATCATTTAAACATGAGAAATGAAAGAAATATACTTAGTACACATTTATTAGGTAAAAATATTATAACAAATTAAATATACATAAATAAACACCCTTTTTTGTTTTATAAACAGTTAGACAAAAATAATCTTTGTTTTTACTTCATAAATGTAAATAAAAATATCACGTTTCCTTAATAAAATAAAAATATCACATATTTCTTAATAAAATAAAAATATTACATTTTTTCATAATCTTACATTGTTATAAAAAATTTACAAATTAAGCGTGTCAAAATTGTAAATACAATTGAAAACATAAACAAATAGGTGCCTATGTATAATGTCGCGCGCATCAGATATTAACATTGTACGTGGTAAACGGGAGTTTTGAATTTCTTGTGTTTAAATGCTCGTAGCTGTTCGCAAAAAATATATACGCAAAATTTTTTCGATTTTTTGTTTGACTGAAATTTGAAAATTGGCCACAATTTAAAAACTTTCAAACGTGAAAAAAATATCTTAAAAAGATTACTAAAAAATATTGAAGTGTATGAAAAGAAAGTATTTTTACTGATCTTTCAAAATCTGACAGAAATTTTAAAATCTATCAAGGAGTTTCCGAGAAATCCGTGATTGATGTTGGCAAAAAAAAAAAAATATGTTTACGAACTTTGGATCGGTACTGTAGATATTAGAAATACGTTAATATTAAAAATATAACTATGTAGTTTCATTCTTAAAACTCGAATTTGATAAATATTAATAAAGGTAAAACATAAAGTGCGAATAGTGAAGTGAATAATTAAACATTTTATATATATATTTTATTTTTTCTAAGGTAAATATTTTGTACTAAAATTTTTTCTCGAAATAATTTCATGATTTATTTGCAAACATTGTTTATATTCAAACGTTTCAACAATTATTATATTAGCATAATGTATTTTCATAATTGATATTTTTATAGACGTAGTAATAGAATAAAATATTTACTAACAAATTATCAATTCTAATAGTATAGCTTCTAGATCATTATATTTGATAATAACATCGATAAAAAAGCTAAAAATAATTTTTTCACGTATCTAAATAATGAATCGCAAATAAATGTTAAAAATAATTTTTTTATTACTTTTTATTATAATGGTTGGATTCTATGCGATGAATATTTCGCTGTGTTTATTTAATGTTAAAAATGTAAAATTTCCGTTACGCTACACTAAATTCGATAAATGGCTCGACTGTTTTTAATGTTTTGAAACGTAAATCTATACAAGTTTACTTTTTCCAGCTCGTTTAGTCATCATTTGTGAATGGAAAACGGCAAAACAATGCCAATCAAAAGCTATTATTTACTCTTGTCTACTGTTTATTGTAGATAACGCTCGGTCTTTACTCTATTAGATAATGTTACTTTCTAGAAGAAATCTTTGAAAACAATTTATGCATAAACATTCACATTATAAAGTCAAATATACGTTAATTAATGTTTTGACGTGACATTTTTCTAATGTTCTTCGAAATTGTGTCGTAAAAAGGTCCAATATAGACACTGTCAAGTCTACATATATGTAAATTTATGCCAAGTAGAATAGTCCGTATTGGGTAAGACGGGCGTATACAAATGATACCCTTTTTCCATTTAAATGCACAGATTTACCATATCTTTGAAAGAATCTGCTTGACGTTCTCAGTTTACATTTGCACTTATTTAGAACTACAGTTAAATAAATCATGTGTATATAACTATAAGAAGTGCATTTCATGCACAAGGAAAATGCTATTTTCTCGGAATGGAAAATCTAGTCGTACACTTTTTAGTTTTCTTAAGCATTAAAGTGAACTTTAAAAAAATGTCATTAATTAACTATTCTCCGAATAACAATGTCGTTTATGATTCAACATTCAATCCATACCTATCTCCCCATAAATTCCCGATTCAACAAGTGTTTCCCACCTCTACTCAAAACTTACAAACACCCTTATACACACCCAAACCCAAACCATAATAATATATCTACGTTACACTCCCGCATCCTCTCAAAGCCATGACCACATCGCATATATACGCACCCTCACGCGTATGCGCAAACGTTTTCCCCATGCGTGTATGCGCGCGCGCGTAGCGTATATATCGTCCTTTTAATAGTAAGACAGCATCTATATCGTGTTAGTCAGGCGAAACCAAGCGCGAAAGACGAGTACTTATATGTATATACTCATATAGGCAGTCTCTCGAGGACCTTACGGATCGGCGATGCGCGGCCGCCTCCTGCTGCCGCCGCCACCTCTTGATATGGGAAATCAGTCGCTGTTCTTGATCCTTTCGGGCTGCTTGATTTCTACGAAGGAGGTTTATTCAGAGTAGTTTCTCTCGTTTTTTTTTTCTTGGACGAAAGATTTACGTAATAGTTATGGGGAAATTTTTTGGTTTTAAGCGATAAATAATAATAATAATAGCTTTTGATTGATCATCGTTACCGGTAATATATATAGACCGAGTTTAAAATTAAATTGAAAGAATCAGGGATTCGTGAAATAATTTCATATATAGGAAGAAACGAGGTAAAGATAAAATGAACATCGAGAGTAGTAGTCAGAACTCGTTGGCCAGCGACGAACAGTGTGACAATGGAAGTGCGGATACGAGATTGGAGAACGTTGAGATGTTACGATCAGCGACTGAGAATGGCAAGGAGATGCCGCAGGATTATCGGGTTTTCGTTAATGGAAAGGTTGATGATAGCGGATCGGCGGTTTTTAACAAGCCGAAGGATAACAGCGAGGAGAACGAGGCCAAGGTGAACATTGTGAACGGTAACCCGAAGGGCTGCTGCTCCGAATTGGCTCAATCGATCGCGAGTCAGGTGAGTTCGTTAATGCAAATAGTGTTTAGTTTTAAAATCTGAGGTTTAAAATGTTTCTGTTTTTAACGAAAAAAAGGTTTTAATATATGCTTACGTTCATGCTTAAAATGATAGTGAATTTTATTATATCGTGCAAAATTAACGTATTTTATTGATTTAAAATGCACTTTATTCAACCTTCACGCATTCAACTGGTCGTCTGACGGTTGTAGATCATTTTTCAAACAATGTACTATATTAATCCGTTACAGTATCTAAACTTGATTTTCACGTCAAGATAAACCATACCATTATTAACTTTATATACGCAAGCTATAATTTGAAAAACTTTACAGCACATTTTGTTTATTACAAACCGTAACATTTATATTTGCAATCAATCAATTTAATTTCCGTTGAAAAATACCAAACGATACTATGTGACACATAAGCACACATCCACACATATATACGCACGGACGAACCAACAACAGAACCAAACACCAAACATCTCGGCAATCAACTGTCTCCCCATTAACCTCCGCACCCCCGCGAGTACACACGTATATATATATATCCCTCATCGTAACCATCCGCCCGTCGGCATTTCCGCATTAGACCACGCGAAATCAAGTCCAACCGCCGAGGGATAATCAATTAGACGAGAGGGAGGTCAACGTCGAGGAGAAGGACGAATCCTCGTCGACGACGACGTCCCCGTCGGTGTTACGAAATGGTATAGTACACGCCATTGATTGTATCTTCGCCTCGGCAATCGTTGCGCCTATGGTTGTAGCTCACTGGCGAGGTATCTGGGAGCTGATGGATCTACATTTGGAGATGTGAGTGGTTTTTATTTGTATGAGTTATTATTATACGGTGGTGCGGTGTTGTGGTTTATTTGGTCATATCTGCGCGTGTAGTGGAGTCATTTTTTATAGTGATGATGGATGGGTATAGACGCGGATTAATTGTTCTAAGGTGATTTTTATGTTGTTTGTGGGGTGACAGATTGCCAGGTATTTTATGAGAATATTAATCAGAGCTTTATTTGTGGGACTGTTCTCGGGTAAAAAAAATACTTGTACAATATAATAATGCATTTCTAAAGAAACGTATATAATTGCTATATTAATGCGCGTAACCGTGAAATATATCACACATGACTCTCGGTGAACGATGATCCAATATGTAGGTATACACGTAGTGGGCACTCGATGATGATTTGTTCGTCGTCTTTGCGCTGCGAGCTTAATTTCAATGAGACTAGGGCTTTTTGAATAATTAAAACTCGCGGAACCGTACTCAGGCTCTACGGGCATCGATCGCGAAACGCAATCGAAGATTAAAGGGAATTCGTAACGCCTGATCGACGCACGTTTTACCCTTGTAAGTGAACCGCACGCGTATATATATGTGTGTGTGTGTGTGTATGAGTAACGCGTTGCGGTATAGTACGCGAGGGCAGGCAGGAGTGAATTGTAAGTTTCCACACGTCATTGCGGGAACTCGATATAGTTTTTTTTTTCGACTGAGATATATATATTTCATTTACATGTTTTGGTAATAAAGCTTTTCCGGAAATGGATGTTTATTTTCGTGTCGTCAAATGATGACTGGCAAAGTTTTTTTTATTTTCGTTTGGCTTTGTTTTACGAACGCAATATGAAATTATACACTTGACAAATCTGCGCGTGCGCAGTAAAAATATTATTTTGCATAAAAGGTCAGATAATCGGCTTTCACGCGCGACTTTAATATCATTTTTGCAATTGAACAAACAACATTTGTTGTGTTTAAAAATCATTCGATTTGACACGTGAATATAGTTCAATTTTACGTGTTATAACGACCGAATTTACAAGCTTAATATGACAAGACTATATCGTTTTGCACAATGTTAAGATTTAAATGAAAAGTTGTTATATATGAGTAATAGTCAATATTGCTTTTAATTGATAATATCGATCGATTGAAGTTACATTTATTGATTGGCTTTACTTGGTTGCGTTATTAAAAATCTGTAATTGAAGGATACAGAAAAAATTAAAAGTATAACGTTTATCCTTTCTTTGCGACCGTGTATATTATACACACACTGATGCCTAATCGTCTCAAATGTTTTTGCTCATTCCAATACGCTTTAGCGTCAGACTTTTATATCCGCTTCTAAGAAAAAATCTACAACAAAACAATCATTTAAAATTACGAAATCTTTTTTTTTCAACGTCAATTAACGACTTTTTTCCTTCCATTGACACGTGTAACTCGTAAATCTCGGAAACGTTTTACTTTAACGATAAAATTTCAATTCATAAATGTTGAAAGAAACTACATATACATTCATTTCAAACTATAACTACGTTGCTTCGATTCATTCCATTCGAGAAAATAACGCGAAGACAAAAAGAATATAATCAAAAAATCTTGTTGCAAATATTCGAATGAATAAAATTAAATGTTACGTACTTACTTTTTAATCTACCTCTACAATTACGTACTACCAAAACGTTCACTATACCCTTATACTAAAACGATCACTTTCTCATGTATCTTTCTACAGCTTCACCGGCTGGCGCTGTTTCGGCGCAGGCATGGGTTTGCACCTGCTGTTCACGGTAACTCGACATACCTGGCACGCGCACTTTGCTGCGGAGGCGCCAACGAGCGGCTTCTGCAGACGGCTTTGGATGCGCTTTGCTCGTACGATTTATACTTATGGGTTCAGCCTGGCGTGTAACTGCCACTGGCGCGGTATCTGGATCCTCTTGGACGACTGGTTTGGCAAGCAAGCTGGGTATGAATGGAGCCTTTTTTTGCGGTTAAATTACTGAGATACAGATTCGATATAAATGCATATGTGTGATTGCTGTAGAATTTATAGTAAAGGTTGATACTTTATTGATAATTTTTCACTACGTTTGTATCTATATTTACGGTAAATTTTCCTTTCCTGAGGTGTGCACGAATGACGCTTGTTAGATCGGTTATACTAAGAGTTTTATTGATATGTAATTGATGTTTGAAAAAAAAGGAAGATCAAATAATAAATTAAGTGGTACATGAATCACAATCAAATAAAATTTTAATAAGTATATAACTATATGTTGTAAGGAAAATTGTAGGTAACAACATGTAATTATTCTCGCTATAAAGATGCTAATTTATGCGTAAACATCTGTATCGAATTTTCGCACTAAAAGATTATTTGTTCATTAGAATATCATTTACATTTACATTAGAGCTAACACAGGCATTTAGCGCGATTCGAAGGCGTGAAACAACGCTAAATCACGTTACACAGGTATCCTAAAGCTCATTGTACCTTATGGGAAAAAAATGTATTAAAAATCCATTTCAGCTCTCGTCTTACATATAGATACACTTTTTAGTTAAATTATGCAAATCTCCGCATGAGCTGTCGGAAACCGTGTCAATCCCATTTCCCCGCGCCTTTATATCGCATTACGATTGCGCAATAATCACCGCATACGCTTGTCCGTTATAAAATTCCACGTTTCTATATACTCGAAGAATTTCTCTCTCTCGCTCTCAACCGAATACGACTGAATTCCAATATTCCATCGTCTCTCCATTAAACTTTGTGCGAATACGTAGATATATACATACACGTATACGTATACGTATATAATACCTATAGTCGTCACTCTCGTCACCTAGTTTCGCTGCGGAGCTATGGAAAACTCGTGGCGTCGTTACGTCGCTATCGCAAATAGAAAATTCTCGCGTAAAAATTTTTGTCGCACTCACGCTCGTGTACAGGTGCAACGACCGAGTGTATATATATATGTATATGTAAGAGAGAGAGAATTCAGTTCGCAGCATCGGATAATACAATGCAGATGGGCGCAATAAAGATAATTTTTCCGCCGCGACGACGACGCTGTAAATTTTTCCATCTCGAGCGCCCGCGTGCAGTGCTTTTGTCAGCGAGAGAAACACGCGTGCGTGCGTCTATATATGTATATGTACATCATATATACAAATCTGAATAACCAATGTGAACGCACGCTGTTCGCGAGCTGAGTAAATATATAGGAGAATCGCACGCGGCGCGTTGTTGTATATTTTTGTGTTGGGATTCGATGTGACTGCTCGTGACAGATGTCTATTGGTTATTATATACACTTTTTTTTCTTTTCATGGTTTTATTTTACTGATAATGTCATTTATTGTGTATGGGTGGGTGTATGTAAATTAAACTGTTTAAATAGCCAATTGTTATATCAATGAAAAATGGATTTTACGGGTCAAAAAGAAGTAAACCAAACCTACACATATTATAACCATTCCCGAAAATTCTTTTATCAAATAAAACCTCACGCTCCCCTCTAAACCATCGATTTCTTCTCAAATCCACCTCCACTTTATTAAATTCGAATGACAGTCTCGCTATACAACACAATAGACACCTTAACCCTCCTTAATTCCATAAAGATAACCAAAGAAAAGATCGCGTATACCACAAACAATATAGAATCCATAGCGTGTCACCATATATCACACCACTTGATCTGTCAATATCCACAGGGTCATCTTCTGCTTCACGTGTGCTGTGCTGGGTAACCTGCTGGTACTGCGATGCGTGCGGAACCTCCTGGCCCCGCCACTTCTCGTCAACGTCGACAGTCCTGGCTTCGTCTTTCAGTTTCCCACTAGGTACAGATCGGTCAGTATTTCTCTAATTCTTATAAATACACGCGTTTATAGTTATATATACTGTTACAAGTACAATGTATAATACAAAATCTTAATTATAATATACGCGCAATGGTCGTGGTTCAATCGGCGAGTATACTTATTCTATGTGACGCTGAACGAGCTGCGATGCGTGTACTATGCGTATTATACTGCAATAGCCGGCTTTTTTTGCATCATACGCGCGGCTAGCAGGTGTGTAAGTTTAGCATTAAGTATTTATTTATGTATTTGACTTTTTTTTTCTCCTCGTATCTTCCTATTAGAAACGATTAGAGCGCAGTAGTAGCAAGTGTAATATAACTGAATCAGCACGCGATATACACGATCCGAGTTTTGATATTAACGAAGTATATATATATATATAGATATATATCGGTATATACGTCGGTTGATCGTTTTAATTGTATACGCGTGCGTGATATGTGTGAGAGCGCGTGAGGTCAATCGTATGTATGGAGTATATATAATAATTCTGATAAGGTGCGAGCGAGCGTTTGTTAATTATATGTACATATATGTATAGATGATGCGTAATCGTGCATGTTTGTATTCGCGAAACAATGCTTTCACCGAAGTATACGAGCTAATAATAAGCGAGATTCTTCGATTTATTGCGCGATAGAGGAATGATAATAAACCGTGCGGGAATGAATACGTGAGTATTTGGGATTTTTGGTTGAAATAATTGTTATTGTTTTGTCGATCGTGGGTTTTTTTTTCATATAACTTATACATCGTAAATTAAAAATTTGCTATATTGACATGTTGAACAGTGAAATCACTAACAATTACCTTTGATTAACAAGTAACTTGACAACGACAAATTGTTCTCGCTTCAATTTGTACCATGATTAATCAGATGAAAATTGCTCTTATACTGAGAGAACTAACAAACACCGAGCGATCAACAACGTTTCATTTCCAATTGTAATTTTATCAACAACAAAGTTACAACAAACCTATTGTAATAATTTCGGATTCACAAGGTATAAACTAATTAAATCAATAATACGCGCATAAAGTAGGTTATTTTTAGATATACTCATACCACACACAGACATACAGACGCATTAAATTGCAAATTTCGATTTTATCTCTTATACTCAATCGAAAGTAAACGCGCTCGATGCAGGAAATTTTGCACGAAAGCAGTGTATTATACCAACCGAATACGTAAATAGAAATTAATCGCGACATGATCGTGACTTCGTTAAAACAGAAAAATTTCCCCGACTAAATTACCAATGAATAGCTATGATTAATATAAATTCCCAATACTTCTCGTAAAAAATAATACCAAAACGCAAACTCACGCGACGTGTAAAAACAATAACAAACCAAAGCCCTACATTCTTGTCTCGTGAGTTATCGAACTCCCACATCGCGCTCGTTATCTCTAAACGCCGAAAATCATCGTATATATATATACGTTCCAGACAAAAACATCCTCATTACCTTGCTATCACTTGTCTGTACATAGAATATAAACAATACACCGTCCATACACGGTAAATTCAACCCAACCCAAATAATTTTTTCCACGCATCATCTTCGCTAAAATATAGGCATATATATGCGTGTGTATATGAAAGAAAGAAATAGAAGACACGCGGGAAGGGAAAAGTTGCGAAAAGGCGCGTAAACAGACATGCGCGGTGCGATAAAAGACGAGCAAGCGTGAGCGCTGAACGTTCGGCGCGACGGCTGATTAACGCTGGCGGCGATCGGTCGCTCTGCTTTTCAGGAGCTCCGTATATATACTGATAAGCCAGAGCGAGTTTTCAATGACGAGGAAGATCTAGAAGCTCCTATCGCCTGGGGTTTTCACACGTTTATGTATAGAAAGGTACTTATGATTAATAGAGAACAGGTGTCGAAATTAAAGAGGATAGGGTTGTTTGTTTTTAAAGAGACGAGAGAGATGATGACTTTGTTGTTTTGGTAAAGGAGGATGATCATGTGAATGTATCGGTAGACGAGGAAATTATATAGAATTACAGTGATCAATTGATCGTTTTATCCTGTTCTATAATGCAAATTGAATTAATATAATGTTATTGTTAATGAATCTAAAAATATCTTATAACAAACCAATCGTGCCTGCTTATAGATGTTTAAAATTAGAATGTAGGTTAAGATATTCAAAGCGAAAAGTTTCCGACATTATATTAACCGAGTGCGTGTACACATAGCCGCACTAATTAGTGCCCCTAAACGTCTTCACACATCTATAATTGACACTTTACGATTTTCTGGTCAATTCCTTTATTATATTTTACCTTTTCAACCGTTCCATTTTCCATGACACTTTCCTTATCAGTTGTTAAAAAAAAATCCCCATACGTGATAAAACATCGCATCTGTGTAGGGCTAACACGCGTCATTAGTTGTACGTTATATACCTGGAACACACTGTATATATACTAATTTCTCATATGATAATTAAATGTTTGCGAAGAACCGTGAAATTGTGAGGCGCCTCGAAGTCATAGCGATTATATTTTTAGTTTTCTTTTGAGAAAAAAAAATGCTTAATCGAATTCGTCGCGCCTATTGCAGTGCTCAAGGTGACGCAATATTATCTTAATTGACGTGTACTCGTCATTAAAAATAAATATTGTATTCATGTCTGATACGTATATATACACGTATATAGACGTGAAAAGGAAAACCAAGTATTTGGTTCGACTGATAACGTCCTATTTTCTGAAACATATGCGGTTTTATCAATTGATCTATGATATAATAGTTATATTACTCGTTATTGATATAGTAGGTTAAAGCTTACGACTATATGACAAACAGTTACAAAGTATATATATAGTTACGAAATTTTGAAAACATTTGCCTTTTTGAAGTATCAATTTCTTATCAAACAATGTACAAGTCTTCTGTCTCAAGTTAATCCATCCGAATCCCTGAGCAAACATGAAGTGCGTCGTTTAAAGACGAAACAAAACGTAAATTATACACGCGACGGTTATCTCGAAAAATTTACCTGTCAATTGCCTAACTATATATTTTAAGGGTTCTATATGTTAATATGATCAACATTATACATCCTTGTTTCGTTACATAAACATACCCGACAACCAAAATCATACAACTTTCCACTACCACCGCCGCATTATACATTAATCCCTCTATATATACGCGACCGAACAAAATCTCCATCGCACCACGTGGCCTCCACACACACACACATACATATACACTTCCTACAACACCCACCGACAATTACTTCGCCCCGTTATCTCACGCGACCTTCGACCCCTCTCTCTCTCTCTCTCTTTCTATCATAATCATCAAATCCACTCCGGCGTCGTCGTCGTCTCGTACGTACGCGTCTTCGTGATCCTTTTGACAAAAGGCTCGCGATATATATACATAACGGTCGGGCGATACTTTAATTCGCGTTGAAAAGACTTGGCGTTACGCGAGCGTCGAAATTGGCCGGTCCGAGAGAGAAAGAGCGAGAGAGAGAGAGCATCAGACCAAGGTGAGATGATGATGGCCTGAAACCGAAGCTAGATTGCCGAACAAAAAGGGTGTCGATTAGCGCCGGGCCCGCGGACAAAAGCTTATAGTAGCCGACGCGCGTATAGTGTTGAACCGCGGGAGGCAGGAAACGCCACTCATATATGGATGGATGCCGTTGTCGCCGCCGTCGTTGCTACTGCGCTGTTATATACGCGGGATGAGAGGTGGAGAGGAATAAAAAAAAATGTGTATGTATATAGAGGTGGTGGTGGTGGTGGTGGCAGCGGTCGTGATTTTTGGCTGCGAGATGTTCCAGAGTGGAATGTTTGAGGTTTATTGAGGTACCTAATAGTGGGTTGAATGAGATGAATAAGAGGATGATTAGAGAATTATTGAGACGAATACGAGGATTTACGAAAAAGAAAAAAAAGTAGTAATAATCTGGCATTTATTCGAAGAGAAGAAAAAAAGACAGTCATTAGTGTTGGATTTGTCATTTTTTTTATTCCTGATATCTCTCGAAGCATAACTTAAATATTGTCGTAGGTGCGGTACACAAAGCAGCTCACATTGGGAGTGTCAATATACTATTCATTCGGAATCTTGTAAAAAAAAAAAAATATATATCTCCCACGCATTGGTATATATAGTGTAATTCCGCACGCTCCTATACGATACAAATTCAGCGCGAAACTCAATTAAAATCACATAAAATTAACATGAGATTGTCATACATTATCCTTCGAGACAAGCGAAAAATTAACGTATGCGTATGATAACAACTTTTTGTCACAATAAATACAATTTTTCTTGACTCTGTCGCAGACATCTGCTATTTACAAACATATACATAAAACGAGCGCGCTCTGTTTCTAACGAGACGGTTTCTGCGTTTTTTTTTGTGTTGTCTGTGCGCGCGTTCGTTGCGTCATTGCAAAATTTGAATGTTTACAAGACGATAAAAATTTGCTCTTGAACGTCGACGTAATATGCGAATGCGACAAATAACTGACATTTCCAATACTCTTGGGTAAATGAAATAAAAAAAAAACATTATTATAATATTGATATGCACTTATAAAAATATAAAATATTCATGACGATCTGGTTTGGTTTAAAGTAAAATTTACTTTAGTTGCGTAACTTTACTGAACAGGATACTCGTAGGTTGAAAGAGAAAAAAAAGGTACAATAATGAATGTAACTATTTCGTAATAGACAAATAAAAAATAAGAGTAGTCTTCTTTAGGAAGTATCTTTAGTGTGATCATGGATAATTTGAATATCCTTACTACGATAAATAGTAAAAGTAACTTTGCTCTTTAATTTACCTATGATATAACTCTTAAATACTTTATGAGACTTTGTATAAGAACAGAACTCATAAATGAATAATAATATTATTAATGTTTTTCTTTTACGCTATACTGTTGAAAATCGTGTGTTTTCTGTGGTAACAACCAATTACACAAATCATGTGTCGAGTTCAAACACAACATATATGTTATGAGTCAATTTAAATTACGTTAGTATATTACACAAATATCGTTCAGTTTTTTTCCTACTACCCTTAATTACACAAAAAAGTATGTTACAAATATTAATTTTAACACAGAAATTGGACCTCATTCTCAATTATGTATACTCTCTCTTATTCACAACAAAGTATCCATACACTTTCTAAAGATGAGTCAGTGAAAAAACAACAACTATATTTAACGGTTTTTTTACTAAATCAACTAATTATAGAGACCACAATTCAATCCTCAAATACGCTCTTATTGTCAAAATATAAAACCAAAATTTCCATCATCCACATCACCACAGTAAAAAAAATATCTCATCTCCAACATACCACTCTCTTTCATCCACTCAAAAAACCCAACTCCCAACCAATCCATTCACGTCCAAGCTCGGTTAAACGTCCAACCTTTCCACTACTCTGCATCCTCACTCTCTCCTCCCCAAACCTCGGGCACTCTTTACTTTCAGAAAAGTACTTCTCAGATCCCACCACCACTTATACTACTGTATAGTCCCACGCATAGCACGTGCGCCGTATACCGTCACTGTCAAGCGCTAGTCGCGCGCACATACACGCGGGTATTTAGGCGATTATCGCAGCCAAGGTCGTTGATACGGCTGCGGCGAGACAATAAATACTTGGGAAGCCCGTCTGCAGGCTATAGGCTACCGCTTTTGTGTGCACCGCTCGCCGCCCCATATATATACATATATACATATATATATATATTGATGATCGTCCCCCAGGCTTTTGTTACGCGTATACGCTTGCACGCTTCATATATATATATATATATGCTCATACGTCGTAATCGTTAGAGTCAGCCCCCGTGGAAAAAAAAGTTACAGTGACGATGCAGATTTTTCTTTTCTTTCCGACTTTTATACATATATATATATATATATAGAGAGAACAATTTCGGTATAACCCGTTACGAGGGTTTAATAGAGCTACCGAGTGTGGACAAGATTCCGTGTATATATACATGCGTGTCGGTGAAAATTACATCGCACGCGTGAAGTTAAAGAGCTCCGGCGTCGGTATGTAGCTTGACTCACGTCATATATATATATATATATATATATATACATACACACGTGGTAGTAACGTTTACGCGGCGATTCCGCGTCGCTGAGATATATATATATATATATATCTGTGACACACTCGCGGACTGAACGAGTCTCGAGACTTTATAAAGCGTGCAGGCGCGTTTCCGATGGCTTATCCTTGCGAGTGATTAGCATATATGCCGTTTGTCTTCAGTAGTAGTGCGATTGCCATCAAGAAGAAGAAGAAGAAGAAGTAGAAGTGAATGAGAATTGGCAATTATCATAATGTGTATATTATAGTATAGGTGGAAGATTTGATTTTTCATCAAATCTTGAATGGACGTTAATCTAATCAATTTTTATATGTATACGATCGGTATGATCAAGTGTTAGGAAAAAAACCGTGATTTAAGTTAGCGATTGTTTTTGTGGTAACAGATATATATATATGCGAGACGAATTAAGAGATCACTTTCGAGATAAAATTAGAGTCGCGATTGGGTACGTATAATTTCTCCCTATGATGGTATTACGAGAGGCTCTCTCATTATCGCAGTTCGCTAAATATATGTGTAGATGCGCGCGCGCGAAACTATATCTATAAATCTATCTCTGTCTAAAATTAGTCGATAAGATAAAACAGTATGTATATTTGAAGTTTGAAAACACTTGGATAGTAAAAATAATAATAATAATATTATTATTACTCTAGTATTATACTCGTCTGACAATTTACCCTTTCCCCTTATTTGTCACGATATGTATGTCTACGCGATCGGTTCCCAATCCTAATCCTGTACGAATTTTTTTCCTTACACTTCCTCGTTGCCCCAATCGAAAACAATCCGCTTGTTATTTATAATCATTACAATTAAGTGATTAACTGTCACCTACTCCGAAAAGTGGAATTTTATTGTGCTATATATCCAATAATTTGGAAACATTCCGAAACTACTATTCTCCTTAATCGGTTTTCCGCACCGGAATTCCAGAGCGTGTCGTTGACTTTGATTAACTTGTACACAACCGCGTAAATTGCAGCCAGACGCGATCGGTACAGAGATTTACTTATTGTGTATATATATATATATCTATATATCTATCGCGTTGCAGCGTGATAATGACCGGTAATTAAGACCGATCTGCTGCCACTTTGACAAATGTCCATATAAGCCACTACATGCGCGCTTATCTCGGCGCCAGGTACGAAAATCTTCAATTTTCGCGCTTACAATACCTATAAAAACGAAAAAACCCCAAATCGACAACCCAATCATGCGAATATAAGTCACGCTATATAGGAAATCCCACATACACACCGTATGCACGCATGCACGCGACAACATCTTAATCGTCGCGTCTTAACTCTCTCTCTCTCTCTTATCCTTTCGTCTTCATCCATCCATTCGTATACCCATCCCGTTCCACCTCCTCCTCTTCTCTTTATAACCGCACACCACACACTATCTTCCCACCTACACACGTATACACACACCGCGCAACAATCCAATCTAAGCGAAGCGTGCAGTATAGTTATGAGCGGGCGCTCTCGGGCTTCGCCGCCGATTATTACGCGCACGCTCTCGTTGGGTGGGGGCATCACGCAAGCTCACTCTCTCTCTCTCTCTCTCTCTTCATACTCCACGCGGGGTCCCCGTACTCACACATATATACCCTTTTAATCCCTCCATGTCTCTCTTATATACACATACTTTATACTATTACAATCAAACACCCGCTCCTACACACACACATACACCTCTAAAGAACCACACGCGTTCGCGTAAGCTCAGGTGGAGGAGGGAGCTCGCGCGCTCCAGAGCATACAGGCAGCTGTGCGCACAGCAGCCGTGTACGCTAAATACGAGAGATAAAGAGTGAGGGAGTGAGTGAGTGAGATGTATGTATATGTATATGTATATATAGACACGTCACGTTACACTGTCGATGTACCGTACGATAGTGAGATGGTGTTGGTGGATGAGCGGCACAACGAGAGAGTGAGTGAGTGAGCGCTCTCAACAGTTGATAAAAGATAGCCGTGGCCGAGGCCCGTGCACAGTGCCTCTGCGTCGTTCGCCGCTGTCGCCCGCGTGTGGTTCTGTATATATACATATATACATAACTGAGAAAAGCTCGTGTCGCGAGCGTGCGTGAGGTGTGCGATTGAGAGAGAGCGAGAGAACGAGAGAGAGAGAGAGTGAGGTTGTATCATAGGAGGGATAAAGCAAGAGAGTCGATCAGCTGAGAGAGAGAGAGAGAAATTGATGGTTCTGAGGGCCGAGCGACGGCTGCTTATGACCGAGCAATGGCACGCACGATGAGGAGGAGCCTCGCCGAGTCTAGGAGGAAGATCCTCGCTCGGTGATCTCTGCATTCTCTCGACATCTTCACAGTCTTCTTCGATACACACAGTATTACACATATATATATAAACTCTATATACGCATCGTCAGTATTATATCATACGTATACACGGTGGAAAAAAGAAAAAAGCTCTTGACCGCGAGAGTATAAATCGCGTCGATAGAAGAAAAAAAAAGAAGAAAAAATAACCAGCTACTTGGCGTTCAGGATGCCCCAGGATGGGCAGCGGCTGCGCGAGTGAGAAAAAGTCGATCGAACGCGATCAGTGTTGCTGCCATCAGCATCATCATCATCATTATCAACATTATAACCCTCAGGAACAAGAGAAATTGAATAAAAAGCAACAGCAGGAGGATTGTAACGGCAGGATGGTAGAGCTGCACGCAGCTGCGGGCGGTAGGCTCGACGGTGGTATGAGACACCACCGTGGTAGCCAAGAATCAGCCGGTGGAGCATCGCGATTACATTATACCGTACTAACGATCCTCGACGCTGTGTTCTCAGTGACAATAGCCGGCCCCATGGTTGTTGGTTATTGGCGTGGCACATGGGGTCTCAGTGGTATTTATATATATCCGGATAACGCCGAACTCAGTAGTCTGACATCGATTATCATTGGTTTCTGCGGCCTATTCACCTTCAATCTCGCGCAACATGTATTGGACGAGTGTCTACATCCTGATAAACATCGATTGCTATTCTACGTTGGCTCGCGTCTCTACACCGCGATCTTTGGTTTTTGCTGTGTTAACGCCTGGCGCGGCGCTTGGCAAGCGCTCGATTTGTATACCGAGCATAACTTCAGCACGGTTTTTACAACGACGTGCGTTAGTTTATTAGCACTGGCTATTATGAGGACCCTGAGGAATATATCAGCGCCACCGTTTGCTATCAGTCTCGACACGTTCGCCGGGTACTTCGAGGTGCCCACGCTCTTTCGTGTTAATGTAAGTGTGAGATGTTATTATTATCATATTGTATATATCTATATATATCAGTGGTTATATATACATTTACAAACGTGTGAAATGATTATTGTTGTCGTTCGAGTGGATGTAGAGAGAATGGCTGATTTGTTGTAGAGGAGAGCGCGCGCGGACGAGGAGTGGATGATCAGTGAGATTGGTAGACGAAGAGGGAGAGAGAGTGAGAGAGAGAGCTTGCATTTGAATCGCGCGGTTGTATAGAATTGAATGTTTTCTAAGTGTGTGTGTGTATATAGGTGGGATGAACAATTGTTATAAAGGTAGTTGGAAAGATCAAAGTTGACGTGTTGTTTTACAATTGTTTGTTAAGCTACTGTCTCGCGGATATATATCGATCATGATTCATAGATTTTTAATATAAGACACGGGATTGATTAAATTAAGCAAACGATATATTTTGACAAAGCTTCGTCATGTTTTGTATCGATTATCTGATGGATTTTCGTATCAATCTCTCGTTGTTATATATGAATCACGGTAGCGTTATAATATATACATTGGACGTGTGCTATGTTTGAGGTTAGGTATAGAAAAAAATAGAACAGTTGGTACACATAATTACTATATTGACTTTTATTTTTTATAACGTTCTGTTTGATAATATATATACTATCGTCATCAACTACAATATACAACTGATTACATCTCTATAAAATTTTGAACTTCCAACCCATTTTGTTCGAACTAAGTCAAGTTCAAGCTCGCAAGCACTGCCTATATACTAACGTTCAAATATATACATTAAATCCTAAGCGTCATTATACACATAATATAATAATCACACCATTTCTTTTTTGTCTTCTTAAATCACACTAAACGGTACGTCTTATCTAAACACACGTGCTACATTCACGATAACACGGAAAATTTCGGCGCACAACCACAATTGATCATCGCTCGCGGCGACGGCGCCAGTATATATATAACTTTATAATTTCGAACAAAAAGAACAAAATTCCATCTATTATTTATAAATGTATAATGTATACATTATCAAAAAAAAAAAAAAATACGTTAATATATAGCAATACAAGCGCAAATATAGAATCAAGATAATGTATATCGTGGCGTGGCGTCGGTTAAGGCATTACAATATGCGCGCTTATAATTCGCGAGTTCCCGGAATCGACATCTCGCCGTGCGATCGCAAATTTCCCGGCAATTATAATCATCGCGAGCGTCGATCCGCGTTTATATGTCGATAACAGCATAATATATTAACACACACACACACGTATATATATGTACATTCGTCAGAAAAGAAACAAATTTTCTGCAAGGAAGAAAAGAGTAGCTTGCAAGCTTCGTTCTTTCTCTCTCTTTCATACTCTGTTATACGGGAGCGCGCCTCAAATGTACTTGACACACTTGTCTCTCGTCGCGGCACACATATAAATCCACGCGTGTGCGCGCGCGCGCAAATGAAAACATTTCAATTCGCCCTGTGGATAATCCGATTCATCAACTATAATTTCCGCTCCTACACTCCTTATTCTTCATCTTCTTCATCTTCTTCTCGTAACCGACAAAAAAAAAAAAAAAAAATCCTAACCCAACCCAACCTCACATGTATATATACATTAACATCATCGCGTCATCATCATCATCACACTTACATGTACACGCTTCCATTCAAAGTATACATATATATATACACCTATATGTATATACCAACATACCCGTACATCCGCGAGTATAGAGCGATAGATGGGACCTCGATGCACGCGCACGAGCGATCGTCTGCCGATATACGCGCGGCGCAAGCTCTGCAACAGCCGCCGCCGCCGCCGCCGCTACCGTCGACTTGTATGCCAGGCACGTAAGCCCCGTTTCCGGCCGACTCCCCCGCGATCGTCGACCAGCGTGAGCTTTCGCGTGATGTGTGGATGTGTATGTGTATGTATACGTTGTGCGAAAGCGCACGTGCCGGGAGTGTATATAGGTATATACGAAGCGGTACGATGGTGTTGAATGGTGAACACGATGATGGGGTTAATTATAGTTGTGGGAGGAGTTTGCGGGGTTTCCATAAGTGTTGATTGGTATACTGTTTTGTTGATATGATTCGGATTAATTGGGGGACTACGTTGCGAAATTTTGGGTGTAGGTATATATGGTACGTTATATACTGTTGTTGAATTACTGGAGTGGGTTGCGGAATAACGTAATTATATTAATGTTGGACCGTGAAATTTGCAAATCGTCACGGTAATTGTTGTCGTTTGTTTGAAGGTCTAGATGTTAGGAGATGCTTTGCGTTGAGTTAATGAAAAAATTAGGGGTTTTTTTTCGGTTTGGGTAATATGTATTCTAGAATGCAGTACGTTGGTTAAGTTTCATTAAGCTTTTGTCATGCTTTCGTTGATTGTTATGAAGTAATATTTCAATTAAGCATATAGGATGATAGAATTAACTATTTCTTCGTTGTACAGAATTTTTATTTTTTACTTATAAAAATATTTTTTTAAATGTTTATTAGAGAATCATAAAAGTTATTAAAATCAAAGATTAAATTAGAATATACAAATTATTGTAATGACATCGGTTGAGAATTTGAGCGACTTAGAAGTGGTTGCGGATCAATTCTACGTTTAAGAGGTGTAAACGAAATCGAATTAAAATCAACTTCCTATACTCTTATAAGATGACTTGATTTACGAGTATCAGATAATTTCTGTCGAGGATTAAGTATATCCACCAATTAAATATAATAATATTGGGATAAAAGAATGTTATCTAAATATTTATCGAGGAAATTTATGTGTCTGCGTTTGATTACAAATCCATTTACGTTATCTTTTTTAAATTATTTATTTAACTAGAATAAAGCAATTCATGTTACAATTGCGAAAAAAATCATAAGTATGGAACAAATTATCACTTCAATAATTAAGCTTATTATGTAGTTATTATTTAATTACATATTACTTTAAAAATATAAATGGATAAAACTGTCTTTTGCACGAAACTTATAAATATATATTACAAATAATAAATGAAAGCAGTTCTTCAATGAGTAACATTGTAATGATTAATGTTCTAACGATAAAGCTCTCAAAGTTCTCTTATACATTAAGTAGCAATATAGTATCAAAGCCGACGACAGAATGGGAATACACTATATGTAAACGTCGCACTCTGTACCAATAAGCAAACAAAGATATAGACAATTATAAAAGTCACGCGTAAATCCAAATATGAAATTAAATAACCCTAAATGCACTTAACCACCGCTAACTATCACACAACATTTTCTTATTTCAGAATTCGAGAGACTGGTCCCTGTACATCCTCGACTGTGCCTTTAGCGTCGGCGTCGTCGGCACCCTCGTCGTATTCGTCTGGCGAGGCGCTTGGGTGCTCTTCGATCTCTACCTGTTCCCAGAGAATCGCGAGCATTCTGCCATTGGCTCTCTCGTAAGTACAGATGCATTTACATAATATCTCTCACAACAGTTTTCATATTAAAAAAAGAAGGGGGAATCACGGATTCAACGCTTTTAAACGTCGACGAAAGCTTATATATAGACGTACGCGAAACGCATATATACCACCTCGTATAAACATTTCATTGTACATACATACATACACGTATATATATGTACTGCATTTGATTGTGCAATAATAGCGCGAGATGCCGGGCCATGTTTGCTCGCGTCGGCGTCGCGCTTATACGGCTGTATATAGCAGCATGAGGGAGAGCAAACAGTGCGCGCGGAATCTTGGCGCCTTCGCGAAATGTTAATCGATGATAAGACAGTGTGATTCGCTCGCGCGCGTTCGCATATACGATTGATTGCTGTAAGCACGCGCTTCGTATGTGTATGTATCGTGGACGTTGATACATAAGCGTAAAGCCAAATTCAGGGATTGAACGTGTACAGAGGTGAGAGAGAGAAGACGTCACGGGTGATTGATTTTGAATTGGTTTCGCGCGGTCGAATCCTTTTGTTTTTAATGAATTATCCAAATAGTTGCTTTGGTGGTGGTTTTAACCGTAGTATAATTAATTACTTTTTTTGTAAGTTAAATTTAGCGGGAATTTAGCAAATTTTATTATCGGTATATAAACTTTGATTAAATAAGCGAATAGGGAGTTCCACGAAGTGTTTAAAAAAAAAAGAAAAAAAAATGCAAAAGTACACATAAATTATAATTTATACTTTCGACTATACAATAAATCAAATTCGACAAGTTTGCTTGATTTTTTATCCTACACGCGATTTTCTTTTTTTATATTAAACGCCGAATTTATCGGTAAATCGAGCAAGTGCTGTGATGATGGTAGTCGATGGGAGAAAGTATACGATGCGTGGTTCGGTTCGAGAGAAAGAGAGACGAAGAAAATAAAGGGGGACAGGGATAAAAGTGCGAAGTAATCTTTCCGGAGGGGGCGATGTCTTTCTCCGATAAGAAGAGACTTCTTCTTCTCACATATTGCTTAATCGAAACGGGAAGTAATATTGCAGAGTAGTGTATTAAGGACCGTAGATGAGTGCATTATAATATAGAAAAACCGCACATATACGTGTATACGAATCCCTACGGACGGGAAAATGTCATCGTTTCTTTACAATATATAATGTGATAAAGTTGTGTTATGGCTGCGGGAGAGAAAAAGAGAGTATTAATGGCAATATAGTTAATTAAAGCAAACGCTTGCTGTGTACGTGTATGTTTATCGATAACTGCGGCGATTGCACGTAGTTGGGGAAAAGGGAAAATATTTGGCCGATATAGAATAGAATGATAACGGGGGGAGGACGGACGTGTGTCTGTAGAGGTATATTGGGTATTGATTATTATATATATACGGTAGGGGTTCTTTTTGTGTGTATCGAATATCACGTAATTACGAAATTAAATAATCTGGTTGGATGACATATAGCATTGAAAGCTTTTATAATTGAGTGCATTTCGATGATTCACGTGACTGACGTTTTTTTTTTTATGAAAGACGCGGATACCAAAAAAAAAGTTATCTTTACAATGTACTTCGTTTACGTTTTCTTTCGTCGTTACATATGGGATTATCACGAAAGTTTTATAGATTTGCATGAGACAAAAAAAAATGTGTGATATGAATATTGCGCGCTTGATCATCGACGCTTATAATTCATTAATTTTCTTGCCGATTCGAATGAATTATTTATAAGAATACGTTTGTTAACGATAAATAATCAGGTCGTTAAATTCGAAGTTACAGCTTTGCCGTGGGATCTTTTTAAATGACTGTTGAAAATTATTCGTCAATCTTTTCATTCGAGTTTTTTTTATAAAGCTAACTTAGAATATGACGTATATTATACGTCTTCGAGAATTTTGATTTACTCAGCATTTTCAAAAATTACTCAGCATTTTAAAAACTTATATATACATCGTCTGCATTAAATGTTAAACATTTGTCGTTACAATTATATCAATATGTACAGCTGTTTTGCCGAATTATGATGCCTACTATTCAATACCTCCTTTTAACATTTTTCCTAATTTTTGTCGCGAGACCGTTCCACTCATATAACAGAATTTCTATTTGGCAATTTCATCATTATAATATATCTCGATTATACGTCAGATATAATCGACTCTCTTAGATATATACTCAACCATTGTTAACATGGCAAAAAATCTTCCCATATTCAAACGTATTTTACCTCTCAAATTAATAAATTAAAAATAAAATTTATCCTGTAGAACTGTACTTACAAATCAATAATTGTTACTGATTAAGCTATATCATCTCAACGACTTATCCTCTAATCTCACATATAATTCCTTCCACTCTCCAATATATAAATAACTATATAAATAACTATATAAGATCGCCCATAATTCACTTAAAAAATTCCTTCTCGCGCGTCATCGTCCTCTCCCAAACCTCACTGAAAGACCCAATCACTCTCTCTCTATCTCTTTCAAAAGGCGCTCCACTCAGCCACCCTCACCTCGCATTCACACCTATAACATTCGTATATACATATATATACACAAAGTACGTGCTACTACTACTACTGTCCAGCGCTTCTCCGGTTAGTTCGATTATGTAATTGAATATTCGCCAATTGCCCGTGATTGGATCTGCGCTTTATGTCGCACGCGTGGGCGTATTCCCGTTCGCGCGTTGTTTGTTTATACCATAGCGTGTATACTGCAAAGAAGACGGTTCAGTATGTGTATGTATAGAGTCTTTTGTGCGTATGATTCGGGTGGGAGGATATATAATGAGGCCCTTGACACTGCGCGATATACGAGGACACGCGCGGACGTATAAAGAAATTAGAGAGAGGGTCGGTATATGCTGACTGTTACACTAAAGCTTGTGGCAGTTGGTTTGTATATGTATGATGTGTATGTTTATGGGTCTTAGAAATGGTCCGTGCTATTTATATATATATATATATAAAAGATAGGTGGTACCTTTTGTAATATGATTTGGAGTTAATAGAGACGGTTAAAAGTGAAGAACCATTTTTGTCGATTTTATAATCTTGTATTATATTTGACGCGACTGCTTAATATAAGGAAAATAATAGAAAAGCTTGTTTTTCACGCTTGGCTTTCGTATAAACACACACACACGAGCAGACGTATGTAGACAATGATTATGTTAAAAGGCTTACGCAATGTTTTGGCGCAAGCGAGAAATTCTCCTTTAATAATACATTTTCGTTATAAGCACGTGCACTCGTGGCGCTTTATACTAGGTATACGCCTGCGCGGAAAATCGCATCGTGCGCGAATTCGTCGCTCCTGTCTAATTAGTTATCCGCTTAGGTATTTGCGTTGTCTCGCGGCGCGTCGATGTGTAAATTAAAATTTTTATTTCGCAAAATTTTTCCCCTCGATCCGGTATATATAATCTCGCGAGCGATTTGCAAATTGCAATTTATGGCTTAAAAGAAGTTGTCGAAGTGTCGGGATAATGTAATTAGTATCTAATTAACACTCGTGTCGTCTGTGTTTGTGTGTATGTGCGCGGTATATACGTAGAAAACTATTATTTGCATGAAAATCGTTTAATCGGATTCGCAATAACCGATGAAATACTATAATGGCTGCGGATGCGATTGTTTAATTGATTCGCCGGTATATATATCTCGTTCCACGTGGCAAATTGAATTCGATAAATATATACGTGTCTTGGCAAATTCCGATTTCTGTCCTTAATTTCTTGTAGCAATGTATGTTTATTACTCGAATTTCATTAGATCATTGATAAGTACCAAAAAACCAAGATTTCGTCGACTATCTGGAATGCACGATCGAGTTCACTATATATTTTTGTATTGATAATTTATTTTGATATTCAATTATGATACGTTTTCAATGTCAAGGTTAATGATGAGCCTTAAGTCGAATAATTCGATTGCTAATCGCTCGGCTCAGTTGTAATCTTCAGAGCCGAGAAACATTTTAAAAACAATCGATAATTGTTACAAATCATCTAAAATAAATTAGTCGGCCAACGCTTTGCTTTTATAAAGCAGGATATTAAATTAGCCAAAAAGACAATTTAAATCTTTTATAAAGCTTTTAAATATCTTAACATTATATATCCATTACTCAATATTCTTTATCTTCAAAATCCCACCAAAACATTAATCAAACAAAGATTTTCCATATACAACAAGAATCCACCAACTAACAAGCACATACCCTCTCCCTTCTGTTCGCAGATCCTGGGCTACGTGATCGTGAGCGTGACGTTCTGCATGCAGCCACTAATGCGATACGCATGCGCTCGCCTACAGGGCTTACCTAGGCTAATAGCTGCCGATGGATTCCTACTGATCAGCTTCATCGGTACGGTGAACGTCTGGCGAGGTATCTGGAACGTTCTCGATCTTTGGCTTTTACCTGAGGATCCTAAACTCTCTTGTTGGATCACGCATCTCGGTTGCTTCGTGTTCCTGGTACTGCTCAATTGCAGCAACTCAGTCCTCGTGCGAGGTGTGTACATAGACGCCGAGGAAGAAGCCGGCAAGTGCGTCGTCTTTCCCTGCCATTACCTGCGATTGTTCTTCAAGGTGAGCAATACCTTTTTTTTTTGTAACGTTGTATACTATATATATATATAAGGTTGCGAGTGATTTATTTGATTTGGGCGTTGGAATTTCGAGATGATTGTGGCGACGTACAGCTTCTTAAAAGCGTATACTGATTTTACGAGCGTTTTCCTTAAAATAGCCGGTTTTCAGTTTGGAAAATTACTTTCGTGAATCATCATCCCAATTTACTACTTTTGCCAGTTTAAGATTAGAAAAGCCGCGGTTATTAAACAATTTGCCGTATAGCTTTATAAAGCCACTTATTGAAATGTTTGTCTTCGCAATCTTCCCGGACTTATTATTTCATAGAATTTTCGACTATTTCTATATTATTATACTCGTGTCACGTTCACGTTTCTCACTGGAATACCACATACCATTTATATGAAACTGGTACATTTATTGTCTTTTCAAAAATCATAAAAAACTTTTTTAGTTAAACATGTATATAGGAAACATAAAAATAAAGCATCCAAGTCACCTCATATTCATAAATTAAACCAACTGTTTATTCGTTTGATCGGTTACAGTAACCGCGATCGAATAATTCGCGTATGCAACATTCATAAAACAAAAATGAATATAGTATACTCCTATATATATGCAACCAATTAAAACATATCTTGCACTTGACTATTCATATATTCGAGATTCATAAAACAAATATGAATAGTATATGATTCCTCTATTCTCACGTGATTAGCAAAGCTAATCCTTTTTCCTGTACACTTCATGCATTACATTTACAAATAATAATTCTCTATATAACCATTAAATTCACACGATACCATATACGCATCCCACTATAAAACCAGTAATATATCCAATAAAATCGAAATCCTCCTCGTATATATAGGCCACGATGCAAATAAATCATAAATTTCTTCACATAATCCCATGCAATAGTGCAAACCCTGCACCCATAAAAAAAAATAAAATCTCATTCCCTCTCGTCTACTCGCGTTCGCGCCCATTACCCTACATAATCTACACACCCTGCGTTATTGAAACCCTCCCCAGACGCGTCAACTCCACCACTGATCGAATATATATACGATATAAAAGTATCACTTTACCACATCTATATATATGAATATGTGTGTCTGTCATTCTCTGTTACCACAGCTCGAGCGGGAGAAGAAGGAAGCGCGCCGGCGGAACCTGATCGTAGCCTCGCGGGATTTAGGCACACGAGGTGACCCCAGTGGCAAGGAGTCGGAGAACGGAGCACTTCTCAATACCAGCGTTACACCTATCATCCAACCTGCCAACCCTGAATCTCTCGTTTGATGAGAGTAAAGTTATATACATATATAACCCGAGCTCAACGACGAGCTTGGGTAATCCAGTGTGCCAGAGGGAGAGAGAGAGAGAGAAATATATGTTTATCATCGCGAACGAGTGGCTTTCGTTGAGTTGAGCGCGTTCAATATAGCGTTTCGCGCTTACTGTTGTTGTTGTTGTTGTTTCTTTTTCTGTTGTCATTAGTTCTTTAAGGGAATCGAGACGCGCGAGTGAACAGCTATACATATATATATAACGTTGTACACGAGGATGATGTGATAGTAGTGTATTTTACCGGTCGAATGTCACGTTTTACAAAAGAACGCATATAATACAACGCAGAGAGTACAGTAATTTATGCCGTATATAATGATATATAAATATATATATATATATAATATAAATAATAATATATTATTTGAAAATGTATTTTTTTTCTTCTATTTTTTTTGTCTTCGTTGCCGTGAAATAATACGTGTAGATATAGATATATATATATACATATATTTATAATATACACGTTGTAGTCCAGTGCTGTGAAAGTATAAGTATTATTAGTTAACCGATTATACGATATATAATGCAGAGAGTTGTATAAATACGCGACTCGATGAGACGAAAGCCACTTGCACGCGTATGTGCACGACGGGTTCTCGATTCGCACGAGAAAAAAAAAGGGCGACGAAAGAAAGAGCAGTTGTGCGAGACGAGTTGAGTATGGAAAAAAGAAATGATAATAATAATAACGTCCATTTGCACCGGAAAAGAAAAGGAAAAAAATGAACTTTCTCAGTGTCCATATACGTTACGATTGAAATTTAAACAAAAAATAAATAAATATAAAAATAAAAAACGTGTGCCTGCCGTTTAGCTGCTATACGTGTATATTATTATACATATATATATATTAACGAGGAGCAAGTGCCGAAAGTGATGACGACGTGTGCGCGATATCAAAATATATACATAAATATATATATACTAGAAATACTTAAACAAAAATGTAATAAACTGCTATGTCGAAGAGTGAAATTACAACGGTGAAAGAGAAGGAAGAGGAGGCTACAAGACAACGACGACGACGTATACCACGACGACCTGCCAGTCGCGCGCATCGGCAACCAGGGATTCTCTGTGTATGTATATATATATATATATATATATATACAAAAAAATATATATATAGTGACTACTTACACGCGAACTATTTTCACTCGACCATTGTCACATTGATTGACGCGCATGAGAGTATAAGAGAGCGAGAGAGGAAACGTGCAATCCGCATGCGTACACCCGTGATGTGTGTATATATGTGTGTGTGTATGTAATGTATGTGTATGTAGGCACACAGGGTACATATAGCAAGCACAGCGGAATTCGTCCTTCGCGAGCGAAGAGAGTGAGTGAGTGAGTGAGATTGTGTATTATATATATAGAGAGAGAGCATCGTGTAAAGAAAGAGAAAATAGAAAATATATACGATTTTTTTTAAATTTTATTTTGTTTATATATGAATCATCGTAAGTATCGATTGTTACACTGCGAATGGCTGTGAACGAATGGGACGGTGACATTATGACGACGACGACGTAAAGGACGATGACGACGAGTGTAAGGGTGGCAAGTGTTTTTAAGATGACGATATATTTTGTAAAGATATAGCCATATAAAAGCCATATATATATAATATAATTGAAAGTAACCGAAAGGAAAGTAGTATATACACGTAGAGTGACCAAGTACAAGAGGTATCAATATACTTAATAATGTACGAGATAATAATAATAGAACTTTTTTTTTGCTTGTAATATACTACTAAAAATATCAGAGAATTATTTTCATAAAAATATATATTACTTTTAATATATACATATATACACAACTATTTTTGTAATATAATAATTACCATGAGATATGACAATACGAATTTTTATCGAAATATAAAACTGAAACTTTAACTTTGTACTATTTTATGCAACTAAAATGACAAATCCATACATATATAGTAAAAATTTTATATACATTCATACGTTTTAAAATAACAGAAAGTATATATATGGCCTACACACGTGAACTCAAAACTCTAAAAGCGCAGTGAAATTTCATTTTTATAATGTCGACAATCCACTTACATCTCATCTGTATACATCGCAAAAAGTATATCCGTTTTATCAAAGCAAAATTTTGCTGTTACAAAGTCAGCTAAAAAACCTCATGTGCTCTATATTGAAACAATTATAACAAAACGAGCTAACGATTTAAAGTATATATCACTTATCTCAGTACAATGTATAGAGATTGTCAAACTCTAGCTGTCCTTGCGCCAGCGAAATTCCTTTCGCGCGCTTCCCGATGATACGTAATGCTATTAAAATGCAAGGTGTTCTATTTATACATAATATATATAATATATTATAATATAAACCGTATTATTATTTATTGCTACAGTCACGAAGTGCGTTAATAATGTGCGAGAGCGAATGTGTATAAGCGAATGCAAGATATATACATATATATATACGAGAGAAAGTGACGATGAAGTCTGGCTTATCTTATAAACATATATAAGTATACGCATATAAATAGAAAAAAATTGCCGTTATCGTTTGCACATTGTAAATAAAGAAGCAGCAAAAAAAAAGTGAAAAGAGAGAAATCGAGAAAAAAGCCCCATTGTATATCATATATGTACGACGACGACGACGAGTGTGTCGCGCCTTTTCAAGTTCATCGCTCTCCTGGCAATTATATATATATACCTATATATATCGGACGCGACACTTCTAATCTCAACGCGGCGTCCCCGCGCGTAACGAAAAATTTTTCCCTCCTCCCCCGCGCGCGCCGATCATAGTCGTCTCGACGCGCAATGTATATTTTGTATTGTATTAATCGATCGAAGGTATATATTATTATATAATAATTATATATATATACACGATAATCACGCGAATTAAATGCAGTATTTCGTTTCTTCTTATTCTTCTTTTTGTCTGTGTCCTATACTGCTATTGTTGTGTTTTGATGATGCGAGGATGAGAGAGAGAGAGAGAGAATAAATAAAAGAAATGAAAGAAACGTATACGACAGTATATATGTGTGTATACACACGAGCAGAGGAAAATTTTGTTTTATTCTCTCCCGACGTGTGATGCGATGTTTGTTTCTAGATTTCAATTTATCGCGATATTGTGAAAAGGAAAGAAATAATAATAATAATAATAATATAATAAGACGTCTTATTCTTTTTTTTTCTCATTCGACAACAAATAAATAGATATATAGTGAAAAATCTGAAAGCCGTGTTGTGTCTCTATTTAATATATACATATATAATATACTTGTCACATGCTTATCCATCTCCAAACATAACCCGATTCCAATGAAAACGATAATTCCCCTCGATATTATATGTTTGTTTTAATGATATTGAATAATTTTTGCGCTTCGCGCGTTCGATAATAAGTACGCATCATGTGAATAATTATATAATTGAATTATATATTCATTTACATATATAAGAAAACTCCACTGTACACCGCCAAGTCTATCGAAAAATTTATTTTACCACTTCTATATTAAAATATAAACGTTATTTTTTCCAAAATTTAAACAAATCGGCGCATATTAAAGTTTGACAATATAAATAATCATTAAAAAAAAACCTAAAAGTTAAATCTATTAAAATTAAAAAAAAAATTCTATCCTTTCTCAGAAAATAATTTTCACAAAAAAAACATCCATATCTATATACAGCATGTCGAACCCAAGCGCAGCTTATAATATACCGCAGCACAGACCGCAATACAATCCTACTCCACGTACGCTAAATCTCAACTATATCCATTGTTTTACCGGAGCCAGCCTGTATCTACTGCCCCTAACCAAAATCCTCGTTCTCCCAAAACCACCTCGCAACAACTTTCCTCCATATACATTATTATTATCATCGTCCCCTACAGCACTACTATATATATACGACGATGAACCGCATCATCACCACTACCACCACTCGCATCATCATAGCTGTAACCGTGCCACTCAAGACGCTCGGCGACCCACACCTAAGGAGAGCAAGAGCATCAAGAGCAAGTGCATCGCAAGCTCACTACTCTCTCTCTCTACTCCTCCCTCCGCTACCCGCTATACATTCGTATGTGTGTGTATATATATCGAGGGCATTAAGTATGTCGGCTCGCGGCTGGTGACGTCCGCGAACCCTGACACAAGCTCTCTCTCTCTCTCTCTCTCTCTCTCTCTCTTGCTCTTTAGCTTATATACTATACACGTACGCGTACAATGAGACCTTGAGTTTGTAACAATGATAATGCGGCCGAACGACCGAGAATCTCTCTCTCTCTCTCTATACACGCGTGTACCTCTCTATATACTACCACGCAGCAGCAGCAGCAGCATATGCTACACTGCAGCAAGAGACGCGCCCGCGGATCATTTATGAATTGCCGCGCGTGTATCCTGCGGTGGCGACGGCAGCAGCATCAGGGCTCAACCCCCTGTAGTGCACGGCTCTATTCAGCCGCGCGCGCGCGCACACACGCGGCTAATAATTAATTGACCGCCGGTAATGACGGGACAATGGACAAGTGCACGCAGCATGCGCGAGGGCACACGTACATATATATATATACTCTTTGACAACCTGTATGTATTAGGTATATATGGGTATGTAAGCGTATGCGCTGCGTTTAATATTTCCACGCGACAATATGGGCGGAAGGTTATGTTGTTATATACATATACGCATCTATACTTGTCTGGATTGTCTAGATTATCATATACCCTTCCGTTTCTCTTGGTTAGATGATGGTTTTGTATATATATATACCTATATATAAGGGTTCGTCGTGGGAGTTGAGTATAGCTTTCGTTTTAAAGGACACGCGGTAGTTCGGAAAGAAGAGAGAGAGAGAGAGTAATTCAGCTCAGATGCGGAAGTTTTAATGGAATTCCGCAGCGATGAGATCTTAGCGATCTGTATATGTATATACATGTGCGCATGCTGTTATTGGAGATTCGCGGAGGGTATTATGAGAGAGAGAGTGGAATTTTTGCAGATAATAAGGTCCGGGGGTGTATATACTATATATATATTGATTGCAATGCGACAAGTTTTATTTCGGAACGACAGAGAGAGAGAGAGAGAGAGAGAGAGACGAGTTGTGCGGAAGTTTTGAGGAGTGCACAATGGGGGGTATGATAAGGCGATACGTGTATAAGAATAAATTGCAGAAATGTATGTGGTATACCTATAGTAGAGAGACAGAGAGAGGGGAAGTGCAGTTGGTACACGTGCACGACTTTGTTAACTTGATCTGCCGGAACCGGAACCGGTTAGACAGATTGACATTCAAATGTTTTTCCTGACGTATAGTGTATATTTTTATAGCTGATACGCCTTCTCTCTATACATCGATGTGTGCATATTC
Organism: Torymus tubicola; assembly: GCA_035583055.1. Lineage (NCBI taxonomy): Eukaryota > Metazoa > Arthropoda > Insecta > Hymenoptera > Torymidae > Torymus > Torymus tubicola. The sequence goes on along the minus strand of JAWWEQ010000045.1, from coordinate 6,852,247 downwards.
TTCTAGAACGAATTTCAATGTCAATTTTCACGGTTGAAATGCCTATAATTGCCGCTTCTTATTATACATTTTCATTATAAGGTGTAATTAAAACCGCGGGCAATTGCGCAGTAAAATACCTCTTAAATAACCACGTTGAGCGGCACATAATCCGCGCATACCTTTAAATAACAGCATCAACATAACATCACAACCGTCTGATCATCATATACCCCTCGATATATACAATACCTGCGAATTGCGCGTGAATGAAAATCTATACACTCGGCTATTGTTCGCGCGCTTTATAAATAAACCCACAAAACTCAAGCCAATGATGTAATATGTATCGTCGATCAACAAACCTTACAATATTCTCGCGCTTATACGCTTTTGGATCACTCTCGAACCGAGCTTCTCTATACCGAGAACTATACAATAACGTATATTCACCCTTTGATACACACATACACACATACATGCACACGTGAGGAAGGTCGATCGATCGATCGTCGATATCGATCGTGTATGTGTCACAGTAGTTTCGCGATCGGGTGGGGAGTCTATATTTGTTAGCCGTCAAGCATCGAGCAACGGACACACGCGTCTCTCGTCTCGCTCGGTGCAGTGCATGCGCGTCTTTAGCTCGACGTGAAAAGAAAATCACCACCGCTCTTGGCATCTTATACTCTCTCTTTCTTATACGTATATATATACATTTAACACGCGTGTATACAGACGAGTAGAAAGAGTGATCGCGAAAAGTTGAGAAAGAGAGAGAGGGATAGAGAGAGAGAAAACGAACGAGAGGTTTTTGGCGTCTATATAGTATAGCTGAAAACGATACGACGGAGAGAAGGAAGAGAAGAGAAGAAGCGTAGCAGCGATTAGTGTGACACTGAATAAGGACCGCACGAAAACGTAGTACCTTCCTCCCTTCCTCCGATTTTTTTTTTCCCACCCATATTCCTGTGGAACGTGTGTAAGGAGAGAAGAGAAAGATAATATGGCCTCACCCGCGCGACCCTGCAGTGCTTGCAGTCAGGATGATCCCCTCAAGTACGAGCCCCTCGTGTCCGTTGAATTTGAAGTTTTTGGAAAAGTGCAAGGTGAGAGAGGCGTATCTACTGGGATTTGATGTATTGGGTGTTTTGTAAGTGGTAAAAATGGTTTGGGGAGAGACCGAAAGTTTTAGTTTATATGTATATATACAGAGGGTATAAGAACGCGTTGTAGTTTTTATAGTTAGTGGTCGTTTTGTAAGCGGTTAAGTGGTTTAAAAACAGGCAACGCATTGTGTATACGACGAAAAGAATAGTATTTCGGGACTTGGGTCGCTTGAAAACTATATGTTTCGTTGAAAAATTATATATATGTGTAGTTATAAATTCAGGGTATACAGTCTTTGCGTAATTTATTATAAATTGTCTATAAATGTGTATATAGAACACGAAATTTTGTAAATTTATATAGTTATAAAAAAGGTACATTTTCTTGCTTAGACTGAAGAGCCAAGGAATGAAGTGTGCATTTGCAAAAGTATATTGGAAAAGTCAGTGAAAAAGTCGGATTTTTCCTATACATATACAACTACAACTTGTCATCCATATTGACATGGTCAAGAATATTAATCATTCTTAACTAACCCAATGGGGTGATGTCAAATTTTTTCATCAGCGTAATTACGGTTCAACTAACGACTAATTTTCAAATAACCACTTTAACTTGCCGTTCAACGTTATCATTATAGAGCTTTTTTTAACGAAAATTCAATTACAGCCTATGTAATACTTTGTGTAATCCTTTGATAAAAAAATACTTAATTTTTTTAACAAGTATTGTACATCGGATAAATTGAATTTCCTATATATAACTATAATGTAACTTTATTTAGTAACCATAACATCATACCTGTGTACATCGATGAAGCCATAATCTATTAATCCTTCGAATAATATCTCTTGGATAACCCAATAACGCCGGAACAGGTGCCAGAAAACTCGCGCCAAGATTAATGATATACAGTCGCATGTACATACATATACACACATACGCAAACAACGCACTGCGTATACATAATTATTATACATACACTCATAATTATTCGCTCGCATATAATGCAAGCTCGTTCATGTACATATGTACCTTTGGTATATAATTGAAGACAATGTATTTATACACAGCGAGGAAGAATTAATTCTTAGTGAATAAATTGTAAACACTCGTTGCTTAATGTCGCAGGTTGCTCCTTCACGAAATATGTACGCGAGCTGTGCCGAAGGCTTGGCATCGTTGGATGGGTGAAGAACACCAAGACCGGAACTATCATCGGCAAGATGCAAGGTCCTCAAGCCCTCATCGATCAGATGTGAGTGTATTTTATTTATTTTGTCATCTATTGTTGGTACACGTGTAGTTTATTCTTTTTTAGAGAGTCGTAAAAATAGATAAAAACCACTTGCAGTGTGCACAATTGTTAACTTAATAGGGAGGGTTGATGTACAAGAACCGTAGATTATACTTTTCTGCAGTATTTTCTGAATTCCATAACGACCAAGCGATACGTTACAACAGAAAAAGAATTACGAATACAACGATATTATATTATATAAAACGCATGCGAAGTGCGCATTTAATTCATAAATTTTCGAGAAACGGCCATAACCATAATATAATTTGCGTCATTCGAGCCACGCGACGACACGAGTTTCTACAGCTCTTATCACGTTCAATGGGTTAATGCGGTTTACACCTCGTCATCCCATTGCTTTGGCGCTTCCTCGAAAGCTCAGCCGATTGCCGCATCAAAAGATTCATCCGCTATTCAGAAAACGCACTCGTAACTTTGTACGTTATATACGCAAGCGCAAGCGCCCGCACGTTCATTGTCTATATACGTATATATATATCCCCGTCACTTCCCTGTTCTTCTAAAGCACGGCGGTAACACGTGTCGCGCGCGTAATGGACATAATTTCAAATGAATCGATGTATTAATGTAGGTCATTATAAAGTGATGGGTTGTTGTGCGTGTATATGGTTTGCATAAAGTATAATTTCATTCGTATAAATGTGGTTGTAAAATTATATGGCAATATATATTAAAAATCACCTCTACTATTTGTCCGTCAGATTTTTGTATTGGATGTATATCTATATATTAGTAAATATACTTTCTTTAGTCAAAGGTCAAAGTAAAGCAAATATTGAAATATTACTACTTTGGAACAACGTACTCTAATCTGACGGACATTTAGCAAGAGCCATTAAAAATATTGTTAGGTACGAGGGTGAAGATTCGTTACATTAAACATTTACTAGAAAAATAAGAAGAGAGAAACAAAATTTATTATTAGTTCTATTTAATAAGATATTTGTATAGTTTAAAAAGAATCAACAAAATCTGATTCGATATAAAATAACCAAATACCAAATATTTAAATATAACGAATGACATATATGCAAACCCAAATCCTAAACAATAATATATCCCAAATCTGTCAACCCACCAAGTGAGGAAGTGAACGTACGCGCAAAACCACGGACACGTTCCATACCAAGTACAGCGCGCACAATCCACGCGTCTAAGTGCGCGCGTGCACACGCGTGACCTCAAGAAGCTCTAAGCTCTGCCGGAGAGAATAAGTACGAAGAAGAAGAAGAAGCAGAAGCAGCAATGCACACATATACACACGCGTGTGTGTGTGCCATTAGGTCGAAGACTGGCTTTAATGACGATTTAACGATGTAATGGGCCGCCACACATATATTGCCCAACGCCGCTCTCGAAGCGTCTCTCATGCGCGCGAAGGTGAAGGATAAGGAGGCGGTCCAAAAGCGCGCGTCGCAAGTCCGAGAGTGGAAATATCTATGTAGAGATGATACTATATATATGTGTATAAGGTGGCATGCACGCACGTGTGATACGCGTGCATGTGTGTGTATATATATGAGGCTTGCGAGAAGAAGATTTTTCCGGCTTTCGCGCGGTTTTCGATTGACTAAAACGACTGTGTGGTAGATTACAGAGAGGGAGGAAAGGATATTATTATTATGCGAGGTGTGATTATATTAACTGAGATTTTTTCGGATTGAGGTGGCAGTTGGACGGTTACGTACTGATGAACCAATACATATGGATAGATATTATTCGAAATGCTTTTATTTATTAATGTAGCGTTAATTAATTATTACTTATGAACGACAACATATAATGTTTATAAAGTAAATTAAAGATTTATACGTAGTTCTTTTCGTTGCTTATATAAAAAACAAATTTTTTAATCTTTATTTGTAAAACAGTATAATCGGCTCTCAAAACCCACACGTCATTCCGACTAAACAAAAACACTCGCGCGGTTACAACGCAAAACGTCGCCCAATCACGCGCGCAATCGAAAAAAACACAGCTGCGACGACGCGTCTCGCTCGAAACAACACAATATATATTATATCTATACCCTCGGAAACCGTATTTCGTAGAAAACGACGAAATTAAAAAGAAAAGCTTCGCAGTAAGGTTTCAAAAGTTTTATCCACTGACAGCTGACATGTACGTACCCCGCGTATTATAATATAACGAAGAAAATGAGCATCACAAGTCGCTATATAAGTATACTTATATATACGTTCCGATGACAATCGCTCGCGCGCGCTTGGTCCGCTCGTTATATTATTTCGCTGCGCGTATATACATATGTGCCAGACCTACTGATCCATTTTCTCCTCCCTTTATTATCCTTCGCATTTCGCGATCGGCTAATCAGCGCGCAAAATAAAAGACTTTCAAGTTCATTGCCGCAACGTGTGGTATATAGGTATATGAATATATACATACGTACGCGTGTGTGTATATAACGACGAATGTGGGGCAATTACGGTTCGCGTCGATGAAAAGAAGGGGAGGCTAGGAGCGAGGGGGGTGGAGCACAGGGAGGTATATTGGAAAAAAAGTCTTCCGGCTTTTCTTTTGGAAAAAGAGATGCCATTGCTGCGCGTGTCAGCTTTGTTATTGAAGTTTGTGTTCAGGTCGACTGGATGAAGGCGCACTCGCGCAGCGAAAGTTTGATTCTCTTCGTGCGGAATGTCGTATTATAAAGTCGTGGTATTATATTGGTGATGGTATATACTGATGTTATATAGTTAGATAAGTGGGAGGGAAAATGGTTCGTGAAAAACGATGTCAGCTTAAAACTTTGGTGTGGATGAATTTAAATGTTTATAAATAATATATGCTTTAAGCGCGTTTCTTTTTGTTGTTTGCAAAGTTTTTTTGGTTTATTTGAGATAATATACATTCGCCGTTGTCAGATTTAATTTTGTGGTATACGATACACTATTATTGTAATTAAGTACAGTCATTATACAATGTATATATTATAAACATATTTTGTTTTAACACAAATTTATTGCATTTTAAAGTGCGATAAAAGAGTTTCGAATTCTTTTAAAGCCGCATCTATACTCTCTGTAAATGCATGATCGTGAATTTCTTCGCAACCCAGTCGTAAATTATATATATAAGTATAATCTACATTAACTAAAATTCCGCAGTGAAACACCATTTCTCGGTATACACACGCATCATAACTGGTGTTCTCCTATGATTCACATTCCCAAAAATACCAAACCGATCTTCATCCCAAAACCCATACACCACCTAAGACCACACGCTGACCACGCACATCGTCTCTACAACTTCCACAGACATATAAATGCAACTCTACAGCTGCAGATTGTAAAATAATCACCGATCGACGACGACGACGCCCCGGCGCGTGGTCAATTGCCATCCGAACGGAAGAGCCTTCGTCAAGTTGCCCTCTCTCTCTCTCTCTCTCTCTCCCACGTCTCTCGTGTACATACGCACATGTACATACATCTATATACCCTATCGCTTGCTCATCATCCGTTGCACACGTTGTACCTATATACTCATTGCTCTCGACTATAATACACCGCAGCAAGAGAAAATCTCGCGAACTCTTCGCTATATACTATATATATATATACACTTTTTTACCTATATATACTATAGGTGAGCGCACATGTATATATATATATATATATATAATACCCATCGTGGAGACGGAAGTGATTAATTAGAAGCGCATCCTTGACGCGCGCAGGCGAACAATACGCGACGCTTTTCCTGGCTTCCCCCCAAAAAGGAAGTCGCTGGCAATTAACCACCTTGAGGTACAATCCAGAGCGGCGGGCTTGTACACGTGTATGTATATATAGATATATATATAGAGAGGTGGTGTACTGTGTATATATATGTATATATAAGTGTATATAGGAGATGATGATAATGATGATAATGATGGGTATAGTGCGGCCGTACCGAACAATGAGAGTGTGCGCGACGACCCTAAATAAACAAAGGATGGAAATAGAAAGCAAACGCATATATAGCCTGCAGGCAGCTGCGCGGGACAAACGCTCGTGAAAATTGTTGTTGCACGCGACGATGTTCTGTGGTAAAGAGATCGCGAGGTATATAGGAGTAAGGCAAGGATTGAATGTAGAAATATATGTGTGTGTGTATGGGTTACTGTCTGGTTTCGTGAGTTCGTAATGGAAATAGATGAGGTTCCGAAGGGATACGAGCGTATTTCTCGTGTAACGGTTGAAAGGTTTCTTGCGTTATTGTCCTGTCTCTTTTTTCAAATGTATTAGTTCTTTTGTGAATTTTGAAATGTTCAGTTATTCAAGACTATTGTTGGGGTGTATTCGTGGATTTTGCGAATTTTTCAAAATTTTTTATGAAAAGTAAACGTGTATATGGCATCAGAATTGATCCGATAAGTAGCAACGCTAATTTCATTTTTTAAGTGACGACAATTTTTTTTTTTTGTAGTAAAAGATGGTTCGTACGTGAATGTATAAAGTTTATAGATTTTTGTCAATTTTACTTTAAAAAAATTAAAACAACTGTTTTGCGATTGGCTGAAATACACTGCACAACATGGCGAAGTAGAGTCGAAATGCTTTTTTTATATTTTGTCTTTGGGTGAAGTCAATATCACTTCTAGGGCGTCCTCAATTGTCTTCTTCGGAGAAAATCATTTATATAAAAATTCTATTCGAGAACTATCACTATCAAACTTATGATAAAAAGACGAATATAACCGCGTCGTCTGCCAATCAACGTTAGTGTATTGTATTTCGATGCCTCTTCAATAGTTCTCGTAAACGTGTTCATGAAAATATAAAAAATATTTTCCAATCAGAATTATCTCGAGTTACCTTATTAATATAAAAAAGTATATTTCCACTACCCACAGAAAACATATATGATTGATATGTAATGTTCAATCCTATCGATATGTATATTGTCACGAATATAAGTAGAAAGAGACAAAAATTAGTCAGACCGTCTGAAACCCATAGCTTTATTTCTTTTCTATTTTGATCCCTTTAATTTTTACATTCTTCTTTATACTCTTATTTTACATTACTAACGGAAATATCCTATTTACTGGCATCGTTTTGAAAAAATGTACAATACTTATAGTAATTGTTAAATTGGCCGAACTAAAACCCTCGCTTCCTAAATTACAATAAGTAGTGATTTCATTAATATTTATCAAGTTCTAAGCTAATTTTTAGTTCGTGACTGTTTTATTTAATGAAAAGAACTACACTAAATTCCATTTCTTTCAAATGCAATAATTTAAACATCAAATTTTTAAATCATATATTCATCATATTAATCGAATAATATAAAATCCAATACAATTTATGTTAATATTGTTAAAATTTAAACTATTAACAATTTTAAAAACAAAATAATTAATAAACATGGCACGTTTCACACCACCAATACATCTACTGTTAAAAAAAAAAGAATCACAGCTGAGCAAACAACATTCATCGCGCGGGGACTATACCTGCGTGTATACCACGCGGCTAATAGTATACCTGCGCCGAAAATATCTCCGATCGCGATCCGATTAGCACGCTAATTATAATGTCGCAGCTGCAAGCGCGTCGTCGGTTAGAAGAGATGTTGCGAGCAAGCGCAACAATGATTGGCAGGGGGATCGAACGCGCCGCCAAAAATGTAGGTCTCGATCGCATAGAGCTTGCACGCGCTATATAAGCGCGCACGGGCAGCAGATATCCTTGATCGCGTCGATCGATCGATATTAAAAATAATATAGATCATCGAGTGTATGTGTGTGTGTATGTATATGTATGAAGAGAGAGAGAGAGAGAGAGAGAGAGAGGTGTGATAGATGTGCCAAGTTGCGCACGTTCGGTCGATGATGCGTTAAAAAAACGCGGTCTGCGAGCGAGCGAGTGTGAAAAATGAGCTGTAAATAATGAATTAATGAATATGATCGAGAGTATACGATTTTTTATATTAAATATTGAATGAGTTGTAGTAGTGAATAATGACATGGACGTTATAAAATATATTGATTTATATATTAAAGTTTATATATATATGTGAGTGCTATGATTTTTATATTTACGTTTATATTGCTTTTTCGTTTTATAGGGCGGAGTGGCTTTCAACGGTTGGCAGTCCGGAGAGTAAAATACACCACTGCGAATTCAAAGATCTGTGCAGTGTGCAAAAACCAGGCTACAAGGGTTTCGAAGTGCGCTTTTAAATGATTTTTTGTTTTCAAAACCGACGAGAATAAAAAGCCAGGAAACGACTTGCCAGTCAACCAAAGATAATCGAAATAAGCAGAGCATGATGGTGATGAAGATTCAGTGAGCCGTTCGAAAGACTAAACTTATATGTACATAAGAAATGTATATATGTATTTTGATCATGTCAACGTGAACTGCGTCTATCTGCTCATATATACGTATATGAAAGTTCAATACTTGACTTGTACAGATGTTTGAATATGTGGTGTGAATGTTGCTTGTGAGTGTCAATTGATTATAAAAATACAGGGAAGATAATTAAATTAAAACTCGTGTGAATGTTTATGCGAACTATTTTAATTTATTGTATCAGAGAGGAAAGAACCGATTTGTTATTACTGGAGTTGCGCCTTATTTTTACAAAATAAACTAGTACAAAAATCGTAACGCTCGCTTTTCTTTTTTTTTTATAAAAACATATTATGACTTTCTTTTGGAATTTTGATTTTTTCCCTTCTAATGAGTTCAGCTATATTTTTCTTCGTTGTAAACTCTTAAACTTTTTCTAAGCGTGTATATATCAGACTAGAGATGTGCACGGGAACAATTCGAATAGAGTGAAATGATACACATTGACGTAGACAATCAGATTTCAGGAAATTCGACGTGTCATAGAACAGCTAGCTACTAACAAAAATTATCCCTAGTTATATACAAATACAACGTGTTATATATAATTAATAATAGCACGCGCGAAAATTGACACAGGATTTAAACTCTGTTTTTTTTTACAGATAACAAGATAAAAGTTGGACTTAGCAAATATATCAAAACACTTGAAAATGTACAAATTGAGTTTTCATTAAATGCTTTATAAGAGCAGGAATATAACTGAAAATTCATTTATAATACTAACAATCTTGGCTTTCCTAATCTCCAGCAACGTAGTTTACTGGTAACAATTTCGAACAAATTAATTATCGGCTTATGTTTCTAGAAGTTGCGCCTTCGTAAATGAACGTGGCGTCAAGCATTAATAGAGCGATATGGTATTCTTTGTGAGTCTCTGGAAGGCTTCTGTTTATTTTCTTCACCAATTCTATAGTATCGTCATTGGTGCAGTTAGTTAAAACTGAAGTCGAAGAATCCTTCAAATAAAATAAATATAGTCATTAATAACTATTATACTATTCATAAAAATAGTCTATTAATTTCGATTCTATTAAGAAACTATTTCATTAAACTAACCGATTTTTTAAGATTTCGTAAATATATTGTGAAGCTCGGACTTATCCTTGATAACTCCTCGAGAAGATTAGGTACTGTGGACAAATAAGCCATCATACGACCTCCTGCGATTGGGAGAAGTTTTTCAGACAGTTTTTCCAAGTCAGTCACGGCAATGTAAACCTAAACATATAAAAAGTAAATTTAGAAAACTATTTTGATTAAATTTGACTTCATATTAAAATGACTAAAATACCTCTTCAGCCAATCTGTCAAATCCGTTTATGTACAATTGACAAACCTGATGAATTCTTAATTCATCATTATTAATTTTCCACGCTGTTGCCAAATTTTGACACTTGGTCATCCATAAAATTGCTTGAGATGAACTAAAACCATCTGGTTCCGAAGTCATTTGATGAATGGAATCCATGGAAGCTGTGATAACACGACACAGAAAATCTACACGGGATTGATCTCTTTTCTCGTCTTTATACCACGGAATCATAGTTATATCGCTTATGTCTTGGAAGAAATATTGATGAGACTAAAGAAAATATGATAAATTTATTTATCATATATTTGATGACCAATAATATATTCGTAAAATTCAATAATTTACCATTGAATCAAATAACGTTGTTATTGGCTTCGAAATTTTCAAGTTGAAACTAGCAATCATATGAAGTACGTTGGCTAATTGGAAGTGTAGAAGAAGTAAATCGTATCCAGCTAGTGAATGAGATATTGCTAAAACGGCAAGAGGTTGAGGACCTGGACCAACTAAATGTCCTTCCCACAATTCTTCAAATGTGACGAACGAACAGTTTTCGTCTTCAAACACTTCAGACTAAAATAAGTTCGTAATATTTAGATAGATCTTTAATTAATAAAACAAAAATAATAAATTTATAAAAGATTTGTTTACATCTAAAAATATGTCTAAAAATGTAGTGCAGTGTTGTAAGAATATCGTGAGTTGAGTATCTGAAAGACCAACATCCTGCATGCACAATCTTTCTTTGGGCAACTTTCCCATTTTATTAATGAGCTTTCCAGCACTTTCCATTATTTTTTTTAAATGAAGAGTCCAAAGAAGGCAACATACACCTGTATTAAAAAAATCGTTACCACTTGAAATTAAAATATCTATCTAGAAAATCTTATACTTTACCATGACGAACGCGTCTCGAAGGAATTTGTCGTAATACAGCTAGAGCGGCTTCCAATGCATCTAAACGCGTAATATCTTTATTCCAAGAAACGATAAATTCCCATGCCAAATTTGCCATTAAAACACTACTACTCAAACTGTATGGGAAATGCTGCTTAAGCATTGATATTTTATCTACAACAAAGATAAATGTAAACGTTATACTTTCTTATAATAATATGTAATTACTCTCTTTATAATAATAAAAACATACCTAGAATAACAGTAAGTGCCGTTTGATCAACTTTAGCTTCACTACCGATTTCGACAGAAACTGATAATAGAGCCTTTGAGTCTTGTTGCAATAATTCTACTGCTTTCGCTTCGTCTAAAGATCCAGAGGGTTTTAACGATTCTACTGATATTAGCAATTGATCAAACTCTATATCCGTGGTATCTATCAATCGCGTTGGATTAACTCCCGCTGAACTAAGCCATCTTGCTACTATTTCTGATATGGATCCTGTAAAATTTGTTTTTCACCTAAGTAGTATAAAATTTATTTTGTGGTTGCTATATTAGAAAACGATTATTTTACCTCTTCCTTTCGTAAGAACATGTCCAAATGAAACATTAATTCCTTCGTAAGGTAAAGCGTAAAACGTAGTGGAGTCATCTAACAACGGAGGATTACTAAAATCAAAGAGTTACATGGTACTTTAATATAGAAAACCGAAATTTACCATCATAAAGTAAATGCAAGAATAATTACCTAACAACAGCATCTAAAATAGCAATTTCCTCTAAGTTACCAATCAGCAACGAAAATTGACAAGTATCTCTGCTTACATTTTCCCAGTCACTAGCTATATTACTAGCTGTTTCTTCTTCAGGAGATGAATTATCGTCTTTATCATCACCTTCTTCCATTTTTTCTGGTTGATTACCATTCTTTTCATCGTCTTTTTCATTTCCATTATCATCCTTACAACTACTTAGTAATCTATCTTTATTTCTTTGCATTGTTTCTGATACTGCTCTACAAGCCATTGCTGCAGTTAAGGCATTAAAAGGATTGTCAGAATCTATCAAAATATTTCTAACATCTTTCCACCACTTTGAATATTCATTATAACCAACATATATTTCTTCAACATCTATAATAATAGTTAAATTTTATTACGTTAAAAAAAAAATAAGTAATTTATTATTACGAATAATAAGCTATAACATACCATTTAAAGAGCAAATAGCATTAAGTAATTTTGTGAAGTTTATTAATTCAATTTCCAGAGATGACCCTATCTTCTTATTTAACCAATACAGCAAAGCAAATTCCATCAAGACTTTTGGCTGAATATCACTATTAAATGCATAATCCTGCCATTTAGAAATCGGATCGTTTGAATACATCCATCCTTGGAATATTAATTTTGCTAAGAAAATAAAATTTTAATTTTATTTATTCAATTCTAAATAAGTAAATTTTTTAGTACTATGTTTAGTAACTTACCAATTTGGCATTTCTTTTCGTAGGTTACATCTTTTTGCAACCCCACGGAACCTGGAGTGCCAAATTCAAAAGAAGACACAAACTCTAAGAAAGTTCTACCATCTTCTTTAAATTTAACTCTAGTAGACACCTTTGTATTAGTAGTTTTCAAATTTTCTAACGTTTTTGATAATTTTAACACTCTATGAATTTCTCTTTCATGAGTAAACAATATGGAAGACAATTGCTTCCCATCAGGCACATTATCCGAAGCAACAGTATCATATTCAGGAGGTTGATCATATTGTGCTTGGATGTACTTGTAAAACTTAACTATTCTTCTCAGTTGACTTATTGTCAGGTTCAGAGCTTTACTTGATGGCTCCAAATCATCTTCTCCAGCTGTTTTCCATATAAAGAAAATATATAGAATATTAAATGAATTTACTTACATGTTCAAAATTATTTTTCATTGAGACTGTACATACCATCTATTTCAATTTGTTTTGCAAAACAATTATTGGCAGCAAGTAGAGCATCAGGTGTAATATGTTTATTGACCATAAGCATTTCAATAGTTTGTAATCGAACTTCATTTGTCCTTATATCCAAACATATATTTGTAATTTCGTTAATTAATTTTGGTTCATCAAAATCTACTTCTCTCAAAAATATTTTAAGTTTATTGAATAAATGTATATCTCTAGCTCTTTTACTATTTTGACTACTAAGAGCAAAATGGAATGGAACTGTAATTTCTCGAATTCCCCCAAGTGGATCAATAAAAATACATGGGTGCTGAGCACGGTTTGCAGATTTCATTATCATATCATTTAAACCACATAATCCATAGTTTGTGTAAAGTAATCTATAAATTAAGTTTATTTTGAATTATAGAATACATTTTTAATTTGTAAAAATAAAAGTAATATGCAGAATAAATAAATAAATAAATAAATAAATATGACAACTATTACCTTCCTTGTTTACTAGCTGAGAATGTAGTAATTTTTGTACCATGCTGCATACTCCAAATGTCAATAACTCCCTTTTTAGGTGCATAAATTACTAAAAATAATGCTGTGCGTCTCTGATGTCTAGGAGTACTTGAACTGCTTTTACTTGAATGACCCTTTTTAGATACTCTTTGAACCTCTTCTATAGATTCTATCCATCCACATTGAGCATCTCTGTAACCCTTCCACATTCTTATTGCAATTCCTTGTCTATTATCTACTAATATTACCCTTCCCATTGCATCACAAACAACTGAAAGTAATTTATTAGGACTAACAATAATGCAATCTCCTTCTCTTAGAACATCACTTAAACCGAATCTACATGCCATTGATTCAGCTGATTCATTTAATATTCCTTTGGGCTTTTCTGAATTGGAGTTAGCTTTTGAACTACGACTAAACCATCTATTGCAAAAAGTATAAAAGTTTCAGTTTATACAGAATTTAATATAAAAAAAAAATAAATGGTTGTTAGAAATACTTACGGAACAGCTGCACCAATAGCACTTGCTACTTTACTAGCCATGGCTATTGCCACATCTGATAACACAGGAGCTGCACCTCCTTCTAGAGCATAATGAAAACCTATAAATGGCCTTTTTCCTGTAGCCATAACTAAACTATGTTGTGGGGCACTTGAACGATAAGTTGCATTATAGCCACCAGCAATAGAGGCAGTCATAAGATGATCAAAGGTATTTACAGTAGTTGTACCAATCACTTCACAGTCGTTAACTAAATCTTGACTTTTGAAACTCCATTTTTTGCAAGCAAGATTTGCCAATGGAGGTCTGTCATCACAATTTGCTTTCACTGTAGAGTAAAGTATTATGTTATTGGTTAACAATTTACAATAATATGTAGTAAAGCAAGTATAATAATATATACCTCTAGCTAAGTGATTTCGATATGCTCTCAAAGTTGAAAATAAAGTGAATCCTTGTAAAATACATATAACAGTGTTATAAAGAACATAAATTTCCTCAATGGTTGCTACATCCCCAGAGTGTCTTGCTGAAGAATGTGATTGACATTTTATATTTATTATGCTTTCGTTGTGCAGCTGTTCTTCTAACAGCAATCCTCCTGTCTGAAGTGATAACAAAAATTATGTAAAATTAAATTTTCTATTAAAACTACTTTTATGAGCTAACTTAATTAGCAAACCCATCTAGCAAAACTTACTTCTGTATAAAACTTGAGAAACCCTGTGTTCAATCCTATAGCAATGCATGTCCAATCCGTACCTGCACCTGCTTTGCCATGAGAAATGAGAGGGAGGCATATCACAGACGTTATCCATTCACTGTAGAAAGTTAAATACGATAGAATGTATTCACTTATAAATTTAAATATGACTGATTATAGATCTGTAAAAAGATTCTTACTTTTGTTTAACTGTCACATCACCATCCCAAATAACGTAGAACTTACTTTTAACATCGCTAGATTCTTGAGAATCCCATTTTGCTTTAAGAAAATCAACATTGAGCAACCAAACATTACATTACAAAATATAAAATAATAATCACACACTCACAAGCTAATATAACCAGTCGAGTATTCCAGGCTATGGCCAAAATATCACCAGCTGGGGACAATGAGATGTAGCAGCTCTGTAATGGGAGCTCGTTGGCAGGGACCCCATCGACTAAAATTACAACATTATCAAAACTAAGTGATGTTACCATCAGTCCTAACGTACTGTACAGGCCATTACGTAAACAAAGAAAGGGCGCGTACAGGCGCAACAGAAACAACAACGTTCATCCTTACACTTATGATTGATATCGCCCAGCAGACGATTCTTAATCTCGATAGGATCCACTAGGTTCGCGATCCCTTTAATTTGGCAGGACATCTCTCATCTCGCGTTGTCGCGATAACAACGCGCGTACATACACTATTCCTTTCTCTCTATCACTTTTTCTCTTCCTCGGTATCACCGAGAAAGGTACAGCGACAATGACAACAACTGCCAAGGAAGGTCTAGCGCGAGCGGACAGATGATCGAGCTTAGACAAAGAGCTCAATGTTTTTAAAATGGCTCATATCTGTGTATAAGCTGTTCGATGGTTTTCGAACGGATAGTATATAAGGTATAGTGGATATCGTAGTAGCTTGCAACTCGTTATACTTACAGCTGCAGATGTTTTTTGGGGCTTGCCGAATAAGTAGTGACTGGCGTGGATGGATGAATGTGCGTGTATGTACACTGTAAGAAAACTTTCATATATATAGATATACTATGTTTACGTTTTGCGTTTCAAAATATACACAATGTATATCTATATACCTACATGGAGGTTTTCTAACAGTGTATGTGTCTACACGAATCTGGGAATAGATATAAATATCTATATATACGGGAATACAGACCGAAAAAAAAGATATAAACGAATCCTCGGGTAATTGGAGAAAAAGGATCGGTGTATGTCAGGGAGCGAAAAGGCGCGACGGTTGGGAGTACATCTCTTTGTTACCAGAACTTTTATACGAATATATGGCCGAGTCTCTGTCAAATCGAGACGTCAAAAAATAAATTTTCTTGAAACTCTCAGAAAATGTTCTGCTACTCGTCCTGGATATTCCTGAATTTTTTTAGATTTTTTTGACCCATAGTTTTGGAGATATAAGAGATCAAAAACTGAATTTTGATGATTTTTTGCTTTTTTGACCGATTTTCATTAATTTATAACTCCTCAGGGAAGCATTTTTCGCGATAAACACAAGAATAGTTTTTTTGTAAAATTTTCTCAGCTTTTCAATAAAAATATTTTTAACGTCGTACGTTTATGCTTTCACTTACATATATGCAAATGAAACATATAAATTAAAAAAATTAATAGTCCGATCAGGACTTTCTCTATCCAAAAATTCATGGAGATACCTTTTGATTATCCAAAAGTGTCCGCATGAATCCTGTAATGATTAACAATCATTTTTAAATCTAAAAAAATTCATTCGTGTCATAATTTTTTAAAAAGAGTCGTACACAGGTCTGAAAAAATATAGTTTAATTCTACGAAAATTACAAGAAAAAAGTCTATGTAAGATATTTCGAAATTTTACTTCGTTTTTCAGCTAAAAATTAATCACAATTCTGAATGTAATGATGAAATATACACATACAGCACTTTCTGAATTGTACTATATTCCATAAAAATAGGAGTAACGAGAAAAATTAAAATAAGAAAATTCCATTTCACTGTAAATGTTTAAAATTTATTTATACTTTATTTCTTATCTCGAATATATGTCTATATACACATTAAAAATAATTTTAAGAGCTGAAATTATACTAATTGTTTGTTGCAATCATTTTATAAAAAGTGTTTGCCAATTTGGACAATACATATTAGGTATATTTAAATAAATGCGCTTATGGAACAAATGTATTAAAAATGAGTCATTAAAATTACTCAGTATTATTTCGACTTTTTCCCTTAAATAATTAAAATTGTTAAAAACAATTATCAAATCGATAACTCTTTACCATCAACGATAACATAAACAATATACAAGAATCTCTCAGCAAGCGATCCAGACACGAAAAAACAACAAACAACAAAATTAACGCGCTAAATCGTCGTTATCATATCAACACATCGCTTTGTCTCGCTTTACCCTATAATCGAGCCAACAGCGCGCGTCGTTTTCGCGCCATGGTCCGACCGACGCTCTCGAGAGCTTTTTGCGTCGTAGTATATACTCCTACCTACGTAGGTACCTACCATCCACCCTCAACTCTCCACCCCCTTTGCCCTTGTGCACACGTGTATTTCGAATGACGTCACGTGACACGCGGCCCGCGCACGAGTGCGAGATTACGTCAACGTTCGCGTCACCGCCATTGGTCCTAAGACCTATGTTATCGGCCAATAGTCAACCGTTTTATTCCGACCGCAATGGCGCGGCTTGGTGTGAGGGTGGCGCGGAGCGGCCATATTTTCGAAAATCTTTAGGCTGTCTTTGTCTCTCTCACTCACAGGCCGTTCGAGTTATACAGTAGTAGTAGTAGTAATCGTGTAGAGAGGGCAACGGGAGCGATCGAGGCGCCGTGCAAACACAACCTGCGTAAGTCAACCAACACCGTTATAGGTAGCAGCACCATAGCTATTACCTATACATGCGCACGATTATCATCACGATGCTCTGACGCGCTCGCTACTGCTCCTCGTCGTACGTAGCGCTGCAGAAGGAGGGGAAGAGAGAGGGGACGAGAGACGCAAAGAGAGGCATTCTCTCTCTCACATCAGATCGTATAGAACGAGACTGCAGACACCACACGGTAGCAGAGAGCTGAGCGCGGCGTACAGCACGCACATTACAGGACGACGACGAGGACCGACGACGCGGACGAGGACGACTGGATCGCGCTCGCGCGCGCGTAGTGTTTGTGTGTGTGTTTGACGCGTGTGTATGTGTATATGGACGAGAAGAAGAGTTCTTCGGCGGGGTTATAAAGAAGCCGGTGTCGTCTGAAGCAGTATATAGGCAGCATCAACATCAGCAGCAACGACAACGACGATATATAACCGCGTAATATATAAGTAATCATCATCATCGTTTTTGTTTGGAACGCGCGCGTACGTGCGAGACGAAAGAACGAAAAAAGAGAGAGAAAAGTATAACAGGGAGGAACTCCGAGAACCGAGAGGGCGGCCTCTGCAGCTGACACGATAAAGAGTGAGAGAGAGGGAGAGAGAGAGAGAGCCGTTCAGCAACAGCCAACGACGGAGACCAAGACGACGACGACGACGCCGACGGCCGCAGGAGGACACTAAAAGGACCTCAGCGAGCTGGTGAACATCGACGACGACTCAGCGGCGAGCCGAGGGCAAACACGCCACTCGCATGAAATTTCAGAGGAGACGATCCTCTTGCGTGCTCAGGGAGGAACGACGACGACGACTGCTATTCTGGCCTCGGTGGGTATCAACAATCTTCGATTTCTTCTCACAATAAGTTACACCGTCATCTACGTCTCTACTTTACATCTGACTGCGTCTCTTGCTGTGCGAATCTCATGGTGTGCAGGATGATGATAATCATGATGACGATGCCGCTGCGTAGTTTCGAGAGAGAGCGAGAAAGAGTGAGATAGAGTTTCGCCGACAACGAGACGTAGTTGTGCAACAAAGCGTGCGTGCACGAGAAAGAGAGAATGAGAGAAGAACGTATACGAATGCTTGTAAAGTGTACCTATATAATGTTTTTTGCTCCACTAGTGGAGTGAAGTTTTGGGTTTTAAGGTTATGGCCACGAGTGAGTGAAAAAGAGAGAGAGAGAGAGGGGGAGTGAGAGAGATAGAGAGAAAATGAATTGTCGTCATGGTTGTTCGTCTGAGAGAAAAAGTGAGGTTAACCGAGAGCCGTTATACCTTCCTCTTTCTCCCAGTATATATATAGGCGACAGTGCATCTGTGTGTAATTGTATGCGAGAGAGAGACAGAGAGAGAGCGCCAAGAGCAAGCTATGGTTTCTCTGTGCTCCGAAACAGAGAGACAGAGATGGGGAGAAGACGTTGCTATAGGCGGCGTTTCCTCTGGCGTCTCTCCTTCGTAAAGGGCGAAAACAGACAACGGATACGAGATCGAAAAAGATGAGAGAGAGAGGACTTGGCTTGGGTTATCTGAGAGAATGAGAGAGCACAAAGACACGAGCATATATGTGAAAGAGAGAAAGGAGCTGTTGCGGTTGTGTGCATTATGTACGCTATATACGTTGGAAGAGACGGATGAAGAGGAAAGCGCACGAGATAGAGAGAGAGAGAGAGAAAAGGAGCAAGAGGAATGAAGCAGCAGCAGTAAAAGAGAGAGAGAGAAAGAGTACTGCAGAGAAGCGGGGGCGTAATGACCGATGCCTGGATGAAATTTTGGATGATGATAATAATGATGATTATGATGATGATGTTTTTTTTTCTGATGATTTTTATGACAGTGAACTCTGATTATGGTGATGAGCCAGCGCTGGTCGCTAAGCTGCGTTTGTTGTATGTTGTCTGTTACGCCCCGCACTGCAGCGGATTAAGAGAGGGAGAGGGAGAGAAAGCTGAGCCCGGGTCGTGGGGCATGACGAACACGACAAAGATTGGTAAATAAATACGTGATAGGGGCGGGTGTCAGTCAGTTAGGTGAATATATACCGACTTATAAAGGGTAAAAACGACTTCAGTAAGAATTTTTTAAAGGGTACTTTTGTCGATGAATGAATTAAGCGAACTTTCGAAGGGAGTAAAGCATGAACAACTTTATTTGGCACTTTACTTAAAATACTACCTATCTTGCTTAAAATTTCACAATATTGCCCAGTTGATTTCTAAAGATACAAATTGCAAGTTAATGATGGTTTTTTGCTATCTAAAGAAATATTGTATAACTTTAACAAGACTCTACATACTCTTAAGAACATACTTATTTTTAAAATTCCATAAATTCAAAGAACCTGACACTCTTAATTCTTTTGACTCCACTAAAAAGCTTCAATTTTTATCAATGACTTTAAATTATATTTTAATGGTAAAACGATAGGGATCTATCGATAATTATACCAAAACAGCTTAAGCTATATACAAAGATATGACTTATTTTTCATTTCGGAACGTAGATCCAGATTACCCATAGGAAAAGTACCAGTATCCGTTATGATACAACGCATTAGAAGGAGGGGGGCAAGGGGGGAAAGCTATTAAATTCCAATGTTTAGGAAAAAACAAGTAGTACTTGACTCCTCTCTCCGATCCCCCATAGTTTACAAAATAACGAAAAGGTGTTCGGTTCGCTTACTTAGAGCGCGCGCGTGCGTGCGTCGTATGTATATATATACACAAACTTATATTGTATATATACATGCATAAGCCATATACAACGTACAGTGGGCCTCCATACCTATATAATACTATATATATATATATATATATATATATATATATATATATGCGTTGAGCGCGCGCGCGAGAGCAAGCAAGACAGCTGTTGCGGCGGCGGTGTATATAACATCAGTGCGACAGAGAGAGAGGTAGAGCGAGTTCGCAGGGCGAATATATAAGTATACACATATATAGATATACACAATACAAGATGTAGAGAGAGAGAGAGAGTGCGAACACGAGCGAGCGCGAGATGGCGACTGTGTGTGCGCGTGAAAAGCGAGCGAGGAACGAAAATTGGTCGTGGTCGTGCCGCGCGCGGGAATCGCCGCGCTGCTATATAGCTTAGCCGCTCTCGTATAGCCAGAGTGAGTGAGAGAGAGAGAGAAAGAGAATGAGCGATATGTGCCGTTGCGTAGAGCGTGTCTGCGTGTATAAGCGCTAGAGAAGAACGCGCGCGGAGTGTGTCGTAGACTGCGAGAGCGTGCGGTAACGAGTGCCAGGACGAGTGAATCGAGTGTGCGGTGGTGCGGCGGCGTGTGGCGCCGTATACTAGTGAGTGCGCGCGTGAATCCGGAGTGCAAGCAAAAAGACTGCCTGCGGTTGTGAACGTGAGGGAGAGAGTAGTGTGCATCTTCGCCGAGGAGTGATCAACGCAAGCGTAACCAGAGGGAGAGAGAGAAGAAGTGCGCGGCGCGTCTTCGTAGACGCGAACGCGCGTAAAGTACCAGCAGCAGCAGCAACAGCAGTAGCAGCAGTGAGTGCGACAACGGGCGAGTGTGGTGTGTACGTGCGCGGCCCTCTCTCTCTCTCTCTCTCTCTCTTTATATGTGTTTATGTGTATACATACATGCAGGAGCGCAGCCGAGAGACAGAGGGAGAGAAAGAGATAGCAAGAGTGAGAGAGAGAGAAGCAAAAGAGAGAAAGAGGGAAAACGAGTGCTCCGAGAGTGTATGTGTGTGTGTGTGTGTAGCTGTGAGAGTTGGAGAGAACGAGAGAGCAACTGTGTGTAACGTAAGTCATCTTCCGGAGTAAATGGGTAAAAGACGCGGGTAATAGGGTACCTCACGCGTATTTTCTCATGCACGGTGCGACCCTCTTTACCATATCGCTTAGTTATATACTTGCTTCCACAACCGGAGCAAGCGAGCGCGCGCGCCGGAGGAATCGTCATATAGAGAGAGAGAGAGACGGAGAGAACGCGGAGAATCCCGGATCGGAGCGTCACCAACGAAGAACATCGACGCGAGCTAGTGTATATCCACGGCATCTGCGCGTCATTTTCACGAAACGCTGGGTAGGGAAAACAGAGTGTCCCGCGCTCGGTAAACGTACGTGCGTCGTACGCTACGGAATGTAGGTTAGGTCGCCGAGAGAGAGAGAAAGAGAGATAGAGACGACACGACGGTCGCAGTGCGGTGACCCCACGGTTGGTCCGTCGCCGTCGAGAACGCGCGCGCGCGAGCGTAGACACACATCGTCGCTTAGATGTGTATACGTATACATCTGCAACTCCTTTCGATGACGCCTATATATCTCTAAAACTTCATATAGTCCCCCCCTTTTGTGCATAATAATCGTTGTATTTTCTCACCCCCGCGTTGGTCACACCGGCGCGCGCACGCACGGGATAGAGTTGACCTTCGCGTGCTTAGCGTCGTGCTGATGTACTTACTTTACTGTTGTACTTACATACTACGCAACATGTACGCATAACACGCGTAAGGGCAAAAGAGAGAGAGAGAGGGACTGAGAAGGTAACACTCTCTCGGTCTCTGCTGCATTTTTATATAGAGGAAAATTTCCACGTGGCTGACTTTTCCTCGAACGGTAATATAATGTCCGAAATTTGCTGGTAGTAGTATTAAGAGTTCTCTTTCGACTTTTCTTATACTTTCTCTTCGACGTGTCCAACGACTATAGACGAGTACGCGCGCTTCCGCTGCAACGTTTTTCCGACGTACTTCATGCTCTCGTGCCTGCTTGCGAGAGTTGCCCCTGCACGTTGTTAACGCGCTGCACGGCGAGACGCGCGCTTGAGTGGACGGCGAAGAGAGAAAGAAGAGAAGAGAGAGAGAGAGAGAGTGTGCGAAGCCTTCTTTGTCGCGCTGTGAGCCCCATGAGCCGTTGGATGAACTTTCTTCACGGAGATTTCGGCGTGATCGCGCGAGGTTCAATAGTTTTCACGACGGATTATGCGGTATTGGAAGTGGAGGTACGCGATTAACTGTTTGAACAGTGTCGTGAATGTTGGGGTAATGGGTTTGAAGGATTGACAGACTTATGGAATGGCAAAAGCACAGTAGTTTTGATGATGATTTGAAAATGTGTGATAGGTTATGTTTTTTTTTTCTTCTCTCGTGTATGCATAAATTTTACGTGAAGAAGTATGGGTTGCGTGTGTTGTGAGAGGATTGTTATGGATCTGATATTTTATTGAATAGAAACTGTTAGTGATATTTTAAATTTTATATAAAATTTATAAGCATCTATCACAGATAAATGTGTGTCGAATGACTGATGCTCATTAACTGATTTGTTAACATTGTTGTTTGTACTTCTATTACATACTGCAATAAATATTTAATTGACTATTTTATTTGTACGGACGTTTATTTATCTTATCTGATAAGCTTAAATGTTTGGTTTTAAAAAAAGAATTTCATGTATCTATTTTTGTTACCATAGAAAATTTCATTTTTTAGATAAAGCATTCAAATTTAATTAATTTACTACTTGATTTGCATTTAATAAGAGTGAAATCAAATGTTGTTTTTGGTGAATATCATTTTCATTTATGTAATAGTTACAGAAAAAGCACTCAAATTATTTTCATATACTATTAATAATGATTCTTATGAAGTGTATGTTTGAAGTAAAATATTAGAATATTAATCAAAAGATGATACATGATAAAAACATTTTTAAAAATTTAAATATATTTAACTAATTAAAATAAACATGCATTTCCGTTTCAGTTTGTGTGTACAAAAAGACAAAACTGATTAGAAAAAAATGGCTACTTTAGCTGAACAAGCATCAAAGCTACTGGATTTCAACCAGAAATTAGATATTACTCTCCTCGACAATATTGTAGGATGTATGTACAGTGGAATTGGGGAACAGCAGAGGGTGGCACAAGATGTCTTGACGCGTCTTAAAGAACATCCAGAAGCATGGACACGAGTTGATACCATTTTAGAGTATTCACAGGTAATTTATGGCATATTTAAATATATCACATCATTTATTTTACTACTTAAAACAATACAAATTAATAAAACTATTTATTACAGAATCAACAAACAAAATACTATGCACTACAAATTTTGGAGCAAGTAATAAAAACACGATGGAAAGTTTTACCGAGAAACCAATGTGAGGGTATCAAGAAGTACATTGTAGGCTTGATTATTAAAACAAGTAGTGACCCTGAAACATTACAGGCTTCCAAAGTTTATCTCAATAAATTAAACATGATTCTAGTTCAGGTAAATTAATTTCTAATAAGAAGAGAATAATTAAATTGAAACTCTAAGTATTTACTTATAAATAATTTATTTTTATAGATCTTGAAACGAGAATGGCCAAAGAATTGGGAATCTTTTATTGGTGATATCGTGGGTGCCAGTAAAACAAATGAGAGCCTTTGTCAAAACAATATGGCTATTTTAAAACTTTTGTCTGAGGAAGTGTTTGATTTTTCTAGTGGACAAATGACCCAAACAAAAGCTAAGCATTTAAAAGACACCATGTGCAGTGAATTCTCACAAATTTTTCAACTATGTCAGTTCGTCATGGAAAATTCTCAAAATGTTCTATTAATATCTGTTACATTGGAAACTCTTCTGAGATTTTTGAATTGGATTCCTCTGGGATACATTTTCGAAACCAAATTAATCACCACGTTGATATTCAAAGTAAGTTATTTATGTTTTGAAGTTAACTTAATATAAAAATTATCAGCATTTCTGTTAGTTTTATCTTACTACTTTGAATCATAAAAAAATAAAATATTTTTATGTGTAGGGACATTTTTTAATACAATTTTATTAATTTGTTTATTTTTTTTTTGCAGTTTTTAAATGTTCCAATATTCAGAAATGTTACACTGAAATGTTTAACTGAAATTGCTGCAGTAACTGTACTTTTCAATTATGATGATATGTTTGTTGTGTTGTTTGTAAATACAATGCAACAATTAGAACAGATATTACCTTTGGATACCAATATCCGTGAAGCATATGCAGTAGGCCAGGATCAAGAACAAAATTTCATACAAAATCTTGCCATGTTCTTGTGCACATTCTTAAAAGAACATGGAGCTCTAGTGGAAAAGAAGCAGTTAAATGACACATTACTTAAAGCATTACACTATTTAGTGTTGATTTCAGAAGTTGAAGAAGTAGAAATTTTCAAAATCTGTTTGGAGTATTGGAATGGACTTGCCTCTGAACTTTACAGAGAAAATCCATTTGTATCACCCTCGCCAATTTACATGAATAAAACTATATCCGTACCACCAAGAAGACTGTTCTACTCTCAAGTTCTGACTAAAGTGCGATATATTATGATTAGTAGAATGGCAAAACCTGAAGAAGTGCTTGTTGTTGAAAATGAGAATGGGGAAGTTGTCAGAGAATTTATGAAAGATACCGACTCCATTAATTTGTATAAAAACATGAGAGAAACTTTAGTATATTTGACTCATCTCGATTATGTTGATACTGAGCGGGTTATGACTGAGAAACTGCAGAATCAAGTTAATGGTACCGAATGGTCTTGGAAAAATCTAAATACAGTAAGTTCTTAATTCAATAAATTTTGTTAATGTTGATAAAAGATATATTTTATTTATCAATGTGTTTATTTCAGCTATGCTGGGCAATAGGTAGTATTTCTGGTGCAATGCATGAAGAAGATGAGAAAAGATTTTTAGTCACAGTTATCAAAGATTTACTTGGATTGTGTGAACAGAAGAAGGGTAAAGATAACAAAGCCATCATTGCAAGTAATATCATGTATGTCGTTGGTCAATATCCGCGATTTTTAAGGGCGCACTGGAAGTTCTTAAAAACAGTTGTCAACAAACTTTTTGAGTTCATGCACGGTAAGAATATTTTCATCATCAATTTATTTGTATAAATCGACTTTCCTTAAGCTAATTATTAATTGTTTCATAAAAAATAATTGTTTAGAAACTCACGAGGGTGTGCAGGACATGGCTTGTGATACTTTTATAAAGATTGCTATCAAATGTCGACGACATTTCGTAACTATACAAATTGGTGAAGTTATGCCGTTCATCGAAGAAATACTGTCTACTATCAGCAGTATAATTTGTGATCTTCAAACGCAGCAGGTGCATACCTTTTATGAAGCAGTGGGCTATATGATCAATGCACAAGTAGATTCTGTTGTGCAAGAGCATTTAATTGAAAAATATATGCTTCTGCCTAATCAAGTTTGGGATGATATTATTAGCCAGGCAGCAAAGGTAATTATTAATGAAATATAAAGTGACTTAAAAATTCAGAAAGCATTTCAAATTTTGCTTACATTTTTTTTTTCTTTAGAATGTAGAAGTGTTAAAGGATCAAGAAGCTGTAAAACAGCTAGCCAGCATCCTCAAAACAAATGTGAGAGCATGTAAAGCTCTTGGACATCCTTATGTGATGCAATTGGGAAGAATATATTTAGATATGTTGAACGTGTATAAGGTAATTATAAATTTAAATTTTAATTACAATTTAAATTATAATTTTAAATTGTACACTTATTTCTATTTTTGTGTATTTCAAACATTATTTTGATCGTAGGTAATGAGTGAAAATATAACCGCAGCGATAAATTTAAATGGCGAAAGCGTGATGAAACAACCATTAATTAAAAGTATGAGGGTAGTGAAAAAGGAGACATTGAAGCTGATAGCAGATTGGATCAATAGGTCTCACGATCATCAAATGGTATGTAAATTTCTTTAGGAATTAAAATAATTTAATATATTATATTTATAATACTAATTTTTTCCGTAATTTGATTTTAGGTTTTAGAAAATTTCATACCGCCGTTATTAGATGCTGTGCTGTTAGATTATCAAAAAACGGAGATTCCTTGTGCTAGAGAGCCCGAAGTGCTCAGTGCAATGGCCACAATTGTTAATGAACTTGAAGGTGATATCACCAGCGAGGTGTCGAAGATTTTCGATGCCGTGTTCAGAGTCACCTTAGACATGATCAATAAAGACTTTGAGGAGTTCCCGGAACACAGAACGAACTTCTTTTTACTATTACAGGTAATAATCCTTAAAACGAAAAATCGATATCTGTACTTTTATAATTAGTTTTTCATTTGTTAATATCCTAACTATAACATTCAATACAATAAACATTTGATGTTCTTAAGTGTACAAATAAAAAGTTTGCAGATCAATAGTTTCCAAAAATATACAATAACAAAATTTATTTGATTACAGGCAGTGAATGTGCATTGTTTCCCTGCGTGTCTCTCAATTCAACCAGTAGAATTTAAATTAGTTCTTGATTCTGTAATCTGGGCATTTAAACATACTATGAGGAACGTTGCAGATACAGGCTTGCATATTCTTTATCAATTATTCAGAAATATGGAAAAATACGAGGATGATGCGCAAAGTTTTTATCAGACGTACTTCACAGACATTCTTCAACACATATTTAGTGTGGTGACAGATTCATCACATACAGCTGGTAAGTTTCAACACATTAGTTTATTTTTCAATTTTACTTTATATTCCCAATTTTCATTGCTTTATTTTGCAAACAGGTCTGACGATGCACGCTACCATTTTGGCATACATGTTTACCCTAGTTGAAGTAGGGAGAATAAAAGTGCCACTGGGGCCCATGCCTGACAACACTTTGTATGTCCAGGAGTTTGTGGCGAGGTTGCTTAAAGCAGCATTCCCTCACTTATCGGACAATCAAATCAAGATTACAGTACAAGGTCTCTTTAATCTTAATCAGGATATCCCAGCTTTCAAGGAACACTTAAGGGACTTCCTCGTTCAAATTAGGGTGAGTGCTATTTCAAATTTCTATTCATTCTTTAAAGAAAAATATTCATGCTTCAATATTATTCATATTTTTATTAGTATATTAAAAAACACTTATAAATAAACAATTTTTTATTAGGAGTACACGGGTGAAGATGACTCTGATTTATACTTGGAAGAACGAGAAAATGCTCTCCGACAAGCTCAAGAAGAGAAGAGGCGACAGCAAATGGCCGTGCCGGGCATTATTAATCCTCACGAAATGCCAGAGGAAATGCAGGACTGAACAATCCACCAACGAGCCCCTAACAATTTTTTCTGCACATGAGAACAAATGACGCTCTGCTGTAGGTACTATTGTTTTCCTTTGCCTGCAACCAATCCTACCGCCACTATCGAGTACGCGAACCTACGACACAGGACACACGTTTATAAAAAGACAAGAAACTAAAAAAGAAACGACGAGTGTAAAATATAACTGTTTGCCCATTGTTACGAGGGTAAAACCAATAAACGCGATGACTGTTTGTTTATCTGTTATAGGATTTTAAAAATGAAAATGGAATTTTTGTTGTGGGTAAAAATGTGGAATGCCTGCTTGGCGATGCTATTTCGTGTACGTTTACGGTTAAACTACGTTTCTTACTTGGGAATGATAGTTTGCAAAAGATGCGTAAGGTAAACGAATAATAAAAATAATTAAAAAAAGAGTCTAATGTTATTCTGTGAGACTATGAGTGTGTTGAGATGTTGTGTTTGCGCGTGCGAGAGATCATTTGACTTTTTGATCACAATACGTCAAGTCCCCCCGATTATGACACAAGGCAGCTTCAACGTTGAACTTTCTATTATTAAACAAACTGCTACTCTGTTACGCTGAAGTTAAATGTGCAAGAAGTGCGATAGCCAAAAAAGCACATTTTTCTTTTTGCTTATTGTTACAAATACAGATTTTTAAAATGTATAAGTCAAGTATGACTTCTGAATGTGTAAGCGTGAGTGAAAGAACATCATAGTAAGAAAGACCAAGTGCATTAAATGGGATCGCCGTAGCAGGGTTTTAAGCGATATAAATGTGCTAGACGAATATGTGTGTTTTTATCCGAGTGAAGTTGTATTATAGTATTAATATTACAGTTACTTATACTACTGCGAGATTTGAATCGGCACTTTGTAAATTAAAAACAGATGATTGCAAATTATTGTTGGTGTTTTGAGGGATTACCTTACCCCCCATGTTCGATGAAATAATAAAATACTGTTTAGAAGCCTTCAGCACTAAACGAATACATTTTTTAAAGTACATTTAGTTAAGATTAAAGCATTTTTATTTTACTCACACGGTTCACAAGTTTTGAGAGAAATAGCCTAAAAGTATGATTTCCAAAGCAAACAATTTAAAGATAAGTTTTGTGCCACTGTTTAAAAATAATGTTTAAATTTCTTCGTGTAAATCTGGGACCATTACGTCGCTCAGTCTATATTACTTGAAAAAGTATATAATACCTTCTTCACTCAAGGAAGAGCATACGTAATTGTTTTTGCATTTTAACTTGAAAAGTCACATTAAAATTTTGAAAAATCAAAAGTTATTTTTTTTTTATTTGGATAAATCGCTAAATATTCTATAAAAAATGTGCATAATTTAGTTTTTATTATTTGTGTGACAAATACTATAAGGTAACGTAGGAATATCACGAAAGGGTATATACTTTTGTATGCATCGATTGTTTAGTTAGTTTGTTTAATAGTATCCTTGAATGTCTAAATATCACTATACTTGTAAAAAGTCATGAAAAAACTGATTTTTCAAAATTTTATCATTTCTACATCTTAGTCAATTTATTTTCTAATTCAAATGTGCATCGCTGGCGTACGCGTTTGAGGAAATTACCTTAAAGAAACAAACTACAAAAGTGACAAAAAGCAACTGAAATCCAAATGATTTTTGGAGAGGAAGAGCGAAAGAGAGAAAGCGAGCATGAGCAGAACGAGGTTTCGAATGATCATAATCGAGTGGATTAAAGTGTGTAGGTAGGCAGGAATCTAGAAATATTTTCTACAAATAAACACGTGAATCCTTTTTATAAAGTCATAGAAAATAATAACGTGAAGTAAGTACCCTTAATGGATATCGCGTCATCGTAGAACTCTTTTCAAATCGTGTGAGTTGTATCAAAATAATAAAAAAAAAACTTAATAATTAATCAACGAACAGGATTGAAAGACTATTCGTTAATCGATTTAACGCAAGACGATGACACAACGGGCAAGAGTTGCGAAACTGTAGAAGAGATAACGCATGAGGAATGTAAGTGCGAGAGTGAGTTAATGTGAGCGGAGAGTTATATAGCGAGGAGGTGAAGTGATATTGTAAATGCGATTCACTTGTATGAGATGTTAAACGTAAAAGAATTGCGACCACATAGGGTAATTGTATAAAAAAAGATGTTTTTTGGCTAAATAAATGTGATATGATAAATTTGTAAACAAGCTGTCCAATGTATAAGTAAACAAACAAGTGTGAATGGAGCATCATTTATACTATATTAATGAGACATCGTAGGCAATACTTCTTTTACATTTTCGAATAACACGCCGCGAATGTATAGCGAGAGAGAGAGCGCGAGAGAGAAAGAGAGAAGGGGCGAAAAAGTCGTTGAAAAATACTATCAAGTCGAGTTTCACGCAATGGAGTTTAGAAAGAAATGAAAAATTAAGGGATATCTTTTAGAAATCGATCATTCAAAAAGGGTATTTACTGTCGATATTATATATCTTACGTGGTGAGTGGGACTTGACTATTTAAGCAGTCTACGCATGCCTCTAGAGAATAAGTGTAAGAAAACACGAAGACAAAAAAAAAAGTAATAATTCTGAGTATAAGAGAGAAAGGAAAAAAAAATGGCGAAGAGAAAAACGATGCAAACGACATTATTATGGATTTGTGAATGCGAGCGTGTATAATTTGTGTACGTACCGTGGACACGGGGATAAAATGGGTAATGTAACGTGCGCGCGCGCGTGTCGTTATTTAGCCGGTGGTGGCTCTCTCGTCACCGGAGCCTCCTGGAGCCATTACGACGTCCCGTACCATGCGTCCCAGGACGTTGACTCCGGTAACTGAAGCGCTTCACCGGGCACACCCGTCGTCGTCGCAAGATGCAAACGAACGAGAGGAACGCGAGAGAAGAGGGAGAGTAAGAGAGAGAGAGAGAGAGAGAGAGTGAAAGAAGGAGAGAACTTTGAATATCGATTGTGCGTCACTTTTTGATATGAAGCTGTATTTATTTGCAAATCAATACAACTATTATCGACAACGCATAAGTTTTATAATTTTTTCGTTTTGTTATTCGCACACTTTTTTCAATTTCTCTGCTGAAGTGTTAACGATGATACTTTGAATGTTCCAAACGAGTCGTTTACAATCGTTTGCAAATATTCCCAGTGGAGTCGAGTTGCTTAAGCGAGTGAGTATTTGAATATTGAAAATTTATATTGTTTTTTTTTTATTATTGCACTAATTTTATAACGTAGAATTTTAAGTGATAGATCAGGCTTCTCTATTACTTTATCAATTATAGCTTTTGTATCGTCCTTTCGAACACCGCGCGGGTTTCGAGTTTGTTTTTTATAGTCTCACAATTTTTTTCACTTCGTTCATCGCACCACTTTATCGTCATTATTTTTTCGTCTTTAGTTTCGATAGTTTTACATGATTTTTACGGAAGCGGTATAATACATTGCACGAGAAATAGATTGGCATCGCAGTAAATACGAGTTTTATATAACTACCTCGAGACTCGAGCTCCTAAATGTCGTTCGGTTGTTGTTCCCCGCTCACGGGAACTTGATATCGCTATTAAAAAAAAATATATATATATATACATATATATATATAAAAGAAAATTCTACTTCGAATACACGTGTACACACTACGAGCATCAATCGAAGATCTTCAAGGAAAATTCGAAGATTCGTCAAGGACGTCGAGAGTTTCGAGCATCAGCAGTC
This sequence comes from Torymus tubicola, assembly GCA_035583055.1. Classification (NCBI taxonomy): domain Eukaryota; kingdom Metazoa; phylum Arthropoda; class Insecta; order Hymenoptera; family Torymidae; genus Torymus; species Torymus tubicola. The sequence goes on along the minus strand of JAWWEQ010000045.1, from coordinate 6,820,849 downwards.
CCCCAAAAGAAAGCTATATTAAACACGAGACGTTCGATATTGCAGACTGTTTCGAAGACGATTATCAACAAAAAATTAAAATTAATGATCGATGTCAGAAAGTAGATATCACAAGAGAAAAAAAAAATTAATGAATCACCGAGCAAGCGGCAGTAGACTATTAACGAAGTCCAGGATCGTGTGATAGTACATAGTTGTGAATTAGAGTACGTCGCGTCTGTCTGGGTGTGTGGATGTTTTAAGTGAAAAAAAAGCGTTCTATCAGTTATTCATTATAACGACAAAGTATGTAAAGAGTTTAATAATACTTACTAATAAAATATAAAATATCACTGAATTTTACGTTATTCAAACACTTCATAATATTTATTTTATTTTTCTTCACGATTATTATTTATTATTACTATGATTTTGAATTATTAATTTTATATATTTATTTATTTTTAATGTATAAAATAAGAATATGTTTAGTTAATTTTATATTTTCCCACCTTTTTTATCGGAAGTAATTAATATCGTTATAACTATATACATATTTATTCGCGGGAACCGGATATGGGGTTTGATTTCCAGCCGGTCTGCCGGTATCGAAGTGTGCGCACCTTGCATTCTTTCGTTATATAAGTAAGGTGTTTACATTCGACAGTGTGCAATTCTGCTTCAACTGTTGTTTGACAACCATTTATCTATACTGCACAAGTAATACATTATAACATCAAGTAGCGACAGGTTCGAGTAAATAAACGTATATAATAATAATACGTTTACGGTTAGTGCATAAATCTACCGAAGAGAATCTCGAATATCGCCATCATGTCTAAACTCACAATTGACGGTCCGTCTAATTTTTTGCACAAAATCTATGTTAATGATCCACTACTTTTCAAAAGTTATATAAATAAGAAAGTAACAATAACAACTGAAGACTCCAAAGTGCATACCGGCATCGTGTATACAGTTGATCCAGTTTCAGAGAGGTTAGGATTATATTTTCATATTTTTAGATGTGTACGTACTGTACATACTAAACGTCCATGTTTACCTATTGTTATTTTGATTACTTAAAAAATTTATTTCATTTAGTTTTGTCCTATTGCTGCCAAAGGAAGAAGAAGAACAAATGGGTATGAAAATTATAATGGGGCCAGCGATAAAAAATGTAGAATGTTCTTCTGATAATGAAATATACTTACCTGACATGTTTGTTGCTCCACCTATAAAACTAACAGAAGAAGAACTTATGAAAAGAAAAAATGCAGTCATGAAATTATTATCAGAAAATCGATTTCCTGTTATAGACGATAAAGGTATTTTATCCATTGAAAATACAGTACGAATTCAACCTCCTTACGGACCTGAAAACTGTATTTGCTTGAACAGCATTGTATTGAATAGAATACAGACTCTTCTAAGTCGCATCTCAGATTAGAACAATTTTATGGAAAGGATTAAATGTAAGTGAAATGCAGTTGGTTTTGTTTAATATTAATATATTCTACACAAGAATTTTTTCCTAATGCTAGTTACAAAAATAAACTTGTGTTAACATTAGGAATGTATGTACGTGCAGTGTGAAATCACATATGGTGATTAAGATATGTTTACAATGTAGATGATATTAGCCAAGGCATTTGTCAAGGCTTGTGTATATGAAAAATGTTCCTTTTATAATTAATTTTTGCAAAAGATTTGTGTACAATTTTGTGCGTGCTTAAAGTATGAATCATGCAAAATATAAATAACTATAATACATACAAATCAATCATTTCTTTTTATAAATAATGACAAAAGACTTATAGTTTAACACATAATATAAAAAACAACAAAAAGATAATATGATCGATGTCGGTATTTCAGTAATTCATAAAAAAATAGGTGCTGCAATGATACAAGATATTTATTTATACTTCATTTTCGATTATTTAGTCTAATTTTTTTAAGAATCCTATTTCAAAAGTTTATATTTCTAATTAGAGAATAGTTATTTTGCTTAAAATATAGTTTTGTTTTTGAAATAGATTTGAAAATGAATCTTTGATAAAACTAGACTTTATAATATCAATTTCCTAGTGACAATTTTCTATTATTTATAGTGTATTTGCTATTAAACTATTTCATAATGAGGCTCGAATTTTACTGGAATATATATATCTATGTATATACATACTTTTCAAAATAGTCATATAAATATATATATACAACTTTGAAGAAGCAAGTTATATTATTAGATTTTTCATTAAAAATAGATTAGTTTGTAAACTTTTACTTAATCATAAACTTAGATGAAAGATTCTATAATACAAGTGGAAGTTTATAAACCACATGGAATTTACACAGTAATAAACATTTTCATGACTTGATGAGTTAAAAATATAGAATATTTTGTAAAGAGATATTTATAAAAGACCATAAATTATTAAAACGCAATAAGAGAGACGATCTACTCAAATGCTAATGCTATATCATATTTACTGCATCTAATATTTATGCAGTATCGTAAGGCAGCGTCAATTATAATGTACATATATAACGAGTGTTTTTCATCCTTTTTTGAAAGATGTATCAATCTTTCAATTGAGGTTGCGCAGAGACTAAAAACTTGTTCAATTCTCAAAGTTAACCAGAAACCATTGAACTCATAAGTAGAATCCATGTATCCTATTAATTGAGTAGCAAACATATTTTAAGTTGTGCCTTTACTTCTTCGATGTATACTTGGTCTGTTTAGGACTGTTCCTCTTGTGTATTGTTATTGATGCCATATTTTTACATCATTCTGCCATGAATCTTACAAAAAGCTTTATTGAAATGATGTCAATCCGTGTTTCGTCTGTAAGCGCATCGCACAATCATTCCTGAAACGAATTTGAGGCGGTATTCAGCGCTTACTATTATCATTAGTAACAAGTTCAATTGCTTATAACTTCTTAAGCTATGAGGTAGGTCATTCTGTTTCACTATCAGAGTAATACTCTATTGGATTAGGATCACGCGGTTTTCTTGAGTATTTTAATCCAAGCGTATTGGAAATATCTTCTATATTTTTCAATACCTGTAGAAAAACAAACGAAATAAATTATTAAAATATATTTTATAGAGTAGAAACCTTTGCTTTCTCATTTTTCAATTTCAAACGTTGATATTAAATAATATGGATTTGTTATTTAATTTCTAATACTCACATGATCCAGCTGTTCTTTTGTATGGGCTGCTGACAAACAAAATCTTATTCTTCCTTCCATCAGTGGTGTTGCAGGAAAACCAACTCCTACTGTTGCTATATTTCGCGTCGTCAGGGTTCGTACTACGGATCTGTAATAAATTAATGTTAGTACTTTCAAGTCGAACTCAAATTATGGTCACGCATTATGTTGCGAATCTTACCCAATTTTTGAAAAAAGATATACTAGCATAGGTACTACGGGTGAATCCTCGTTTCCATAAATAATAACGCCGATTTGATTTAATCTACGTCTGAAATATCTTGTGTTTCTCGCCAGTTGCTTAATTCGTTTTTTACCAGCATCAGTACCATCTTCACCAGTAATGATTTTCATTGATGTAATGATTTGTTGAGCAATTGGAGGTGACATAGCCATTGCGTAAGTATGAGCATGGCTATATATTCTCAAATGGTTAATTAATGCCTAAAATTACGAACTGTTTATTTATAATCTGTTTATTAATAGAACTTTTTGTAAATAAAAAATAACGTACTTTTGTGCCTGCAATGTAGCCACCAGCAGAACCAAAACTTTTGGTGAACGTTCCCATCAAAATGTCTACTTCACGTGGATCAACTCCGTAATAGTCACAGACTCCGCGTCCACGTTTTCCCATTGCTCCGGTACTGTGCGCTTCGTCCAAATAAAGATAGGCCTAATAATGAAAAATTCATATTAAAGAATCTATAAAGAAATCAGATATAAGTTCTGATATGGAATCACAAGACAAAATGTACCTTATACTTTTTCTTGAGCTTCAGTATTTCTGGGAGATTAACTATAGATCCTTCCATTGAATAAATACCCTCAACTACTATCACAATTTTTTTCCATGGCTCTCCAGTACCTGGTTGGCCGCCTAAGATAGCTTTTTTCAAGCAATCTTCTAAATGCTTAACATCTGTAATAATTTATATTACGTAAATTAGGTAAATATAATTTTCAAATTTTAATTTTTTTTTATTTTTCTTCAATATTTCAAATTACCATTGTGCTTGAAAACTCTAGTGGTAGCACCTGACAATCTTAATCCTAAAATGAGAGATGCATGATTTTTTTCATCACTTAAAACAAGGCAACCCTTAGATATCAATGATGGTAAATTCAAGGCATTTGTAGCAAAGCCCATTCCAAAAACAATGGCATCTTCTACACCCAAAAATCTAGCTGTTAATTTTTCTAATTCATCATGTATAGGCATACTTCCTAAATAACAAAAAAAGTTTTAGTTTATTTAATAAATGATAAAGAAATATGTTTTAAGTTTGTTAAATAATTTTTAACAATTATGATGTGAGACCTTTTACCTAATTCTAATCTACTGCTACAACTTGCACATCCATACTTCTTCAATGTGTTAATACTATCTTCTGCACATGGCCCTGATGATTCTGCAAATCCTAGATAATTGTAGGAACCAAGATTTATACATTCTGTTTTGGTACCAGTAAATCTAAAAGTAATTTTATAATAGTTAGTTTATTCCTTTAAACAAATAAAGGTGATAAAAATTATTTTAACATTCAAGTGATGTTGAAATGACTTGCAAAATTAATTGATTTTTGCAAGAAACAATAAGATAATACCTACTCAAATGTCCATCCATAATCATTAGTTATTCTATCCTTAAGCGTAACAGTTGCTCCAGGTACTGAACAAATTGGGCGATTCCAGCAATCTCTAACTCTTCTATATACATATCGCAAATAGAATTGTTCAAAACTCTCATAGAGAGCAGCATATCCCTAAATAAGTAAGAAGATTATCAATTTTAAATTTAAATAAATTCATCATACATATTAAGTAGATTTACAAATTTTATACCTTTCTTCTTTGTTCTTTGGCTACATTTGGGGTGAAAAGCAGCTGATTTATAAATCCCAAGAACATAAGTATATAAAATCCAAAATGTGTTAGAGCTGCTGTGATAAATGGCACTTTTTCAAATGATTCCTTGTAGAGCGACAACTTGGGTGACTTGGGTGACTCTTTCTCTTCATCTTTACTCTCATGAATTAACTAGAACATAAAATATAATCTCAAAATTCAACTTCTATTGTAGTCTCGTATTCTAACAAATAAAGATTATTCTGAGGCTTAGTTGCATAATATGCTATAATGTTGCCAATGTGTGAAATATCAGTGAACCTTGCAAGTTTAACTTACTTTTGGAACATTTGAATTTTAAATAAACCAAAGGTATTGTATTACAAATTTTATTGCAGTAGTAAAAAGAATGAGATGCCAAACTGTTATTGTAATTCAAATTTTAGAATAAAAATAGTTTATCACTGTAACATAGGAATTCTAAGGAAAGTAAACAATTATTTTGCTTCCAACATTAAACATCAATATATCAATATAAAAAAATTAAACCTGAATCAATAATAATACATATTACCTAATATCGTTAAAAACAAATTTATCACCTGTTCTTATCATCTCAGGTATTTAAAAAAACTTAAAACTAGTTTTTGCTCCAAACATCCAAAACTCGATTTAAATAGATTCTTTCGAGCACGTCGCAAAGTGGAGGGGGAAAAATCTGCGGTGAAACCCGGTTGCGCTTTATTGCATACGCAGACGCGCGAAAAAAAGAAAGGCGGCAACGCGACAGATAACGCTGTATTTGATTGATAATAGCCGTAAGTACTCAACGAGAGAAAGAGAAGAGGAGGAAGAGAGAAAGAGAGACACGAACCTACGACATGCTGTGCGTTAGCCTCACGAGGTCGTTAATTCTCTTCTCTCTCTTTCTCTCTCCTCTCATTCCATGCGCACATCATCGTCCAATCAATCCGAACGACTGCCGCGCGCGTTCATAGGACAGGCATGATTCTCGACAACGACCGTTGAGAGAGAGAGAGAGCATAAGAAGAGAATACGAAGTATATAACAGAAACTTGGCTCCGTATGTCGTCAAACAAAACTCTCGCGACGATTTCGCGCGCGCGCGACCCAGTTTCCGAGTTGAAAGGTCAAGCGTCGGACCATCCGAAAACACAAAGATATAGATATATAGATATAAAAGTACCCATACACGCATACATACATATATCACACACTATATATAGGTACTTTGCGAAAGAGTAGGTAGATATATAACTAGCGCGCTCATTGCAGGTGGACCCATGGTGGGGGCAGAAGCCGCTTTCAAACGCGCGCGAGAGAGAGAGAGAGAAAGCACGCGTGAATCTCGTGGCCGAAAAACCCGAGGGATAAGTAGAGAGAAGACACGCCTTGTACATTTGCACGCATCGTTCCAATTCCTCTCCCACACGTGCGTGTATATAGGTATACAAGGTATATCCAACTCGGGTGGCTCTGTTTTAACATGACCTTAAACTTTCGAAACTGCGTGTATATACGCATATACAGGCGATATTATATACTTCTGTATGCGATATCACGATGACACGTAGGGACATACACGTCGGGCGATGCGAAAATGCCGTGCGGCGCCGCGACGAGTGGAACACGTTGCAGTATAATAAACTATACAGTATAATAGTAGTAGTATATAGCACCGGTGTGCGAGCGCGTCAACGTAAACACGCGCTCGCTCGCTCGCGCGATTTTGCTAGAGAAAGAAGGAGATATATATTCCGACTATATAGATATATATACGTACGGTGTGAAAGAGGATAATAGAGAGATGGTTATTATATGATGTATAGTAAAAAAGAAGGAAGGCGGAAGAAGGAGAGAAGACGGAGGAGCCAGCCGCAGCGCGGATCGATCGATCGAACGTGTGTGCAGTGCATGCCAGTGCAGCGCGGTGCGAGAGTTTGAAACGCTCTTACTATAGGTATATAAACGTGCAGCGCTCTATACGATTCCATCAGGCCGCAGTTCCACGTGTCCTGCACACGTATACACATTATAATATATGTATATACTTGAGGAATGATTATAAAAACAACTTACTCGTGAGTGTCCGTTGAGTGTGTTATACCCATTGACCCTACGTCCCTGTGGCGAGGTTATCCCATTGCTTCCTTTGCCTCGTTGCTTTGTAGTAACTCCTGTTTGTAACGTCTCTTCCGTCAGGGTCGTGCCGACGGTGCAGCTCCCGCTAGCCATCGTCGTTGCCATCCTTACTATCTTTTTAACTCTCCTTTTCTCTCTCTCTCTCTCTTTCACACACTCAACACAATACACCACCCCGCACACGCGCGCTACTACGCTACTCTCTCTCTCGCCTCGCACCTCCTCCTCGTCGTTGCCGCTACTGCTGACTGCTATGAGCGAGAGAGCGCGAGGCAGTCCCGCGCGCGCGCGAGCGCAAGTAGAGGGGAGCGCGGGAAGGGGGAGATGCGAGAAAGAAAGAGAGAGAGAGAGAGAACAGAGTGTGGCGCGATCTCAGCGCGCGCGCCGCTGCCGTCGCCGGTTTTTCCCTTCCTTCCTAGTATTGCCTGCGTGATGTTCCCTTTTTTCCCTCCCTCCGATATATAGAAGAACGGGACGCGGCCTTGGATGCGGGGGAAATGCCAGGGACGGCACCTGCAAAAGAGAGAGAGAGAGATAGGTGTATAGGAAGTGAAGAAGAATGTTTTTCACGAAGGGGTGGTGGGGGTGGTAGTGTAGCGGCAGAAGGCATCCCTCCGGGTATACGGATGATTGTTTCGTGGTAAGAGAAGAGGGATGGATGATGGTGTATGTGTGTGTGTAGGTATATAGGAGTGGTCTTTGTTTTATGGGCCGGAGAGAGACAAGCCCCCCTTTTTTTTCGTGCGCCGCACTCGGTGCGGGTTGCGCACGTCTGTTATATTACTGTCATTACGTGAGACTTTTGTTTTGTAAGAGCGTGCGTCTGGATTACTCAGACTGTTTTATGTAGAAAGAGTGATTCAGAAATCGTTAAATTATACACTTGTGTTATTTTACGAGTGAATTATTAAAAAAGAAAAAATTTTTTCCCCTTTTCGAAAAATTAATGTGTATTTACATTCAGGAAATAAAGTTAATTTTTCAAGGAAAATAATAGTTCGAAGAATACGGAGAAAGTTTCGTAACATTCGTTTCTTTTTTCTTTACTATCTGTCAATATATACACACGACTATACGACGAATTCGCTGATTCGCTATAAGTATTTCGCTCCGAATACTCGCTCGCGCACGACTGTCAGCTGACGACGATACTTAGGTGTGTCTCTCTCTCTCTGTCTCTCGCAGAATATCGATTACACTTGGGGCACTCGTTTTTTTTCGTAACCGTACTTATAATAACAAAATGCGCGCCGGTCGCTTCATAAGTCATAAGTTCCAGGCTACTAAACTTTACCCTCACCAGGCGCATTATCAATATATATACGTGTATACGACGCATTATACTGACAATCCGAATTCGATCAATTTTTACGCTCGCCAAGTTAGCAGAGAGTACCGCCCGGTATAGTGAATTACAGTTATAGATGTGCGAGTAAGTAAGTGTATATATAGGTACACGCACGCGTAAGGCGATAACCTGTTTGTACAGTTATATATATATATATATATATATACTCTGTACAAGAACTGAATTTCTCGCGTCATTCGCACAGAACTTTTCATATCCATCATACTATATATCCTTAGGTATATACCCATTATAACTTTATTTTGATCATCCCGCGCGTGAGGAATTTTACACGACCTGCGGTGAACCGGAATCACGAGAACTGGTCAACCATCCTCGCTTATTAATAGCACATATCTTACGTACAAACACACATACACACACACACACAACCACGTTTATCAGATAAACATTGCTCGCGCGCTTGCTAGCCACGGTGACTCATACACTTCTTATCTAATACCCTTTACGCAGAAAAATCGTCAACGCGTGTATTACATATATATATCGCCCAATATAAGTACTCACGTTAAATCACGCGAAACCGTATATATAGATACCGCACCCCGCGCGTATAATGTGCGCGATGAACAACGCCGCGCGAGTCTGCATGCATCCAGCAGAGCAACAGCAGCAGCAACGCCGTCAATGCCGCAACGGGACGGCATTCTCGGCAGTGCACGTGCACTGAGAGAGAGAGAGAGAGAGAGAGAGAGAGAGCGCCGAGTGCTAACCGCGCTAGTATATATATGGCATATAAGAAGACAGAGCGTATACTTATGCACGCGCGGTTATACGGACGACCAAAAAGTAGGTGGTATATAGAGGCGCAAGCCAATGCCGTGCGTAGCCGCGTGAGGTCCCTGTGGATTATAAAGAAGTATTATGTTGTTAAAATCGCGTGTGTATATATATAGTTGGTATATGGGTGTATTGTAGATGTGGAAAAAAATTGGGAGTGCAAGCTGAGCGAAAGATATGCGGTTATCGGTGAGAGAGTTGAGGATGACCGAGTGTATAGTGTAGGGGCGAGGTTCTTTTTTTAGTCTTTGCGAGATTTGGAAATAATTTATTTTTTATTTTGTTGGCGCAGTTGTAAGATGAATTTATTGTAATCTTTCTTGATAATTCCTCTTTGTTTCTGTGAGGATGCACGGCCATGGCGTTTGTATATGCACTACTTATAATGAATAAAAATGGTTATTGTTGGAATATATAAAGAGATATCTTGTGCCAAACGTATTTTCCAACTGGTGAATAATAAGAGCCTTTGAATAGCACCAGTTGGTTGTGCGGCAAACATTTGCAGTAATATATGGGAATTTCCCGTGTATACGTTGTTGCATGCGTGAAAAATTTTTTAATATCAAACTTCGCATGTATATGTGTACACGTAAGCCTCGTTCCAAATATCTTTCGCCTCTTAGCGTCTTATATATACTTGACAAAAAATTTTAACTACACTTAATCCCTCATATTCGATATATATTTACGTTCTTCGACAATCGGAATTCTAGGCATCCGCTCCTCAAATATACCAAGAAACTCACGCGACGGCATTGCGCGTATACTGTTATCGAAGTCGCAAAAAATTGTTTGTCGATATACGCAGAAATAATCCCAACACATATCGCGAATTAACTATATGCATGTATATACACATATACAAAGTATATACACAATCGTCATGTATTTTAGTATTAGCGAGCGAAATATATATATACTTATATATCAAGATCCACGCGCTGTATACATATATGCCGCGGCGAGGCTAGATAAGTGGCTGTGCGATGCCGGCCGGCCGGCAACTGATATCAGCTGATCGGCACTTGAACCGGTTTTCTAATCCCTGTTATAATGTAAGTAGTGGTGTATATATATAAGAGCACGAGGGTATATAGTAGTGTGATGGCTATACACGATAGGTCAAGTAGAAATTTGATGATGGATCGCGATGAGTCGGCAGTTTGCCATTTGGAATTGGCCACTCGTAATTTTCAAGTAATATATGATTGGTTTTTTTTTTCTTACGGAAGCGTATAGGGATGTATAAGTGTTAGAGTTGTAATGTTTACGGAGTTGAGTGTCTGGTTTTTAATATTTGATTATATATGCATTGTACGGGGTTTATCTCTGTTGGTATTGTGGGTTGTGTACACATAGTACCTATGTTATGATGTAGGTGGAACAATGCTATTAAATACGAGAAGAGTGTTTAATGTTAGTAAATCGATTAGGCTTTTATAACGATATACTATTTATTGTTACTGAAATCTAAATAAAATAAAACATTTATTTATAAGAAATAATTGAAAATAAATATTGTGTGTGTATGTGTAAAAATAAATAAAAATAGAAATCGTTTGATTTTTTCATGTAGCTTAAAAATTATACGTTTTAAAAAAGAGTTAATGAAAATAATTTTAAAATAATGCTTGGCATAAGTAAGTGAAAATATTTGGAGTGGAAAAACATATATATTTTTTTCTATTTGAAAGACAGCACGCAAACAATTAAATATTAAACAGCACTGCAGTATGTACTCGTGTATAATTATACATCTGCAGCTGTTTAACCATAATAACCGTTTTTTTTCATATTATAAATCATAAAACACGCACAGCTGTATATATAAATACATATATATATATATACACCACTTCTCCGCCCTACAACAAAAAAATCACTATTGATCCGCGGACCTACTTTCTCGCGAAATAAAAATAATAGTTTCTCTTTTGAGAAAGGCTCTCACGAAGCGATAGATAAGGCGCTCACCGCCGCTGCAATCTTCGAATGAAGTTCCTGATGTGCACGGCCGGCATGCAGTCGTTCCAATTCTGCAAAATTTAGCACGTTAATATAGAACCTCCGAGTGCAGGGCGATCCACGTTTTATTCGATCGCCGGAAAAGTATTTCCGCGCGAAAGCCAGCTTCTACCTCTATATATACATACGGATGTATAAAGTAGAGAGAAGATTCATCTGATGAGGGCACTTGAAAATCTTTCTTCCGCGACAGAACTCGGTCGTCGCTGCGTGTTCGATCGTTTTCAATGAATAATTACGTACTCTACTCGCGCGACGCTCTTTTAACGTTAAACTACGGAAAATTGCGGAAAAACTCCCCCTACTACCGCATGCGCCTTGCACTTGTGCAACTATTTTTAGAAAATAGCAGTCGCTTTATAAACTCATTAGCTTGAAAGCTCTTGCGAATATTATATATATGCGTAATATACGTATATACATATATATATTTAAAGTTTTTAATTACCGCCGAGTGCTACTGCTCTCGTGTCCTTTATTTCGAAAATTTAACTCATATTTCTAAAATCATCCTAACAAAGTGAATAATTATCGCGATGACCTCAAAAGTATTCCCAGATTTCCCATATCTCTGTCATTATAAAAGTCATCTCTTATATATATACGAATGAAAAATTCTTCTCTCAAAAACTATGCCTTATTCCCTCCCCCTTCAAAAAAAGTCTTTTTCGCCACCTGCTATCCCTCAAATTAACATTAGTGCTTCACACGTTCCAGGTGCTCTCCACAACATTTTCCCGGAGCCTCCAGTAGCAGCAGCAGGCAGTGCGACACGACTCGACCCTATCCACCCGGCGGCTCGTGAACTCCGCAAAGCTTGATACAATATAGCATGGCATAGTGACGACGGCAGCGACAGCAGCAGCAGCAGCCAGAGGCCAGACACGCCGAGCATATACATATAGGTGGGGGCGGAGGGGTGTGATGTGGCGCGCACCACCTCCCCCTATAAGCTCCGGCCTGCTTCGGAGCATGCGTAGAAGCCAGTAGCAGCAGCGGCAATCGCCTATACCACGTATTTACACACATACACATGTATACGTCGTCCTGTATATATATATACATATATATACGTATATATAACTGAGCGTTGCGTACGCGGCTTGAGGTCCAGCCGAGCCGCCGTCCGTTTTTCTCTCCCACCGCGACGTCCCCCGGACGCGCTCTCTCTCTCTCTCTCTCTCTCTCTGCTGCCTATATACCACTAGCCTATACTCCACGACGACGGATAGGAAACAGAGTATATAGTGTACGAGAAGTAGCCGCGCGCTCTCACACCTTTAGCGGCGCGCTCACATACACATATCCTATACACATACATATACGGTTACACATACGGACAGCTGGAGAAAGAGAAAGATAGAAAGTGTATGTGAGAAAGAGAGAGGAGTGTGTGTGTGTGTATAGCAGTGGATCTTCAGCCGTCCTCTCCCTTCCATATCGCTGCTGGTGCCGCCGCCGCTGCCGCGTGTGCGTGCGACGACGACGACGACGACGGGAGCCGAACAGAACAGAACAGAGAGACAAGACGACGCACAACACGCGCGTACCGTGTCAGTGCAGCAGCAAACGCCGTCCACCTCGTGGTTTTTAACTAAAAAGTGTGTGTGTGAGGGAAAGAAAGAAAGAGAGAGAGACAGAGACGCGCGCGTCCCCTCGCACATATTCTAGCTCGCGTGTGTGATTGTGTGACAGCTGAGCGAGAAGGAAAACACACGCGACCGCCCGCTGCATCCCTCCGTGTATACGTATTGTATATGTATATATACGTACATAGTACATACACACACACACGCACAGTGCGTCCAGTTTGTATTCGTATTAAAAGGATAACGTATATATAGGAGAGAAAGGAAAGGAGTCTTCCGAAACGCTACTTTATCGCGCGCAGGAGGTATAATAATAGCGGATGAGGTGAGCGAAGGCGTCGTCGTAGTAGTATTCGTCGTCGTCGTCGTTGAGTGAATCATCGTGTATAGCGGTGTAATATATATATATAAGCCAACGAGAGAAAAGAACGCCGCTCACGCGCGCGCCCGCTCATTGCGTTTTTTAACCTTGAACAGAGCGTGTGCTTATAGGAGGTGCTTGCGGATCATTTTTGAAATTTTATTAGAGAGAGAGAGTGCTGCTGCTGCCGATCTGCCAAATTTTCTCCGTGTCTTCGCTCTGAGAGTGTATCGTATACAACTCTATAAGTATATATACAACAGCAACCTTTTATTTTGTACCGAGGATTTTTTGCAAGCAGAGGCCAAAGTTTTTCGACTTGTATATATAAGAGTATATAGAAGAAGAGGATTTCCAAGTTTATCTTCCGCGACAGGCAAAAAGGAAGAAAGGATCAATTTTCTTCGAACGTGTGGAGGAGAAAGTGCGTGTGTCTGTGTTATCCGTGCCAAAAGAGGAGCGAGCGAGCGGGTGTTTAAATAGCGGCTGACGAATCGGAGCAGTAGCGAAAACCCAGAGGAAAACAAAGAGATAAAGAGCAGCAGTAGCATAACGTCAACGAGATGTCGGAATTCGAGAAGCTGAAGCGCGAGCATGACTCAACCGATGACTTTGAGCATCTGGAGCACGAGCTGCAGCAACATCATCAGCAGCCGCTACTTGACCTCTCCAATCCACTTCCACCACCTATAATGCAGCACAACATTGACGGCTTGACAGGGGACGCAAGGATCGAAGATCTCCTGGACACGAGTGTACCGGCTGGTGCGGGCAGCAACGGCTCGGTCGAGTGTGACCTGAAGCCGGTGCCGGCGACTCCGCCACCTTCCGCGGATTTCGAGAAGTTCGAGGGGGGCGCGCGCTCCCACGAACAGCAGCAGCAGCAGCACCACCATCAGCCACCAAGCGACTTCGCCGCGGGCCAGCAGAAGGACGAGCTCGAGGCGCGCATACGCGAGCAGCTGAGCGACGCTAAAGCCGCGACCATGGCCTTTGTTGAGTCCGAGAAGTCACCCTACGGCATCGCCCGGGAATTTGAGGTTAGGTCAGAGGACACTGATATATTTGGCCATAAAGGCGATCATCGTGATATCGAGGAGGATATATTGGAAGCGAGACGGGACAACGACAGCCCGGACGACGACACCGAGTTCGAGCGTAGCGAGCCGAGCGAGCCCAAGTTGGCTGTGCCACCCGCAGTGCCCGCCCACGCTAATAACGATGCTAAGAAGGATAGCAATCTGCTTGACGACGACGACATGATGTTCGCTCGCGAGGAGTTCGGTTCCTTGAAGGAGCGCGAGCCACCGAGCAATCTCTATGGCTTTGATAAGGAGGAATTGATGGGTGAGATCAAGGCGTCGACTCTTCCCGAGCCTGAGAAATCGCCCGAGCTTGATTTCGTCAAGGACGAGATAATTGTGCATGAGGCTACCAAGGAGAAGCCTGTGGAACAGGAGTATGAATCCTGGAACTTGCTTGGCAAGACTGAGGAGAAGGAATTGCACGATGAACCACCAAGCAAGCCCTTGCCACCGCTGCCAAAGGGTGCTGAGCATGATTTGTTGGATGATTTTGATACTAAGGGCCAAGATAAGTACAACATGTCCCATGACTTCCTTATGGCAGAGTCCAAGATGAAGGACCAGAGTGGTGGTGAGACCGGTGACTCTGAATTTGAGTCAGAACCCGAGCCATCGCCAGCTAAGACTGCTCCTCTTAAGCCTGCACCGGCTCCTGCTCCAGCTCCTGCTAAGCCTGAGCTGGGTGATGCTGCGGAGAGGAAATTCTACTGTCAGAAACCTGCTGAAAAGACCAGGGATATCGAAGAGATTGCTCCCAAAGAAATCTTCAGACACATTGGCATTGGTGAGTTTAATTTTGTTTTCATTTGTATAGATGTGTGAGTGTGTGTGTGTGCCAGGCTACTTTGTTTCAGATCAGAGTGGCAGTGTGATTATGTGGCCATTGACCTGTGCGTTGAAAAAGCTTGGTGGGTGAATGCTGCGGATGCAATATATATTTATTTTACAAATTTATGGTAAATCACTAACAATACAGAAGTTTTTTTTTTTATTGCCCTAGAATGTGTGGAATTGGAAATTATCTGATGAGAGATAGTTATCATTTGGATAAGGTACTAATTATCATTTTACAGCAAATCAAATTACTTGATGCTCTTGCAGTGATATTGAAAAAAAAAAGAAGCATTTTACACTTTAAATCACTCTGTGAGTGAATCTATGAATGCATTATAAAAATCAAAGAGAACAAATACATTTATTCATGAGGTTGGACTAGTTCATTATACTTTTATGGAGAAACTCAAGCTACAAAAACCGTATCACATTAGCTCTCATCCTGGATCCTTTTGAAGATCCAAGTAATACAAAAAGTGCTTGACCAAGACAAAGAACCTATATCTCTCTACAATATCTACGCGCGCAACGAAATCCTTAATCAAAAGTTCCTTGAACCATTACCTCCCCGTTACAACAGCAAAAAAAAAAGAATCATTCATCTTCCTCTTAGGAATCCCAATAGTACATCGCTCGTACACTTAACGAAATCCCTAACGAGCCGCCTACACCTTGACAATGCATCTTCATTTTCTTGCCACTCTCTACTCTATGCTAGCGTCAAAGTCTCTCACTCCCGCCTAATGACACAAAAGCAGTGTGAATCGTTCCAGGACTCGCCTCTCTCTCTCTTGTACTCTTCCTCTACATATATGTACGACTCTCTGTCGAGCTGAAAATAAACGCGGCCCGCGAGCGTGACATTGCGGGAGTCCGTTGCACCCGCGCGCGCGTGAGAGTACACGTACTTATATCTATATAGACACGTTGCACTGCTGGCGCGCTGATAATTTTCGACCTCGTAAGGCCCTCGAGCCTGACGGTGCGGAGAGCGAGAAACGTTGCTCCGGTTGAGCGCTAGCGAGGAGGCTGCCTTCGGGTGAAATCGCTTGATCGTAAGCGGTACCGCGGCTGTTCGGCCTTTCTCTCTGTGTAAGAGAGACTTTTTTTGAGGAGGATAATAAAGTTCGTGTACCATTTCTCCGGGCGAGAGAGAGAGAGAGAGAGAGAGAGAGAGAATTCCTTTGTGATTTGTAACGAGAGCCTCGTGCGCGCATGATTCTGCGGGCGGGTTAGATGGTTTTATCGGTGAAATATTTATTGGTAGGCTTGAGTGATTTCAATTGTCTATCGTTTCACCGAGATGAATTGGATTTTATGATTTTTTTTTAATTTGGTGGATGAGAAGTAGAAATGAGAATGATTAATCAAATTGATTTTGAAATGAATATTTTATAAAACTGTTTTACATTATTTTACATATATAGTTTATGAATCTCCTTATTATATATACTTTTTTTTTTGCAGCTTTTAATTTAATTAATTGTTATATCACATCATTATCGGCTTTCCGTTATTTTAGCGCAAAGAAATTACACATATAAGCACAAGGCCTAAAATTAAAACCTAACCAACCGAAATAAAGTTGTAAACCTTTTTAACACCGCGAATCCTTGTATTACGGCACGCGCGCGCATATCCATCTCTCATTAGGGTAATGACGGAAATATTGTAATCAAGAAATTAAATTTCATATCTTGCATTATTTAAATTAAGTAAATTCGTGGAATTTGGAGGGGGGTGGGGCGATGGCAACGTGGGCTCACACATATATATACAACCCTCCACGTGTCATCCATGCTCAGAGCCATGTACGAATTGAACTATAAGCAAAAAGGAACGATCAAGCCGCGATGATTCATCGCGCGTGTCTATAGGAAGTTATAAACGTTCGCCGGCAACGTTGTCGAGCTAGTATAGAATGTACAGGTGTGTACGCGCGCGCTTATACTTTGGTATACTCGTCTCGTACCGACCATAGGCCCGTGCGGATATATATATGGGTTTCGTTTGGCATTTGATATTCGGTAGATACTTGTAGAGGTATATGTGTGAGATTGAAATTTTTAATCATTGGAAAAATACTGTGGTTGATTATTGAGAATGAATGATACATGTATGGGATAAAAAAAATAGATATTTTGTATATATCTGAGGATAACCGATTTGTTTGAAGATGAGCAAAGTTTTAAAAATGTTCTTAATTAAGTGAGATGGATCTATTTATAAACAGCCACGTTATCTTTGGAGGTACAATGATAACGTGACCAAATGTCTGCAGATTATGCAATCTGTAATTTCGTGAAAAATAAAACGCTTGTCTTATCTCATGTTTATTAATTAATAAAGAGAATGTAGTTAGTAGTTCGATTGTCGGTAAAGATTTGCAATACAATTATCCGTGACAACAATCGAATGGCTTAACGAATATATACAATTATCATGATCAACTAATCCTCTGATATCCATTCGTAATTCGTTGTGGAAATTTATATCATGATATAATTGACATAATGTATTTATTTAATAGAAATACATTTAGATATTTCGCCTTGATATTGCCAGCAGGCTCACCTGACCTTTACGTCCGTTCAGTGTACTATCGTATATGTATACTAAAATAATTTTATGTATGCATGCGCGCACACGGGATCAGAATTATTACGTACAGTTATACCATTCTGTATCTATAAATTTTTTACATTTGATATTTAAAATAATTCTACTTTCATATCTTCATGATTTGTAAAAATTAAAGCTACATATACTCTAAATTAATTAATAATTCAACATAACATTTTGCATATATTATTATACACAGCATGCAAATGGCAACATTTAGTCGATAACCTTTTGCGTGCTACTTCACACCTAATACTATTTCGGTCGAGACACAGCTTATACTGTGCAAAAAGCTTCGTCTCGAACCAAAAGAATTCCGCCAATTTGCGCTATTACACGCGTGAGTTAACGTACCGAGAGCGTGGCGCGCTCCCGATGTGTACCATTTTTACACCCAGCTATAAATAACGAGGTATCTTTTTTTTTCCTCTATTTAACGCCCAAAGACTGCTCTCCTATATACTTTGTCTCCGGTCGTGCGCGCGCACGTGCGCATGTGTATATATATGTGTGTGTGCACCCAGTAACAACTCTCTCCGTTGACATCGACAGAATTACTCTCATTCGGTGTTTTTCCCCTTCTTTTGTTCCGCACGAACTTCAATTTGAAAACTTTTGCCCTATACCGATTATACGAGGTCACCGTGTGATTTCCCCATTTTTCCCTGTCGCTCTCTGTGGGTATCCGAATTTCTCTTTTAACACGGGATTTTTAGAAAGGCGAAAAGGCTCTTGGGAGATTTCGGCCGTTTCCTGATTCTGGAGAGGCAGCATTTAGGTGTTAGAGAAATGTCGAGCGAAGTTTAGAGACTATGGCGGCGGATAAAAATAGAAAGTCGTTGCTGCTTTTTTTCGCGCATCGGTTTCTCTCTCGGCGTTCTAATGTTATATGTGTATCGACGCGATCTCTATTAATAGAGATTAAATCAGTGCGCGCTACGTTATCGAAGAATGTCTCAATGAATCATGAAGCTTACGTGTATAGAATGTCTTCTTAACGCAGACTTGTGAGAATTTTAAATGTAAAAACAAGTTGACACGATCATTCTAAAGTACCGTATTTATCGTTATTATTTTAACGTCATTATATATCATAATGAGATAATCGATGTATTTCAGAACGGTTAATCTGTGTATGTATGTACTATACGTTCAAAAAACCTTATATAGTGATAATTCCAGCAGTAGCATACTATCGCTATCAACTGCGGACTTCCGTTACGAAAAGCTGCAGCATAAATATCCTCCAACTCGCATACTCTTCATATTCATAATGTACAACGGCCGTGATAAAATTTGAAAC
>JAWWEQ010000045.1:6766102-6801564 GCA_035583055.1 Torymus tubicola | reverse complement strand
GTCGAACTACATTTTCATTTTGGTTAGGTCATCGGTCATAGTCATAGGTCATAAGTCATGCAATGTGGAATCCCTGTGATAGAATTAGTTGCTTCCTCCTATAAGAGAAAGCTTTGTGATAGTAATTTTTTAAGCACGTAGGCTAAAACAAGCGAGAGAATTAGGGATAACAAAAGGAGATGGACAGGGAGTTTGGACTCTGGAGACGAGCGAGCTGCGAGAGGCAACTGGCAAGTGCTGAACGGACAGCGCACAGTGTTTTTTAGCTTATTCCGAACTGTGGCGTCATCTAAGAGGCTAGATGCAGTATTATAGTAATGCTGTATTACCCACTTCGAATAAGCAGTGAATGAAATATAATCGTTTTCATATAGATAGCACCGCTGCAGCAACAGCTGCAGGCAGCGACGCACGCACACGCTAGCAAGTCGCGTAAAGGCAAGAGCAAAACAGAGAGGTGACAAATGGATATAAATACCTAGTGGTAAATAGCGTTTTTCGGCGGATTTTTCTGCTGCACAACCTCCGTGAAAACATGCGGAGTCGTTCGGAAGTGCCTTTCCAGCAACGAGAACCCGCGGCGTCACCGATCACGGGTTAGCCCCCGTACAGTCGCGCAGTTCTCACTATCTCCTTTTCTTTCTCTATTTCTCCTGGAGGCCTATATTGTGTTTACTCGTGCATGCGCGCATCAAGGTTCCCGACAGCAGTAGAGAAACAGCAGCAAGATGCTCTCCCGCAAGAACAAAGACCTAAGAACGATCAAGGAGGGTGTAGTTGGGAAGTACGTGAAGAAGGATACTCCTCCGGAGATGCCCAGTGAGTTTTATAGCGTGCTGTTTCGCGTCTGTTTACGCTTGGTTTGTTATCTTGTGAAAGTTGGATGAATTTTCATAACTAAGGAGCGAGTGTATTAAGTATTGCTGTACTTTTACTCAAATTGGATTTTAATTTACAGTGCTATGTTATATTTGTGTTGTTTTAATTAAATCTAAATTTTTTATTTTCATGAACACCAGATTTTTGTTCAATTTTTTACATCTACATTTATGTATTTATATTCATAAGATAATTCCAATGTGCAGCTCATTTGAGTTTTATAAATTTTTAGTTATCAATGTTTGGACCACCGAACCTAATGGAAGGGGACGTAGATTAAATCAACCACGAATATCATCATCAATGCCTCCTAATTCCCAGCCACCAACAACAGTTCAAAAATTTGGCAATACAAAATCTACATTAAGTACTGTTGGCTTAGGTAGTCATGAAGGAAAATATACAGCAAATAGCTCAGTGCCTGATTTGGCACAAAGGTATGATACATGTAAATTGTTGTATCTTAATTACTATTATGTTATGTTAGTTATATAATCATTAGTAATTATTAGTAATATGATAAAAAGAAAATAGTTAAAAACTTGAAAAGAAAAATTACTTTTTACTAAAATTACATTTATATTGATTTTTATTGATTAAAAAAGAAATTTTTTCTCAACAGAATATTTTCAGTTAGAATTATAACACTTTTGTATAAAAAGTGAATATACATTTACATTTTGTAAGAAAGTAAGTTATTTTTTAACTCAATATTAGTGATTATTTAAACATTATTTAGATATCAATAGAAATCATGTTATTTACTTTCAATGATTTCTTTAATATTATTAATTTTTTTTCATATTTAAATATTAATTTCAGATTTGCCAGTTTATCAACTAATTCCTGTTCAATTGATGGGATGCCTTCACGTACAGCAACACCATTGTATCATCCTAGCTTGTCCCCTGCTATGTCTCATACATATGTTAATCATTATGCTGGCTCAGAATACCACTTAGACAGGGATCAACAAACACCACAGTTGCCTTATTCTTATGAAATTGACAATGGATATGATGATTACAACCCTCAGTCACAATATAGACAAAATACAGGGTACAATAAGTTTATGAATTTTTAATAATTTAGTTAAGACCATTATATTCTTTAATTAATAATAGAATATTTATAATTCTTACATGCATGATGTAAGTAGGGCTCTTTAAACAAATATTAGTCATTTTGAATTTAAAATTTCATATTATATACAAGCATTTCGTATAATTTTTCTTTTATACAATTCATATTAATATTAATGGTTATAGTATCAGTAATCAAATGTAGAAAAGCATCCAATTAAGAAAGTATAAACTACTTGATAAATTCTAAAATTAAAAACATTTTCATTATTTGAATAATAATTTAAAGTATCAAAATTTTCAATGATCTTAAAGAGATTCAAAACAAATAGCTTTATGTTAACTCATACTATGTAGTCAATTCACTCAAAAGTAGCTAGGATTTATTTTACAATGAAAACTTGCATGTCTCAGTGTTAGTGGCAAAGATTGTTCACTGTATCTGGATAATAATGTTAATTTAAAAAAAAAATTCAGTAAATTTTATGAACACATTAATGGATATTTTACATAGATTTCGTCCTATAGACAAATTTTTTATTCTTTTATGAAATGCAATCCATAAGAAATAAATCAAAAATATTCTTAAATACTTTATAAAAGAACAAAAAATTAGCATTTATTTAATAGTATTTTCATGGTAATGTTAACATTTTTTATTAAGACATCAAACATTAATAGAGTCAAAGTTTAAATATTCATTTAAATGTTGTTGGTCATTAGATATAGTCATACAGTATCAGAGAGATCTAGTTCGAGGAATGAACAGTCAGAAGAATTACCTCTACCACTTGGTTGGTCAGTTTATTTCACACTGCGAGGTAGAAAGTATTATGTAGATCATAATACTAGGACAACTCATTGGTCTCATCCTTTAGAAAAAGAAGGCTTACCGACAGGATGGGAAAGAATTGATTCACAAGAATATGGAGTATACTATGTAAAGTTAGTAAACTTTTTTATTTTAATTTATTTGATTTTTATAAAATCTACTATTTACAGTATTTTATAAAAAAAAAAGAAAAGTAATCTTATGCTGAATAAACCAATTTGAAATAATTAATACAGTTATAAGTTTCTTAATTTTTCGTTTTGATTTTAAAGTTTTTCTTGCATTTTTCTTGAATTATATGAATAATTTTGCCTTTCAGTCATATAACAAGACAAGCTCAGTATCAACATCCATGCTATCCTTCAGAAATGCAAGCTGTAAGAGTTGTACCTCCTCCACAACATACAAACTTTCATTCACATAGTGTCTTAGTACCAGCTAATCCATATATCAATGAAGAAATACCTCATTGGTTATATGTTTATAGCCGAGCTTCTGTAGACCTAGACCGCAAATTAAGGTGGGAACTATTTCGTTTACCAGAACTTGATTGTTTTAATGCAATGTTAATAAGACTGTTTACACAAGAAGTCAGAGAAATAGTTATGCGATATGAAAAATATAGGTGAGATTTCAATTTACAGTTGAAGTAAATATAGCAGAATTAAATAATGATAACTTTTATGTGATTTTTCAGAAATGCTCTTCGTTATGAAATAGAGCAAAGGTCAAAAGAAATGAACGATGAATCTAATGAATCAAATGCAAGAGCAATTGGTGCCGAAATGTTTTAAAGCTGACTGATATAATATTTTCAAATATAAATAAAATTTATGAAATCTATTTTTTTTATAGATTATTGTTAAATATATTTTACAATACCATTTTATTGTGTAAAATTTTAAATAATGATAAATGAAGTAATTATTGCTATTAAACAACTTATTTTTTATGCTAAATTGTAATTTTCTTCAACTTCATTATTTTCATTTCTTTCTTGTCCATCATTTGTAGGATTTGCTTTTTTTATGCCATGAAATTCTTCAATTTCAGAGTCTTCTAACTTGAGTCTATATTCATCAACTTTTGAGAAACCTTTATATTTTATAACAGTAGCTTCTTTAACTCCTAATAGTTTAGCATAATCAGTACCTACAAAAATAGTTTAGTATAAGAAATTAAGGAAGTCTGTTATTAATATAGGAAATGGTATTCAATACTGTACTGTCATTCATCTTTGGAAATTTTTCTTTCATAAATGTATAGAGTATAAAGCCAAATGCATTCCAAGATATAAAAGCATAAAACATAGATAGTTTGTATTTGTGTATTGCTGCTACTTGAGGAGTCATACCAGGCATACGTCTTCTGCAATATTCTCTCAAACGTTCAAACATGTTTCTCTAAAATATAAAGTAAAATGTTAAATATTAGTAAATATTTTGAATTAATTGAAGATGTTATGTAAGTTTAATATTGATACATTTCACTCAGGTGTTTTTAGTAAAAAAAGTATTAATTCTTGATAGTATAACAATTTTTATTCAAAAAACTAAAAACTCGTTTAATTTCTTTTAAACTGACTTATAGTGATTAAAAAAAGCATAACTTAGAAAAATTAACTATAAACTATCTATTTACAACTAGTATAGATCTTATGAACTATACTAGTAACACAAATTTGGTTAAGAATTAACTCATGTTGGTCTTGGTCTGTTGTCTCGTCTGCTGCCTGGTTCTTTTTCCTTTTCTCGTAGTTAGGTTAGGTTGGCACTGAGTGGGGACTGCGATGCGCCAATTAGAAAGGCGTATAAACTACCTATAACGTAATTAGCGTGGCGCGAACTATAAATTAGGGAGAGGCAATAAGAATTGCATGGCTCTGCTTAAACCCCATTGATAATAGATCACAGCACCTCCGCAATTTGAGTTAAATTTTTTTTTATAATTTAAGCATATCAGATTTACTTACAAATCTTAATTTTTTTATGTAATTCGGTACTTGCACTTGTAACAAATAGTGAGGTTTACATTTAAATAAGTTTCATGAATTTAGATAAATAAATAAAAACGTACTTTGAAGAGAAAAATCAACACATAAAGTTAGACTTATAATAAAAATCTTGCTGAGAATGAAAATGATTGATAATTGAACCAAGTGCGAGTAAAAGTGTTACTTGCATTCAATTAAAAGTTTTATCGCATTGATTCTTTTTATAATAACGGAATTGTTACGTTGCTCTTTAACCTTTAGACTACCGGGATTTTAGAAATGAAATCGCCCTTACAAGTGTCCAAATTGATGTCTTGTATCACGTATCAACTATATACAAAGTTCATATTATATAGGTCTAACCGATATTTCGGTTTCCCGGCAGTCTAAAGGTTAAAATAAGTACACTCAAATATCATGTTTACATCTTAACAATAATCACTATAATAAATCATCATCAGTGATTTTTAATTCCATTCTTCAACTCTTCAATAGAAAAACATCCTTATCGAAATGAAAATCCTCGCTCATCAACTCGTAAGTCGAACTCTGACCGTCAGTTATACAGTTCGTGGACATGACTCCCCACCAGCGCCGTTTTCCCCATCCTTGCGACTTATCGGCGCGTGTCTCGTCGGATCGGAGCTAGGAGAGGGGGGTCCCCTAACCCCTTTCATATACACTTATATTATACCCACACATATTCATCGAACATATATATATATATATATATATATATATAATACGTGCGCTCGTAGATTCGCCGACGGCGCGCCGCGCGCAGCAGCGATGTGTGCATGTATAAGTGTATAAGCGCGAATCGAATAAATAGGGGCCAGAGGAGAGAAGACAGGAGAGGTGTGTGCGCGAGACTCCTCGCGGCGCGCACGAACGACGGGACGACTTTTGTGCCTTTGCGCTGAGGTTTATCGTATATAGATATATACGAGAAGCCAGGGCGACCCGACGCGAAGAAATTAAAGTGCTGTTGGTAGATCACCCGGAGGAGGATAAAGTAAGAACACGTATTATATATAAGAACTACGTTGTGCAGACACTGCCGCCGCTGGAAACATGTCCGTCATGGGGAAGGTGAGCGAACGAGTGTGCGTATAAGCGTTGCATGCGCCGGGCGGCTTTTGTGCTGTGCCTATGTAGATGCATGATGCCTCGGTCAAGCTTTTTTCGCAGCTCCTTTTTTTTCCATATTTTTGTTTACGCGCCTATAAGCGTATTTTTTAGCTTTCCATTAGAGTCGATAACACTGTACTTATTTATTACGTCTATAATTGAGTTGGATGAGTGCGCGTAATCTTTGTTGCGAAATGCATGTATATGCATTGTGCATATATTATAGCCAGCTATTATGGAGTGTATGATTTTCGGAGACGAGTATAAGTAGGCGGCCGGTTTGAAGCAGCGATGCATCGCCAACACCGCGTCCTTCTCGTGAAATTCCAAGCCGGTAAATCTACCTACCTATATTCCGGTTTTTCCTGTCGGCCTCGCCTTAGAATATTCTTTAATCGAATAGGATTATTACCTATATACCTGTGGCGGACGACAAGTCTGAATCTTGATTTGGTGTAAATAAGCACTGATTAGAATTCGTTAGACTGGTTTGTACCTATAGGTAGTGCGGTACGGATTTGAGAAACGGCAATGACGACGTTGATAAGATATTTAAATTTTATCTGCTTTGTTTGATTTATTATATTTTTTATTGAAAGATTGAATTTTCATTTTTTAAATAAACTTTTATGTTTTTTACAAATGAGTTGTGTACCTTGTTTATAATAGATCTTTCTTCAAATTATTTTTCCAATATTTATGTTTTTTAGTACAAAATGGAATGATTTATCATTTAAATTGTTTGCTTCTGTTCTGCTAATATTCTTATTCAATTTATTTAATTGACATCCATTTAATGATCACATTTTATTAATTAATGTTTCTATACTCTTTACTACAAATAAATAATAGAAAAAATTTATAACATGACAATATTTGTCTTTTACATAATACAGCTTCTCTTTTAAGTTCAATTCTGTATTTTATCTTTGATATGTAACAAGAAAATTTTATAAATTTAAAAATTTTAAATTAAATGATTTTTGTTGTTATTATAAAAATAAATTATTTTTAATAATAATAAACCTATGATAGTAATTTTAACTAAAGGATAATAAGTTAAATAGGATTGAATTATTCTAAATTTAAATAAAAATATTGTAGTTTTTAAAGTATTCTTATTTTTTATATAATTAAATAAAATCTTCAACTTTATGTTTCATTGTTTTAACAGCCAATTCTTTATTCATACTGGAGAAGTTCTTGTTCGTGGAGAGTAAGAATTGGTGAGTAAGGGTGTTAAAAAATTATTGTAGATGTATTGTAAAATATATATTTATATTGAAAATAACTTTTACTTATATATAAACATATTTTCTTTTATTTGTACAGCTCTGAATCTCAAAGAGATTCCTTATGACATAAAACCTATCAGCCTGGTGAAAAGTGGTGGTGAACAGCATAGCAATGAGTTCCGCGAGATCAATCCGATGGAGCAGGTCCCGGCACTCCATATCGATAATCATACATTAATTGAATCTGTAAGAAAAATTTAACTTTTATTTTAAGCTGTTTACTAGAAATTCTTGGAATATATCTTTAAGAAATAAGGAAAAAACATGATGACGATGCAATTTATGAAGATAAAATGATAATTTTGATGAATATTTATGAGACAAACTAAAGTGTAGAAAATACGAGTTTCTATCAAAATATGTATAAAAAAAAACCAAGAATAATGTAGAATTGTGTATTAGTTAGAAAAAAATTAATTTACTACAGAAAGAAAACTAATGTGAATAATTATTTTGCAGCTAAATATTTTACAGTACTTGGAAGAAACAAGACCACATCGTCCATTAATGCCAGCAGATCCTATAAAAAGAGCTAGAGTAAGAGAAATTTGTGAGGTAATTGCAGCTGGAATCCAACCTCTACAAAATCTGCTCGTACTTATTTATGTTGGTGAGGAACGTAAGAAAGAATGGGCACAGCATTGGATTACTCGAGGTTTTACGGGTAAGTACTACTATGCGTTATTAGTTTTAAGGCTTTGAAATTTGAAGCCAAAAAGAAATAAACTTCAAAAGAAATTTATGGTGGTCTTAATAGATATTTGTAAGTATATAGAAACATATTATATTAATTAGTGCTGCTACAATGTTTTAATTTTAATTCATGCTTCTAATATCTAATTGATATTTACATAATAAATATTAATAATTATATTAATAATTATTATATTAATAATTATATTAATTTTGTCAACTTTCTATTTGTGCTTTGGAAATCTCATGTAGATTTGTTCTAAAATAACATTTTAAATTTACTACTTTATACACTAAAACAAAAGTATTTCTTCATAGTAATATAATCATTGAAAATTAATAATATTAAATTTTGATTTTAAATATATTAAGTTAATTGTAACTCATAATTAAATTAAATTTCATTAGAATTTTAATTAATAAATTTAAATCATAATTTTTCTTTATATTAAAATAAATATTGTAAACAAATACAAATTCATTCTACAAAAAAAATTTGTTTTGTAAATTTAAGTTAGGGTATTATATATCCAGCCACCACAAATCATACGTTAATTAGAAAAGATCTACTAGTAAAAATATGCTAATACATAATCATTTTATGTCGTAGCTGTGGAAAAATTGCTGTCATCGAGCGCTGGCAAGTACTGCGTCGGGGATGATATCACGCTAGCGGACTGTTGTCTGGTGCCGCAGATATTCAACGCGCGCAGGTTTCACGTGGACCTGCGACCGTTCCCCACCATCTTAAGAGTAGATCGCAATCTGGAGAATCATCCCGCCTTCACGGCCGCTCACCCTAATAATCAGCCCGACTGTCCACCCGAGGCGACTAAATAGCAAGCGAGGCAGACCACCCTGTTTCTCTTCTAAACACACTGGAAGAACAGAAACGCGGTGGTCTGTGATTCCGTCGTGATTTTACGAACGACTAAAGGTGCATGCGTCTGTCAATAAGAACATTTATCTAAATGAAATAACGTTGAGAACTATAAGTAAATTTAAACACGGCAAGGAATTATTTTTTTCATAATTTTTCTATGCTACTGTGGCTTATTATACTTTTTACTAATAGATTTTTTACTAATCCGTGCAATAATTTTGTTTATTATTGATAATTCGATAATAGTGAAATAAGTTAAAAAAAATTAAGTAATATTTATTTTAGAAACTACTTATTGCCAATTTTTCTGGCAGTGAACTATACTTTTTATGATGATATATTCAAAGTGTATAAATTAACTAATTTCTTGTATAATTTTGCTTATAGTCCTTATTAAAGACAAAAGATATAAAATCAGAATGTTCATTACATAAAAAATTAGGTCTATTTTGAAAAAATTATGGATCACCTTTCTTCGCTTAAAAACCACGACAGAACTTCAAGTAGTTGTATGAATATATTATTTTTGTACTCCTTATTTTGATGACTTGGTTTCACTTCAAATAGTTATCCAAGTATTTTGAAGTTAAATTAGTCACCATAGATGCTGGCCAATTTTTTATTTTACTGTTTTCAATTCTTTATAATCTGGAATTCGATGAAAATTTTTATAAAATTTATTAACCTATTTCAAATAGGTTCTGTTATTTTACATTAAATATTTGGTTTTTATTTTTTTATACTTTTTGATAATTGAATATATTTTTTTACTAAGAGGTTAATTTTATATTGGTGTAAACGCCGGTTTGTCATTGACAACAACAAACAAGAAAGTGAAAGTTCTTGTCTACAACAATAAATAATGTCGGTTTGAGACAAAATTATAATTGATAAAGAAATAAACTGTTCAAAAACTATGCCACAATATCCATTGGATAACGAAGAGTACAAAATATTTTTTGTTCCATAATAAACTACTTCCGACGATAGAAAAAAAAATATTTTTATGCTATTAAAATGAATATGAAGAATGAAAAACTATTGTGCAGATAGCAAAGTAAGCAGAGTATATGTTGTACTGTGCTGTCCAATTTTTAAGAAACTTTGAACTTTACACAAAAAGTGTATATTTCTGAAATAAAATTTTATTATTTGATTTTTCACTTTCATATTTTTACGTAAAAACAATCTTCTTTGTTTATACTATAGCATATATAGCTAATTTAGTCAAGGGACGTTACAGGTTGTAAAGTAAAATATACCCTCATGTTTTCTGTTTATTTCAGAAAACTAGTACCAGTCAACTTAAAGAAATAAAGTCACTGTATACATCAATACTGTTTTAAGTCGGGAATTGTTTATTGCAGCATTCAATCTTGTGTTTACGCAGCCGTAATAAATTACGTAACGAAGAGTCATACGACAATGTTGTTAAGCAAATAGTGAATACACATTTTTTTACAGATCTAGTTTTGTTCTATCCAATTGTGTGTTCAAGTTGCAAGACATAATGAAAAAGACTTCATTACTCTATACTTATTATTTAGTAGAAAAACAACTAAAAGATGTTTTTTTTACTAATAAAAAATATTTTGTACGTTAGCGTAGGATGTAAAATTTGCCTACTCACTCGAAGTACCTCCAGATTGATGCTGCTCAATTTTTCATATTTTTTAATATAAAAAGAAAAAAATAATAAAACATAAATAGAAAAATATTATTTTTTCAAATAGTTTTATATCGAAATAACTGCGCAGCAGCCTTGGGACGCGCTAAAGCGTCTTTAATCTGTAGAACCAAACTGTGGTATCTAATGAGAAACAAAAAATAAATGAAGCATAGACTGTCGAGTGCGAAGGTATAGCAAAAGAAAAATGCCATTTCTTCAAATTATTGAAGCGATAACGGAAGTAGATTTTATAGCTAAGATAATCCAGATAATAATTTGTAAGGATGCGTTAGAATACGTGGAAGAACAAAAGTGAGCCTGTATAATAGAAAAAATATTACTTAGCTACATATACTTACAAGTTTAAATACAATACGTTTTATAAGCATAGATAGGCATTAGAATATTTTGTAAGTGAAAGTGATCGTGTATGTTTATTGCTTACAGGAAATAATAAATTTTGTGTCATATTACAGTGCCAATTCATTCAAACTGTTTTAATTATTATTTCTATTTTGACAATTGTACATATTGCTCTCTAAAATGAGAACTCTAGAAGATTTGCCATCATACATCGTATTGTTTTTTACAAGACTTCTATTAATTTTTTATTTTAAAAAAGTAGGCTTTCTTCTAAAAGAATATATCGACGTCATTTGCATCACAAAAGAAATACTCACCGAACAGTATTTTCTTCGATCTTCGATTATTCATCGATGAATTTATACAATAAAAATATTGTCACTGATAAAAATCACCTGAAGCGCCGAGAAGAAACAATTGAGAAAACCACTTGAAATCTCGCAGAACAAAGTTTTCGTTCATTTCGTGTAATATATTTTTTTTTTTTCAAAATTATCATCTCGACGTTCATTAAATAAATGTCTTTATTTTGAAAGGTATTTTTTTCTCCCTTATAAAAAATACATACACTTAACTATATTGACTAGTCGAAAGACAGCACCTTTTTGTGAAACATTTGTCAAATTGGATACCGACGGAACGCAAGCTCGAACCACGAACTTGTTAATTTGTATCTCTTATTTTTGTTACTCTCTTTCTCTCACTTTGTTGCTCGATTACAATAATAGTACAACAGTACACGTCAACAACTCGCGAAACGTCAAATTCGCGTCTAAAATCCACTCTCGAATAAATTCGTAACTTATTCACAGCTCCAATGAAGTTAATCTATTATTTTATCTTTTAATGAAATTTCAATATAATTTACGCGAAAATTCTAAAAAAAAAAGAAGTAAGTCGAGCCATGCAATCAGTATCCTCATATTAGAGATACTTAGTCGATTAATCGATTATTTATTTATTCTATTTCAAAAGGGAAGAATGAAGTTATTAAAGTGCAGCGCGAGAAGAGCGGAAAGGAAAATCAACGCTTACGAACTAAATAATCTGTACAATGTTTTGTAATATTTTATACTCGATTCATGCGTATTCCTCCTCTTTCATTTCTTACATTAATTAATAATATTTATACTTATAAATATTCTTTGATCGTCACAATGTATTTTGTCACGCATTATGCTCGTCGCCTTATTGCCTAGTTTTGTCCAAATTGGGAATATCAATGTTATTTTAATAATAATAGTAATGATGATAATAAAAATTTGTATTTGCTCTTTGTTTAATTGTTTGCTGCCCCCGACGTGCAGCATAATAACCATGAAGTATGACATAGGCCGCTTGTTTTTTCGTTTCTTATCAGGTTTGTTTGAGTTCCCAATTTCGACAAAAACCGACACTTGACAAAGTGATTTGTAAGAGAAAGGAAAAATCGATCGTCTTTTTTGTATGCTTACGCTTAACAGTACAACAATGTCAACGGTAACATTAACAATCTCTTATACCAGTTTTTTATAGTCATCTCTTTTTCTAAGCGAATAATTAGAAATTTAATGAACGAATGGGTGTCATTTATGTAATATTTACAAAATGAATTGATTGGATTTGAGTTTTTTTTTATAAAAAAAGAGATTTTAGGCAAGGCAACTCTGCTGAAAATTTTCAAAGTATTCAATAATATATAAAAAAATATATAAAAATATATATTATTTGTACAACAATAATATATTAATACACGAAAATTTAGTATACAATGATATGTTTATATAGCGAGTAATCAACTAATTAATTTGAATAACTAAACGCTAAATAAATCCCGATGATCAATTGTAACAGTAAATAAATTTCAACTAGATACAAAATAAAATTATCAACGTAATCTAAATTAAAAGATAAAATAACTTTCAAAAATTATTAATATTTATTTCTACATTATTTAAATAAACTCAACAATTATTAATACTTGATTCATTTTGATTACTTTAAGGCGATACATATTACTCTTTTGTACATAAAAACTTGTGCAAATCTTCTAAAGAGTATACAATTTAATGAAGCAGTCTATACTTGATATTAAGTAAAATATGATAATGCTATCAAGTATTTTTATCAATAATATTAAAATTTAAATGAAAATAGAAGTTCGATTTAATGAATGCAAAAAATTTATGTTAATGAATTGATTCGTTTATAAATATAAAATTAAAAATCTTAAAAAAATATATCTGCTTCGTATAAAAATACGTATAGCAATTCTCATCAATAAATAAATGTTTCAAAACAATCTGAAAAAAATGAATAAATTTACAAACACATTGTGTCCCGAATGATTTGACGAACATTGCTGAAAATTCAAGCAATTCCACAATCGTATCGCCTTAACGCACTAAAATTGAAAACAAATTATATGAAAATTACAAAACATCGATAATCCCTTATAACAGTTACGCGAGATGATCAACAGAAAAAAAAGATATTCAAATAATCTACAAATCTTCGTTAAAAGACTCGTAGGTATACACGCTTTGAAAAAAAAAACTGGAAAGGTGCAATTAAAATTCAAAACAAGAAATTCTTTTCTCACCGACGACGCGATCGGCGACGATTCCTCGGTACTTTTCCACAGCGCATTCGTAATACATCTACACACATGTATCGGCGTGCGAGGCTATATGTAGTTTCTTCGTTCTTATATATAGAGATATCTTTTCCTCTTTCTCTCCCTCTCTCTCACACACACGCACGCGCGCGCGTATTTTTTGATTTGCGCGTTTTTTTTCTTCACACAAATATACAAGAGGCGCGTCGAGTGAGCTGAGATTAATGCGTACATACGTGTGAGAGTACAAACAACTTGATGAGGCCGATTAAAATAAAAAAGATCGTAATAACAGAAGAAGACAGAGAAGAAGAAAGGCGCGCAGCGAACATAATGGAAAGAGTAGTGGTAGTAGCAATAGTAGTAGATAGTAAGTAGTAAGTAGTAGTAGATAATACAACAATATATATTTATATTATTTGTATAATATATATATATGGATTTTTTTATATGGCATTTGGATGGCATCTGGATGGATGGACACGTTGTTGGTGTTTGTGGCCAAGGTCGTGAAATGAAGAAACAACAGAATGCATTTAATGAGCGATTGTTTATTATGCTCTTATGATCACTTGTCATACAGGTAACGATGCATTTCTCATGAATGAAAATAGTTAATATATTATGTTTATTTTTTTGCTTTGTTTATAATTATTTAACATTGAAATGGAATAAAACGGATGATGAAAGAATAACAATCTGTGGATGCAAATAAATGTGGTTAGAATGTCGAATTAATTATATCAAAGAGTCGTTCTTAAATTATTTCATTTTTTTTTTCATTTTTCGTCACTTCCATTTTTCTATCCCTTAAAACGTTGCCGTAATGTATAATTTACACAACTTCTCATACTTTTTGTCCCTCTTTTCGTCAATGTCGTGTCACTACATCGGTGCAATTCGTTCTCATAAATTCTGATTTATCATTATTATTTTTTCTCAACTATTTCTCCCTTCACGTCAGTTTTTGCCTCGCTCTCGTAAAAGCCTACATTATAGTAAACGATACTCTGGATTTGCTTGTCTCTCTCTTTCTCTCATCATATATATTTATATAATATATCTAATATATTCCACATCTCGATTCCTGATCTTGTCGTGTAAATGATTGACGAAAAATTATTAAAATAAAAACAACAGCGAAGTAATGTATATATATTTATAGCGTCCCTCATCTCGTGTATAATATATATAATATAATTACAACAAACGAGCTCTGCATTTCTATCATATATTTCGTTAAATTTTTTCATTTCTCTCCCTCTCTATATGCGAATTAAGATGTATAATAATGTAGTGTAATGTGTTATGCGTTTGGCAGATGAAACTAACAAATATAGAGATTTTTTCCACTTTATATTATTATTATTTTTTTTTCATTAATTACTCTTATTATTCCTCTTTTAAATACCTTTTTGTTTTTCGTACGCGCGCCATCTAATAAATAGAAACTCTTTCTTTCGCTCTCTCGCTCTCTTTTTCTCTTTCTTCCTAAATAGAGCCTTGTGCCGTGCGATGCATTATTATTCTTTTGTTTTTTTTTTGTTCTTTTTTGTTAATCTTTATACAGCCCTAACGTGTGTTCCGGTGTTTACAAGTGTGGGTGTACATGTGTAGTGAGTGTATATATATGTGTATATTTCTTCCTTTCTATTACTCGAGCATGTCCGTATACTTATTCACGTAGACGTGGAATATCTAGCATTTCGCCTTTCTTTTCCCTCCGCGTTCGCCCCCCGCACATATACACGGCCTCCTTTGCACTCGCGCGCACAGAAAAAAAGGAAAAAAATGGTTCAGAAGTAACGAGCGCCCGCTTAAACCAGGCATAGCGCGACATACAATATAAACGGACTTCACACGCGACGATGCTTTGTATACGCGCAAAGAAAAAAATATCTCGGGCAATGCGATTCCCTTAAAAACGTCGTTTTAGAACGCGACACAAACAAAGTGTGTCACCAGATGTTACTGCCCCGCGTATGCTGTTCTAGGGTTGTATCCGCGCACCCCTGCTTTTTTCCTAGGCACACACAACAACGTGAGAAATGCTTTTTCCGAATCTCAGAACAAGTGAAAAATGACTTCTCGTCTTCCTCTTTTTCTTTCTCTCTTAGTCGTCCGTCGAAATTTTACTCGGTACACTATATATATAGAGGCCTGACTTACTTTCAACTTGGCTCGGAAAAAAGCTTCGTCCAACAAATTGTAATCTCCCAGTGACTTAAATTCACGCGAAATGTTAATTCAACAGGTGACATTAATGGTGACAACAAAACAAGTATGCAACGAGACATTCTTCGCGACAAGTGAAACGTTATCTTTGAGGAACAACAATTCGCGTAAAATCTTCGAGAAAGAAAGCAAGAAAAAAAAATGGGAACGATGAATAAGTCTCTGGAAAAACTTCCGCTCGAGATTCGTTCGGCCTAGCGACAACCAGGGTATTTGCATATATATATATATATATATATATATACGCGAAAAAGTCTAATAACCATGCGCGCAAAAAAAAGATGAAGAGGGGAGATGTAAAGAAGAGCGAAGAGCAGCGTCGCTAACGACGCGCAGATTTTCCTCAGCTATATGTGAGGGACGAATGTAGGGGGGAAAAGAGGCAAGGCAAAGAGACGTCTTGACGTGGTTTTGCGGACGCAAAAAAAGGCCGGAGAGAAGAAAAAGAATGCGCGCGCGTGCGTATGTAATATGTATGTATGTGTAAGTGTGTGTGTGTTTAGAGGGCGCAGAAAGCGGGATGCACGCACTCTAACTCTCGCGGCTTCGAGGAGAAAAAAATCTCGTACGTGGTGATGTGTATGTGTGTGTGAGTGAGTTTGGTATTTCTCGTGTACATGGGGTTCTTAAACATTACGTTATAGCCAAAGGAATGTATGGTACAATACTTCATCGTACTCCACCAGCGAAGAAAGACTATAATTAATTAAACTCTGGTTGTATTATTATTCCATTAGTTTGCAGCCAGCTGCTTACATTTATTAGAAATATTCGTGGAAGTTATCTTCTTTTTCTTTTCTCTATCTGTCTCTGTCCCTCTCTCTCTCCCTCTTTCATATTTTCCCCTTTCTTCAAACTCATCGTTACTTTGCTCTTCCGCTCACAGTTTTCGGCTTATTCCCAGAAACAATCTTTTTTCCCGTTAAAAAACAACTATTTCAACCTATATATAATATATATATATATAACTGATGGCATTTATGCATATATATTCTATCGCTTCCTCTCCCTTTCGACGCGCACGTCACATTGTGCTTTAATGTCGAGAATTTGCTATTTATTATTTATTTAGTATTTTTTTTTCTTTTTGCACACAGAGGCATGAGGTCGATAATTACACAAATGTATATATTCATCTTTCTTAACGTGTATCATTTATCATGTAACGTGTTTATACGCGAGTTGTGTTTTATATGTGTACGTGTGTGTTTTATGTATATTTATGTATATGTGTATCTCTGAATGTCTATACATTTATATATGGTATGGAGGGACGCTCGGAGAAACGGCCGATCGCGTAGGTGTGCAGCTCTGGGTGAGAATCGTCTATCGTTAATAGATAACGCGAGCCGTTGCGATATAAAGTATATCATCTTTTGTCAACAATTCCGTTAAACTATGTCAAAGTCATCGAACAAGTTTTCATTTATTTTTAGTTTTTTTTTTAATTATTTTTATTTAATTTTTATAGCCTAGCTTATATAGGATCCGAAACATTTTTAATGGCACCGCGTCGGGACCTCAACCCAGTTATATAAGCCGTTCCATCACACCCGCCACTCGCGCGCGTTTCTCCGTGTTGCCGACTCTTAGTTTTTTTTTCTTTTATTTATATTATTCATATTAAATATTCATTTATAATTCCACTTCTCGTTTAATCTTAATAATGATGCGAGTGTAATCGCGCGCAACGACTTGGCGATAGAATTACCTACTTATACTCAACAAGGTACTTGTATTTCTTTCATTTTTTTCTCATTCCCCTCTCTGCCGTTCATAAGTTCACCCTATACTTCTTGCATCTCTCTCGCAACGAAACTTCCGCGTTTTTATTTATTTACTTTTTTTCTTCTCTCTTTCTTTCTTTGTATATTTGTTTATCTACTCTGCAGCTTTTGCGTTTATGCGTTATACTTCAAGAGCTTCTAAAAGAGCCTACGTTTTAAATCCTACCGTTTAACAACAACGACGTTTTTTTTATACGCTTTTCTTTTATATAATATGCGCGATGCACGGTTGCCTCTCGTCGTTCGGAGTTTTATCACACACACACAAACGCAAGCCTCCGTTCATCCAGGATGAACGTACGCGCATTCCCGTCGTCGTTACCGCCTAATTTTCTACATTTACGATTTTTCCTCAATGGCGAAAACGGCGCACCCCTATAGATATACGTATACGCGCTCACTTCCTCCTCTTTCTCTCTCACTTTCTATCCGCTCTCTTAGTAAACAATTATCACTGGACGAACATTCAAGCTTGCCTAAACCAAATTTCATTGATTTGCAGGTTTTGAGGTGTTGTTTTTCTCTCTCTTTTTTTGTTATATATTATATATATATACGGAATTCAAAAAGGGGAAATCATCTCGTCGACTTGCCTATATATACGAATATATATTATCGACTTACGAAAATATAAGTCTGAATTCAATTATTCGATAATTCATAATCGCGTTTGTACTACATTTTATATAGACTTAACCGATACTCTGTAAAAAATCATCGTTCGAAAAATGAATGGTATTTATATAGAGTCCGAAGATGTACTACGATTCGCGCGAATGTTGTTGATGAAGACTGGCAAAACAATCAAATATGCCAAGGCACTTGAACCTTCTCCCTCGTCGTGCGATTATTTTTTTTCTTTTGATGTCGAACCGCGAATGCGTGATGTGATTTCATTTCGAAAGTATATATATGTATAATGTATGTGTGTGTGTGTGTATGCGTGTGAGAGATCTGTGATAATAAAGAACGTCATTGCCCGATATATGAAGTATATTCCAGACCCATCGGCGACGTATACAACAATCCATATATATGCCACTGCACAAAACGATTTTTTCATAATTCGTACCTAATGCCTAAACGATTAACGATGATTGCATATATGAGTATATGTATATATATGATAACCCTCATTCGTCGCGTATATTTTTATTTTTATAACACAATACAATTAATATAATAATTCGTAATAATGTAATTGATAAGACGTCATCGTCAATATAGAAACCGAGCACCATTGATTATAAATTGTAAATATACGATACTTAATTTAATACAGCGCAAAAATTTCGTCGCTAATTATATATATATATATATATATCAATAATTTTTTCATACCCCGATTATACTCTCGCGCGATCACGCGCGCAATAAACGCGCCTTAAAATTACTACCTTACGACTTTTAGATTGAACACTTTCGTCGTATGAATCGTGTCTCATGAATTTCGAGTAGCTCTGCAGCTATATATATGTGAGAGATGCAATCGTGCCAATTATGAATTCACGCGAGGCCTCGCGAATGAAGATATTCCGATCTCGAACGGAAAAAAAGAAGAAGAAAGAACAAAAATCCAAGGAAAAAATAAAAGGGAGTATGGACGAGTGTCGCGCGCGACTCTGGAATACAGTTCAGCTCCCGCGTGCAACGATACGATGGGAACGCATTGACTGTTGTTGTTTTATTTTTCTTTTATGTCGTTGCGTGCAGGCGAAACAGACGAAAAAAAAGACAAAAACGTAATAATGTCGCGAAGACAAACGAGAATTGTAAAACGAGAGAACGGGTGACCGAGACGTTCTGTCCAGCTCTGTTGAAGTATGGTTGTAATCCTCCTCGGATATTCGATCTATATACCCGACCTAAAACGGCAACTTCTCTCTCCCCTCCCCCTCCCCTTCTTCGCTCTATTGTCGAACAATCAATGTCAATATATACTTTAGCATGTCTATCATATATCTTATTTATGTATATTTAATTAAAATTTTCTGCCTGTTACAGACGTCTCCGCGCGATCACACGTATCGAAAACCGAACAATGCTTCGAGAGCTTTGTTTTAGTAGATTCGAACTATAGATATTTACGTATATTATGTATATATAATATATTTGATTATTGTGTGTCTGTGTGAGGCGCGAAGGGAGACGGTCAGTGTAAAGCGCAATTTCTCTTACCGGACCGATGTCTCTCCTCGAGGCAGAGTGCCATGGATCTCAAAATCTATATAATATGATTATGATCGATTGCACACGTAAATTCTTCTCGATCTGGTGACTGCGTCCGTGAGTTTTCAACTATCGAGCTTTCGAGAAACTTTCGATTCGCGCATGGCTACGCTTAAGGTACTTTTGATTTGTCTCCGGTATAGTTTGTTTTGTATGCATCACATTAGTTAGTGAAAATCCGTGTTGAAAGTCAAAATCTCACGGATGCAGTTATGTCGTACGCGAAGAGTATGAATGTGTGAAAAATGGCCGAGTGAATAAAACTCATTATGCTCTCTTTCAAAATCACCTGAGTTTTGATGACACTGCAAGAATTATAGGATGCCTAAAAAATCATTTGGCAATGCGTGTGATTCTTGCGCAAATGTGACTCGATTAGCCTGATTTTTTTCTAAATTTTCACGTAGAAAAAGTACAAGCAAACGATGCCACTCTTGTGCCGTGGTAAAGTTGATTTCTCAATATACGATTGTATTTTACACTTTCGCTCTTGTCTTCTACTTTAATAGATTTTAAGGAACATTTTATTACTCCTTAAAAAAAAACTTTTAAATAAAATTTAAGAAACGGAAACTTTCAACATATATAATTCTGTTTAAAAAAAAAAAAAAAACATTTCATTCTAAAAAAAAAAGAGAAACAAAACGACGTGGGTGAAAATAAATAAAAACCGTAATAAAATAAATGTAAACAAATAATAAGTTTATTGACATTATATAAAACTCCAAAATAAAAGATATATTTGCGATACAATTTTCGTCAAATTTTGACGTCGTTCACAAAAAAAACTCAATGATTATCGAAACATAAATTGATGGGTATATATACGAGTGAAAGGAAAGAAAATATCCGCAAAAAATATATGTATGATATTTATGATAGATCGAGTCCTTCTTCGCGTGCTCGCCAGCGAACGCGTCGAACATCCGTAAACAACAAACAAACGCGCGATGTGACAGCGTGTTCTATATTACGCGTATATATGTATATATGTATATATGTATATGGTTTTAAGAGAGGTGAAAAAATCCCAGCTCTCGTTAATCGCGAACATGCGTGTCGAGCGTATATCGCGCCAACGATTAATGCGGTCAAAGAAAGAAAAGGGATGCGCGTGTGCGGATGGGTGTGTACAATGGTAAGTGTACAGGTGTATGGTTTCAATGTGTGTGTGTGTGTGTGTGTTTTGTGAAAGATGGAACGCAATGGTGAGACGTATTTTTTTTCTTCACTTATAATAGCGCACACAGCCAAGTTCCGATGCGCGCTCGCGACGCGCACCTCGAATTCAATAATTTATTTATTATTTATCCTCTTTTTTTCTTTCATTATAATTCTTATTATCATGGTAATATCGTTTTCTTATACGCTTTGTTTATCACGACGGTAGCTCGTTTGTTTTGTCTTATCCTTCTTTTTTCAACGCATTCTTCGCTATAATTGATTATCAACCGAGGCGAGCCGATATTACAATTCCTAATACAGCTTACAAATTTATTCCCTTCGTAAACTGATCGTTCACTCGCGTCTTTAGCGAAAATTCAACAGGATGATTTCGAATGATTATTTATGGTAACACTTCCACTTTGGCAAAAATAATTGAAGAATGCAGAAATAAAACTATATATATAGCTATACGCAACACATTATAATAATATTTTAAAGTGACTATATGTATGGTATACTTGAACATTGGAGAACATGTGTTAGTGTGATTATTTTTTTCAACAGAATTGTAACATTTCATATATACTCTATAAATAATTCTCCAATTATTTTTGTATTAAACTTTTATTTAACATAAATATCAACTTTATTCCAACAATATTCAAAGTGGAAGTTCTCAGTGTCGCGAATGATGACGCAAACGCCGAAGTCGAACGACGACGCAAAACAAAGCATATGCATTTTTCAATACTCTCTCTCTCTCTCTTTCTCTCTCTCTCTCTCGCAATGATCTATCGATTTTTCAGACTAATTACGCTCTCTGCGCGTCTTTTTACGTTCGCTTATTTATAGCTCTCTGTCTCTCTCTTTCTCTCTCTCTTTCTTTCTCTCGATGGTCGATCGTCCGCGTGCGCATTGACCAACGCTGATGATCGATTAGCGTTCGCGCGCGGGGGCGACTTGAGTAATAAACTTACACGCCCTGTCGACGAAAATTGCAGGCAACGCTAGCGCGATGATCTCTCCTTGTTATTGTTTTTCATTCCTTTTTTTCATCGTTTTACTATATATGTATATACGTATGCATGTAAATTGCGCTCTATACAATGATTATATTTGTCTCGTCGAGCGACCCGCGATACGTCTAGCGAAGCGCGAAAAATCAAATAAAACTGTACGGGTGTCGCAAAATTGTTTTCAGCCGCGAATGAATCGTGTTTACTGTACGTGACACCAAAATGGTAAATCGCGTCGTCATAGAGATGTAAAAATAAATATGAATATATAAATCGAGTGCATTTTTGTTATGAATTTAATTTTTTTAAAATAAGAAAACCAATAATACACCGGTACAGTTTTAGATTGATTTTCCTAAAAGAGAACATGAACAATGTAGAAACAAAAAAAAGGAAATAGAAGAGAAACTACGTTCAGCTTAGGTACTATCAACGAATATAGACGCATATAGAAGAGTACTCCTTAATAAAATTTTGGCCGAAGTTACTGGGTAACATCTATAGTACGAGATAGGTTCTCCCAATATAAACTTGGGTAACATCTATAGTTTAGTATAGGCTTTACGTGTTACAAGAACTCGGCCTACCCGCCCATAAGAAGTGTTCTTCTATAAGCGTCTATATTCGTTGGTACTATCAATGAGCTCGTCTCTGCCGTCAGATGTTGCTTGTGTTGCACTCATGTTCCGAGGAAAGAAAAGGGAGATAGGGCGATAATAGCACAGCGGATCAG
This sequence comes from Torymus tubicola, assembly GCA_035583055.1. Lineage (NCBI taxonomy): Eukaryota > Metazoa > Arthropoda > Insecta > Hymenoptera > Torymidae > Torymus > Torymus tubicola. The sequence goes on along the minus strand of JAWWEQ010000045.1, from coordinate 6,778,981 downwards.
AAAAAAAAGAATATGAAACAAAAAATGGGTTACGCTTATGTACGGAAGGTACACTTTGGCAGACACAAAGAGGTTCACTCTGTCTCTCTTTCTCTACTTTTTCTCTCTTTCTCTCTTATTCCAAACTCGTGATTAGTCCTTGTTCTTCCTTGTCGAGGCAATCCTGGCGACATCTTTTTTTCTATCCTGCACAAAACAACAAGCCCTCAAATTTTTTTGCTATTATCTCTGGATTTTAGTTCAATCCCCCATAGTTTGGCAAATTTATTACTTGGTTATTTTGTTATTATATACTTGGACTTCAATCCCCCGTATTAATATACACACTCATAATATACATATTACTATATATATATATTCTTTTAAATGGCAGAAAAGAACCGCGATAATCTGACAAAAGTATACGATTTGACGCTCAGGTCTATAAATAACTCTTTTCTTTTTTAAACTACAGTATTACTTAGACTTTTGGATTCGCGTTCCTTTGCCGTCATTCACTTCCATTATTTAATTCCATCACAGCTGGCGTTAAGGTACGTTTAATACATAGCTTACACGTTTACGTTTACTTTTACTTTTAACATACTTCACGTATTTTTTTGTTTGTTTTGTAATTTACTCTTAAAAGGGAATGTACGTACAGTCGGGTGCGTTTATACCACGCCCGACCGTTAGTTTATCTCAGGCTCTTCATAATTCATCGTGTGCTACCTGCAAGTTTCATCGCGACCTACATAAAACGCAAACGCGACTCGCGGCTCTTTCCTTCCCTCCTTCTATACTCGACCGTTCTCGAAAGGAAAAATAGATTAAACTTGAGGAAATCGCTTGGAGGAACGAATCGTTAAAAAAAATGAAGAACGAGCGTAGAAAAAGCTCTTTTCTCGCCAAAAGTATATGTGATTTAAGATGATAAACATAATAACAACGTCGAAAATAAAGAAAACAAAACGGAGAAACAAAACGCTTTTGAAGTTTCTTGCAACTCCGATTATACATATTGCACGGTTAACGGTAAAAATCGATCTGGAGTTCTACATATATGTATATATATATATTAATATCAATCACAACATCAACAACAATAACGTTAATCCTTATATAATCATTGAACGGTATGATCAGTTAATCCCTCTGTTATTATTCACAAACGACACGATTATTCAATATAATACGCACGAAAAAAGGAGATCGATCGTTGCTGCGAGAATCGCGCTCGCGCTCCAAGAATTTTCGCTCGAAAGGACGATAATAGAGTAGTGTGTAAGTAACGGCGATCGTCGAAGGTTTTCATTTCAATTCCATCCTAATTGACGCTGATTTCATAGCCAATAGCGCTCAAGGTCGAGAGCGTTATATAGCCGATGTCGGTGGATTCCGAGAGCGCCGCGCGTGCGCTCTATTTATCGCGTCTCTATATACGTATATATCCTCGAGCTACTGCTGTTACTGCTGCGCGCGAGAAGAAAGAAAGAGCGACGGGAAGAAACCTGTGCATTATGTGCGTATAATGCACATAACAATTACAAAAAAAGAAAAAAAAACGCAACGGAGAGAGAAGAGGCTGGTGACGACGAATGAAAAACACGTCGAAAACTTGAAAAATTTCTAAGTTCATGTTATGTGTGTTTATGCATGTATAATATATATGCGTGGTGCGCTGCGTGATGACGAAATATGATGACCGAGTAGTGACCGTTTTGAAGCCTTGGCTCGGCCGTTGCTGCTTTTCGCGTTGAATTTTCGTTACAATGCGAATCTCACTATATATATATTATATATATAATAACGCCGAGAATTGATCAACGACTAGCGTCCGTTTTTGATGAAAACTCGACTACGCTCGGGCAACCCCCCCCCCGTCCCTTCTCTATATATTTCATGTGCAAACCAAGAAGCTTGCGTTTTCTACCAACGAAAGCTTATATAGCTTCCCTGACCCCTCATTCAATTATTATTCGACCTATTTTTATTTTCCTACCGTTTTATCGTAATTTTTAGATTTTTTTTAGGTTTTAGAATAGAATCTATCTAGAATCTTTATAGCTATATACGACATTAGAAGTTTTTACTCTGCAACTCCGTGCGGCAATCTGCTGGGACTTGTGTGTGTGTGTGCCTCAGAGTTTGCATATGCGATCGTGTACAACTATTTCAATGTCAATGCTCACATACGTGTCTGATGTTAATGTCTATGTATACGTGTGTCTGTGTGTGTGTGTGTATATATGTGTATCATTACGCAAGGGTAACACGGCCAAGTTTCCTCATCGTTTAAAATCACGGATAGAACGGAAAAACTCAACTGTTCTCAGCTTTCGCGGACGCAAGTGTTCTTTCTTTTTTTCTCTCTATTTCTCCTTCATTACATAACCGCCCTTCCCCTGGCCCTCAAATTACTTTTTTTTCAAACGTTTTCCTAAACTCCCGCACTTTGACTCACTCTCGCTCATCAACAATATTTATACATAATATCAATCCATCTCTTAAAATTATTTATATTTATATATATTATTATTATTTTTTTCTCATTATGTATAATCATATATTTATATTTCATTTATATTCATCAGATAATATGAATTCTCTTTCTCGTAATAATCTAGGTTTTCAGCGGCTTCTTCTCCCTCTGTCTTATTCACCTGACACTTCGTCGCTTTTCTCTCTCTCTCTCTCTCGCTTTCTTTCTATCTCCTTTTTTTTACCCCTCCCACCCCCCTTACCGCCCGTGACTCTATATATCTCTGTCTCGTCATTTTTGCCTCACAGCTCGCGCGCGCGCGCGCATGTCAGCCGCTCGACGCGATGGCAGCACGGCGCGGGAGTGCCAGAGCCTCTCGCGCCACTCGTCCGAGGTAACCATTTGTATTTCATTTTCTTTTCTTTTATTATTTCATATTAATAAAACGTTTTACTCTCTTTTTTTTCTCTGTAATATAATCAGGACGAGGCTGCCCTCGTTGAACGGCTCCCTGTGTCAATGTATATACATCTGAATATATACCATAAAGTTAATATATATATATATCTTTCTTATCCTCTCTCGTTTTCGCTTTCATATTTTATTCATGTATATATATATTATCATTAATAAGTTTAATGTAATATTTATAAATATACAAGTCATTAATTTTTTTCTTTTCCGTCTCTCCAGCTACTCCGTTTTAATTGTACTCAAGTAAAATGGTTGCAACTCAATCCAATTTCTCATGTCCTACGATATATCTAACGTGTTATTTTCTATTTATTTTAGTATTTTTCCCGCTCTCCTGCCGGCGTTTGAAATTTTTTTCGCTAAAGTTTTCAACAATTATGTTACCACGTATTTTCTTAAAATTTATCCTACGTGTGTATGTGTGAGTGTTTGTTAAATCCATCATATCCATCTAGTTTACGATTTTACCTTAATATATACTTTTAATTCGCCTTAACTCTTATGTATATTATCTAGCTAAATATGTATAACGACGTGATTTGTGTTAGGATGTTCAGCCTCACGCGGTCTCTATTTGAAATCTACCCTGAACGAACAATGATTTTTTTTAATATTTATATTTTGAATCGGACTGACATAATGAAACACAGTCCTCGCTCGCAATCGAACCGTGCAAAAAAGAAATGTTACATCGTGTGAGCGGCGAAACACGCGAGGCACTCGTACCACAAACGGGTCCTACCCTTCGCATTTTTGTGTGTTTTTGTTTCTGTGGCTGTGTCTTTCTGTCATTTGTAAAAACTATTTCATACCTGCATTTGAAAAATAAGAAAACAATAATGATTAACAGGAAAAGACGTCTTGAGACTGACAACAATGATTCATTTAACTTTGCGACGAACGAAAAAATTGATTGGACATTCGTACGATGTCTTCGGGTAGAAAGAAAATATTCTTTCTCATCCCCGGCGAAGAAAAAATATAAATATATATGCAATATACAGTATCGAAAACGCGTCGCTCGAAGAAATCTGTGAATAACATGAACTGATACTTTTGTAATCTTTCATCTTTTTCTCAAACATATAGTCTTTATTCTAGACCTAAACGCTTGTACATGCGAATGTCAACCCGGTGAAAGGTGTATATGTGTATGTGTGTGTGTTTTGGCGTACACGCGCGCTCCGCGTACGCTCATTAGAGGAGAAAAACGAACGACGTTTTATTTATTTGTTATAATTTTTTTGTTTATTTTTTTATCAGTTTGTTTTAAATATACACTAAGCAAACACGACACTTTGGGCTCTCCGTAACGCGAATTTGATTGTTCGATGCGAAAGAGAGAAACCGATCAACGTTCTCAGACACTTCTAGTGGAAATCAATCATTTGCCGATGTGTCTGTGTCTGTGTGTATGTGTGCAAGTTACAGGCAGATCGAACAGTACACTAGAAGTAAGTTCATCAGTTAAAAGTTTTAGGGAATATAATATATATGTATAATACGCGACTGGATGAATAACAATGATAAATCTTTGGAGATAGTCCAACTAATAAGCTAGGCAAAGATCGTACAACGTTATATGATATATATATATATGTAAAGGAAGGCGAGGGGTGTAATATAGCAACGACGGAATGATTAGTTCTCTCTCTTTGTGGCCGGACCAGCCAGCCCCATAAAATAGAGCGTAAAAACAATAATAATAATATCATATAAGCTTTGTAAACAAAGTGCTTTCGATCTGCGTGTCAACGAGTATCTTTGGTATTACAGAACTGTTACCTCTTCGCTCTTAACAGGAATGAGAAAGAAGCCCGTGATTTGGTAACGTTAATTAATGGTATGTTTCGTACTTTTGCATCTTGGTCTGAAAATTTCGCGTCTCGATGAACAGTCAAATTACGATTACTTTGGCCAAAGTTTCATTTAACAAATAAACTCTGTAAGGTACGTGGAACCGGGTACCTCGTTCTTCATATATATTTTTTTATATATAATATATCTCTCTCTCTTCTCGTTCGCTTCGACGATCGATCGAATTTTGATTATTCATAAACTCTTTATTTTCTTGTGTTAACTCTCATTCAAAACGTAAATGTACAAATTCCTGTTGCGCGTATCCTCTGAGGAACTCGGTGGTGATAATAACCAAAGACGAGAATCGTCTAAAGCACTGATCTATCCCACATTTCTCTCATTTCATTATTTTTTTTTTTTTTTTTTTTTGTTATTCCCCTATAAATTCATTATAATTCACAGTTTTATATATCTCGAGAGGCTGGCGCACGGTTCGAGGGAACGAGGAGCTGTTTCCGCATCAGAAACGACGAACGTACGATTGGACGAACGAACGAATGGACGAAAAGGAGACAAAACAACAGTGCTTGAAAAGTAAAGTCGCATCTGCGGAACATGTCCTCGGATTACGAAAGCTCTGATAAAGCTTCTCTTTCTTCCTTTTTTTATTTCGAGCATTACATGACCGAAAAAGGTGCACAGCAATATACGAATATCATCGCTTTCGTAATTCGATGGTTTGTTAAAAGTTGTCTTTAAAAATTTCACTATCTCTCTCTCTTTTTCTCTGACAATCGCGGAAAATGGTCGTCGGACCCTCGAACGGTGGGCTCGGCTGCCTCCCGCGACTCTCTCGACAGTTTCACTGCATCATCCCCTCGAATAAACCTACTTAAATTTTTTTCATTTAAATCCGTACAACTAGATGTATATCGCATTAAAATGTGGCTCCAATGTTTCAATGAACAAGTGTGTTATCTTTTTTTTTGTTCATATACACATACTCGTATGTATATATGCAATGTGTTCTCATGTGAACGCCCTCATGTGTATGTGATAAAGCCCCGTAACGTGGTGTATCACAGAACAATTGTATATGTTTATATACTTTTTTCCCTCTCTATATGTAACATGTAATATTTATATAAGAATTCTTAAAAAGTAGAATCAATCGTTTAACGAGCCGTGATGGATGAAAATGAATGGTGATGTAGATAGTAGTAGTAGTAGTAGTAGCAGTAGTAGTAGTAGCAATGCAGGCGCTATAGTGATGCTGCGATAAGGTGACGACGGGTGTCGGGATTTTTTGCTTATGCTCATTTTAACATCTTTGTCATTTGCTTTCGAGAAAAAATTTAAGCGGGCGACGGATGTGCGGACGAAGAGACGTGCGGTGCTGTTGCGCCGTAACAAGGACACGCCAGCGAATTCAAAAGAACGTGCTCGTCTTTATAGTGCCTCTCGACATTTCACTTGAAATCGAACGTATCATACTTTACAGCGACGAGGCTCCGTCGTTTGAACTCGATGGCCTTTCCTCGACGCGGTGGTGAGGATGGTGAACTTTTGGACTCTCCCGCGAGAGTCGCCGATAATTAAAACGTGTGAAGGAGGAGTTTCCTTTGATCTTTTTTTTTATCGCAGGAAAGAAGCTTTACCTAGTGGATGAGTACACGTACGTAATACGACGTCGTATCAACGGCGGGCGGGGCGGTCTCGGGGTTAGGGAGGATAATATAACGAAGCTACGTGAACAAAATGTGTTGTATGGTTGAAAGGGTGACATGGTGGAGGAGGTTCCTCAACAAATGACGAGACGGGGCTGGCCGCCCATTCGAAAGTTATTACACGCATCATGCATAAGACAGGGGAACGCACGAGCGGCACCCCCGTTAGATATAGCGTCGCGGCTTGGAAACTATATCATTATAATTAATTAATCGACGCGCATTTGGGCCGCGTCCCCATTATTTTTTATTCCTCGCGATAATATTGATTGGGTGAGGCGTCGCGTGCTGCTGCTGCTGCTCGCCGGCTGGACTGGCGGGCGACCGCTTTTATTCTCACACATGCTCTCGCCGTGAAAACGGCGCGCGACCATTCGCGAGTCCAGTCGGCGAGGGCGGGCTAACTTTCTCTCTCTTTCTCTCTTTCATTATCGCCCCCCACTGAAAAGTGTCGCACAACAGCTCCCTCAAAGGAGCAGCCAGCCCGGATTGTTAATGGAGACCGGGCCCGATCAATGAATCATGCCGGTAATGGTATTGTGGCGCGCTCGCTTCGCCTCCTCCTCGCTGATCCTGTGCTCGATCAGATAGTGAGCCGTTCTGATCGCATCGGGGTATCCCGTGATCGTGACAATGCGGTTTCTGGTACCGGGGGCGAAGATGCCCTTCTTTGAGATCTGTATGTTCGCGCCGCTCAGGTGCTGTATCTCAATGAGATTCCGACCGCCGGGTCCCAATATTGCTCCCACTATAACCTCTGCAATCTCAATGTCTTTCTTGCCCTCCTTGATGCCGGCGGCGGCGGCTGCGGCGGCGGCGCTCGCCGCGTCCACCTGGCCGGTGCTGGGGCTCTTACTTACGAGTGACAACTGGTTCGTGCCGAGGCCGAACGAGTTGTTGTTGAGGTTTATCGCCGCGGCTGCCGCGGCGGCGGCGCTGCTGTTCTGCCGGAAGGGATCGACGAAGGGCTCGTAGCGGTCGAGCGCGGAGCGTGGCGTGGGCGAGGTGGAGCCGAGGGTGGGCACCGTGCCGATGGGCCCGAAGACGCCGCCGTTGTTGCTCGAGCCGTTGGCCACCGTCGTCTGCGAGTCCATCGCGTTGCCGAGGTACGACATGGACGAGGGCATGCCGATGCCCATGCCGAGGACGTTGTACTTGACGAGGGTGGCCACGGCGGTGAGGATCTCCGTGGCGGCGGGCTCGGTGAAGCCGGTGCTGCGCAGGCTCAGCTTGATGTGCTCGAGCAGCTGGCTCGTCGTGCCGGGCGTCGTGCCCGCCGACAGCGCCGCGCCGAGGTTCAGGTTCAGGCTGAGGCCGGCGCCGTTCAGCAGGCTCACTGCTTGAAAATTTCAACAAATTATAGCGTTAATATCATCTCTATTGGGTACATGTCCTAATAAGCCTCTCTTAACTTCTCGTCAAAATAATATGTCCGTTCGTCAAAGTCTGTAGCATGTTTTTTGTTTTATGATTATGATTTTAGTTTGAAGAAGTAATTTTGAAAAATTCGTCTTCGTGTGCTTATTGATAGCTGTCGTTTATGTAATTACATTTGACATTATAGTTAATACAGCTTTTAGTATTGGTTAATAAAACAAGAATAATCGACCATCAATCGCTGTCGTACGTCAAATTGTCAAAGGAGATGTTACATATTGGGCATAACGCAAATTGAAACATAAATTTAGATTGATCCTGGCATAGAGCTTGTAACGTTGAAATATGTACTTCGTCAATTTAAAATAAAATCCAAATGTGATTTTATTTATAATTAAGTTGTCTTAAACCATTAACTACATTTTATTCGCGAAAATTTTAATCTCTTACTAAAATGAAAATATACCACAGGCAATGACATGATATAACATATTTTAAGTCTGTAGCAATTTACAGTAACACCAAACAGCTGTTCGTTCTGTTATCAAGAGTAATTTAGAAAATAAATCCGAATTTTTATATTGAAAAAAATTTTTGAAATTGATGAAATTCTGATTTAAGATATGGAGATAATTTAAATGAATTAAAAAAAATCTAGATAACGGTATGTAAAGTTATATCGAAGCATAACTAGCGAATATATTACATAAAGAAAATTTCTGGATAAAATGAAAATCTGAATACACTTCGCACACTATTATGCATAGTGACACGCTGGAAATAATTAAGATCTCCGTTCGATACGCCTGCAATATGGCCGCACTAATGAAACGCGCGACACGATGCGTTCAGGAAGTTATCCTTGACATTTCCTGATTATCGATTCCATACATTAATTAGTGCCCGATGCAGCCACGGGCATCATCAACATCATCATCGCTTGACGATAATCAATGTACAGGATAGTTTAGTCGTGTTTAACGACAAAATGGTGGAGAGTCAGGTAGTGAACCGTTTCTGCTGTCCATATCATTTAATTATGCTGTGGTTGTACTTTTTGACATTTTTGTCATCAAACTATACTAATAAAAACTACGTTGCAACTCCGTAGTAGTTTTGATTTCCTTATGAGAAACATAGGTTGTGTGTTATTGCCTCTTATGGTTTTATAATATGCAAGTAATACGTTACTAGAAGATTAAAAACTTGTTTACACTTTCAATCCTGTTTTGCTTATTGCATCATCAAAAAAAAAGCATGAAATCAACCTACCCAATGTTTTTCTAAGATGGAACAAGTGATTGATATCGAGCTTAACCTCTGTAGAACTACAAAGCTTATTGGTAGATACAAAGAAAACATCTTATTCTTTTTTGTATAAATAAAAAACGTTAAAATAATATTTTTAACAAAATGATAATGATTTTATAGAATTTAATAAAAGTAAAAATATTACGATAGGTATTACATAACGTATTACCTAACTACGGAACAAAAACTACTAAGTATAGAAGATGATCAAGAAACATTCTTTAGCAAATGTTTAAGACCCAGAATAAATTTTAAAAAACTGTAAATCAATACACATTTTATAAAAGTAAAAATTCATTTAAAATACTACGTAAATAAAGTAAGAAAAAACAAATTACCAAACTTTATGCACTGTCACGACGCTAATCAAAATAGTTACATATTATATGATAACACTCATTAAGATAACTCAAAACTATTTGATAATTATTTCTTTGAATAAATGTATACGAATTTAAAATATGTTCACGTAAACACGTTAACGCTGCTTAAATTGTTTCCCAACAGTGCCATTATATTTTGTAAATTGTCGTTTTTTTAAAATCATCTTTTATGAAAACTTTATCATGTTATTAGCAACTCCGAATATTATTTTTCCCATTCAACGTATCAGACTTCAGCATATCATTCTACTTCTTATCGTAATCCCCAACCACATTACGTAAGCTGACAAAATATCAAACTTCCAATCCTTCTGTCTACGATTATTAATTCAAATAGTAACTCTCGTCAATATACCTGTATTAATGCCAGCGGTGGATGTATAGGTTGGCGTGGTCGTGGGCGCCTGGGCGTAAGGGCTGCCAGTTGGGTTGTAATTGGCGACCGGACCGCTGACGTCGGCGTAGCTGACGTTGAGGCAGGTGCCGCTCTGAGGATCATCGGCTACCTTAGCCAGTATCATGAGTAGGGCATTACGGTTGTTCTCCTTCTCGCCAATTACGGTGATGCAGCGCTCCTGGAGCGACACATCCTTGGCTTTCTGAGAGATCTGCACGTAGGAGCCAGACTCCTCCTTGATCTGCTTGATGTAATTGCCGGCCTTGCCGATTATCATGCCGGCAGTACTGTTCGGTACCAGGATCTTCACCTGCAGCAGGAGTCGAAGCGAACGTGACGTCAGTATGGTTTTTTCAAGTTTTTAATATTGCGATTTTATATAACAAATGTGCTAAGTGTCGGAATTATATTGATTTTAAAATCATCAATTACGTATGTCTTATAATTATCGGTTGTCCGCATTGCTTAGCTGAATCAACACTTTATATACATTTGTGATTATCAGTATAAAGAGAAACAAGGCAAAATTATTATTGCATATACCTGATAGAATTTCAAATTATAAATCACGTAACAAAATGAAAATTAATTACTGCACTTCACGGTGAAATTTCCAGAATTATTTCATTTGTTAAACAACCTTTGCGAATATTCTATTCCGGGAAAATCATTTTCATTTATACTTCAACGTTTAATCTAAATGTACAAGTACTTCATTTCACTGGTTTGCAATGAATAAAGATGGATAACATCACAGCGATTTAACTCGAATTCTCTTCTATTTTATCTTAATTTTACGAATTGCATGTCATATATAGAAACTCGTTTTTTAACTCAAGCATATTTTCTGTTATTTCCGCGTCGTTTTTGAATTTTGTAGATTTTAAATATACAAACAACAATTTTTTTAATATTTATGAAACATACCTATATCTCCAGTACATTCGTAAATAAATCATTATATTGAAATATATAAAGAAAAACGATCTTTTATTGGCAATCTTTGAATTCTATTTCGTATATATATATATATATATAAAAAGTGATTCTATTCTTGTGATATATTGGACACTGAAATTTCAAACTTCTAAAATACTTTTCACCGGGCATTTTGAACGCCACTTGAAAAGTTATAAATAGCTCAAACGAGTATTATAACTCCAAAGTAATCTAACTTTATTCATTCAGTTTTTCTTATATGTCTTTAAACGCAAGCTGCGCAAATAACAATCACGAAGACCATTACTCTCTCCTTCTCTCGCTCTCTTTTTCTTCTCGCGATTGGGCCAACTAATCTTCTCACCTCTATACGTTCAAGCTCGAAGGAAAAAAAGAAGAAATACGCAGCGCGCGTCTATCAATCTCGCCCAACTCGCGCCACGCAATCCATTCGCTCGCGCGCTCGAAATCGCGAAACGCTTTATTTCTCCACACCATCGGCGTGCAGGATCTAAAAATAAGCGCATCGTCGCCGTCGTCGCGACGCTACTGCTTCTATACTGCCGCCACAACCGTCGCGTTTGCTCTCTCTCTCTCTTACTCTCCCGCTCGCGGGGCTTCGACAATTAAATCGTTCTTTTATATCGATACACGACTATGTGCAAGCGCGTCCGTGACAAATCAAGCGCAATGAAATTGCAGCTTCGATTGACAATGAAATGGCTTCTAGCGATTGTCGCTGCGTGGTTCTTGTTGTTATTCGCCCTTCCTCTCGTATACGGATCTTAAAGGGGAGGAGGTCGCGGCCAAAACTGTGTATGCGCAATGCGCCTTTAGAAAGAGCAAGAGGATGGATGGACCTTTGAGAGTGATTCAGAAAGAGAGAGAGAGAGAAAGAGAGATAGGTCGTGGCGAGAGACCATAGGCGCGCGCAAGCGCGTGTGCGCGAACGGACGAGCGAGCGAGCTAGCTAGCTAGCTGGCTGTCTAACTAGGTCATTGCTAACAAGCCCCGGCTACGTGTGTGTGTGTGTGTGTGTGTGTACGTGCTGCAGCGCGAACGCGAGGCGAGAGCAGGCGAGAGAACGAGCGAACCGAGCTCAAGCTTAATTCGCTATGACTTTTGCATGATAAGGAAAGCCGAGAGCGTCGACGATCCGAGAGCAAACGGAGCTCGCGGGTGCTGCAGGATATTATATATAGAGGTCGTGTTGAAATTGCTGAGAGAGAGAGAGAGAATTTTCGACTTTGAGTTTCTTGCTTTTATTCCTACTCGGGTATATATGGAAAATGCAAAGTTAATCGACAGAGAGCTGGCATTCGAATGATTCATAGGTGATTTAAATTATTGTTTTCGCGATTTTAACGGACGCCTCCGGCAAGAAAATCGCAGCAAAGTACTTCCTGGTATAGCCTTTGAAGTTTTCTTTAAATGCTGACTTTGAGAGTGATTTGTAAGCTTTTGAAATACTCACAATGTCTTTAAATACCTTGAAAATATTATTGAAAGAGATATTTTTTAACGATTGTATGCTGAATAAATAACTTTTCCTTCTTAGTAAGCATAATTTGTTAAATAAGAAAAGATAGAAAATTGTCTTTATTATATAATAAATACAAGGGAAAAAATTGTTTACATTTAAAAATAATTTGTCAAAAGGTCTTGAATGAAATTAAAGAATTTCGAAGGGATTTTAAGAATTTAGCAAAGAAGCTAAAATCGAATAGTTAATTCAAGCTAAAGACATTGGCCTTACTGACTTCTTAAATAAATTCTCATGTAAAATAAATAAGATTTTCTATAATAGGGTTAGCAAAGCAAGGAAAAGTTTACTACATAGCAGAAGTAAAAGTGCGACAAAAAACTGTTTTCGTTGCTTGTAAACTGATATTACAAAGAATGTTTACTTGTTAACGTATTTTTTTTTAATTTACCGTAATCAGATACAATGTAAAAGAATTATGTTATTTATTACTTACACTCTCAAATGGATGAAAACTTTTTTTTCAT
>JAWWEQ010000045.1:6718503-6766002 GCA_035583055.1 Torymus tubicola | reverse complement strand
TAAATGTATTTTAGTTGAGAAATTTGTAATTTTGTAAATTATTGTACATTACTCTGGTTTAATAAATATAAATATAAAATATAAATTCTTGAAAAATGCGGAAATTACGGTATAGTTCACACATTTAAAGTATAGCTTGAAGTTGCGATCGATATTTCAATTTATTTAAAGATTTAATAATCGTGTTTGCTATAACTATATAAAAAATTTCAAAGAAAGATAAATGGACAAATCAAATAAATCGTGAAATTTAAAAATAATTGTACAATCATGCGCATGCATGTAATTTATTCAGAAAATTAATACATCCGGATGGAAATTTTAAAAAGCATATTTCTCGATCCAGTGAATAATACGCGAATTTTAAACGCCAACTGCAACGTGTGAAAAGGAAAACAATTTAAAATGATAATTTTGCGCGTTCGCGCTTTGTTACCCATTTGTGGCGATTTCGCCTTACACGTATACGCAGCGCTATATGTACAAGTCACGAACGCATAATAAACATTTTCTCCATTCACACAACCTGCATATTTTCATATTTATCACACGTTTAACATGCTCTTAACCGCGGCCTATAACGTCCCCATAATTTATTTGCCTTTCAAAACGAGCAAAACGAAATTATAGAAAACTCACCGAGAAAACATTGCGTAAAACGAAATTTGTCGCTCAACTTTAAAAGTCTTTGAAAATTCGGCACATTCAATCTATTCTATAAGTATGTAAAGCCTGAATTCATTCCAACCGAAAAAGTTTCCTCTCCTTATACATTCTTTCTCGTTCTATGTATACATTACTTTTTTCATCACAAGCGCACATACATATATACATACACATCATCAGGACTTCTTTCACTCGAAAAATTTCTCAAGGGAAAAAGAGGAGGCACCTCTGCGCGCATTCGCTCGTAAAGCACATCGGGATTTCGTGTACACAAGCACAAATACACGTGCGGAAACTTCGATTTCCGCCTCCTCGGTGCCGCGAATATCCTTGAACCTTCATTATTCCCGCAGGAGCCACAAACCTTTAGGCGTTTGTATATATATATATATAACACGAGGCCCACGTTCATTTTTAATGCGGCGCGAGAGGGTAGCTTTGCACAATGGCCCGCGTACATGAGCGGCAGGCGCACAAGCGAGTCTGTGCGGAAAAAGGCAAACGCCTGCGGGGAGTTTATGCTGACCCCGTTCTTTCGCGCGTACCGCCACCGTTGTTACCGTCGTTTCACTTCTCTGCCTTTATTGTCGCCTTGAGTCGCGAAGGTGAATACTAAAAGAATCATAGAAGCGACCCGATAGATTGTAGACGCTTTCGATCGCGCTGCCCTTTAATTTTCTCAAAGTATGAGCGGTGGGGGAAAAAGGGTAAGAAAGAAAAAGTTTTCTGGACAATTTCGCGATACAATTGAAGAGGAAGTTTTTTTTCGCTGAGGTACTTTTAGGGTTTTCATGTATTTTTTGGTATGTTTGCTCAAAGAGTAGTTTAAGAACAACAGAAAAAAATGATAAGGGACTCGTTGGCAACTGTCTTGAGTTTTCATCAGTGGGAGTGTTTTTGCGGAATGGTGAGGGAGGGTAAGTAGGCACTGTTTTAATGACAGTGTTATTTTTAATATTCTATATACGTAAATTAATATTAACAAAATATTAATCATATTCGCAAATGAATTATGCTCGTATCAAATAAATTGAAAAACATGAAAGGTTTTACAATTAAAAACAAATTTTTATATCGTATAAAAGAATATAAAGATTGCCTTTTATCGCTATTTTCGGTAATAAAATTTCTTTTACACAAAGTCAACGCATAACAAATTTTCCGTTGTTTTATTATTTTCTTTAGTATTGTTAATATAATAAGTATTATTAAATTTCGGAATCATAAATACACTCCACAATTTATGGACCGTGAACTTGATTGTTTTGTTGCAGAAAAGAGAGCCGCTCGGGTCTCATTAAAATTTGTGCACTACAGCGTAGATGCTCCCGCCGGCAAATAAAAAGATGAAAATGTTTCTTTGAAGTCATTTATATCTACCATTTTTTATAAAAAAAAACTACGTCAATAATATCTCATTAAAATAATCTTCATATGTTAAACTATAAGTTTTTAGAACGCTTTCACTGTAGCATTAGAGTAATATCGATTTCGTAAACGAAAGAACATGTGTGTATAGAGCCGTAAGGGTATAATTAAGTTATTGATTTAACATACTACTCCCATACAATAAAAAAATCTCTTCAAGTTATGCAAGCGCGTTCGCGTCGTATGTATACACTCGCGACGTCAGTGAGGCTTTTCAAGACCATCTATGGAGGCCGATATTCGATTGACGCTATATAATGCGCGTATTTGTTTCCTATAAAACTTATTTCACTATTCTCTCTCTCTCTTTATGTATATATCATAACCGGAAGCACATTGTGAAACTCACACATCGCATTACAATAAAGTCGCATACACATCATTGTAATATTAATATAATAATAAAATTAAAGTAACAGTCAGCGAAGGTGAAGAAAGATAATCGATGTGCAGCGCCTCACATTACAAATGCTTACATCCCCTCTAAGCGATATCTCCCTAACTTGGATAACGAGTTCGAGCGAAAAAGGCTAATTAGTTCACACTCAATTGTCATGTTCACCAAGCTCCCTGTACGAAACTTTTCGCGAACTAATCACGAACTCGTGCTCGCGCACCTCCTGCTTGATTTTCAACCTCGACCGCTACTACTATACATTTCTGCAAACCCATTGGCATACCTAAACGTGCCTGCACTCGAAGTGAAAAGTATACCCGCTAGTTTCGTTCAAGTACACATACACACAAACGAGAACAGCCCTGGTTCACAAAACGAGCTACAATGCACATTCTTTCTATACACAAGTGAACCTTTCGAGGAATCGCCCTTATACTTATACTGCCAGCCTATAAGTACACACGTACGCGCGCTCTGCATTATTTCAGTCAAGTTTATGGCCGCGGTCGATTACATCCCATGTGCGCGCGCGCGCGAGTTCTTGCAAAACAAACTTTCGCGGCTAGTCTCTGCTATATATCCTCCCCCGCGGTTCGCCAAGACAGTCGCGAGCTTCGTCTTCTTCTTATAGTAGCTGTCAGCTGCGCGCTTCGGTCGGATCGCGTGTGCGAAATATAACGTGTATGTGTATGTATATGCGCAACGCCCAACGCGCGATTCTCGTGCGGAATTTTCAATTTTAGCTTGAAGAGAGGACTGATATGAGTTGCTGCTAAAGTGTTGTTCAGTTTGAAAACTTTGGAGAGCACTTTAACGGGCGCACGCGCGCGTAATTTTCGTAGTTGTCGCGGCGGCGGTTGTATAGCTGCTTGTGTATAGCTTTTTGGTTGGGTGCGGATATATTGGTGTAGTTGGTTTCGTTATTAATATCTGTAGTGGTATACTTTTGAAGCAACATGAATACGCATATAATCGAAGTGAAACCGATGGATTATCGGAAGTATAAGAAGCGTACCGTCAAGACTGTCCGCATAAAAGTCACGTAAGTGATTGCTAGATAATTTCATAGGCAAAGTTGAGAGTATGTGCACAGTGCGGCGTTTGCTACAACCGTTTACATACACGGTTATCGGTGGCATTTTTTTTACGAATATTTTTATACAAGGAAATCACACACGTTTTGAACGACATAATAATAATAATAATTCCATTGCAGATGTTATAGTTGAGCGTTAGCACATACTTCAAACGATCGTGTGGCTATATTTAGTACCATCACATGCATGCATTTTTTATTCGCGTATAATTAAATTTATAGCTCGAGATACTCAAGCGCACTTCAATATTCATATAAACGACATATTTTCCCGCGGCTCGATCGGCCAATGTCAACATTCAAATCGCGCTTCATAGTGTATATACGTTCAACGGGCATATCTTATTCCTGATCGTGTCGAGAAACAGGAAACGCGCCGTGAATCAACCTGACGCGTTATAAAATACAGCTTTACGAACTTTTCGTCGCTGCATGCTCTGTACCAGTGCCATTTAAGTCGAACGTTGAAGAAATGTTTATGTGTATATGTAACGCGGGTCGCGCCTTATTTTAACCGATGTATCCTTCCTCCCCGTTAAAGTTTGCGTTTGTGGTTACCTATATATATGTATATATACTAGCACGCCGATAGCAATTCAATTTGAATGTGGGCGGTGGTGGTGGCTGCTTCTGCGAGAGCATCGCGTGACATAATCACGCTGCTTAAGATTCCTTTCGTGCGCGATCGATCCTTCCGATTAGAGAGCAAAATTTATCCGAGTAGCTACGCGCATTATCTAATCTCGGACTAAACTGTCAGAAGCAATCATTGGTGTCTATATTATTTTTTCGTTTCTGAGACTTACTTAATATACGGATTGTCATGACTAAAAGGACTTTTGCAAGCTTGTAATTTAATTAATTACGTCAGTGTGTTGTATTATTTTTACTTTTACCTAAACATACATACGTAAATAAATTATTTAAAAAATTTATAATTATATTATTTGATATTATATTGTTATAAATAATTAATTGAAATAAAAATCCGCTCTAAAGTTTTTAATGTACTATAAGTGAAACAAACATATATAATGTTCTAGCTGTATAAATAGGAGATGTTATCATGCAGTTTGTGCTAGGAAAAACAATAACGTTCAATAATTCAAGAGCAATTAATTATTTTAAAAAGTAGGCGTGCGTTATCTTTTATACCTCCCTAAATTACTTTTATCGATTCACAACCAGTTTTCTTTATTTCCACAACAAGAGTCGAGAGAGAAAAATAATTCTCTAGTCTGGAAACCATTTCTCTAGGACTAGAAAGCGGTTTTGTTACCCACCTACACACTTATACACACACATACACACACACACACACGCTCGTAACCGACAAAATGCTCAAGTTTATCTCCCTTATCGGCTACCTCCCAGCGTGGGTTCCCTTAAAAAGCTTTTCCTACGCCGCGCCATATATAGAGTAGACCATCTCTACCTCGAGTCTAATGTCCGGAGAACTTCCCGGGTCTTAAGCGAAGTTAGGAAAGCACGCATTGGGTGTCTTGCGGGCATGTGTGCACGGCTACGTTAAGAGCAGGTATATATCCGAAAGGTCGACGAGATGGGAGTAGAAAGGAAAAGATATATCAAACTTGACCACGTGTGGCGATTCTATTTTTCTTTTGATGATCTTCTATTTCCTGATTTCGTGTAGTTGTATAGCAACGTTTTAGTCATAGTCTCTTTTATTTCAGGTCAATATAATCAGAATTACTGAAAGTATTTTCTCTAAATTTGAATTAGTGAAATTCACTGATAATTCGTTATAAGTATACGAAATTCACTACGATTTCAGTTGATTTTTACCTTTATTGATGATCATTACAGTTGACGTAATAAACTTATTGTTTGTATAATTTTCAGTCAATTTCATTGATTATCTAAATTTGTCCTATAGTAAACATTTTTATTTGATTTTTTAAAAATATATGTAGAGCATATACAATGAGAAATTTTTTGCTCTTATAATAACAATTACCATATTAAATACAATTCAGATAACTATTTTTCTATCATCTATAAATCACTTATCCTGTTAATTAATTTTCCATCTAGATCGTATAAATTTCAGAACAATCCACTCCGTCTCCTCACTTCTTTTACGACTACACTTCTCTTACGTTATAAATACGACGCGATACTTCAACTTCCACGAGATATTGAGTAACATCAAATAAAGTCGCTTTCAATGAGCCGGCTCGCTCAGATAACGCGCCATAAAACTCCATTTAAAGGCAGCATCAGCACTTTATCACCTGGCGCGGCTTTACGCGGTCCGGGCGCACACAGGCGCACAGTTTGCGCAACTTTTTCGGCACATTCCAATGAAGCCGTCATCGGTCGATCGACAACGGCTTTCACTTCGGGCATGTGCCGATCTGGTTTACTTGCTCCTTTGCCATTTAGCCGGGAATCCGGCCGAGAACACACGTACATACATATATATACACAGACACCCTGACACCTGCTTCGATGATCCGCATACGTATATACATGTGCGCACGCGATCGCCTCGAGAGTTGACAAATGACAGGTCTAGAGGGCCGTTTAAGGCTAAGGAGAAACGCGTCGTTGTCGTTGTAGTAGTCGGAAAGACCTGTTGTTGCAACCCAAGCTGCACGCGTAAATGAAGACCTCGTCGCCGTCGTCCTGAGGCTGTCCCTCACTCGATCGCACAAGGGTTATTTGCATAGATAGCAGTAAGCGTAGCTCGTGGCGCTAAAGCGACGACGTAGTTTGCATAATGCTTCGATGATTGGCCAGCGATTCGACGGGATAGGTAGGCGGTTGAGGGAGAAAAATTAAAGGCTCGAAGGGGACGGAGGAAATGACGAGGTGCTTTATTAGAGGAAGGAAAGGTGGTGGGTGAGAGCTTTCGAAGCCTCGAGAGGTTCGATTTGTAAGCTTACGCGAGGAGATGATTTGATGGTGCTTGTCTGGACTTTGATTGAGAAGTATGTGGGATAATAATAGTCAGTTGATTATCGAGTAATTGAAATTTAATTGGTATAATTACTGATGGGTTTTTAATTGAACAGTTATAGATAATTCTTTTGTTAGGAACATTATTACCAATAGTGTTAGTATAAAATGAATACTTTTATTACGGAATATGCTAATCTTTTATTCCATCTCTTATATGTATTATTAATTACTTAACAATAAAATTGTTCTGCTCATGACCATCACTTTTTGGGTCAATAACACGCTGCATACCTTTTCGATCCACTGCTATAGACAATTCCTATCATAACCATGAACTGTATTCTAATGTCATCGGATTCTTTACATACATTTAAGCTGTACTTCAAGTCTGTGATTAATCTAATAAAGATAGAGTTATAAATACACTTTTTCTGAACTTTATTACGCGTTATTATATATTATGAAACATAAACAAAATTAACCATGTACATAGATTTTAATATTACTATTATATACGTTTACACAAGGAATCATTTTTAAATATGTATGTTAAAAAAATGTTTTTCTTATTCTAAATAAAGTGCTTCGATTAAAGACATGAATATTTCAAAAGGACTATCATTGTATTGTTCACATCATCGATTAAAATAACTAACTTAATTTTTGCTAATTTTGTCAATCTTTATTTCCATCTAAAAAAAAAAAAAAAAAAAAAAAATAGTAGTTACACATCTAATCCTTATTTAGTAGCATGTTATGACGTACACGTATACTCTAAGAATAAGTCGATTAATAATGGTTAAAGCATTATCAATTCAATCAATTTCAATCATGTGAATACTAAATTCATGTTGTTATAAACATCTTTCTGTATATCGATTAGTTTTGTATCAATTGTTAATAGTTCTGTAATAAAACTAATAAAATAATATATATCAAATAAATATTCAATTTAACATTATATTTTATTTAATAATTGTTATATTTTTATCGATTTTAAACATACAAATCTTTTTAAAAAATAATCTAAACAACAATAAATCATAACATCAATACAGTATTTGTCATATATATGACAGTTTTTTAATTTAAATTTGAAATTTAATACTAGTAAAAAATTAAATATTGTATGGTAAAATATGCCGCCGAATAAACTATAATAACAAACATAATACTACGTTTTTCATAATTAAATTTATCTGCTTGCAAATGTTCAATTTCTTTTGTCGAGCGAAGCATATCACAATGATGCATCGTTTCTCCAATTTTCCCTCGTATTTACAGTATCAGTAGTTCACATCTGCAGCATGCTCTACGAATTCTCATCTACAACAGAAATAAGCAATAGAAATAGCGCATTAAAAAAGAAAAAAAAAACAAATGGTAAATCGTTTACTCAAAAAAAATACTCCTCAAGCGTAAAAAATAAACAATAACTATGCAAATACAGAGACGGCTCGCATGATGAATTCACCTCGCGTGTGCTTTATATATACGGGAGTCGTTCGAAAAATCCGTAATTTTCATTTTCGCATGTATGTGGGCTAACTGCCGTATATACACATACGCTCCTCCCTTAACGACTCCTTCCACTCAATTTCCCACTCGCACGGCTATAGCACAGATCATTCCGATTCCGTCTATACCATCCGTATATGCACCCGAGATCTTACCCCGCACGGTACACACATATATACATACCAAACCAAACCACGCGATCGTTTTCTCCGCGTTCAGCGTATACACACACACACAATCAGTATACCACCACCATAGCACCACCTGTAGAAACGAGGCCGTGCGATAAGCCTTGTGTGTATCACGTTCGAAACGCGACTGCTCCAGCTCAACTCTACTATACAGCCCTCTTATCGCACTTTCGCTAAGGATCAGCACACGAAGGCGAAGGGAGTAAAAGAAAAGAGGAAAAAAGAAAAAAATAAAACGAGAGACCAGCAAGCGCGACGCGAATCGCGCTTGCGAATGCTCGCGTCGCCAGTAAGCATGCAAATATATACTGCACCTCTCGCGTGTCGCACTCGGCGGCTATACGTCGTTTCCGCTCTCGTGCGTTTTCGTTTTCGACGCGCGTGTAAGGCGCGAGTGAGAGTAGTAGTGGTAGTAGTAGGGTATATAGTTACTGACCCAATTAGTCGACGACGGGCGTTTCTTGGCTCTTGCATATACAGTGCGTTCCGAGAGGATACCACCTGCGGTGTCATGCGCTTATAGCACGCGTTCTGTGATGCAAGTCGGAAGTGCGATGCGCGTTTTCCGGCACATATCCAGCTGGGTGGGTGTGCATAAGTCGCGTTGTGGACTGCAGCTTGAGCATTCGCGCTCAAATTAACGATGTGAGTAGCGCGCGTTGTTGTACGTGCCGAGAATTCGGCCGATCGGTGATTAGCGCAGCTGTATAGGGTGATCGATTTATGGCTTCGAGTGTATTTAAGTATAGTAAGAGTTGGTTTCGCGAATTCTCAATGTCAAGAAGAGTAAAAGTTAAGTGGGTTTTCGTGAGTTGTATCCGTTTTTTTTAACGATAGCAAATTTCAAGGAAGTTAGGTAGGCGCTGATTGAAAAGCTATATAGTTATAGAGATGGCGTTGGCCTTGTTGGCTTTGTGTTCGGTAGGTATTAAAAGTGTTTGTATATAACGTAGTCGATAGAATTGAAAGTATCTATACCAACGATGTAAATTTTCAATTTGGAATGGTGTAGTTTTCCATTTTTCAGAATGAATTGTATTTTTTTGTAAGAAGAATCTGTGCTAAATTGTTCAGGAAATCAGAGCTGCGAATCTTATAGTAATTTATTAATTATATACTATATTATAAATTATTATAGTAATTATAATAATTTTTGTTTAAATTTAAACAGCGTTATCTTAATATTTTTCATTTTGAATAAAAAAAGGTAAAAATATGATACTTTTGTAGTTTTATCTTTTTTTTTTAAAAAATCAACAGAAAAGTTTTTTGAAAATTTTAATAAAATAATAAATTATCATTGGTATTTCTTCCTTTAGTAACGAATATTTTCATTTTTAATAAAGCTAATTCCATTTATTATTTTTTGTAAAAGTAAAATTGTATATTTTCACGTTCACCGTGCTACGAACTTTTTTTGCATTAAAAAAAGAATGCAGTTTGATTAACAAAAGCTCTCTAGACTAAAACATCACTTTCAAAAGCTGCAGTTTTTTTTTTATACAAAGGCTCTAGATGTAACAAGCCTTCATCTATCGCAAGGCTTTACAATGAACTTTGAATTTCCGAGCTCTGCAAAATCTCAATCTGTCTATTGATTGAATTCTTTGTCTATTTTAAAGTATTATTATTCTGTGTTAAAATTGCTACGAAAAATTATCCAATAAATTTGTATTATTACAAAATAATAAAAAAAAATATATATCTCACTTTATACAATACAAAACATTTTCTCCAACATTTCAAATCTTAATAACTTTGAGCTATAATAATTAATTAAAAAAAATATATTACATTTCTAAAAAGCAATTAACATACAAATTCATGCAATCTGCTACCACTGAATCTACATCTATCATAACTATCATCTGATCCATCTCCTACATTACCGTGAGAATTAAGCTCGAAACAACATCTTCGCCCCCGAATTTCTACAACCCTCGCGCATACAAACCCGTAAGGATAAGCATCTCGCATCCCCGATTACCCACTTCTCGCATCACGCCATTGGCAAATCCCCCAGGCGATACACGGAAAAGTCCGTGCGCGCTCACAAAGTGTGACTGAACTCTATTCGTCTAACCTAACGGATTGCGAGTAGCAAAACCTATAGCGTATATATATATATATATATATGTATACCCTATCCATTATCGCCATTGCCCGCGTTCGTCTAAAGACGCGTTCGTGATCGGTATGCCGATCGGGTACCGCGCCGCGGCTTACTACTCGCGTGCGCCCGATTATTGCCTCGCGATAAGCTCGACGTGCTCTAACAGTTCCATTGGCTTAATTGCGCACGCGCGTGCGCGGGTGGGTGGTTGATTTCTTTATGTATATACATATATATACGGATACTGTATTTCATGGAATTTTTTTTCGTTATATTGCGCGCGGAGAGCAACAGGGAAGAGTTTAATTAGCGCGAGGGAAAAAGTTTAATTAACACGAAGAGAATTGTTGTGCCTTTTTTTGTCGGTTGTCCTTGTTCATGACTGCTGCGCATGGCGGATGCCCTTCCCTCGTTCGGTTGTTTGCTGGCGGTTTGCTGTGATATCGCGTGGGGGGTGAATTTACGGATTTCGCGGGGATGAATGTCAGTGTCGATGTTCGTTAGAGCTGTGTTATTAGTTCGTTATGATATAGCATGATAACATCGTCGTTGGTTTCGTCTAACTGAGAATTTCGTACGCGCTTGAATTTAGGTAAAGAATTGTTTAATAAATCATTTGATTGTGCTGGATTACATAATTTTAAAAATTATTGATTTGAGGTACTATCATAACGCATTTAAGATTCTTAACATTTTAGAATACAATAATGCAATAACTAAAATTTAGTTTCGCAACAAAATACTAAATAAAATAAATAGCTGACCTTATTTTGGAATACATATTACCGGAAATGTCGGAGTTATTAAATTTTAACTTGACATTATCCAATAAACAACCTAATACCACGTCCCAGCATTAATTACAAAAGCACACGTTGCCGTGCAAACTACAGTAATTAATCATTCTTGCATCTTAACAGACCAGTGATTCATAAAGAGTTAATGACCCTACCAGCGAACCCGTCTCAAATACACACCTCCGCCACGGTAATCAGTGTTGCGGTAACAACGTGTTTCTTTACCGCGACTACGGAAACATCTAATCTCTCGTTCGCTGCGAAAAACCACGTGCACTTCTATACATATATATACATACACGACTGAAACTGGAAACATCGGCAAAGAGTCATAGATCTTTGGCGATTATAGCAATTAATTTGGAATTACAAGCCGCGCGAGACTCACCGGTGTTACACTGAAATCGAGCGGCTCACGATTGCGCGCGCGCGCAAGCAACTCTTGCCAAGGCGATAAAGCGGTTATCCTTTAGAAAGTTCGACCATTCCGGCCGTCTAGCGTGGGATTATGCAATAACGAGGAAATAATAGCGGCGCGCCGGGCTATTGTCGCGTGCTCACAGGCTGGATCGACTTTTAATTAACGCCTCGAATGCTCTCGCACACATAGAGGAATTGAAAATTTGCCCCACTATGGTTGCATGCTGCTGCTTTGCATTTCGTTGGGAAATAATCGTATAGTAGTATTGCGAAATTTCGGAAGATTGCGGTTGAGAGGTTGGAGAAATAACTTGGTTTTGAACTTGGAAAGAATTTCTTTTTTTAGTTTTTACCGACATGCTTTTAGGTTAGAAGCTTTAAATTTTTTTATACTTTAATTTATATACAGATATTAGGTACAGATACAAAGTGTAGCTTTTCTTCAAAGTAAAGGGTTGCAAATTTTTTTATAGCTGAGATTCTATTTATTTTTAGAAGTATCGACCTTTTATTTTCTATCGCGGTTATTCTTTTTAAAATTTTAAGAAACTATTTTGATAAACAAAATCATATCTGTTTTATAATTTGATAATATGTTTTGTATAATAACACGCGAGATTATTTTAACGTTATAATTGGTATGGCGGTGAAAACACTTTAATAAAAACAAGCTATAAAGAAATACAATAAGTAAAGATTATTGATTACTATCCTTATAAAAATTAATGAAGATTACTACGTAATAGTACTATAGAAAAACATCGTATGGAATATAACTTATCTATTAAAAAATAATAATCTTTTTTTTTAGATACACGAACATAGTATAATACTATACTAAAAGAGAATAGAAACAGATTTGTTGTATGTTAAATTTACAAAACTTTAATGGCGGTAGAAGTTGTGCAAGGGCACGAACTTTGAAGCGCATGGATACCGTATACGCAACCTCTCATCTTCGTCCCTCCGTGTCTCGGAATAATGGTCTCGCGAGCGCCTTTGCGTCGTGTCCATATATTACAGAACAAAAGTTGGCTTCTTGTTTGCATTCGGGAGTTTTCTTACATTTATGTGCGTGTGCGTGTGTGCGCGAGCCACTTCACAACGGGATGACGAAAATTCCTTTCGCTTCTCGCCAATGAATGGAGAACCGGCGAGTGGGCCGGCTGTTTTGCTTTGAAAATATTCCTATTGGAATTCGTAACTGTTACAAATACAATAACGAAGAAAGGAGAGCCTGCGTGCAATAAATGGTTCTGCATTCGGTACCTCTTGAACTTTTACTTTTTAAAAATACAATATTTTTTCCCTTCATTTTTACACCTTGTGACTGTTGCATAATTTTTTATAGTATCGCCTTAAATAGCGTAGTAAGATATTTATTAAGTTATATATAATTTGCAGCTGTCTTTTATTTTTGTCCGTAAATTGACTTTTAATACCATACAAAGTCGTTATTATAAGTTGAAAAATTTTCTTCGAATAAGGTCCCACAAATATTTTATTTGATCATTTTTTTTCTCACACTTATTAAATTCTTGAAATAATAGGCGGTCATATAAGAAGAAATTCCTTTATTCGCTGCATTTTATCACTGTCATTTCAAATGTTATCAACTAATAAACGTATTTTCTTTTATTAAATAAGAACGGGATATAAATTCATGTATTTTTCAAAATATAAATTACATTTATAATACATTTCACGCTATAGTCTTACTTTTTATTTTAATAAAAAGTTTAATTATGACAATTTCACACTTCACTGTTCGCGTTGCCCCTAATCAGATTTTCGCTCGGATAAATGAAATCGCCGCAACTGTACGTGCGACTAAAAGAAAGCAAAAATTTCGTCTACCCCAACCGCAACCGCATCGGCCAGACAGAAAAGCTCTTTATACACATATATAGCCATATCTACCCACACAACTACATATTCGCGCACAGACGCTTCTAAAAACGAGAAAAATGAGTATCTATAGCTTCCTAGCACTGCACCGCAGTCTGCACATATACATATATACATGTAGGTATATGAATTCATTGTGATGCTCTGGGCGCGCGAGCGTTCAAATTTACCTCTGGGATAGATTTTTTCCCTCTCCCCGAAAAGGCTGCGACGTGGCATACGAGCTGTAGGTATATAGGTATACACGTGTGAGTATGTGTCTGTGTCTGCTGTGACTCCGCGAAAGCTCGGAGAATAAAGAAAAATCGTCGCTTTCAGAGGCGGCGTCGGCGTTCGTGAACTAGATTGTGCGCAAGGATGCTCGCGCGCCAGCACTCTTTTTAGGTTGAGAATCTTGCCGCGTAATGGCGCTCCTTAGCGGGCTTTAATTCGACGGAATTTTCAGACGTTATAAACGACTTGGTGTGGGAATTGATTGGCCGTTACTTTTTCGAAACCAGTGCGAAATTATGATGATGTAATTTTACCGTTCGCTTTTGTAGATTGAGAACCTGCTGAAACGGTTTCAGTTTATTTACGTCGTCACCAATTTATTTATCCCAAATTCAATAAATTTTATTCGATCATGTCGATAGTTTCAAAAATAGTGCAATTTTTTAAAAGTTTTAATTAAACCTCTTGTTTCATTAGTAACTAAATTGATTCTTCAGTAAAAGAGGTATATGTAAGAGTGCACTTGAATGAGAGATAATAGATACGCGAATGGCCAGAACAGGCAGGCTTCCAAAAGCTTTCTTATTCTTATAATGCTAACGTCGGCTGGTACATCGCCAAGTTCACCGTGTCATGAAATACTAAAAAAAAATATTACTGGAACAGTTATATAAAACATTTTCAAGTTCGTGAAATGTTTAAATTCTTTACTTATAATTTGATTTAAAGTCTTCTACATTTGACAGATTTTAATATATATTTGGATGATTACATATTAATAAAATTTTACTTTTTCACTTACATTTAATATAACTTGTAGAATCTGATAACTGTATGTATTATGACCTGCTTCAGAAAAAGCATGTAACTGTGCAGTAAAAATAAAACTCACTCTTATGAAAGTGAAAAAAAGTTTTTCTATATTACATCAATTACTGTATATACTGTGGAGAAATCAAGCATCAATTACGTAATAACCTCGTGCTCTTTATTCCACTTTTACAATCTTTTGATATAATTAAAATATCGCAGGGCACGCTACAGTTCTTTCTCGAGTATTTATTCATTTTACATAATCATTATGCTAAAGAATTAAATAGACTGATAAACTAAAATATGTTCAAGATTAATATATTTGTTTACAACTAACGAGTCTGATTTTTTCATTGATATGTAAAGTTTATTTTCTCCTTACGCGTTATTTTTACACATGAATTTTAAGCCGATATATCTGTTTGAAATAGTAAGCATTACGAAGCTGGAAGCATATACTTTATTCAAATGCAAATTGTTTTTTACTGAAATAACAATGTTATAGAGTTTTACAGTCACTGACCGTACTTGTAAAGAAATAGCTTTCTTGAAATTCTACTTTTACAGTAGGTATGTAATAAAAAAAAATTACAGTACAATAATTTAAACTACAATTACAATAATTTATACTAAATCAAATCAGTGAATTTATTCGCGCTTTGAAATTTACATTGAATTTCTAACATTTACGCTTTATTTTTTCATATTTATAATTGATTCAGTATGAGTATCTCAAAATTTTCAGAAATAACCTTTCTAATAATAAATCCAGCAACTATTACAGTCGCGAAAATCTCCACCGCGGTTGCTCGTTGAAATTTGAAAAATTGCCTCGTTCCCGACTAAAACCTAGCTCTTATGAAAAGAGAGAACAAGTCTAACATCAAGCGCGACGACTAATTTCGCAGCCTTTCCCTCGTACATCCCTATTCATTTTCACGTCGCGCTCGCCTCGGGCTCTTTTTGTTTCTCTCTTTCTCTTTTTCCTCGTCTCATGCCGTCGTTCTTCCAGACGTGTATACGTGCGCTCCTCCTACGCAAACGCGTGCCTTTGGATTTTTCAACTTCTCCGTCCAGACGCACGAGCAGGCTTTTCCTTTTTCAAGGTGTCGATGAAATTAGTACGCTGGTGAGTTTCGAAGCGCGCGCATGCGATATATATGTGTGTGCGATTGGTGAGTGTTTGTTTTTCTCGCGGCTATTTATCGTGGTACGCGCGTGTTGCGGAGCAGTGTGATATAATAATAAACATACACGTAGTCTTGTGAAAGTATAAAAGGACGTGGGTACGAAAGAATTGAAGAATTTATGAAAATTTATGAATAATATAGGTATATATAGGAGAGACGGCGCTAAAGGTTTGTGCAAGTTTTCCATTGGGGAATCGAATTTATGTATGAATTCGTTATAAACCAGAAATATAAATCTCTAGAGTATAGCTTGTTGCAAAACATTATCATTAGTTTGCGTATAAGAATAATCGATTATGTATATATTTGAATGTGGAGCAACAGTGGATATAAATATATACAAAATACTATTGGATTGGACATGAATTTTTGATATTATATACACGCAGAAATGAACCAGTTGTACTTTCATTTAGTATGAATTAAGATTTCTATGTTTAACTTTGCTCGTTGCTCTATAATCCAATTATCTTTTATTGATATATACTGGTTTATCTCCTGTTGAAATGCAAATTTAATAATATATTTATTAAAGATAATTTGCGGTGTAACTACCTAAAAGTGAATTATTTATATTTCGGTATGAAGTCTCCTCACTATCTCTTTGAGTTATTCAAAAGGCCACGTCCACGATTAAATTGCATTAAAATTTTACGAAATCCCTTAATTTACTGGAACAGGTGAATTCTCCAAAGAAGATAAATTATTAAGTTAAACTAAAAGCAAACTTCGAATGTATTCTATTTAGCCTTTTATACCATAACAAATGTCACAAAGTTTCTGTATATATATGAAATAATAGATGCTAGCTTCAATCCTAACGTGAAATAAACACAGAGTAAATAAACAGATCCCATTTCTCGGAAATTCAACCCACCAAGTGCGTGATCCGTTTGTATAGCGACGCATTAATTGATGTTTCGAGTTAAAAAATAATAATTAATTAAAAATGTTCGATATTAAAGTACATTAGTGAAATTAGTAGCTTGCGTTGCGTGTATTTCATTTTTCATCGATCGACCGAAGCGATAGTGAATGAGTCCAAGTTCATTTAACCTTTTGAGGAAACGCTCTTAATTTTTTTGTTTAGCGTGACAGATGCAATTTCACAACTTAATTTTTTCGTCCCACTTTCCCGCCCATTCGCGAGATATGCATTGTTAAATATTGCACTGAATTTAACGCGAGTAGTTTGTCACGAATAGACAAAAGTAGAATAAAAACGGTATAAAAGTACACTGTGCAATTCTATTTTTAAAACATTCTATTTAAGGAATTCCTCGATACCTCGTCTTCAAATAACTTATTACTCGTATTAGGCACCGATTAACTGAAATCCATTCAATACGTTAACAAATAAACGTATAGTGTAAAATTAAATTAATTATTTCGACGTACAATTGAATATTAACGAATATCTTTCGTATAACAATAATTCTGTAACAATCAAATAATATGATAAGACAATTTATTACAAATTTCATTTTGACGCTATTACATTTTTTTAACGAAAAAAAATCTCGAAAGTACGAAAACGAAACAACCATTTATCACGATAAAACAAACTCACTAATAAGCATTCGATAAATTTACGATCCACCGTACCAAAACATCAAAGTACAAATCATACAAAAGCCAATCTCGAAAAAAAAATTCGCGAATCGTCAAAATAGAACGCAAGAAAGAATAAATACTCTCCGAACCAGCACTTAGCAAGCACGTGTTAACTATTACTACGGCTACTACTCTCGATTGTCGTCTCGATGGCAAGGCTCTGTATAGGCAAATGCGGGAGGTTCTCCTCATCCACGTAATAACTGATAAGAACGACACTTGGCTGTTCCGGCCTTTGCTCAGGTCTACTATACTGCAGGTAGGAGCAATCGTTATATGGCCTGTGCCGGCTTAGTGCTCCGATCAATTCTCTATCCTTCTCAGCGACGTGTCTCAAATGCCGGGCGAATGTCTCGAATTGAACAGGCGTTAGGGGTGCTAGGAGTGCGCGCAAACGTGGCCCGACTACTTCGCCGAGCAGCCGATAGAACTTGAGACTACGGAAGCGCATGCCGTAGACGCTCACGGTGTGCAGTCGAGAGCAGCGCTCGAGGATGCGCGTGAGATAGGTAGAGCACAGGTACTGGCTTCGTGATGAGTCTGCGTTTGGTGAGAGAAAGAGAGAGAATAATTTAGGGTGGGTTTATTATTCATGGAATTGCACGGCCTCGTTGGCATGCGAAGTCAATTCATTTTGTATTGATGTGCTGGTTAACCTTTGCTTTTGAACTATCTTATTATTAATTTGGGCTTATAATCAACTTGTTATTTGAAGATCTTTAATACTAGTACTAGTTATTATTTTGATATTTAAGCAGACATCATTCTGTGAATTATATCTTCTATTCAAATATGTTTATTTACCGACATCGTTTAATTTATCATTATGTTTTTTTTAATACATAAAATTTTATTTTAGGAAAACCACTGAGCAAAATTAACGCATAAGTATAATTCTGTTCAGTGTTTTTTTAATAATAAAGTGCAACTTTTTAGTATTTACCTGTAAAATTAAATATGTACAGCTCTTCCAAATTTTTGTTTGACAACGATATTTGCCTTAAAATAGAATCGCAGTCGGTTCTGCTATTAATATTAATTTTTTTCAATAGTGGCATCCTCTTCAAATCATTGATTATGTCAGCCGTAGACATTTCATTGTCTGATACCTGTAAATGGTATAGTAACACATAACTTGTGATTTAATTCATAATTACGCATTACTTATTAGCGAGGTATATTTATATAAATTGAGAAATTTATACAAATTGCCGTAATAGCTCTAAACATGTTTTCTACCGTTGTATAAGAATAATTAAAGTTCATAAAACTAATGCTTTATATAAGAAGCAATTATATATTTAAGTTCTGTAGCGTTATTAGTACGTGCATAATATAAATAAGTGAAAATGCATCTTCATAACAGTAGAAATAGAAGTAAAAGTGAAATTTAACGAAAAAAAATATGAATCTGAATAGACCATTATTACTGAATACAAATATAGACAAAACGGCAAACGCTACTCATACCCTATCGCGCAAAGAACAATAAAATCGCATTGAGCATTAACCTCGTAGTCCTTCCACAAGATCGGGTCACGTAGAATATCGGAGAAATACCTCGACACCTTTCTCATCGCATAGAGATCCTGAACACCGAGGAACGCGAGTATCACAAGGTGAATCTCACTCGGCAATGACATAAGCCCGGGTCCACATCCCATCGGCTCATCGCAATCCTCTAACTTCACGCGTCTCTTCCTTTTACGTTGCTTCACCTGCTGACGCTGCTGTAACCAACGGATTCGTCTCCTGGCCACGCTACGCGTTACTATCGTGTAGGTGTACTCATCAGGCTCGTTGCCGTTGTCACTCTCGCTCTCGCAGCTCGACTCCATTGCAGCTCATTGCGCGGCATCAAGCATATTTTTTTTCTGCTCACCCGCCACCTCGTGGGTTCGTGCTGATTCTTATATATTGGAAAAGTCTTCCTTTTGTTATTGTCGTTGATTTTGTTATACCAGCTGATTTGGAAATGGTTGGGAGGGTCTATTGCGGTTAGTCGGGACGTGATAACGACGGGAAATTTTGAGACGGCCAGGGCAGCGCGCGTCTACGCTTTCAGGTTGTTTTCGTGTATATGCGGGGGGAACGAGGGAGTCGCGACTGACAGCCGCGTGAATTTTGCCGCGAGTCGTCGGTGTTCGCGGAAGCACGTGTTATATATATGCCTGGTATATAAGGTGCGAATGAAGAAGTTGAACGGTTCTTAATTGTGGTTGATGGCTTTTTTATGCGGTTGAAAAATTTTAAATTATAATTGGAAAAAGGACATGAAGATATAAAATTTATTGTTTTTTTTCTTTATCTCGGACTAAAATTGAAAAACATGTGACCCTAAATATATTTCACTTTCTTGTACGTATTTACTTTATTTACAGTCCCCAGCAAATTTATTAAAAAAAACTTGAATCAGTTCACGCACTTAACAAACCGGAATAATTATTCTCATATATTAATATTTTTTTAATCGTTTCTTTACAAAGACAACGATAAAAATTTTATTCTCTCTTGCACATTTGTTTGCGAGTTATTTCTCCCTGCACTGAAACATTTATCTAGATAGCTCTGCTGGAAGTAACAAACGGCAATTCTACAAAGTTGACTGGCGTGGAAGAAAAAAAAATGCTCGGTACAGCTGTGAATATGAGAGCGTTTTCCCTGCATAAATGCGAGTCGGAGCGTATCCTCTTTAAAATTCAAATTTCGCGCTTTTTCTTTGTAGCGTTCGCATCACGAAGAAGCAAGGTTGTATACATATACTTGCGCGCTTACTGTAGCAGATATATATACACGACATCACTCAACTTTCATGGAGAAACGCTTTTTTTGCCTTTCCGGAACACGCGACGCGTACTTTATAAACGCCCGAGCCGATGAGCCGTAATCCTTCGATATCCTCGGAGTTCATTGTTCGCGCTAAACTCGATCGCGTCGTTCACGCACGAACGCCAACGCCGTACTATACTTCCTCATTTGCACGCTAAGAAAATCTTAATTCAAAAGGTATCGATGAAAAATTTATGCTTTGACGATATTAGATTAATTTAGTGTGCCTATAACGTTTAGCATATAAAAAAATCTTTGTTTTGCTTTCCATATTATATGTAGAAGGTTATTGTTAATAATTTTTAACCTGTAATTATAAGCGGTTAAAAAATAAAAAAAAAGTATACAAATAAACAAGTATTTATTTTCGAAACTCTTACAACAAAAGACCATTTTTGAAAATTTAACAATCTATCTACCGTACAACAGATATTCACGAGAAAAAAAAACTACGCGATCCAATAAAAAAACTAAGACTATAAAAGCGAACGAACAACGCTCTTTTCCAAGACACGGCGTAGCGAATTCCTGCAAAAAGCAGCAGAGCAATTTTCTTGTTTCACCGTGCCGCTTAATCTCCCCTAAGCATTCGGTTAAATGTACCAAGAATTTACAATAAAGCCGCGTTGGCCGCCCATCCACTTACAGTTCACTTTTATATATACCGCGCGTATCTACACTACGTATATATATATATCTATATATATATATCAATCTTGTACGAAAAAAAACGGCGCTGGCAAAGGTACCGTAACTATATACATCGGCAGCAACAGAGCGGGTCTTTTTTCGCCTAGCCACGTGAATTCCGAACATAGAGCGGGCAGCCGTGTGCGTGACCGGTGCGCACACCGTCGACAACGACGAGGAGGAATAGTTGCGCGTGACACGCCTGATAAAACCGCACACCCGGCGGACCATACCGCGCGTGAATCACGCGTTTACGTTTCTTTCGCCGCATATAAGTAGTATATACGTAGTAGCAGAAGCAACAACAACAGTGTGGTTTCCATGTCGTGTATATATATATATATATACGGTTTAATGTATTCCGAGGCTCGATCAAATTGATTAAAATTCATGGAAATGCCACGTGCTGCAGAGCGTCTGATTCATTTCGAGTCCGATGGACTGTGTAATTAAGGAGCGACGTTTCGCGTGCGCGCGAAAATATGGAGTTGCTGTTGCTGTTGGTATAGTGGCGAAGGTGGTGATGATGGCGGTGGTGCGTCGGCGGTAGTGGTGGCGATTGTGTGACGGAAACGATTGGCGTTAGTATATATAGCAGTGGTTTACTTTACCGAGTTGACGCGTTTAGTTCACGGCTATACGCGCACGAAGGTTGGGCAGTTGCGCGCGCGCGCGAGCGCGCAGGGAGAGATGTGTGCTTTGGGGAATCCTAATTAGGTTATGTGGAGTGAGGTTAGCTTTGTTGATAATGATAAAGTGTCACGTTAGTTTTTTTTCCGTCATGATATGGTTGTAATATTTGAATTTTATTCGTTGCAGGCAGCTTATGTGAAATTATAAATATACTTTTTACGGAGAAACTAATGTATGGGAAATTTACCTTTGTACGGATAAAGTAACATAGTTGGATAAAATCAATAAAGTGTAGATTGAATGTTAAGGCCTTATTAAAGTTTGTTTATCATAAATTTAAGTTTATTGGTTTGATAAATGATATTATTAAATGCAGATCTATATCAATAACGTTGAAGTATACGAGGTTAAATTCATGAAATATAATTATCGTAGACTTTTGTTATTTCCGGAAAATTTGTAAGAGGCTTTTTAGAAAGTTTTCTGCAATTTCGTTCACCTTATGCAGTTGAGTGATTCCGTAAAGTAATTTACTGAACTTCCAGTTTTTGCTTTCCTTGAGTACTTTCTAAACTTTTAATAAAGAAAACTAAGTTACTTTGATGCTTAAGCTGTAATAGTTTTACTATAATTATCATAGAAACCTTTAGTCATGTATTTAGCGTTATGTTCAAACATTATTTTTTCATTTTTGCAAAAAAAAAATACGAAAATATCATATATTATTATTTTAAAAACTTTTTTTTTCATTATATAGTTTGTAATTTGTTTGAAAAAATGAAATACAAAGTCCCTTCCACTGCTAACAACCTTTAATTATTGCAGAAGTGACAAATCTAGCCTTAACAGAGTTTGTATATAAAATTGATTTCGTTAAAAAGTAGCGCATGTAAACTCAATGTCATCGTTGGACAATCTCCAATCGCGTTCATACAATTTTTATGTTGCATATGCACATAGTTACAATAAAATCATAGACATAGTGTAATTGTTGTTTTAACCTCGACAAAGTTGATCATTGAAGAGAAATAAACTTGCGCCACTTTACTTGTCATTCAGTCAATTATTCGTAGATGTATAGATGAATTGATAAGTATTACAACTACAAATTTTATTTAGAAATTTAAAAACTTAAATTTATTAAGATAAGATGATTATATCTTTCAAGGTCGATGCTACATTATGATTCTATAACTTAAAGTGATACTTATTACCATAAGCTTAAAAAAAAATACATTTAAATATATAAGACGCATTAAATATAAGTTTCACAGTGTAATTAATTATTTATCTAAATAACGGTATTTTTTCAAACCTTTTTTTCCATTTTTTTCTGAGAAATCTGCAATGTCAAGGTTCTATAATCCATTACTGTTCATCTTCCATAAACGATCGAAATTGATTCATGTCTACTCAAGTCCATTAAAACGGTTATTATACTAGAAAAATCATATTCCCACGCATACTATTGATACTCTTACCATCTAGCCGATAAATTCTTAATATGCAAGTGTGGACTAGCGAGTAAATCGAAGCGATATTCCGTACGCGCAGCGCCACGTAACGCGTCATTAAAATTCTTGCGTTCGCCCCCTACACGCACCAGTAGACACATATACACATCCACACACGCTCTCTCTCTCTCTAACACAAGTGCGAGAAAGAAGACAGCTAGCAGAAGAAGAAAAAAAATTCAAATCACCGAGCGTGCGGGTGATGCATACCAAACGCATCATGCGGCAAATAATAAGCGGGCTCGTGTACACGCTGCATCGCCGCTGCTGCCGTCGTCGCGTCTGACTTCTTAACGGCTCTATCGTTTGTACATATATAGGTATATTGTATGTATATGTACCGCATACGCGGTGACGGCTATTTCAAGGCGAATTGCGCCCGCAGCTTATAGGTATGTATACGACCTTATAGCTAACCGTCGTGTGCGCGCATGAAAGGGTTCGATCCAAGGGAAAGAGAGAGAGAGAGAGAGAGAGAGAGAGAGAAAGAGAGAGAGAATTAGCTTGACCGAGTTGGAGTTTCTTGATCGTCGGCTTTCTCTCTCTCTCCTTCAGTGTGTGCAGTAGACACGTGGTTTTTCTTATATAGCCTGGCTTTGCGATCGTTTTCGGATCGGACGTGTGGAATAACGAGAGGGATTTCGATGATATCGGGGGAGCTGGATTGCATAGTTTGAGAGATATACGTGTAAATTTACGAAGCGATGTTAGCCATTTTTTAAAGGGAAAGGGGTCGTCTTTATCGTACATATCTTTTTGCTAGTGAGTTAAAATTGATTTATCATGTTACATTGAAATTGAAATTTTACTTTTATTTAAATTTTAAGAATAGTTATATATGTTTATCAATATTAAAGACTTTTATAGACGACTGCTTGTTGTACCTACATTATCACGCTGATCAATGCATAAATTGACCATCTGTATAATATATTAAATAGCGAATCGAAATTTAGCTTGAATTAATTATCATAAAAGACTACCATATAGTAAGCCTTGAAAGGCCGGAACGATAGGCATAATCGTAACGGATAACGGTCTATAATACAAGTATTTTAAAAAGTCTTTCATAAAAGATTCTTTCTGAATTTCTTGGAATTTAATACTCTTATTGTTAGAAAACATTATACAAACTTCATATTTATGACATTTTCGTGCCAAAATTCATCTTTCATATACACATTTAAGATTCCCTTTAACTCAATACATACCCCACTCAATAAGAATACATGCAACTAAATCTCTCTGTCTCTCTCACAGACAATGGACGTATAATTCACACAGACATCATTAGACCTTAAATCGACCCTGTGTGCATATAATTATATATCCAAATGAGAAATTGAAGACAGCTCTAGGACTGTTTATACGATCCGCCACTCAATGACGCGAATTCATCAATGTCGGCGTATAGCAAACGAACGACGCCGCTATAAGAGAAAACCTATATATATATATAATAATAATACGCATATATAATAACAACGCCTACTTCTATGGGATACGGAGCGATCATTCCTCATGTGATATACCGAATTGATAAGTCGATTTATGTAATTCGCGACTCTCCGAGTGTCTTATACATGTGGCCTTGGTGTCCGATACGTATCGGTCGCACCGAGAGCTTCGCGTGGGCGCGCGACGTATGCACGTGCATGTGTGTATATATATATGTATCGGAAGCGGGATCACTCGAGGCTGCGATTGCAATCGCCGCGCGGTGAGTTTGCGAAAAAAAGAAAGGAGAAAGGTGATGGGTATATATGGTTATGATAGTGACAGACTGGCTGGTTTTGGAGATACTTGATTGGGGGAGTGACCTGGGAGAATTTTTTCGTTGATTTTCTCTAACTAGAATGTTATATGGTTGCGGGGAGAAAGTTTCAATCCCGAGTATGGAGCTGTACTGATAGAAGGTGTCGATTTATCGAATTTAGCGTTTTGTTTTTCCATCTGTTGTGGATGTTTATGTAATAAGTCTGTTTGATATTTATAACCGTAATAAAGTTGTCTCATTTGTCAGATGAAAATTTATTTAGACAACTTTTCGTACGCATGAGTTGACGCGAGTAAAAAATTTTTATGGAATAAATGAAGCGTGCCACTTTAATCGCGAAAGACCTCAGTTGTCAGTATAATACGACCCTATTGAATAAGACTTAATTTATCATCATGAATATACTACATACATATATATTTTTGCGAATTACGCAAAGCTTAATAATCCAAAGTTTCATCATACAATCGATTGAATTTTTTTCTTTAATAACCATGCATGTAAGATCTTCACAATTTTATTTTGCGCTGACTACACCCCTATTCAAACTTTATCACTATATATATATATATATATACACACATACACACACACACGAGGAGTAAACTCTCATTCTAATCGTTGTGATATTCTCTTATGATTACAGGTGCAAAATGTTGTCGCAGATGAAGAGCATTACGATCGGAAAATTGGAGAGCAGCAAGCGCTCGAAGCAAGCGCTCATGTCGTCCTCCAGTCTGTCCGGCATGTCGCAATTGTCCAACAGTAGCGAGGAGGCCCTCGAGCCGTTCGTTCACAAACCGCACAACCCAGACAAATCTGACAGGTGAGTGAGAGAAATGCTCGTTCCAAACATGGGAAACGCTGTGGAGCTTCGTCTCGAAGTTTTCGTTAACGTCGGTATATAGCGAAAGCTGTGTTGTGTATTAGAGACGGGTGATGCGTGTAATAAAGGACACGAAGCTCACGGGTAAATTTAGCTTTCGGTTTGTTACGTGTTCTTTAATATAATAGAAAGTTGAACGTGATATTGATATATGTATAATAATGTAACAGTACCGAGGATGAAACTGAATTATACGTAACTATATAAATTATTACATTACACGAGTTATGGTTTTAGATTTTTATTAGGCTTTTAAATAATTTATTTATAATATTGTAATATTTAAAACGTATTTATTTAAAAATAAGATATAGTGACTCATAGGGTATAATTTTAAAAAATTTAAGATTAAAGAGTAATTTTCATAATTTTCTCTCATTTAAACATCGTTAAAAATTTTTGGAGCAGATAATTGTAATTTCAGTAAAAGTAGGTGAATTTCATTTATCAACATTTAAATATAAAATTATACTAAATTCCTGTGCAACTTTAGATTCGTTTCAGTATATCTAAAATAGTCCTGTAATCCTTATCGAATTTTCCATTGGGCAAGTTGCGCATGTATTATTCAAATAAATCAGATAAAATAGCGCCCTGTCATGGCGCCATTTATCTGATTTTTAGAGCAAATGTTTATATACTAAGGGGTCGGTAACCTACTCTAAAATTTCATCACTACAGTGAAATTAGTATAATATTAAAATATTTTAATATATTTTAAAATAATAACAATATTTCATTTATTTCTTAATATATCATTTTTTATAATAAAACAATACTTTTTATATTTAATTAAAAAAACGATTGAATAAAAAAGATGTATGCATTTAATAGCAGTCAATTAGAAAAAGCAATAAACGAAATGACTTTTTGAAATCACATATAATATAGATAAGTTTCGCTCAATACGGCTCTCCTGAAATCAGATTAAAAAGGCAGCGTCGCTCAGCACGACAGGCCGTGGACACGCAAAACCAATAGGCGCTCTCTCTCTCTATACTACATAAGCGGCCTCTGCCTTCCTGCCTGCCTGCCTGCCTGTCTGGCATACCGGCGGAAAAGTTAAAATCCCCGGAGTTTCTTGACCCGCCGTCGCTTTGCATATTACTCACCGGCGGAACCAGTTTCTACCACCCGAGATCGATCTTCTCTCTTCCTCTTTCTCTTCCTCGCCGCATCCTGCGTCGCCTACGATGTTCAGGAAAATCTACCTCTGTATTCTCCTGTATATACACTGTCAACTTTACGTCTAGCTTTATCGAGGTCCATATATCGCCGGTCTATGAAAGCTTTTTACTATTAGAGTATTATACACGCTCTAACCCATCGTGACTGCGAAGATGGACAGCCGATGAATTCCCGCGCTTTTATCCCCGACAGATGCCGGTGTTACCGACGCGGCAACCAGGGCGGCGCCAGCTCTCGGGCCATGTGTATGCTCCTTCGTAGATACATCGTGTATGTACCTATATATATATACATAAGACGACAACGACAACCGGCTATACGCGCTGTATCGATCAGCAACGGTGGTAGCGGCGTGTGTAATAACGTATATAACACGATGACGAGTGCTGCGCGCGCGCGTATCTTGCTCTTGTTCGAATATTATTTGATGAAAGCGCTCGATTTTCAAATCCATTAGAGTCGTCGTGTGTCTTGTTGCGTGAGTATTCGTATTAGATGTATAAGCGTGTGACGGCTTATATATGCGCGTCAATTTGTTCGCTTAATGAGAGAGCGAGGCGGGATTTTAGCACGCGTGCGCGCGTGTATCTGCATACGCGCGTGTGCTTTAGAAAGTTGGAATGTTTATGTGGTTTTTCACGCGCGGGCAGCGGCTTATGCAGCGAAGCGCGCGCGTGCGCCGTTGAACTTTGTCTTGAAAAATTTATGATTTTTCGTGAATACCGTGAATTATTTGGTAGTATGGTAATTGTAGGGAAGCTTTTGTAACTATGAAATATTTCATGCCGGTACTTTTAGAGTGTTTTAGTAGTCTTAGAGTATTTGTTTTAAGTAATTTTACATCACTTGAATAGGTAAATAAACTATGGATAATCTTTATTTAAACGAAATACGAGATGAATAATAACTCATTGAATATGAAATTCATATAGTGATCTTTTATATGAGTTCTTTATACATATGAAAAAAAATAAATTAAATTAATCAAAAAAATAAATATAATTTTACACGTTAAAAATTTTCTTGATTTAAAAGAAACTCGGTTGCATATAGAATGATTGTTTTATATTTAGCCATATTTATGTAAAACATTTTTTGGTAATATTTTTATTAAATAAGAATAATCTATTTGAATAGAGTCTATTCTAAAAATGTACAAGAAAAAATATATAATTAACAAGTTATTTTTGTTGCTCGTTGTATAAGTGTTTAGTCACTGTTGCCAAAAAAAATCCCCAATAATTAAACGTGGTTAAAGAAAGTGAATTAATTACTAAGAAACAAAATTTATTTTTTAACTAATGTAGTAGATAATCCTTAAAGCTTACATAAACATCTATTTATTAAGATATTATGCAAACTTGTTTTCGAGCCTTAACAGTACAAAAATATCAGATAACATTTCCACAGAGTCGTAATTTTGAGGAAAAAATATAATGTATTTACATCGAAAAATCACATCCGCAAACCTAACCGCAAACTTATACAAAAAAAAAAAAAAAATACGCGCACCTCAATATTTATAACCCCTAACCGACGAAACGATTTATTAAGCTATTTACGAATAAGCAATCGTCGTCGTTCTCCTTCTCTTCACTCCTTTATCTCTCAATATCCGCAAAGGATCCCCGTAAAATTTGAATTTCCGATAAACCGTTGTTGTTGCAGCATCACCGAAAGACCGCATAGAGCGCGCAAACCCGAACCGCGTATAGCATCGTAAAAATTCAAAAAGGTCGGCAAACGGCGCGCGTGAGCCGCTAATCGTTGCGTCGTGATTTCGCTCGGTTACGTTTTTCAGCAAGCATTAAAATTTCGCGCGCGTAGGTTTCTTTCCGCGTCTGACGACGCTCGCAAAGACCTTCGCCGTATGCAAAACGCGCTTCCGTAAAAGCCGAGCGAAGGGGGACATAGGCCTACAGTTCTCTTCCTTTCTGCGTATATATATATATACCTACCTTTATACCTACCACCGCCTTCTTCGGTTATGTGTGGCACCCATTTGTGGGGAGAGAGAGTGTGTGTGTGTATATGTGTGAGCGCGTGGTGTGTGACGTTGAAAAAACACGTGCGAGTCGTGCAAAGCAAAAGGAGAAGCAACGGGGATACCCCTTTCTCGTGTTGGTATTCTGCGTGTCTTCGGTGGTATGATGATTGGCGTTTAGTGCGCGGTTAGGATTTTGATTTGGTATTTTTTTGCATTCGTTGAAAACTACTTAGAGAACGAATATGTAATATTGTGTTGATGAGCAACGTTATAGTTGCTCAAAATTACTTTATATGAATTTTAATAAACGAGAGTTAATTAAGCAGATTGATCATGTGATACGTTTTTATTTTAAAAATTATTATACAAGTGTTTTCTTTTTATATTTTGTTTTCATGATCGTGTACTTTTAAGAGAATTATCATTGGAGCAATTCAAGTATTTTCATTTTATGTAAAAATTCGATATTTACATTGAAAATCATGAGAGAATGTGAATAACTGATTTATGAAATACTAAACTTTTAGCTCTTGATTGCGAGAATTTTGTTACTGATATAAAACAAAATATTTAATTTCCATCATGAAAGTCAAGTTATCTTTGAAGAATTAAAACTTAATTTATTATTAAAGTAAAATGTTTTACTCGCTTGTCATTTCACTTTTCTAAAGAGAAATTTTCTTTTTTACTTTTTATATAGCTTACGTTAATCCAGGTTTTAGCACAAGTGAAAACTTGACTTAAACGATAAGTACGAAGTTGAAATTCTATTTCAAACTTCAATCTTCTTAAAATGACTTTCTCAACCTTATAAGATAAATTTTTTATTTACCTTGTGACGTGACATGAACGTGAATTTTTTCTTAAATATAATGTATGTCACAATTAATTTGTTGTTTTTAAGATTCAGTTGAGACATGTTCAATATCTTAATTCTTTGAATAAAGTTTATTCAACTTTTGTATTTGATCATGAGATTTTAATATCGTATGTATGCGTATATATCATATACTTGATGGAATTTCTTTCTCCAAGTATACAAACAAAACAAATATTTAGATACACGAATCTATAAATTATACTGTGAAACAATGTATTGTATATTCGATGGTCGTTTAGCAAGAGCCAAATCTATCTCATACTAAATAATTCATGAAGAAACTTAACTTGCCCTTATAACTTAAACATTCCTTGCTCGGTTAATATCCAATTAAACACATAATTTTCTACACCTATTTTATAAAAAAAAAAGAAACAATCGTTTACCCTCGTAAAACCTACCAGTACAACGGCACCAATAAACTATTAACGACCCACATAACTCGACGACGCGAATGAGTAAAATTGATTTACGAACTTTCCTGCATAAAATTTTAACACCGAGGACGTAATTAATGAACATGATTAACGTTATTCACCGTAACCGTAAACCAATCCCTCGGATCGTTACTCCTTTGCGAATTTCTGCATTCTGCGTACCTTTGCGCATACGACAACTCACGACTCTCATTATTTGTTAAAGCGCAACGAAAGAGAGAAACAACAGCAGCAGTGGCAACGGCGCACAGACAAACGAGTGGCTGCTGAGCAGCCCCAGTGGTAACAAGACTCCGATGTTACGATTCAAGTATGTATTTTTCTCAGTTTCCGTATTAGCCTCGATTTTCACAAACGAAAATCCAAACACGAGACACGCCCCATTATTCGCGTGCTTTTTTTCTCATTAATCTCGTGCGTGTATTAGGTGTTCAGCGCTCGCGGAACCTCCAGAGGACCCTCCTGCCAAGCAGTTACACATGACGTACAAGATCTTTCAGACGGACACCAAGCTGATCAATGTACTTCTGCAGTCTCATGGTCTGTCAGAGGTAAGTTCGTCAATATACATGTCTCGTCCAAAGTTACTGCGATGGCAATTTTTTTTTGTGCAATGGGATTCGTTTGTGGGAATTAAATGTAATGTACAAAAAGCAATTCTGTAGGTTTCTACAATATTTTTTTATTCTTCATCATGCTTTACAAAAGGTATTCGCGTAATGGATATTAGGTTACAAAAACATTGTTGAAGGACACGGGACAACAGATGTACAAGGTTATTATTCACTTGAATGCTGGTTATACAAAAGTGGAAGGGGGAAACACGAATATTGCGAAGATTCGATGGATTCAATTTATAAATGCAGAAACTAGTCGCTATGTAGCTACATACAATTACGTAGGTACACAATATGATTTCGCTTTATCATTACGTATGCATAAAGTTGCGCCTTACACACTAAATCGTTCAAAGCATAGATCGATGCATATATATATATAATATAATAAAAGGATTTGCCTTAAACGCTAAAAT
Organism: Torymus tubicola; assembly: GCA_035583055.1. NCBI lineage: Eukaryota > Metazoa > Arthropoda > Insecta > Hymenoptera > Torymidae > Torymus > Torymus tubicola. Next base: position 6,734,859 of record JAWWEQ010000045.1, on the reverse strand, counting down.
GATTCTCCTTGCGAGTTCTTTTTTTATTATTCTCAATGTCAGCGTTATACATTTCGTCCCCGTCCGGGCGATCGCAGTGCCGACTAATGACTTTACATTTCCCCCTTTTTTTCAATCACTACAATCTCGGGAGGTAGGGAGCACACAAAGAATCACCCCGGAGTTACCGCATGTACACGTTCGATTGATCGGGCTATTGTGCTCCCGCTCCTGCGTGTATAATTATGAAATTAAGATTCCTCCCACGCGCCTATAATCCGCGCGCACGCACATATACACGTGCGGGCTATCATGCGAATTTTCTTTCCCCTTCCCTCACCCTGACAAAGTGATCGATAATACTGATGAATCCGACAGTCCGCTATGCGTCTGTGTGTATATGTATATACGGGATAACGTGACGGTATTACATCGAATGGCAGCTAGAGAGTCGTCAAACAACGAATTGACAGTTTTTTCCACACTCAATTATTATCTTCTTGATCGTTCCTCGAAGAGCAATATACAGATATTGTTTTTTTTTTTCTCTACGTTCACTGATTAAGACTATAATTCATGTAAACTAGCGTTACAACAATCTTCTAACGATTACCGGGTTTGACAATAACTTACAATCGATTAATCAATTCACTACTTTCGCTTTCTTCTTGGCGCTTCGATCCTCACCACAAAGCCGAACTGAATGCACTATATTCACAATCTTCAAGCAAACTTCCGCGGTGGAACACAATTAGAAGGCCGATTGAACAGCGGCAGGTGTGAAGTCGAAGCTTCCGTACTAAAAACCACGTCCTTGTCACGGACGAGTGAAACTTTAGCGCTATTGAATGCAGTCGCTCCAGAACCAATGCGAGCCAGGGCACAGGTCAACATCGAGGTTGGCCTTGGCTAGTGTGTTGCGGAGAGTTAGTACGCCATCGCAATCGAGGCCCCAGTTGGCGAGGTTACCGATCCTCCTCAGCTTACCACAGCTCTTGAACATGTTCAAGACAGTGGAAGCCGAGACCTTGCTCGCCTCGTAGATGTAGAAGCACTCGAGGTTCTGCACCAAACTGTTACGCTGCGCCGGCACTTCTGGTCGCCTCAAGGACAATCCGTAAGATTTTGGTTTCGGTGGTTCACTTAAAAGCTTCTCCAACTGCTCGTTTGTCAGGTCGAAGCAGCTGTGTACGTGCAGGGCGGTGAGCTCCGGTGCCAGAGACAAGATCTTGGTGATCGTTAAAGCGCTTACTGTCCTCCCAACCTGCACACGTCTGAGGTATTTGAGCGTGGGCGGATCTGGCCCAGGAGACCAAATGACGTTCGAGCCATCTTTTGTGAATGTGCGCAGGTTCGGGCAGCAGAAGAAGATCTCTTTGAGATCGATGTCCAGTGGTACCTCGCTTTGGGCGATGCGCAAGTCTAGTTCTCTCAGATTCTGTCCGTTTGTTCGCAAGTAGCCATAGAAGCCCTCAAGCCACTCCTTTTGTACAGGAATGCCGTGGACGCTGAGCGATGTGACGTAAGGGAAAAGCCTCAACCCCTCTGGTGGATGATGGGGTTCAGATATGTGTAACTTCTCCACTCGCGGGCAGGCTTGTGCTAGCAATTCCAGGCGCGCCGGTGTCGTTCTACAGCTACGTGCTTGCGTCAGACTAAACGGCGTCTTGAAGTCGATGACGCCTCGATTCATAATTTCGACCACGCGACCCATATGACTATACTCTGCCAGCGATTCCAACTGCGGCACGTGCATCAGCGCTAACAAGACTCCAGCGCTCGTTACACTCGTGTTTGCTACGTTGAGGACGCGCAGGGTGTCGCAGAGGAACGTACGACTTTCACAATGGTCGAGTAACACCTGCTTCTCCCTCTTGTCGGACTTGAGGCCTCGGACTTTCAGCTTGGACAGCAAACTTTTCAATCGGGACCAGCTCGTTGACTCTTGATTTCTTGGATGTGGCTCCCTGTCGCGGAACTCCACGTGTAGTAGCAACTGCTTTAGTCCTGAGTCCGTCACCTGTCTGGAGCAGGCAACGTCCAGGACGATGAGCTTCGGACAGGCTTTGCCCACCACCTGAAGCACCGCGTCGCTCGCGATGTTCCTCAGTGTCAGTCTTTGGAGGTTCTTCATGCTGTGTAGAGCCGATTTAAGCAGCTTACAATCCAGGCGTAGTAGTGCCGATCTGGCCAGTTCGAGTGATTCAAGGCCAACGCCCTCAGTAGCCAAGAGCTTGAGCAGTGAAGTCTGATGACTGCATCCGTAGTAGCAGCAGAGGTTCACCTTCAACTTTCTGATATCATGCCCTAGCAGTAACGCCAACAGGTACAGTGGCGCTGGGCCGGAAATGAGTGTTGATCCATCGCTGGACGGTCCGTAGAGCATGCGCGACGTTTCCTCGATGACTTGTGACCTCAATCTGGCGGTGAGGGCGTTGGCATAGTATGGCCGGATGGTTTGCTTGGTGTAAGCTAACACCTGGGCGGCGGATGTCTCCTGCGACAGGACCTGCAGCCTCCGACAGGTGCCGTCGAGCAGCTGGCAAACGCGCCCGAGGCTGAGGCTCTCCAGGGAGCTGGGCTGCCGGTGTCCAGGCATCTCGTGTGTACTCTCGTCTCGACTCGTCGCCCTTCCGTGAGCACGCACCCCCGCTGCTGCAACAATACAAAGCAAACCGTGAGTTAGGCATTCCGGGTATTACAAGCGGTGTAGTTGTTGGGTAGGGATGAGGGAGGGAATTTGCTCTCGCAAAGCTCCAGCGCGTCTACGTCTCCGTCTGTCTCGCACGCAAAAGCGTTTGTAGGTGCACGTATATATATATATATATGTAGAGAGAAAGAGAGAGAGGGAGTAAAATGTGGTAAGAGGATTTGGCTCGAGGGCGCTCGATGCGTTTGAGCGCAAGCGACCGCTTAGAGAATTGCGTCAGTTGCGTTCAGATAAGGGATTATTAGACGAAGACAGGCTTGAGTTATGACGTCTTGCGAAAATTTCTCAAAGGCATCCTTTTTAGTGAAGATTTAAATAGAAGTTACTACAAAGTAGATGTATATCGATTAATTTTTTCGCTGAAAACTAATTTTTTTCTTATATAATGGAGCACGATTTGTTTTAAAAATAGTAAGATGATGGATTTGAAATTATCTAAAGTTACTTCGTCATAATAAAAGCGAGTTTAAAACGATCTCATGAATTTTCATCACGTGTTTTAAGTGTTCAACTGCGTAGACTGTCTAAATTGATTAACAAGCGGCACGAATCCTTATACAAGCCACGATACGTAAATCAAAGTGCAAATTTTCAGACGTCCGTGTTAATGAAAATATTACGTTTCATTTTCCTTTATTAAAAGCGATCTTTCAAATTCTACTTTGAAGCTAAAACGAAAGATGCTACGCCAAAAGATTGGGATAAAGTCGATATTTTATGAGCCGTAAAACCGTATTTTTTCGTGAATAAACAAGCTGTCCTTACAGATTTTCATTAAGCGACAAGAAAGAAGAGGAGAGAGAAAGAGGGAGAGAAAGAGAGACGGTTGACGCCGAGTTAGTGGCGCCGTGTTAATTTTGCCACTTATTCAAATGACTTTCTTACTTCACTATAACGATTGCAAGAAGACACTCGAGAAACCTTGAACCTAAATTAATGCAGTTTTCATTTTTATGTCTTGTTTTCATGAACTTTCCACTCGAGTTTTTTTAACTTTGTCATTGACGATTCATCCTATATTTTTATTTAAAAATTAGAGAATAAAACGTCACGTGAAATTGTAAAATAAAATCTCGCCAATATTTGTGAACGAGACTCTTAAACACGTATACTATTTTAACGTTTCAGACAACCGTCATTCGACTTAATTGCAAAATATATCGTTTTTGTATATAATTACTCGAAAATTGATATCTTTTTAATGACAGCGCGGCTAACCTTTCATCGCACCAACACCAAACAATAAAAATAATAATAATTACGCGCTACCAACTATTAGAACGACGCTGTCAACATATTAACTCAATTTTCTTTGTGGATTAATTATAAAATAATGATTCTATTGCCTCCGCCTTTATAAAATAATTATTTACATAAAAATTTTGCAAAAACGTGATTGAGCCGATAATTGCTTTATTTATTGGAAACGTTAATTGTTCAATAAAACGAATACCCAACATTATTTACTTTTAATCGCAGCAATTAAACAACACCATTAATACAGTAAACGCATATAGACCGACACTAGTGTTTCACACAACAAACTTTCTAGAAAAAAAAAAAAAAATAATAACTTTAACCATTTATTCGCACTGCGCACGCTACGTCGACCGATGATTCAGTTCCAACCCGCAGAAAATTTTCCATAACTTTCATAAATCCCCCCAGAAACGTAAACATTGCCAAGCTAGCGTGCACGCGTGTCCATATCTATATATATCTAAACGCGCGGAAAGAAAAGGATGTTTTCGATTATGCTGGCGTACATTACGCCACAACGGCACAGCGTAACGCGCGCGCGTCCCATAGGTGAGCGCGAGAATTTATTTTACGACCGCGCGACCTTCCAAACCCGTCACCGTCACCATCCTCGTCGACGTTTATCGTAGCGTTTCTTCTTCTTCTTTCTCTCAATATAACACTATATATATATATAAGCGCAAAGAAACGGTCGCGCCTCCTGGTCGTTTTCATGCAAATGCGCGCACTCTCGATTTCGTTCACGTGGATCGGCAACGTGCAAAGTGTCGCGTCCGAAGTCTCTCTCTCTCTTTCTCTCTCTCTCTCTCTCCTCACGTCCATATATAACTACTATATATTCGCGATGGGTGAGGCGCGGGAGTTTCCCTATAGCACGACACGAAGCTGTTTACTAATTAATTTTTTCTCGCTTTTTTGCATTATATATATATACGTGTGTGCTCGTATATACGTGTTCTGTGCTGCTCTGGCCGAGATGAAACGATATATATCAGCGCGCGTATTTTTCCGGACACCGAGCCGCGAGAATAACGCGGATAACGTTAATTTTCATCGCGTGTGCGTGGCGTGGTTGAGAGAAACCCCGCGTATACCCGAGAATAGACCAGATATTTTTGGCGGAATAAACGAATCGTGCACGAAATTGCACCCAGCGCGGCAACGGCTTTAAGTGCTTTAGCTATTTTTATAATTTTATTCGTATATATACATATACGTTTCAAATCGCGCTTGTATGTGTGCGTGCTTGCGCGACGATGTGTTTTTGTACCTATATGTAAATTGAAAGCAATTATCTCTCATATAGGCGCTCTAACAAATGAAAAACGATCGTGTTTTCGTCCAACGCTCTCACGCGCGAAGCAGATCGGAGTTGAATATTTGTCAAGCGTTATATACATATATATGTATATATTTAAAATCGTCGTTGGACGCACTTATACGTCGATGCTTCAGCGCAAAGTTACTGCATCGAGTATGAAGAAAAACTTGCATTATAAATTATATACACGAGTTTCCTTGACTTCCGCTTTATCCACTTGCTCGAAAATATATTAATATATTTTCAGAAGCTCTACACATACTGTATAAGTACCGTACTACAACCATGAATCATCATCCATCACTTATTACTTTACTTATTTATACGATTCGCACGCGAGATGTGATTTGTTGTTCTCGCGAATTTATATTTCCTGGTTGTAAATTAGCGTTTCGCATAAATTAAAATAATTCTCGAGCATGTGTGTGTGTGTGTATATATATGTATTATACATATGTGCGACTTGGCGTCGCTCGATGCAAACTACTCTCTTTGCCTCTCTCTCTCTCTCTTTCTCTTTTTCTCACTTGCAAACGACTGAATTACAAATGAAACGTATAGATAAATATTTATAGTCCGTGAGCGAACAAGCGGACAACCCGAACGCAACTGCTTCTTCTTCCTCTTCTTCTTCTTCGCTAATTATCGAAAAGGCGCTCGCTCAAGATATTGCACTCTCTTTATAACGTTTTTCGCGTTCTTCCTTCCGCGTGGGTCGAGTAATGATCACCGCACTGCGCGGCGGTCCAAACAAAAACATAAATTACAGTTTTGCTGCGTTCGCCCGCACGAATGAAAGAGGTTTTAATTAGTACATAGCCCTCCTCGCGGTCCATGAATTATTCATCTTTTTCAAATATTTATGTGCGTTCCTACGAGAGAGGCTCGCCACTGCGAAGTATCGATTAGCAGACCGTTCACCTCTTTGTCGCGCGAGTGCGCGCGCTCGGATATCCTTCCATTTTCTTCAACGCGCAGTTAATTTGCATTTTTCCATCTCTCTCTCACTCAGTCATTCTTTTTTTTCCTCTGTTGCTCACTAAATCCACAGATGACGAGAGGAAAAAAATGCCCGCTTACGCGAGTAAAATATGCAACGAATTCTACTCCACGAGTACGTGCACGCGGTGAATTAGAGATTTAAAGGCTCTACTGCGTATAATATACACGCAACGTTAGGGTAAATATTCGCGACGTAGCAGTATTGGCTCGTTTAAATTTTCGCGCTTCTTTTTGCTTTATATGCATAAGTTTAAAGTGTCATGTGTGTGTATATATATATGGCGTGTGCACGCATGTGATAAAGAAAAAGTTTTTTGCGATACGTTCAAGGATTGCACTCGACAGCGAATAATTTTTCAATATAACGATGTCAGTATCGTGAACTAATATATGGTTAAAGTTTTCACGCAAATGATTTCATTCGAATTAGGAGAAAAAGATCGTACGTAGTGGTTATTGCAATTGGTTGCCTCATTTGCGCATCGATAACGTGATACGCATTTTATAGTTCACTTCGAGCTCATGACTATCTCTATAATACAAAGGTAGAATTTTAACAAGTCATGTTCTCTCGTCGCGAATTTATATTAGTATAATGGTCCGTGTATAAAATTACCGATATCTTTGAAATATCTCTATTTAAACAAAAGATTTTCTGGACATTCTTATCGCAATTGATAAAAAATATGTTAATTCTATAACTCAACTTTATCTTCGTACGAAACTCTTTACTCCGCCTATAATAAACGTTACGAATAACTGAAAAGGAGAAAATTCTACGCTACTACATATATACACTGATGTCGCTGGCAGAAGACTAACATCACACGATAGAAAAGCTCAACGGTCACACGCTAAAGCAAAGAAAAGCCACGCCACGGGCAAGCCACCGCGGGTAATACGCTAATTCGCCAGGTATACATTATACCACGTGCAGACACGCGTGTTAATAATCTCCTATATATATATAGAGCAACATCGACTTTTATATCAAAGCGCGAGCGACTTACGCAAGCGCGTATATAGGGAAAAAAGCGCATGTCTGCGCGAAAATAAAAGAATAACGAAAAAGGTATCCACAATAGGAGGGAGTAGGAAACTAACCGGGGTATACATATATAACGTACACACATATACACAGACTGCACGCGACGCACGTGCGGTTTACGGCGCGCGTTCACGTATATACAACGTCGTGGCTCCTTCCGTTTCCATGCAGATGGTCAGCGCGCTGAAACGATATCGCCTATGATATATAGGGGCGACACGCAATATGTGTATGCACACACACAAGTGTGTACCGGTAGGAAGTTGAGGATATGAATGGTAATGCGGAGGAGGAATAGACGACACGTGTGCGTGTGTGTGTGTGTGTGTGGAAAATGCTACACCCACAACATATATATATATATATATGTATATATGCGTAGCTCTATGGTATTTAATTTTCTTGTTCTGAGATTTAATTCCACTCGAGAAGAATTGCGCATACCTGGGATTCTAGAGTAGCTGGTATATATAAGGTTTTTTCTTGCGCGTAGGAGTGAAAAATATGCGCCGAGGAGTTTCAGATACGCGAAAAGCGCGTATATGTATATAGATATATATATATATATATACATTTCTCAGTGTATAAATCTTTCAATGCAGAAGAATCGCGTATCGTTCTGTTTTTCATTTTAGAATATTAAAGAAATATACTTCGTCGTCTAAACTGGCTGGCCTTCTGTAGATAATGATAAGATTGTACGTTTACGTAGACATTGTCCTTAGTATACTTATTTTTGTCAAAAGATATACTTACGTAAGTATAATAATGTAGTGCATACGTAATATCTTATAATAACAAATTTTAAAACAATAAGACAATTTTGCAACGAAAAATTACTTGCAAGCACGCGTGCGTGTGTGCGCATGTGACTACATATATAGTATAATCGGGGAAAAACAAAGGCGACTCACGTTTAATTATGCATACCCAATTGCCGCGCCCATTCAACAATTAATCTCGAGCAAGGCAAGCAAAAAAAAACGACACTCATCGGTCGCTTCGTGTATACATATAGGAAAAACACGTCAATTTTCAGTCTATTTTTCAGTTTTTCTTTCAACTTCTATATATATACGTGCGCGTATATGCTCGCATCGCCAGCGTATAATGTGTATATATACATACACATCATTTAGCGCGTCTCGTCCAGCCACCGCACCCGCTCGTCTCTCTTTGTTTTTCCTCTTATCTTTCGGGGCGACAGCGCGTGTCAGCTTCGCATAATTCCTAATAGGCTTTAATTGCCGTGGCGGCAGACGATTTCGCGTTTGCCTACGGTCAATTCTCTCTGTGTATCGCGCCTGCGGTCTGTGATATATATATAGATCTGTATATTCATTCTGAATGTGACTTCACGACATTAACTTTATTAGGCGACTCTTTTGGTACGAATTGTTTTGAGCTTTATATATATATATATATACACACGATTGCGTGAGGTGTCGCGATCAAGTTGAACAGATGTATACAAGTCCAGTTATATCGTGCCACACTTACAATCGTATACGCGTATTAATCGCAAGCGTGCGTATATTGAATTAATCGCATGAGAATTGATTTATTTTATCGGTTGTTCTCTTTTTCAATTAGCCATGTAAAGCTCCACTGCGGTGGACATTTAAATTTTAGTACGCACTTATTTAAATACAATTTTTGTAAACAAGGTTTCAGGATATTTGTAAATTCAACGTTTAAGGTAATTTCCGAAAACCTGTATTGATTTTGTTCACGTATATATATGTATATATATGGGTGTGCATGTATGGCTTGAACAAGAAAGAAACGAGCTCAAATATTGATCCAACAAACTGTATTTATGTAAATTTTAAAAACGATCGGAAGATAAAAGTTTTAAGCGTTCATGTACCTGCGTACTTAAATATTAATACGACAAATTTGCATTTTACAAAGTACAAAAGCATATTATGCACATCCGCGAACCAATTAATCGCACGGTATTTATATTAAAAAAAAAAAGTGCATCCACCCCTATTCATTCATGATTACAACGCGAAACTACTTGCAAGTACAGCAATAACTTTTTTCCGCGTGCTAATTCGCCTATTCCTCGTCGATACACACGACGTTTTTTTCTTATACGTGTATATATACACACACATACACCGCGTATAACGATTTACGCTAGCCTACTGGGATTCCTCATAAATATAAAACCAATCGAGTCGCAACTCTTATCGATTTACGATGAGTGTGTACGACACACTCACAACGTTAAACGCGCATTGCAAAATTTCACCATTTCACGGCTGCTAACGTGTTCTTCGGCCTAATAATAATTCTATCCGACCAGCCGGTATACACGACTCCCTGCCGAATTTTCGCGCGTTGTATAACCCAAGCCGCGGAAAGGCGCAACGTACGTTGATCGTGCACGCATCATATATATTATGCATTTCGCAATTGCCATGTGCATAAATATATATATACACAGAATGTTCAGTCGCTTATATACATAGGTGTTCCTCATTATCTTGGTTATTGATGCGATTATCGCGTGTGGACTAATACGCGCGGCAGCAGCGGCAGTCGAAATTACGCAATATATCTCTGATGGGGTAACGATGTGCAAATGTACACATATGTGTGTATATATATAAATAACGAGAGTCGCGTTGGATGCACGCGCGATGACTAGACCATTTTTCATCACGAGCGTTTGAGGAATCGACAGCGACTGGAATATAATCGGCTGGAAAATTGTAGGAAGAGTATATATATATGCATAGGATATCTATATATATAGTTGATGTTTTATTAATGTTTCGACGTGTTTCTGTGAATGTCTCTGTCGGAATCTTCGAGTATAGCCAATCAATTTGTTGAAAGAAAAAAGAAGAAGCGTTCGCGTGCTATCAAGATTTCAGATGTGTCACGACTTCTTTACTTCGCGGTAATTCATTTATCGTGGAACGAATTATGGTAATAAAATTCTGATGGTGTTGCCCGATACACCGTAAGTGTGCGCTTTTAGGAAAACCAGCTGAAAAAAAAAAATATATATATATACGCGATCAATCAAAATTCGTAACACTCTATATATATATATACGACGCACTCCGCCTTTTTCTAGCTTTCCAAATCGTTTGTTACTTTCGCGCGTGTTCTCTCTCTCTCTCATCCCGTCCTGAAAAACACCGGCAAACAACGCACATCACAGCGTGTACAATAAAATCGTCGACGTAGCCTCGTAAAGCCACGATTTCACGAAACGCGTTCATCGCCCTCCAAAGCTTCTCTCTCTTGCTTGCAATATATCCCTCTCGGAAAACTACAGCCTCAGGCATGAGCGGTTCTATAGTATATATACTACCACGTGCTGCGCGCCGGCGCATTTTCCCGCCGATCTCGCGTCGATAACCGCGAGTAGTAGAGTCGCTGCGTTTTTAGGCGCGACCGCGAGCGTGAGACTTCACTTTCACTGCAGTGTTGTATATGCCGTGTATAGCAGCAGCAGCAGTAGTAGTAGTAGTAGTGGCGGCACTTTTCTCGCGTTCTCTTGGATATATAGAGCTGTAACTGTAGGCGTCGTGTGTGTATATATGTATATATGGGAGTAGTGTGTCATGTATAAGGGGAGGAGGACAGGTGGAAGAGAAGAGAAAAGAGTTGAGAAGGTACGAGCGCGCGTGGGTTCGAGAAACGTCGAGAAAGAGAGAACGGAGCTCGAGGGGTTTCGGTATTGTGCGAAGTAGGGGAGTGCTGGTTGACTTGAAGGCCTTGTTTGAAAAAAATTTTTCGTCTTTGTAGTTGAAGTGCTGGATTATCGCGATGTCTTTTCATCTTTAATGTATATACTACACATGTGTCATGGAAATTATTTGATTATTTTTCTAGTTTGGTTTTAGATTTTTTTTTTATTAAAAATAAGGTCTTTTCGAGTATCTACATATATTTTAATTAAATTGTATGGTATAATTTGATACTTTCTTTGTTTTTAATATTTTATTTATAACTGTTGGAGTATTATTTACTTTACGACATAATATATAGAAATGGATGCTTTTATCGAGAATGTTTTAGGTTACATAAGTAAATGTAAATATTTATCATATATTTGTAAATAAGAAAATGACATTGTGTATTTTCGGGAATAATATTAAGTTTCTCAAAAAATTTTAGAGGACATGATCGCGTCGATGGTACCCTTATGAATTTTTCTAAATTTTCAATTTTTGATTAGTTTATAGTGTTTAATCAATTTTTATAATAACGCTTTCGGTGCCTGTCAACATTATATTGATAATTTTCATAAAATATACACTGGATATTTCTTTGTCACAAAAAAAATCTGTTTCAGAAACCACACAATTTAAATTTGTAATTCAGATAAGTGCGCGTTATGCTCGTATGCTAATTTAGCAATGTGATGAATGAAAGCCTGTACAAAAATAGTTCCTTTATAACACAGACAATCCGTATACTTTTTGTGCGGTTCTTAAATTAACGGCAAATGTCAGTTCACTCTTTTCCTGCCAAGTGAATTGATAATCAATATACGAATAAAAATCAAGAAAAAAACTCTGCAGGAGAGGCACATAAATATAGATAGCGGAAACATAAGTCGAAAAAAAAATAAGTTAAAACCTCCATACGAATGCAAGGTCCATTGGTTTATATATATAAATAATGTTCCAACGTATATGTACAGCTATATATATATACAAGCAGTTTCACGCACTACCACCGTCAGTCATCATCCCTCCAAAATTCCGTTTCCCTCACTATTTTCGCTCTCGCATATATATACATATATATCCCAGCGCATGTATATATATATATACCCACACACACATTGAGACGCGCAACGGCACCGCGGGGCCGCCGGGAATTTTGGGCGGCTTCCAAAATTCCTCATCGCTTGTCCTCGCTCGTTCTTATAAGATAGCACAGTACGCACGACACGTAGCGCGCCACTTTTGCACGCAAGCGCGACGATTTATCGCGTTATATGTGCCGGCGTGCAAGAAAGAGCGAGAGAGAACTTTGCACGATGGTATAGCAACTCCTTCTCGTTATATATACGAAGAGATATGCAAGAAAGGTGTGCGAGAGCGCACGCGACGTTTTTTTCTTCTTCTTTTCTTTTTATTTTCTTTACGTTCAAGAGGCACACGAGATAGGGTATATAACGGGGGTCTTGGCTTGCGGCGTGCTTTCGAATTGCCTTTTTCATTTTGACGCGGAGTTTTATATGTTTTTGTTGCAGGCTTTGTGTTGTTTATATGTGTGTATGTTGGGAGAAGAGTAGAGGAATTTGGTGTCAGAGTTGTGGGATATTAGTAATTAGAATCTGAAAAGCTTTTAATGAGAGAACAAACGTTGTTTAATTCTGGTCGAATGCGGAATTTAATTATATATACGTATACCCGTGGCAACTCGCCCCTTTGCACGCGAAATTGTATATGTATCAAAGCTGCACTTTATCTGTTAATGTTTTGGAAAAAATATTGTATTCACACGATCGTCTGATTAAATTCCGTTTCGTTCTGCGCTGATAAATTTTCGGCTTGCGTTACTTTCGCAGACGCAGGCATTATTCCCGTAATGTATTTAAATTAAAAACTTTTAATATAAAACCGTTGTTTTTTTCTTTTACCAGGAACATTAATCGGGTAATGCTTGAGTTAAACGAAAAAATTCAATTAATTACAAGTGCAAACACCATTACACTGTATTTCCGTGAAATATCATCGAAAAAACCTTATAAAAAAATTATTCTGGATTTTACTTTAATTAACTGGGTTCACGTATATTTACAGAAATTTTTCACGTTTCCAAACAAATTTCACTTCTTCGATCACTACACAGACAGATCAAACACACACACACACCGTTTTAAAACCGTTTTATCGACTTCCTGAAACTGCGCTTTCCACTGTAAAAACTTAATTACACACCTCTTATATCCTCACCGAAACTCAAAAAGCAACCGTCGTCGCCTTCCGCACACCCGAACTACCTGTACGCGCGATCCTTCCCAAATTTCTTCATTTTTTTTTCTTCTTCTTTCTCTCTCCAGCATCCGCACACACACACACACAAACACACGCACACACACACACTTACACACAACGGTCACTTGATCAACTCGATTATATCCACACACTTGCCGGCTCCCGCGTGCGTCCACATTCTTCGTCACTTTTTTTTTCTTCTTCTCTCTTCTCGTTCTCCTCGCTATACGCATACACACACACGCTGGGGCTCCCGACAGAGCGAGAAAGAGAGTTATGCAATTAACACATACACACACACGCACGTATATACGAGCGCAGGTTACGTAAAGGACTAGTATTTCGAGCACGGGCGAATTTGACTTTTTATTTTGGGACCGCATGTGTGTATATATATATTATAATACAAGCGCCACGATTGCAAGCTACACAACTATACTATATCAGTTGATTTTCAGCCGAATCGGTCAAGGATATAAGAGAGCAATACACGACGCGAAGTATACTTTTTTTCGCACTTGTGCTTGCATATATGCGTGTATAGCTGTATGCAAGTGGTGTGTATCGTTGCAGGCTCTTTTTTTTCGGGATCCACCGAGAGTGTTGTGCGTCACGACGACAGTGGCAACGTGTGGCAGAACAGGATTGATGAAACGAGTTTTTAATTTTCATCGCGTGGACGCGCGGCTGAGGTGCCGGTGCTTTTGCTCGCGCGCGCGGTTCTTCTTTTTGCTTAAGAGAGATGCATACACACACACATACATACGTATGTAAGTAAGAGAAACACTTGAAGTGGTGATTGTATTATAGATTGACGCGTGTGCGCGTGAGATGTTCGTGTTTGGCTGTCTGCTATTACTACTACTACTACTACTACTACCGATACGAGCCGTTTGATCATCTCATTAACCGAGGTGATGATTTTCGAATGTGACGCTAATTGAATTCGTCACGTATATATAGACTCCTCTCGTTTTCTTTTCGTGTCCCGCGTCGAGAGTTTTCGTACAGTCGCGCAAGATGTCACGTGAGAATGGCAAGCGTTATATAGACTATATATATATACACACACACACATACACAGAGAGACACATTTTTCGGCACTGTAATTTCTGTGCTCGATCGCGAAATCAATATATACGACGTTGCTCTTGTTGACGCCGGCACTGTCCTCGTATATATACCGCAGGTTTGCTGCATCGTCGCCCGAAATAATCCATCCCCGTATATAGCTGATAAGATAATTCCACACGCATTGTTCCGGTTAAACCGCGAGTTGGCAAGTTTTCCGTTGAATCGAAAAAAAGAGCAATCGCCGGTTGAGTGTGTTTACATCGTTCCGTCGACACATACACACACACACACACACATGATAACACTGTATATACAAAATGTACTCTTACGAACGTGTTACTCATATATACACAGAACCACTGTCCTCTCATTTTCTCACTCGCTGGTTCAATTGGATTTTCGGAGCACGCATCAACGACGGCTGTATATATACTTTCTTTTCACTGACATCGTGTATATATACGACACACTCAGTCATATATACAAATATATACGCACACATACAGGCGCATAAACTCGCGTATAAACAAACGGGCGATTGGTTGGTTGCGCGCGCGTTGGTGTGCAGCGCATCGACCCCGCGGCGTGCGTCGTCGTCGTCGTCGTCGATGCAATCTCGCGTGAGCCGCGTGCACACGCTGTATATACTCGCGCGCGCGCCGGAAAAGCGGAGAAAGCTACACGCGCGAGCCTCACGCTCACAGGGGAAAAGGAGGATACGAGGGTATGGGGCATGATGGTCTCTTTGCACGCCGGCACAGACAACGTATATATGTATACATGCTTTATACATATATACGTGTACATACACCGCACACATCACTGTAAACGTACCTTGAGAGAAAAGAGCAGAGAGGCTGCGAGCTAGTTGTTACTACTACTGATGCTGTGTTGCTGTATATCTTCTCTCCTGTGTGTATATATATAATATATACAAGTTATATATCAGTATATTATGTATGTATATAAATCCACGGCACTGCACTGCTGCGGAGCTGCTGCAGCTGCGGCTGACTTTTCGGAGCGGCGGCTCGTGCTAGACTGACTCTGGCGTGCGCGCTGCTGAGCAGCGAGCGAGAGGACGCGGTCGTCGTCGTCGTTGCGCCGAAGGAGGAGGAGGAGGAGGAGGAGGTGGTGGTAGTAGTAGTGGTAGTGGTAGTAGTGTAGTGTGGCGCGCGTGTGCGAGCTGCGCGCGCGGTGAGTCTCGTGCGCGCTACTCGCGACCTCGTCATCCTCTCTCTTTCTCTCTCGGACTCGCGCTGCTCGTTCCCGGCGCAAGTCTGCAGCAGCAGCAGCAGCAACGCATAGCCTTCTCTTTCTTAGGCTTCACATGCGCGTAGAGAGAAGAGTATATAGATGTGTGTGTGTGGGTTGTATGTAGCGAGGGCATGGTTGTGCGGTCGCTCTCCCGGCGAGCTGAGCCGGTGCGCGTGCTTCGCTGTTTTGTTTTGTTGTATATAGAGAGCAGCAGCGCGTGGTTCGTGGGTGGTTTTGTGGTAACCAACGAGAGAGAAAGAGAGAGAGAGAGTGGATATAGCGTACGGGGGGGCATATAAGAGAAGCAAACTTTACCTGTAGCCGGCGCTTTTGACTTGGAGGGTGGCTGATTTGTAGTTCCTTAATTGTTGATATTAGTATGGTTGCACGCCCGGTGCGAGTGAAAGTTCACTCCAATTCGTAAGAGGCAAATGACGCGTATGTATATATATGTACGTGCGCGTAGACGGAGTGAAATTTCACACCGATCGACTTTTGTCAGATGCTTATATATATAGGATTTTTCAAGTGTGGCATTTAACTTTCGAAATCATAGGTCTCTAATATGTTTGAGCAGAAATTTCACTACGCTAATAGTGTAAACACTCGTGTACTTGGGCTATACTCGATGACTTTGAATTGAGTATGCGCATATAGGAAAATATTATACTTCGTTCGTTTTGTGCGTCTTAAGCCCAATGTCGAGGAGATATCTACAAAAGCATTT
>JAWWEQ010000045.1:6652955-6718403 GCA_035583055.1 Torymus tubicola | reverse complement strand
TACACAAGATTCCAAAGATCTCCGACATGTTACAGAGCTTTTCGCATCATCTATAAAATTCGCCTCGCTCCTCTTCGCATTCGTTCAATCTTCGTCCCGCACGTACAGTGTAGTTTCGCGCGTTCTTTCCTCAATTCACGCGAACAATCGAACGCGCCATCGATGGAATCGCACAGATTGCAAATCTGTTATTCGCGCGTACTATGTATAACGCGATGTTTTCTTCCGTCCCAGGGGCTTTTTCGCATAGTAGTATATACTTCTGTATATACATGGCGAATCAAGGGGCGGGGGGGGGGGGGGGCACGGGAAAAATGGAAGCGATTGTGGAAACAGAAACAAAAAGGAAAGGAAAAGCACTCGATCGAGTGTTTCGTTCTTCGCGTGAATTATTAGTCGACTGTATACCAGTTTCTGTTTTTCTTTTTTTTTTGTTACTCATCTTTGGATAATGCGTGAACGCTGTATAAAAACGATGCTTTGTTCGTTATGTCGATGGGAGAATATAGAAGTTCAAAGCAAAATGAGGTCGAATTATTTCAACGCGAAAATGGATTGAGGTAAAATTAATTTCTCACATTATTTATTTAATATGATGGTACCAAGTTGCCGGAGGAAATGGTATAAATAAATAATAAGGTGGAATTGCTTTTCTTGCTTCAGTTTAGACTTATAAATTGGGATGTAGAATGACTACTGTATATTGATAAATTCATAAGATCTAAATATAACAGTATAGTCTTAACACAGATTTCTGTAATTCGTGGTAACGATCAAATATAACAGAACTTTCAATAATAGTGTCAAGAAACAACGTGTTATAGTAAGGATACAATCAAATCTTTATACAATCAATCAACTTTATTACATTGTAGCGAATGAGATAATGATTATCATCATAGAATCGTGTATATATACGATTTTACCTCTAACTATACACACACACACACACACACACACACACACACACGTGCATTTGAAAATCTAATTTAACCATAAAATTTTCTACTGAATAATTTCAAAGTGACAGCTTTTAAAATTCTTATCGCGTTTCTATTATCAAAACGACGGCAACGTGATGAGAAATGGAATATATATATATACACACACGTTGCCACAAGCAACTGAGTCATTTCAGTTGCAAAGACGCTTGTGCCGGCTCGACTCGCTTTATATTCTAATCCTCATGGAAATAATGCGCGTATTCCTGCGCGCGATTCATTATTCTGGATTCGCAGCGCCGTTTTGCCGCACCACTGTCTCGTATAGCACGTGAGTGTGCTGATGTATGTATATATATATATATATATACGCATACATGTGTCTTGCGTGCGATTACAAATTGCGTGCTGTAATACGACGTACCCTGGTCGCGTAATATTTATAAATTCGAGTAATAGCCGCTTGTGCATTCGAATAGTCGCACGGCGGGAGGGAAAACCACTGTATTACGCGCATATACACATATATACAATGTCTCTACACATATATACATATATATAATATTCTGTTAACCGGATCGAAGCGCACTATACGCGAGAACTGATTTAAAAAAGCCATCTTTATTCATCGAAAGTCCAAGGTCATAAGAGTCGGGCGCGCGAGCGTCGCGGCCTGTTCTAGTCATCCAGTCCATCTAATGGATAATCGCACTTTTTTCTCTCTCTCTCTCTCTTACCAAAGAGCCGCACACGGTTTCGTCACAACGTCGCGATGACACGTGCGCGATCGCGACGACGAGCAATTGCGCGCTCTCCTTGCGCAGATGTAATTAAGAAAAGACACGTCTCGTCGCCTATCGATCGAAATTATCATTACCTCCCTCTCTCTCTCCCTCGCGCGAATAATAAGTCGCGCGACCCCGATACGAAAATTCCCGGTAAAAGCAATTTTTCCCCTCGCCCGCGCGCTCACTCTTCTCCTCGTTTTTCATTCTTCACTTTTTTCTTCTCTCTGAAATAACAAGCGCACGCGAGAGAGAGAGAGAGAAAGAGAGAAAAAGAGACAAAAGCTCCATTTTGCGACGATTAAAGTCTTATATCGACGTCTCCGGGCGGTAATTGCCGGAGATTAATGCGCGGCCGTGCGACGATCCTCGGAAGAAAAGAAGCGCGCACGTGCGCGCGTGAGAGTATATATGAGAAGAAAGAAAGGAGGCAATTTCGCGCGAAACTGTGATTCGAGGCTGCAGCGCAGCAGCAGTGCGATGTCGAGGCAGCTGTGCGACGACGAGGATCGATGCCGACTTTCACGTGTTATTATGCCGAGTGTACTGACCTATCTCTTGTCGAAGACGTTGGCAAGGAGATTGATCGTTACACAATTCAACGGCGTTTTTCCTAATAGGTTGGAGCGCGCGCAGTATTATATCGAGCTCGCGGTGTTTGATCTATTGAGAATTCGGGAATGCTGATGAGAATCGTGTTGCATAAATGTGGATGGGAGTTCGATGATGAAAGGACGAGAATGATGATGGATTCAACGGCCTTGAATTTTTTCGGAATTTATTACTTTTCTTTTCACTGACTGTGTATATAACAAAATAGAAACACGTCCAGTTATAGAGTTTTATTATATATACGAAATGTATATATACATTTCTTTTAAAAAATCAAGAAATATTTTTATTATCTGATTGCGTTGAAAATTGTATGGGTAAAAAATATAGTTTATTGTCTCGTCAAGTGCATTATTTATGAAATTATTTCCCAATTCTTAAAAATGGTACAAACATTAAAAAGTTTTTGCAAATAACGTTTTGCGCAAAAAGAAAATAAATAAAATTTTGGCAATTATTTTTATAAAATACGGCTTTAAAGCTAATGACTATACATTTTTGTTACTATATTATTACATGCGTTTATACCGTGGTTATAAGTATGAGAAATTTACTGTAACGCAAATATCTGTAGATAAAACTTAATTATAATTGCAGCCTTTTCTCAATTTCCTAATTACCCGTATATACACGAAAGTGATTGAGCGTTGACGTATTGTTTGGTGGCGTCACGATAGTACCGTTCCGCATTGTGACGTCACGACCTTAGATTTTTAAGTTCTCCTGTTTTCTCCAATACTCTGAGTATAACTGAACAATTAAACAAAACACATAAAGAAACTTGAGCATGTTCTAATACACTGGAAAACAAACATAAATTATTTTATTGTACAATAAACTAGTCAAGTAGCGGAAAAGGCTAAAAATGTGGAGAAACAATCATTGTTACGTTCGAAAAGATAATTAAAAGTAACGGTAGATTTTGTATTTTTTTTTTTTTTTTTTGAAAATGCAAAATACGTCATTCCTGTGTTCATTACTAATTTTACTCATTAACGATGGCATTAAAATTATTTGCTAGAAAACATCCTCAGCGTAATGCAAATCTTAAGTAGCGTGAAATCGAACGAAAGTCCTCTCTTGGCGTTTACTTGAGGTTGAACGAACGGTTCGATAGTATGTATGACGGCCGATGAATCATTAAAGTCATCATTTCACCAATAACGATCTATTTAAATTAATGTAGCACTTAAGTTTCCGCACACCAATGTACCCATAGCAGCAGTAACGAGTGTAAAAACATTTAAAAAACATAATGACAATATAATATACCGAAAGCTTTTGCTTTATAATTAAAAAGCACGTGTGTGTATGTGTGTGTGTATATATATATATAGTATTTTTCTTTTTTCGCTCGAAGTGAAATTTTTAATCGCTCGCTTAAGCTACAACCGTGTAAGTCGTATAAAAATTAACGATGACGAAGAGAAAAGTGATAAAATCCCGAGCATCTCTTTCCTCGACGCGAATGCCAGTCCAATTAAGAAAGTCAGGAAGACGTGACCCAATGATTCCGATGCATATATACCGCGTGCCATCCCTTCGCGTTGGATTATACGCGTGCATTCTCAATGCAATCAAGACTCAATCGTTCGATAATTCAAGCAATTCGAGAAATCTCGGTGCGAGGAAGTCGTTTTCTTGTCACTCTGGCGACGCGTGTTGCACTCATCTGACGTCATTGCGCGACACTTTTTCAATAGAGCTATGTGTGCTTCCGCGGATTGCACTGCTACTGCTGCTACCGTCGCTACTATACGCGACATTGCCCTTCGACGTGTGTGCGAGCGCGCAAAGTGCATTATCTAATGTAACGTGTACGGGTGTCGGACGAGCGTCGAATACCGAGAAAAGTGTCTTGGCTCGCGCGCTGTAAAAGAGATACGCGCAGGTGCGTTCGCGAGGAAGAAGAAAAGAGCGCGGGCCGGTGACGTTGAAATATGTTCCTTTTTTGGTTGGCTCTTTTTTGTTTTTGTTTTTGTTTCATATATATAGTACGAGCTTTCTAAGCAGTCATGTTTATATATGGAGAGAATTTCCCCGGAAAAATTCTCGTAAAATTCATGATGAAAATTACAGTGAGCTGATCGTAACGGCGAAAAAGCGCAGCCTATTCTAATGGTTATTTCTAGTTGTACATTGTAAAATGTTCTCTTAATTATAACTTATAGATATACATAGTTGTTTTAAGAAATGGATAGTAATATTCGTGAAAAATTATTAATTCGTATTTTATTTCTAATAACTGTTATTGAAGTAAAAATCGCCATGACAATTTAGTTAAAAATATCTTCAATTTATTTTGGAAATTGATTGTATGTACATACCTCAAATTTTGTTTATATGTATACAGAAGTAGGAACACTTAAAGGATATATAATTAATTTCAACGGTTTATTGTTTCCTATTTAACTTTAATTTCAGACTTATTTTTATGAGAATATGTGTTCTTTACGTAGAAATGCTTTCCTTAGGAAGTAACACGTCTCGGGAATTTTCATTGTTAATAGAATATGTTCACTACCGAGTTTCATAGTTGGGCGTATACTATTCTATTATTATATAAATTTTGATTACTTCGTTACGTATTCCTGGCATAGCATTATTTTATATAAGAATGATATTTAATGAATGTAACTACAAAGCGCTAAATATAGTTTTTAATCATGCCGAATGAATGGGTATAATATTAAATTTTAAAGATAATTAGTCACGATTTAATTATGTCGAATAATACCAAGTTGTTTACATTAATCATAAGTTCCATTTCAATTAAAAAAATACAAGTATATTTTGGAAAAAAGGATAAACATTCATAAAATTTTCATGATAACATCTGACCTGAAAATCTATTTATTTCCTTACTCAACAATTACCAATCGCACTGCATACGAATCCGACAAAAGGTCCAAATGAAAATTTTTAAAACGCCCCGAAAAATAATGCCATAAACAAAAACTACCACCGCTCAGCTCACGCGCAGTCACACCTATACGCATCTATACAGACATGCGTGTGCGCATGTAACCGTAAAACCGCGAAAAATCGACTGGTATATGTGCGTGCGGCAGGCTCGTAAATAACCATAAAGCCGCGAAAAGCCACGCACGCGTGCATGTCAAAAAGGCCTGCGAAGCAAGAGAAGTAGGGAGTAGAGAACCCATTGGCAGCGATATCTCGACCATAAATAAAATTTTAAACGCGCGTCGGTCGCAGTGTATATACATATATATACGCACACACACGTGTGGTGCGCTCACGCAAATTTTACCGGATGCGTTTTCCCGCGTGTGCGCGCGCGCGGCTCTCACGCGTGTTTATGCACATATATATCTGTGTCTGTATATATGTACTACGAGTATACAACCTGTCCTGCGCGGCTTTTTCCGAAACCCGTTTCCATCACGAGAAAAATGATATATGCGCCGTGTGTGTGAGTATATATACACGCGTCTGTGTGAACGTGAGAGCTGTAATATCGCGGTGGCAGCGGCGGCGGCGTCGACGAACTTCGCGCGCGGAAGTTGTTCCGCTCGTAGGCGCGCAGTGCAATTTCACGCGGTGTATAGAGGTGGTATACAGTAGTGCGGCGGGTATTATAGAGAGAAGGAGAACGGGGGCGATTTCGGCGAGCTTTTTTTTTTATCGTACCTCTGTTGCGACTGCGTTGGATTTCGCGAGAGTATATACGAAGAATGAAGGTATTAGTGCGTATGTATGCTTGCTCCCACGAGTCGCTGTTTTAATTTTGAGGCTGCGGTGTAATTGCATGGGTCCCCGGGGTGATTGCGTTTTTTTTTTGTAACTCTGTCTTTTCGTCGAGCGCGTGTGGGAAATCGATTGTTTAGGAATTCCCGTGGTTATATTTACTGGATCAATGTATATAGTGTATATAATGTATTATTTAGGCAGGGATTTTGTTGGGATTGAAACTTTCACAGATCGATATTGAAATATTACTCGTTAATATTATTAGGATAATGTATAACTATACTTTAGAAGTAGTAGATCATCTTTTGATTATAATTATATGTTATTGATTGGCATTGTCATTGATTGTGATTGTATATGCAACGCACTGCAATACTTATATAAATAATATTATTACCAATACACTAACAAATATATTATTATTTGTTATTCAATTACGACTTGTGAAATAGATATATGTTTAGATTTAACGTTAAAACGTTTCGAAGTAAACATGATAATTATCACGTAACAAAATTTTTTTTTGTTATTGCAAATGGCAAATATAGAAACAAAAATAAAAACTTGATCATTACAATCCCGCAGAAACTTAGGAAAAACACGTCCAACTTGATTAAATAATAAACATACGATATCCAAACGTGTCAGGTTGTCAGTGTCTTACCATGCCGGACTTATTCTACTTGACGTATGAATATACTTCCTATACATTATTTAATCATGTATTTTTTCCTATAACTATTATATGTCATAAAATGCATTTGTTTGAAAAAATGAAATCTGCACTACCAGAAATATTGTTCGGCACTTTATAAAACTAATATAATCATTGGAAATTACCACAACTGTTCTCTTTATAGGTATTTCCTAGACACAAAAAGTACAAGCTGTTTTCCAAGTTGGTAAGCAACACTCTATGATGCAAAACATGCAGCACCGACCAAACTGCAACGTCTATCTATATGTATTCCATACACACACCACACATACTGCGCACACGTACTTCATACATATACTTACCAGTCACCGAATTTCCAAAATATATTTGCAAACCAGATGAGTGGAAATCAAATCAGAAAAAAGGCACACTTATACTTACACCACCGTTGAAATAATTTCGTTACTCCCATGCAAAGTACATACACATACACACACAACCATTTACATTCGGTGTGGCACGCGCACATGCGTGTGTATATATATATACATATATATACACGGGTATAAAATACAATCCCAGACGTTCATTACGTCGCAAAAAGGACGGATAAAGAGAAGGAAGGCGGGGTATATAAGGGGAGGGGAAAACAAAAGAACTCAACGTACAGCCGGGAGAAAACAAAAAAAAAGGGAACCGGCGCCGGCAACGAGCAACTCATGTACATTACGATCTCAAACAAAGAACTTCCGAATAGTCTCTTTTCCTCCTCCTCCTTCTTCTCCTTCTCTTCGCTGGGTCTTCTTTTTGTCTCTGCCTCTCCGCGTGCGGCAAGTCTACTCTGTATACTTACGCTTACTCGACTCTCTCGCTCGTGTTCGGTGTGCGCGACGCGCAGAGGCAATTGTCGCACGAAATGACCTTCTTGGGAGAATCTTCACTGCTCGTGCGGATGTTCCCCATATATCTCATCTACATAAAGTTGAGATTTGAAAACAATCGACACGTTCCGAATTCAGATGCTATACTCATCTTTAAAATTTCAATTTTCAGGGTACCTGCGTCGCTTAGTATAAGTATATATAGAAGCGCAGACATATGACGATTTTCTCAAGAATTCATTGCAAAACTGATAATTCGCGATGTAGGATTACTATGAAAATTATATAATAGCCGGGTGCTCGAGTCTACGTCCATTTGATTTTCAAATCGAAACGGTTGCTGCGCATTAATCAAAGACGCATGTGTATATAATACTGCCGCGTCTGCGTGTATATATAATTAACTAAACGATTGTAATGTCGTAAGCTCGTTGAAAGTAGCCTGCAATTATCGGCGCCTAATTCAATTACCACCTTACGAATCCTCGTTCTCTGCAGTCGAGTCTTTCGGTGTGTATATATATATATAGGTATCGATTCAGCTGACCAACCAACGAAGTTGCCACTCGCTCATATATATATACACATACACACACACACACACACACACACATACATACATACATACATATGTATACGCTCACTTAATCTTAAAGGCAGGTGGCCCGCTCTACCCAGCTCGTAGCGAAGAGTGGGAGTGGATGACCTTAGGAGATCCGTGACTGAAAAGCCAAAGCCATCGTTCGCTCGTGCTGCTCGCACACATACACACATATATATACATACATACACTATATTACACTACTCAGCCGACAGTTTCTGAGCTCGGAAAGCCTCGGCGATTCGTTGTCGTATAGTTGCACATATATATGTATATACATATATACGCGACACAGAGAGAGAGAGAGAGAGAGAGAGAGCGCACGTCATCGTGGTTTCCGCATTGCACGCGGCTCGCGTGAACGCATTCTCCTTCCGGATATGGCGACAATTTCCGAGTGCTCGCGAGCGATCGTAGGAGAGGTAAGAGCGAAGCGCAAGCGGTCGAAGGATTTCCGAGGGCGGATAGCGGTGTGCACAGGTGTACCTGAACTATATATAGGTAAAGGTATAGAGGAACGTAGGGAAAGATCGTTATGGAACCGACGGTGGTTAATCGATCCTCGGTCGCTCACGAGGTGCTGGAGAATTTCAGTCGGTTGATTAAAGCTTTTGTCGCGGAATCGAGTGCGACACGAGAATTTCGAGATTTATGAGGATGGCTGCCGGCGGCGAACGGAGAGGTTTATATATGTGTGGGTGGTGGCGGGGAAGGAAGCATGGAGATTGCACCGCTGTGTAAGAGTCGTGTAATAGTTCTTCGAAGTGCGAGGATGAAGTTAAGGTAATCGGTTCGCACATATGAGAAGGTTGCGAATTTGTAAGAAATGGATTGTTAATGGAATTTTGTAGTTTGAAAGTGTCGATAAGCTTTGCATTCTCTATGCAGCTTTATGTTCCAAAGTATTAAATAGTATATATATATATAGAATAAGTATCGTCCAATTAAATTAAATTTTAACTACCACACGTAAACACTGGATCCATAAAATTTATT
Source organism: Torymus tubicola (assembly GCA_035583055.1). Taxonomy (NCBI): domain Eukaryota; kingdom Metazoa; phylum Arthropoda; class Insecta; order Hymenoptera; family Torymidae; genus Torymus; species Torymus tubicola. The sequence goes on along the minus strand of JAWWEQ010000045.1, from coordinate 6,709,218 downwards.
AAATATTTCTCTTTATCTTTGTATTCAATGTCTGAGATGAACCTGATTCAAACCGGATGCGGTTACCAGAAATACATAAATTGCAATTATTTGTAAATTAGTGACAGACCTGAACTATTTATGAAATTACACAAATACCAAGCTTCATCCCTCCTGCTGTGCAATTTTATCTTTATTTTTGATCTCACTAATTGCAACGTATAATCAAATAAAAATGATGTTAAATGAAATTCAAATTTTGTAACATTAAAACTAAAGTTGATTTAAAAAAAAATTAAACAGTTTGTGCTATTATATTATGAACATCGATCATGTAGGGAAGATTGTTAATTGGAAAACGTGCAAGGCAGCTCGAAAAGAAACTACGTGCATCTTCTGAGAGATAAATGAGCATGTCACAATTGGATGCGTTTCTTGTGCGTAAAACACACTGGCTTTCTTTCATGTCAACTTCAAGTCACGGTTTCCGCTTTTGCGCCGGGTAAACGTGTTTTTACATCAAGTCATAATCACTGCTCGCCAAAATGTTTAAAAGTCATTACGGGAGTTCAAGAAAAGAGGCGTAGTATTTCTTTTTTATCTTTTAAAAATATGAATTTCTTCTCAAGCTGTTTCCATTTTAGCGAAGAAGACCCGAGAAAATTAAACGTGAAAAAATTTTAAACGAAAATTTTTGATTAATCAAATAAACGTTGTTGACGTTATTTCGACAACATTGAACATTAGTGTAAATGTTAAATATGATTAGAATACATGGATGATCATTACAAACATATGAATTTAAGCAGAATATTTTTGTATAGAATGGTCCATAAAATACTTTTTAAAATTCATTAGGCAGTTGATTTAAAATATTTGAATCAAAAGTTTGAGTCGAAATAAACCATTAGCAAGTTTTGTTTATATTTACGACGAAGCATAATAAATCAACAAAATAATCAATCACATGGCACAAAACGCGTAAAAACGTTGACTATATGTGTTTGCGTGCATACACACATACTACGCACCGCGTGATGACAAAACTAACTTTTAATCAAAAATGAATAAAAAGTAAAGGAAGCGGCAAAAAATTATAATACGTTGTCACGAACACGCGGTGCTTGTTTACATAAAAGTCTCTATAAAAACTTTTATGTTAATATTATAATCCCACGAACTGTTAGTAAAAAGTATAAAATGGAAAATGTTTATTTTTAGACGCAAATTTAATTTAAAAAATTTAATACATAAGAGCATAAAAATGTAACAATCTTTTTATTACGGTTAAATTAAATCAGTTTAATATTGCATATGGAAATTTTATATTTCATTATCCCGTTTCGTTTGGGATCTCGATTATATTTATAAAATAGTTAAATATAAATAGACCTAAAGCAGTATGATGAAAATAGCTGTTTTACTATTTAGTTAGGTACAACGTATTCTTAATTTTCGTTGCTACAATACTATTATATTAACAATTTTTGTTTTTTTATAATATTTTTTAATACCTTTAAAATAAAACTATTTTTTGGCGGTCGAGTTAGGTAGTTACTTTGTTAGATGAATAAAAGCAGTAGCATAAAACATTTTAAGTTTAATTTTCAATTACTGATATAGCGAGCTATCAAACACAGGAAATTGCTACGCTGGTTATATAGCTATTGAAGTTATAGTAAAAAAGAGTTAAATCTGTAATAGTAATATTGTTTACTTTCAGTATAATATCAGTATTGCGTATTATAGTTGAATCATTGACAAGTTTATTTAATAACAATACTCATTAATCGCACAGTGGAATAGATAATTATGTGTTACTTTATTACATTGAGTGAGATTGCTTTCATGCATGAATAGAAGATTATATTTAATCACGTTTGTTTTGAAATTGAAAAAATAAAAGTTAACGTACAGGTCATTTTTTCACACTTTCTTTCAAAGCATGATACAACTGTATGTATATATGTGATATGATATATTAAGTGACGTCGAGTTAAATGTAGCATTACTAAATATCGTTCCAAAGAAGAAAAACAATTATGCATGGTATATAAATACATTTATTGCGCATAATTTATTGTTTCATTACTAGCCGATTAAATACAATGAGTACAAGGAACACGTAATGTTTTGTCTCTATAACCATCCAAATCTTCTTGCATTTGCCAAAATCAATTGAACAGTTGATTAATTATGATGCGTATCTTGACGTGCTTCATATGTACTCTTTCATTGTTCACAATTCTCGGGAATTGAAAGAAATGTTAATTAAAATATAAACAGCTACCATCTTTATGTGTTTTCTACGTTCGTAGACTTGATTTTCCTTGGCACACACACAATTCACTTGACAGATCATATATTTTACATGCATATTTATTGCTCTATAACCATGCAAATTATTCTCATAAATAAAAAAACACGTTTGTTGAATGCGCCAGAGAGACACGCGTTTTGTTTTAATAGCTTCATCGTAAGCGCTTTTCCCTCTCAATTGCTGTGAAGTTAAGTATCGGGGTATAGCATTTGGTCTTTAATCAAAATAACTGACATACATTTTAACAGTATACCAGAAATATCACTGATAATGTTTATTCATTGTATAAAATTATTTTTCACTTCCAAAATTCATATATTTTCTTCATATATTCATGTCATTTTGATTGTAAATGAGTAAATTTAATGACGAAAAGATTATTTTCATTTCACTTGTTTACGCACTTCTTGAACTTCAGATTTAAATTCTTTAGTTTACAGTTAATTTTACGGAATACCAACCCTTAACGCTACACAAATTATAAATTTGGTTACATATATAGCATTACGCAATATATATGAAACATCATGCTGTGACGAATTTGTATAAAAACATTGGGCAACTTGCGAAAGGGTTTGAAATCACCCGCGCCGTAAATGTCAATAAACCTGTCCATTATTCTTTCCCCTTTACTCTCTCTGCCCCTGTTCCACTCGTGAATCCATCGATCTGCTCTTATACTCTACAATCGTACAACACTCACGCGTCGTTGACTTATCAACGTCGAAGTTCCCGCAAAAAACCCGGCAATATAGATCGGCATTTCACGATCTATGACGACAAAGAACAAAAAAAAAACAGAACTACGCGTGTAAGGGAATAAAATATCTCAGCGCTCACGTATATATAAGTATATAGCGACAAGTAGTCCGTCTAACTTGTGACGCGAGTGAATCGGTACGAAATGAAAAGTCAACGAGCTCCGCGCTTCGTGTTCACGGTCACGTAGACGCGGATACCGCTTTACTCTCCTCTTTGAAATATATATATATATATATATATTCTCCTGGTGCAGAGCACAAGGCACATGTGTCATGTCAGTATATATACGCGTAAATGAGCTTATGGCCGTGCCGTAACGCGTGCGATGCTCATTGTCAGTCGCTCGTAAATCCTAGAACCCATCGTCCAGCTCACTTCCAACTGGCCTGGATTATTCCTGCGATGGCATTGAACATCATGCTTGCCCTTTTTTTCACGGTGAATATAACGCGCGTGCTCGACTTGAACAGCCTGTGTTATGTATGAGTATATAATTGTACACTATACACATTTATGTGTATATATATATATATATATACATCTTTGCTCTGTGGCGTGAGTTTCCTCGCCGACCTCTTGGTTTCCTTATGAATACATGTGGCGCTCTGTATGGGCTCTTCCGAAAGTACATACTTTGCATACCAATGGAAATATCGCACTTTATGTATTGTGTTCGCCGCGCGGTTGGTGCGATTGTAACGACGCTTTGTGTACCTGTGATTGTTTGGCTGACGCGGGACAAAGGTAAACGAGCTTCAATCGTTGAGATTGCAAATGAAAATCAGATTAATGAATTGTATTATGGTAATTACATCGAACATCGATCAAAGAAACATTGCCAATTTGCATATTCACGTTATATAAAGAGAAGTGTTTATAAAATTTGCAAAAGCTAAATAAAACCGTGAACGTGCTTAATGAGATTATAAAGTTAATTAACTTTATATATAAAATTGTTCATTCGAAATTTGAATCAATATTGTAATAAATGCATATATGCCTTTGTGACTCGTGTATACTTTTCTCTTGCATGCTTTTGAATACATTTTAAAAATCTACTCATATTAGGTAGAAACTATATAGTCCAATGACAATCGAGACTACAATATAACACAGATTTCTACTATGTTTTTAATACTTTTAACCTACCTGTTACTAAATTACTAGCCTGCGCGCTCTGAAATTTCAATCAATAACTTAATTATTTTTCCCAAACTTTTTCTCTTCGTGTATCGCTGATTTATGCTCTCTTCTCTCTCTCTCTCTCTCTCTCTCTCTCTCTCTCTCTCTCTCTCTCTCTCTCTCTCTCTCTCTCTCTCTCAGGCGAAGCATGCCACGCGAAGACGTCACACTGCCGCGTGTAAATCACGTACTCGTTACAATATCGAGAAGTAATCGCGCTCGAGTGCCGCGTAATTGCGAGTGCGAAATTATTATACTATAGTCGGCACGGATGTGGCAGCCGCAATAGGTGGCAATCATCGAAGTCGCATCGCACTCGTTGAGTCGTCGCGCCGTGACGCGATGTTATATATGCGCTACTGATCGCGATACCAATTGCTCGAGATTATTCAGTTCAGATATGTTTATGAGCGCTGGCAAGAAGACAGTGTTGCATTTTCTATACAATTAGTCGGATGAGTATTTATTGAGAGATATGAGGTTCCTGTAATTTATCGTTTGTCTGTGGTTGTGACGATCGATGTATACGATTGTAATTTTTGTTTAAACTCGAACGAAGACAGTGAATCATTGATCGAGGTCACGTGCGGAGAGTAATAAATTTTCATTAGCTACAAAAATTGTAAGTGAATGAATTTTCGTTATTATTAAATTTATCGCTAGTAAAAAATTTAATTTTGCAATAGTATATATGTGCAAATGGTAGATTGCGTTACTGTCGTAAGCAAAATAGGTGATTCTCGTAGTTTTAGAATTCGCTGCGCTCCAGAAATTTGTATGAAAATTATTTATAATATAAACATTAAAATTCGATTTTACGCTTTGATATTGGCGTGGAAACGATTTTTTTCGCAAAAATACACTATAGTACTCTCTAAAATTGAATTAGTGAAAAACTCATTATAAATTAGTGAAAATTTCTCCACCGAAACATTAGTGAATATTCACTAATTCTTAGTGACAATATCCACTATTCAAAATAGTGAAACTCCTCTTTTTTAATTATTGGATAGTTCTATGTATTTGCACTAAGAATTAGTGAATATTTACTATTTCATTAATGAATATTCACTTATATTTTGGTGAAGCAATTTTCACTAATCTTTAGTGGATTTTTCACTAATTCAACTTTAGAGAGTAAAACAATGAATAAAAAGACGTTATTATACCAAATTTATATAAACTAGACCCTGCATATGCTACTCACTTCGAGCAATTCATGTTTCATTAAAGTTTCATTAACTTTTTACTAGTCTTTGCGTACAAATGTCTTTCCGTGTTTAAGTACCCGGTACTTCAAGATTATTTAACTCATAACACGTTATGCGCTGTCCTCCAGAAAGTCGTAAAATGAGACTAATTATGTAAAAGAAAACAAGTTAAAAAATGTAAAACAGAAATGTCACGATTGAATGACAATTAGGTTACGTCGTGCTTGTTCAACATTCAGATATATGTGTCTGTAGAAGTCTCCTGAAGCGTACAACGAACTTCTCTTTCATTCAGATATTGACTTAATTAACTTTACGAGTGAAGTTTCTTCATTGATTATTTGTAATTTTATTATAAACTAAAACTTATTAACGTACATCGATATGTAACAATATATAGAGTATTGTAAAATCGATTACTGTTATACCACGTAATTTAAATAGAATCGTCAGATTATCTTAAGCAACATTGAAAATTTATAAAGCCGCATATTGGCCAGTAAGTTATTTTATTATTTCATCGTAAATTGAGAGCAATCTTGCACAACCTGAGGGAGTTAAATTCAATTTATCCGTCGAATAAAGTAGATCAAAGCAGCCGAAAATAGTGGTTCACGCCGCCAAGGCTGGAGACACAAGCATATTCCGAAGAAATTTTGGCACAATCGCCCAAGAGTCTCTTCAAAAATAAGCTTATTCGAGTACTCTCGTGGCACTGATGAATTTGACGTAAAAATATTTGCGAATACTTTAGATTCTTTTATCGTCTTTTCTCTGTTTGACGAGTGACATTGCAAATATAAAGCTATATTTATTTTGGGAACTTCGAGTCCGGTTTGCAAATAAAATCGAAAGTTACAAAAACATGATTTGTTTTTCAAAGTTATGTTTTTTTTTATAAGACTAGATAAACCTTTTTTTAAAATGTTTTTAATGTTAATAATTTTATTAACTTTTCATATTGTTGCGACTGTTAAAGTTAAAAAATAAGGAAATGCAATTATGTTTTCTTATGAAATATCCTATAGTATTTACAAAAACTAAATAGCAGAACGGTACAAGTAACGAATCATTACTATATAGAAGTAAAAACAGTAAGCAGTAAGCACCGTCTTCCTCAATAAAATATTGATTACCCAATTTTTGTAACGAAGGCCGTCTGCTCTACCGAGAAGTAAAAGCCAGAAGGAAGACGAACGAAAAGAAACGGAAAATAAAGCATGTCATTTTAAAATGGAAACAGTTTAATAATACAGTATAATATCGTCTATCATTCGCACGCTTGTGTTTAAAAATAAAACGGTGATTAACATATTAACACTAACGAGGCGAAATCATTAATTTTTATTATTGTGCTTATTAATATAAAAGTTTCAGTTCAACAGCCTTGTTTAATATTTAAATAATAAATCAAGAAGATAACGAAATATGAGTAATCCGATTCCCTCACATAGTCTGATTCCTGAATTTTAAAGTCAATCCTTTATTTTTTATGCAATAGTTTTAAATAGCAAGATGTATAATATTAAACAAATTAGTTCAATTGAAATGTATATATACATACTCTAGGCTATTAAGTAATTAAGGTACTAGTACCGCCCAGTGCGGTGAAAAAACAAGAAATTTAAATATTTTTTTCTCGGATACTTTAGTAGATATCATTACAAATTTTTTTTATATTACGAGTTTAGTCTTCAAGTTTACAAAAAAAAAATTTTTTTAATGTTTTAATTTGTAGTTCCATCTCCAGAGGGCGTCAAAGTTGACGTCTAAAAAAAACCGTGCCTCATTGCGGACAGTTAATCTCAAGATTGATAAATCTGAAACAAAAAATTCCAACGCGGTTTTAAAGAGGAAGTGCTCTTATATAGGAATTCACCACTTTATATAATAAACGATCAAAAAAAAAAATTTTCGTCTTTTGAAAAAAAAGTTTCAAAAATCGACCTTTTTTCACCTTTTTTTTCTACCAAAAATTTTTTGATCGTTTTTTACATAAGGTGGTAAATTCCTATATAAGAGCACTTCCTATTTAAAACCTCGTTGGAATTTTTTGTTTCAAATTTATCAATCTTGAGATTAACTGTCTGCAATAAGGTACGGGTTTTTTTAGACGCCAATTTTGACGCCCCCTGAAGATAAAACTACAAATTAAAAAAAAAATTTTTTGTAAACTTGAAGACTAAAATGGTAATATAATAAAAAATTTGTAATGTTATCTAATAAAGAAACTGAGAAAAAAATATTTAAATTTCTTGTTTTTTTTCACGGCTCTAGGCGGTACTAGTACCATAAAAAGAATTATCTTTATTCTCAATTTCTGCATTTAACTGAATTGAAAGCAAATATTAATCGTGATCTATTTAATTTCATCCACGAATATCTATCTCGCGTGTTTACTAATGGCTCGATTAATTTATTATTCAAATAACAGAAAAAGCTTCCTCCTTCAATCCCGTTCAATCTTCAACTCCAAATCGTGAAATCAAATGCGCCTTCTTGCGATTATCGAAAACGGTACTTTCATAGCGACCTTCGCGCGCCAAACATTATATATATAAACCCAACCGGCACCACCGCTCTGTGATCGCACTTTTCTCAAGCTCACAATCAACGCGCCCAAAATCGTTTTGCAAAAGCCCTTTCACATCCGCCTGCGCACGAAAGTGAGAGCACACACATATAAATACGTCATACATATATATGTATAAAACACATTTACACAGACACATACAAATCGCACTCGCCCCGAGGTAAAAGGTCCAGAACACGAGAAAGACCTCGGGAAGCAGAGAAAGGCATGCGCGCGCGTATACGATGAGCCCTCGCGATACTATACTTACATTACAAAGAGTCGCGTTAGAATGCGCGCCGCGAATTAAAGAAGGCTCGTCGCCGCCGGCCGGTCACGCGACCTTGAACGTCGTCATGTACGTATACGCTCCACACGTATATAAAATGTATAATACGCGTACTCGCGGAAACGCTCACACGCCGTTATGACGAACGTGACGTATAATAGAAGAGAGAGAGAACGATTAGTAACGACAGTAAAAAAAAGCGCGCCCTTGAATTCTACGCGGGTGTTCGCGCGCGTACGTTCATTGTTTGGAGGAGAATCGACGTGTCGACGACGACGAGGACTGACGTGCGCAATTTCTGTTTCCGCATGACGTACTATACGTAGTAGACTAATGCGATTTTTATTATCCTTCGGCGGATTAGAAGGAGGTGAATCGGTGGCAGCGAACCCGCGTGCTCTTTTTTCTCCGGTGCGCGGTGTTAAAGAACTGCGCGACGCGAATGTCGACGTTGAGTAAGAGGCGCGGGAGGTCGTTTTACCGATTGGGAGGCGGGGATATTTGCAGTCGAAGTTCAATAACTTTGCGAAATGAGATTGGAAAAGGGAAAGTAGTCGTGTAAAACGCCGTATTGTTCTCTTAAATTTTAAATTTACTTTCAAAATGTATGTAAGAATTTTGAAATCACACGTGTATATAATATGTGTTATGAAACGAATAATGAATGAAATTACCGAAAAAGGGTATTTTCACGCAATGTAACGAGATGTGGTGCATTTTACTTGACAATAAATTGTACTGATTCTTTTACTTTCAATTTGTTGGTGTTATAGTAAATGAGGTACGGTTAGTAAGACATTATGCTCGTTACTGCAAAGATGGGTATATTATAGAAAAAAAATTAATGAGACTCATTTAATTTATTTGTTTTCAAATGCATCGTAGTCAATAACAATTAATAAAATGAATATTTATACATTTTTAATCCTTTTAATAACCACAATCCGTCGCTGTCACTCCGATGTTTCGTTTTTTGTACGTATCCAGATAATTTTCTCGCAGTTTCATTATTTTACAATGACGTACGCTGATGAATCGAATAATTTTTACAACAATAATTCATAAAAATTTATTCAACCGCTGTCAGCAATTAAAAAATTATTATTATATTGAAAGTTAAACATCATTATCGCGTAATTGAGCAATCCGTTCTGGTCACAAATCTTATTAGATTCGTAAAACAAGTATTAGCTACTGGTCACAACGCATAATAGTAGAAATCACTCGTTACAGAAACTCTTCTGCACGTGACAAGTTTTTATATTTCGCGCAAACAAAACAATAACAGTGACGTTTTTTTTCAAAGTAAATAAAACTAGCCTTGCATTAGTTCGAAAAGATTAACAACCGTGAAACATGCAAAAATGAAGGCTGCGTAATATAATACATATAACGTTTATGAAATCATCTCGAACTATAACGGGCACAAAGTGCACATACAATGACGTTTTGTTTGTCGACCATATAGCTTCTTTGCTATAATCCTTCGCAGGCATTTTTCTCCCGAGACGTGCTTATGTACACGCACCAGACTCATTGAAAGGAGTGGACTTGTGATATGTGTACGCATATAAACGCGCCTCTTCTCCATATACACGCATATGCGCTTTAAGAAGCTGCAGTATCGCTATAGCAAGGTCGTGTTGTCACGCTTGAATCGCGTATAACGCGGCGTGAGTAAATGCGTGAAAAATGATTTGTTCGCGTGGAGAAACGAGGGCCAATACAATCGTGATCATCCTCGAATACGCGGGGCAACTAAAATCACGCACAATGTTATAAATCACACGTACGACTTACCTTTTTCCCCTATTTTCTCTATTATTCTATACGTTCGATGACTCGAGCAAACCCGGTCGACCATGTCGAATGTCCACGGCCTTAAACAACATCACGTGGCACTGATATAATTGGTGAAATCATTGTGCGAGTGTGTTTTTTCAATTTGACACGCTTAATCCGCGTCGATTGCCGAGTGGAAAACAGTATATGCACGGTATTAAACTCGCGTCCTTTGCTTTTTGTTTCAGGTCTCTATGAATGAAACGGCGTTCAACATCCTCTGGATGGGCAATCATCCAAAGCCCGATGTCCTGCGCAACCTTTTGCCTTATCAAAAAGTCAACCATTTTCCGAGGTACGTGGTAGACGAATAACGGTTTCTTAAATAACTGTATAAATTTTTCATTTCTTTTTCATTTTAATTAAAAACTAATTGCATATGCCATATTTTATAACTTATATCGAATATCGATTCATTGCATTCGCAGTATCTTTAATATCCGGCAGGATATAGGATTTATTGGTTGGGATATCAATGAAAAACTATCCAAATAATGTAACGGTTATACAAACTTTTGAATCGTTTTTCGATCTCATATAATTCTTTTCTCTATATATAAATATAAATAAACCAAGGATCTAAACTGTTGTTTCCACGAATCAAATCAATTTTCCCGCTCTTTCTTAATCTACGCGAGAATAAAAGCATCCGTAGCGCGAATTACCATTAAAATTTACGACAACTTCTTCCTGTCTAAGCAAATTCCTGAAGTAAACTGCGTTCGCGCGTCTCTATATATATTTACGAGTTACAAACCGCACGACGAAGCTCTCCCCCTATATACATCTCATTGGCCATTCATGAAATTCAACGAACTCAAATGCCACCGTGAAAAGTGAATAAGCGCTGCTAACAATTTGACGCTTAAAAACTGTCCACGCGATAGCATCGTCGTACAGTTCAGGGACAAAGATGAAATTTTCGACAAGAAATATATATATATAATATCCAGCAAGATAATATAACAATTCTACATCGTTTGTTTCGCGCCTAATTGATGTTACAGATCGTACGAGATAACACGCAAAGACCGGCTGTACAAGAACATCGAGGCGATGCAGCGTAGCAAGGGTGTACGCAATCTCGACTTCATACCGCAGACGTTCCTCCTGCCGAACGAGTCGCGCGAGCTACTAACCGCCCACTTCAGGTACCGTGGGCCCTGGATCGTCAAGCCCAAGGCCAGTTCGCGTGGACGTGGTATCTACATTGTTAACAGCGTGAGTATATTACATAGATATGTATAGATATATCAAGTGTTGGTTGGTTGCTGACGATTTGTTCGAAATTATTGCGATTATCTTGTGTGAAGTGTTTTCATTATAGTCTTTTGCTATAAAGTGGCAATGTGGTTCTGCAGAAGTTATTAAATGTATTTTTCAGGTTGAGTGATCAACTGAACTATAGAGACAAAAAGTTTTAAAAATTAAATTTTTAACGTAGACGCTTACCGGTTTTCTTTGCTATTTCACAAATAAAACTCCCGCGGAGACTGTAGTATTTCAGTCACGCACATAATTAAAATATCAAGTTACTATATAGTGAAATATAACTATAATATGCTAAGAACTTAAAATTACTGCCTCTGCGCTCCACATACAACGTTCTTTTCGCTATCTAACACGTGATATATCGATGTATATCATAGTAAATGATAATATACTACTTTTCATTAAAATTTTTTTCGATACTTGAAAAAAATTTTTGGTTTCTCCGTTGAACTTTTTTTAACTAAGTGAAGCCTGTTACTATATAGCCGCTTTAACTGATGACTACTTTTTTCACCTACTCATTCTTTCAAGTATATTCTAAAATAACTATTGCCATCATTCATCTTCATTTTAGTTGGTTATATAAGTGATAGAAAAAATAGATAAGTATCTATTAAAGCTATTCTATGTCATTATATACGCCGAAAAGTGCCCTCACAAGTTTTTATGAAAAAAAAAAAAAAAAAACAATCAAAGCGATTCAACACGTTTTCTCAAATAAAGTAAACAAAGTCTATACGACTTTAAATTGTGAAGCATCAATCACTTTGATTAGCTCTTAAACGTTATTGCTCTCAAGGTCAATTCAGGTCTTCTATAATATCCACAACTCTCAACTGGCACTCTTTATTACAACTCTTCAACTGCTCATCGTATTGCTTGCTTGCTTGCATTTGACGAATATCTTATATTAGAACTCGCTCGAGCTCTTCGCTATATACACATACTTCATCTCGTCTTTTTTTCCTCTTTGTAGTTGATTTAAGTACCAATAGCCGCGCGTTAAATTTTTATTTTTCCTCGACACCATTAATTGAATTTTTCTCATCCGATCGATCATAACTTTTTCCATCTAAATGACCAATACTTCTACGCTCTATTCTTCGTTCTTTATCCCATTGTCCTGTCAATATACTTCCACCAGTTCGGCGCAGCTTGCGTTCGAGTCGCCAGTGTACTTCTCTAATTCTTATTATCCTTTATTCCTCTTCGCTTGCGCCGCCACTTTTCTTTATCCGACTTTATCCGCGAGCGGCTGCAGCATTGGAGATGTCTTTTAGACAGCCCTTATTCTTTTCTTCCTGGAATGACTCTACTCGGGCGCGGTGCACATCGCACACGCGCGCGCAAAAGAGGGAGAGCCAGAGAGAGAGAGAGAGAGAGAGAGAGAGAGAGAGATCTTCGAAACCAGCTCTCTTCGCCGCACTCGTCGTTTGTTTCAAGGTGACGCAGTCCTCGAAGATTCCACCGTCTCTTAAAAACCCTATTACGGCGGCATAGTCGCGCTGGTCGTTCTTGTTCGTGTAGGTAGTTTTTCTCTTGGGGCTGGGCTTGTTTTGTCAAGTCGAACCACTGACGCACATTTCGCACAAACGATTTTAATTTCAGAATAGATGGTGATTGAACTTCTTGCCTTGGTTGCTATAACTACTTGCCGCATTATACCGAGTATTTCTGACTTGTTTGTTGGTTGCCAATTGTTTGTCTACTTAATAACAGTTTTGACTATTGAAAGTTTTTTGAATTTATTACATTTTTTCAAATTTCATTTTATTTATTCTTCCACTATGCTACGTTTGTAATCTTTATTCGTTATTTCACATTTAACTTTGATTTTCCGCTGTTCGTGACAATCGCTAATTAACATATTTGATTAATAGATCTGCTATTTATCAAGTAATATTACCTAACTGTTACAAAAACTTTTAAATACAAAAGTTACTGTACAGTTGCAGTGGGTATTTTGTAACTCCAGTTCAAATGTTATTTTAATGACTTACTCTCTCGAAATGAATGAGTGAAAAGTCGTTCACCAGTGCAAAGAAATAAAAAAATCAACTAATTCTTTAGTATACATGTATATTCATCTATTGCCCAATGAAAATTTTATTTGATCACTTCAATAAGTAAATATTCACTAAATCATCAGTAGATTTTTTTTATTTATTAGTACAAGTAAGCAACTGTTTATTAGCCATCTATAGTTTTTGTTTAAATAACAAAATGTGTTATGTAATTAATAAGACATTTTACCCTTGTAATTTAACTATCTTTTTATGTACTCGAGGATACTACTGACTATAATATACTTTTGCGTCAGACCCGGAAGTTAACTTTGTACTTCCATGCATATACTATCATTTCCTAATATATACAGTACCTACTGCATTTTGACATTTATCTTTATTACATTTTCAACTGTAAATTCTCTATAATTGAAGGTTTTTCCTTTATTACTTAAGTATTAAATAAGACGTTCACATTTAATTACTCGTGTCTCTGAAAATAATAAGCAGTTACTAATAATTCGCTTCCTCAATAATTTTCATAATAAATAATGAAGAATCATCAAGTATACAATTTTTGTACACTCATACGATATAAAACGAATGCTTTCAACTTGAAAGTACAATTACTTCTTCATTTCGAGTAACATCTTTTTAAATTGATTTCGTCATCGATAAGCGACGAGTAAACGTGTTTGCAGTTGAAAATAAAAATGGACCATAATTTGTCGTGCATTATCATGTCACTGACATTTTTTGGCATCATCAAAAACTATTTTTCATGAAATTTATCATAACCACCAAATTTACTTTACAGCCGGAGAAGATAATGACAGACGAGTCCGTGATCGTCGCTCAGTACATCAACAATCCGCTGCTGATCGACGGGCACAAATGCGATCTGCGCCTCTACGTCGCTGTGACCAACTACGATCCGCTTCTGATTTACCTTTATGAGGAGGGTCTCGTGCGTTTCGCGACGGTCAAGTACGACGGAGGGAATCAGTACGTCTGGAATCCTTGTATGCATCTCTGCAACTACAGCATCAATAAGTTCCACGTTGACTACGTCAAGTAAGTTTTCAACCTTCGTCTCTGTATACGCGGCTTTTAGCTATTCTTAGACCTTTTCTTCCACGGGTTCTTTACGAATTCAACGGGCTGTGTATATATATTTACGGCATACGCACGAAATGTGTTTACTTTGAAAACGAAGACAAGATAATTTATCTGCATGCGAAATGTGTGGTAAGAGCTTTGTGACGCCTGTTTAATGAGAAACAAGGGTGCGTGCATTGTATGTAGATAGAGTAATAACTTTTTGTAAAATATTGTTATTTATAAAATATGTAGATTGTTTATTCGTAATAAATTTATCATTCTAATTAGTCCGCTTATATATATTATACGTATCAGTCGTGCAAATATTAAATTATGATTGTTTTATGCAAGTTTAGTTAAATAATTTATTTTACATAGTTGATTGAGAAATACAGTACTTTACGTGTAGGCAATCTAATTACGAAAATTTATTATGTGATAAAAATTGTCACTCTGTATAAGTTGAAGTTTCAGTTGACATTTGTTTAAATTAAGATATATTATTGTTGGCTCATACTTCGCTAAAAATTTCATAAATTTTTTCATATGCAATCAACTTCTACAGAGAAAATTAGTTTTACTCTAGTTATTTGTCATAGTTCAAAACTTAAATTAGATTCTCGTGAACGAGTAAACTGGAACAAAAAAGGAACAATTAATTTGATTAAAATAACAGCCCGTCGTCTAAAAGGCTATCTCCTAATGAAAAATACCTCGTCTAAATTCGTTTCGAGTATATTCCAACTAACAGAATATATTCGATTTTCTCATTTGTAAATAGCGAATCTGAAATACCGTTTCCCTCGTAAACTGCTGTATCCTCTGTTAAAAACATTCGATTATAGAAGCTTTTAAATCCGGTAGGTCATAATTTTATCACCAATCGGAAGACATTAATTCGATTGTTAACGTTTTTCGATGCGGGAATCACATGCTAGCGCGACAACCGAAACCTTCAGCATGGCGCATTAGCATTTGTCAAAAATAGATATTGCTTTCTATAATTCAGCGGAATTATTCATCGTTTTTTCAGGAGTGAGGATCCCGACGCGGAAGACGTCGGTCACAAGTGGACGCTTTCGGCGCTGCTCAGGCATCTGCGGTCCATCGGTCAGGATACGGAATTGCTGATGCAGCGAATTGAGGATATCATCATCAAATCGATCCTCGCTACTGCTTCTGGAATAATCAGTGGCATCAAACAATTTGTTAAGCATCCGGACACTTGCTTTGGTAATTTTCTTTTTTCTTGTTTAACAAGAAAACTAATGTAGATTCCATTGATACATTTATTTCTAGTTTTTTTTACATACATTCATTACATGGAAATATTAAGTATTATTCTTGTTTCTTTTTCAATTGTTTCAATGTTTATTTATGCAATATTTATAAAATTTTCCTTTACAATTCGATTTAATTTTTATTTTTTATTTTTGATCTAGAAACTGCTGTAAATTTACTAATTAAAACGAAATATTTTTATAGATTTTTAATTAATTACAATTCTGTATTTGTATTTTTTATTTTATTGTATTTATATTCAATGATTTATTAATTAATTTTATAATATTTTCAAGCTGTTACAAAAAAAAACATACGTATATTTTTTAATTTTATTGATTTATTGAAAATTTGAGCTACGTAAACAATTATTTTTATAGTCAATGGAATATGGTGCCCTTGGTTAAGTGTGAAACTATTGAAATCCTGCAATATGATGAAGGACTCATGTGACAGCTATTATACCAAAACATTTATAATAGTTTTAGCGATTTGCATATGAGTCATTAATGACTTATAGGAAACATAAATTAACCTAATAACGCACTGTTCGTCATTGAACAATAATTAAAATACATCGTGATTAGCTTTCATATACACGTAATTCATTAGAAATTTATCCTTAATTTTATCATAAGTTGAAAGTCTTATAACTTAAGTGGGGATTGAGGAAAAATTAATTATACCTGGTAGAAATGATTGAATAATTGGGAATTTATTTAATCACTTATTATATATTTGAAAGTTCCCTGTATAATGAAAAATTCATTGTTCAGATTTTTGAAATACTGCGATTTCAAAATGATACTTTCTATATATATAGCTATAGCCACAGAGAAAAATATATTTCCGATATGACACATACACTTATAGTAAACTTCGAACTTCGCTATTAATAAAATGCATATACAGTCAAATAAAAGATTTAAAAAAATAAACTTAACAAAAACCCTTTTTCCATCATCACAGAGCTCTTTGGATTCGATATCCTGATCGACGACACCCTCAAACCCTGGCTACTGGAGGTGAACCTAACGCCGTCGTTGGGCTGTGACTCGCCGCTGGACGTGCGAGTCAAATCCGCCCTCATCACTGACCTCCTCACTCTCGTCGGTGTACCAGCCGTTGATCCGATCCTCCGGCCGAAAAGTTCGCACCCGCACAAGCCCCTCAATCCGGCCAAGCGTATGAGCAGTGTGAGTATAGCGCACATGTGTGCGTGTACGCGCATCGACCTCACGATGATTTCAATCGCGCCCGCCAAAGGCTGCCCCTTTGCGGTTTAACGGTATATATACGGTATCGCGTTCTCGCGGCTCTCTGTCACTGAATCATCGCGTTGCGTTTCGTGCGTGATTTGCCGCTGATGGCATCATGTAGCGTATACACTTCTCTGTACTATTATGCTCACTATCGATGGCGTTCATCGGTACTGTTTCTTCTTTTTTATTCTTTTTTTTGAGGGAAAAGTACATGGAATAAGTTGGTCGATTCTATACATTATTCAAAAGTAATCTACAATTTATTTTTATAAATACTGACGTGTCGCAAAATGAATTTGCAAAGCATAAATACAAAACTTATTTTCAAATTAATCGTAAAATTTATTTTGAGAAACAACATGATCTATCAAAGAATTTATTCGCATTTAATAATGACACGATAATTTTTTAGTGTCGAAGAGTACACTCAGCGGAAACTCTCAACCAAAAGAAAAAGACTGCCAATAAAACCAGTATTAACAATAAATCCGGCCTCACCCCTGAACAGCAGCGCGTTCTTGGATCTGCGAGGTCACAATTTGAACGTCGAGGTGGATTCGTACTCATATTCCCTAGTCCGAAATCGTGGGAATTATACTCGCAATATTTAGGTAACATCTACTTGCATTTCCTTACAAAAGATATTATAATTCAATTCTCACATGTATTATGGCGATTTATATTTTTTCTAATTTTGCACAGATCCTGTTACGGGTATTCCCGTTGCGACCGATCCCCTTGGTCCAGGAAGAGTACAGCACACACCAAGCACAAATCTCAATTTAATGCTGCACGAACAATTGTTTCCAGCTGCTAACCGAACACAGGGTTTCATAATACCTGAAGTTAAGCTGGATCGATTGTCAAGGTAATTGAATTTCGTATTGCGCAAGATACGTAACTTTATAGCTATTACAGCTGCGAGAAAAAAACTGCATAAAAAGATATCGACTCTTTTTGTAAGAAGTGGTAATTGAAAACGGTTTAAGAAAATGATCATAGGAAAACGGAAAAGAAGTAAAACATTTTATAGAGCGATTCACATTTCAAATTAAGCACTTCATAGTCTTTTTTTTTACACTTCATTGAAATTTAAATGCAATTGTAATTTTCTAATGAATCGTCATTCAGTCATTAACTCTAATCAATTCTGCCGTCTAGATTTGAACGCTATGAAAGAGCATTAGTCAAAGGACACAAGCAGAGCTTAGATCGAAATGATAGCAAGGAAAACTTAGAAATCGATACGCACAAGTGCAAAGCTCAAGTTATGCAACTGATGCATGAAGGACACAAATTAAGGTTGTTACCGCATACTTTTTTGTACATATATTATTATCTTTAAGGAACACAACCACTTATCCAAATTATATTGCATTTTAGTCCTGGAGAGGCGAGGAAAGCCTTCGGCATGTATTTAGGTCACATATTGCGTAAAATCTCTCAGCAAAACGCCGATCCCGTTTGTTGCGATCTCGTGACCAAGTTTTTGCAACAATCGGCGAGTAATTTAAGAACGCCTTTCTTATTTACCGTAAGTAGTGCAATTGATACTTCTCAATTTGTTTGAGTCGTTTGTAAACAGTAAACACATCGTTCCGCATACCTCATTTCAGTTGCCAAGTAGCAAGTTGGGCGATAAAGATAGAGCTGCAATAACGGCCAAGCAGTTATCAGATTTTCTACACCTTTACAATAGAGAAACCGATCTTTATTCAGACACCGTTGATCGGCCGAGAACTGTGCCCAACAGACTTTTCCAAAGATTCCTTGCTGCTGCTACGTATGTCATGAAACTAATTAATCTTTTAAATAATTATATCACGCATCCTTGGTACTTTATTTAAAATAACATTTGATTGTTTTTCTTGCAGCGAGGAAGATCTCGACGATGTTCTGATACTGCAAACTAAACTATATAACTGCGCTCATACTTTCTTGGGGCGCAGTGGTTTTGCGGGCAGCCTTCGTGGATCGAATCTTCTGGGCTCCCTGCCACATATCACCTCAAGGGTGCACACCAATGCAAACATCACAGAACAGTGCAAGTGCAACCAGTCGAGCAACAATAACAACCGGCTGAGCAAAGCTCCCAGAGCGTAGTTCGACCACCATCAAATTATAGTTCGCGACTAAATTCGTCAATTTTTGGCCAAAAAAAAAACTATGTCAACGTTCAAACATTCTTACGCTTTACGTCAAATATATATATATAGGTTCTGTTGATCGAGAAAGTATCTCGTTCTGCGTAATGATGCACAAATATTGCGGGAAAAGCACACGAGTCAAGGTTATTGGAAATTTACAGTTTCAGTTGATTATTTAAAATGTTTTTTTTATTTTTATTTTTTGACACGAGATGAATTTTTGTGAGTCGCAATTTTATTTAGATACCTATGTGTTTTAAAAAAAGAAATTTTTGTGTATTTTTTGTTGTCGTTAGTGTTTTAAGATATTTTAATATACTCCTAGACAATTTTTTAAATTCTAGTATAATTTAACGGTACATGCTTTAATTTTGCTATGTTTTATTTAAAGCAGTACTTTGAAGGTAAAAAATTACCGAGTATGTATCTAAGAATTAATAATTATTTTATTTTTGTTATTATTTACGCGGTATGCCAGTTGAGGTTATTACATCAGTTAATGAATTCAATAACGTTCCTACTTACAATCTTCTTCCGCTTAAAATATGTGTAAAACGATTCTTGTTGATATTACATTCTCTCTGATCATAGTGTTGTAGGAAATGTTTGGACTTTATCAAGCTCTCTTCGAATATTTCGATAAGAAAATTTTACTGAAACAATCTCTTATACATTTCAAATTTGCGTAAGGATTATTGTACTTCGAGTAAAAGAAGCGTATCGCTACGTAAAAAACAATTGTACTGGCTCAGTTAATCGACTTTGATAATGCGCGACAAGTCGACGTAAAGTAAGAAATAAGAGAGGTGTCTTATCTCATTTTAACGTGTGAACTTACGGACTAAAAAGAGTAAAATATTTAATCGCTTTTAATAACGTTTAGCACCACGCACTGCTTTACACGCATTTTTACCGTAGAAGGAGAAAAGAAACAAGTGAATGTAAGCGAACATTTCCCTTTGTAATACGGTTCGTGAAATCATGTTTAGGTCACAGCTAATTGGCTGGTACCAATTCAGCGCCGTACAGATTCAAGAACTATAATCGCCTCCATCCACTTCATTCCGTCTAGATTTTCATTCACGCGTTACCGGCTAGTAAAAGTAATTTTTGTACAAGTAAAAGTGGCAAATTAAATGTGATTCATCTGAGAAAACTTTAAATTTGATGAAGTAAGTAATAGCAATAAATGTGATACACAAAAATTCAATACTCAACTGTTTTTTTTTAGTTAGAGAAAAATGCGTATTATGCATAACACTTTTATATTTTTTGTGGAACAGTATTTTGCAGAATTTCTAGAAACTTTTTGGGATTTTAAAAAATTGAATTGCATATGATTTGTCAGTTTCCACTATGTTCGATAAGTTTGTTAACCACAAAAAGTATTTTCAATGCGGCGAAATTGATAGTGAACGCGGCGATTTTATGTGATGCAGCCGTGAAACGGTATCTCGTATATACTAGATCGCTTATAACGGTTTATTAAATTTTCGCGTTCTGTGATAATTATAAATATGTCATTCGCACGTGTAAGAGCCTAATATACATACGTTTCTTTGTAGCATGCTTGGCTTTGCATTTGTTTCATAAAGATCACCGCAAGCGCAAAACTCTATTGTACAGCAATTAAATTTTACGCATGAGGCTTTCAAACGCAAGTTAAAGACACCTGTGGTACTTTCAATCTGTAATATCAATCTAGAAATATCGCTGTGAGGATAAATAATTATTGAACTTTTACAACGAAACACGCTTGAAACATAGAGATAATCGAAGATTGAAGAAACAAAAAAGAAATAAAATAAATAAATTGTCGTATACACTTTTATTTTATACGAGGTAATACGTACTTAACGGTAATAAACCTTGATGCTTCCAAATTTTATTATCGGGGATGCGCGTAAGGCACTCCTCGATTAAAAAAAATAGGATGGCGAATCGACTTTTACTAGGATAACTTACGAATGATATCGAGTAAACTAATAATAATATAATAATTGGCTTAGTTTTTAGCTTGGACTAGATGCGCGTGCACTGAGAAATAGGGTCTAATAAAGTTTTTCACGAGTACCTCGCAACAGAGTGCAATAATTTAATATACAAGGTGTCAAACTCTTGAAAGGTTTCGATCGTTGAAAAACACTGCGGAAGGCCTGAGTGAGTATACATGTAACTAGTATATGTCTGAATGTGTATGCATAAAATAATAAAAAGCGTGAGAACTTGATAATTTTTTACTTGTAAGGGGTATTTTGTATAAACTGTATGTGATCGATGAAATGCCGATTATACTTCGGATGTTTTGAACGCCGAGCCCTAGTGCGAGATACGTTTGCAAGTATAATTATTTCTCACGACGATCGACACTGCGATCGGGCTTATTATTCCTTTGTTGAGCTAGCTAACTTATTTATTGTCGATATCAAAGTTAATATATATATATATGCGCTGTTTTTATTTCGTCGTTGAGTTGCAAAGTATTTTTTATAATCATTAACAATTAAATCTAAGCGCTTTATGAATATTATTATTATTATTATGGTCACTATTGTTTGCTCGCAGCACGCTGGATTATTGCACGAGAATCTCACACTGCTTAATGAGAAATCTCTTTTATCATGCGTGTTCTTCGCCGGAAAATTTATTAAAAGATCTTAGTTAATTATATGCCTACGGAAATTGTAAGTTTTTACCAAATGATCAGTTCGAATATCGAACGATATAATTTTTTCTATACAAGTGTTAATAAAAAAAAATTACATCGCATCGGGGTACGTTGACCATTTAACGACAGCTGGTGTATCAGTGAGAGGCAAACTGAGCTGATGGCATTTTTCTTGATGAACCGCCGCCTCTTACGTATCGATGCGTACGATCCTTTAATGCATTTTCTGTATTCGTTCTAGAGAATTAAACTGCCTTTGCGAGAACGGTCGAGACGTTTTTGCTTCGATTATGTAAATCAGTGTTCATTTACTTTAGCATAGGATCTATACTTAATTGATTGTTTCGCATATATTTCGTCGTCTGTATGATATCGCGATTGCGTGTTATTTTTGAGTACTCTTCGAAAGCCATTTTTATATTTTCCAATGAAGGTGATGAATAAGTTCGTCTACGTCACGAAAAAAGATAGAAAAATTAGACCGCTGTGCTTGTTCAAAGAAGAGCTTTAATACCTTTTTGATTTTTATATATCTATTCATTTCCATTAACTGATTTTAATAAACAAGTATCTCTTGTATTTAAGTACATAAATAAACAAAAACTTGAATAAAGAACATTATTTGGCTCACATTCCTGATTGAACCCTTTATTCGATATTCGAACATTATAGCAAAGAAACGAATTGGTGCTGAGCAGTAAGTTAAACGATGTTTAACCTGTCGATGATGAAGCTTGAATGGTCGATGTGAAAACTCAAGAAAAAATACCTCAATAGACTCACAAAGCCGCGGCCTATCGCGCGAGAGTGCAGACAGGGACGAGCGACAATTATTTCCACTTTACCTGTGATCTTTAATGAAGAAAGAGAGAAATAATGAATTTGCTAGTCAGCATTTGAGGAATCTTATAGTCTTGCGAGTTAAAAAGAAGCGCCGAGTTTTGTAGTTTACAAGTCATCGTGGCAATCAGCGGGCCTAATATTTTATTTTAGGCTGCGCATTATTTAAACAAATCGATTAGTGCGGTTACGATATTTGCCTCTGATGAAAAGTCCAGTTGCAATCAGAAGTTAACTTGCTGATTTCACGTTGAATATAACGCGTTTTATAAAGTTTTAATCGTTGGTAAATTCGTTTTTGTAGTTAATAATTGTTTCGTTAATTAAAGTTTCAAAATTACATTCTAAATTTTACAATTTTTTAATGTTGTGAAATTTATTTGTTATTAATATATATTGTAACTTGTAACTGGATTTTTCGCCCAGTGTCCTTAGGCTCTTTTTAAAATGTATGTACATTATAAGCATTAATTGTCAGCGCCTAATATTAAAACATATTTTCCCAATGTAATATAAATAACTTGTATCCATCATATTTTAAACGATGAAAATAAATTGAGCAAGCAGAAATAATTTTTACTTTTTTTTAAACCTATACATAATTTATTCCTTATTATTTACACCGATATGTAAAGGTAAAGATATTCAAATAGAAAATGTGTACATTTATGAGTAGTCATTCGTGTTTTCATTTAAAATCAACATTTGTTGTTTGCTCTAATTACAATTCAAATCAATGAATCTCAGTCTACGAAGTAGGAAACATTATATTAATGATGGTCACTTAATTAATAGCGCTATCTTAGATAGAGTACATCTGTATTTCAAAATGGTTAACCATCACGCGAATTTGTCATTTCAGATTCAGCGATATTTATATGATACTAAAAATGACATTTTGAATGCTACAGTAAAAAAGACGAAAAAACGTGTTTTATGTTAATACGAACTTCACCATATTTACTCAAAAGTATGAAGTACAGTAAACATTAAATTAAACCAAAATTATATTAAAAAAATTATATACATGATTGTGTTAGAAGCAACAATTATGCTTTGTATAATCATAAATATCTCACAAGGTAAAGAACACAATTATAAAGGATTGTACAAAATATCACGTGTAATTTCTAAGCCATTGGTAGCAATTACTTTTTTATTATAATAAATATTCTTTAACTAATTGATTAAAACATAATGTTTAACGTTTATTAATTTTTAGTTGAGCAAAGTAAACCATTGTTTTCTTGAAAAATCACAATCAGTCGTTTTAAGTGGAAATTGGAGTGATGCAGATTTGAATAATATATATTCTAGTAATTATATTAGCATAATCTTACTCAATGAAGAAGAATCAGGAAACGTACAACATTATACTTCAAATATTAAACAATACACATTAAATCCATCAAAGCCGTCATTTAAACCATTCCCTGTAAAAAGATTCATCATTCAACAAAATCTATCCCTATTAAAATTATCTTTACATAAACTAAAAAATTCCATATGGTGGTATAACGAAGGATTTTATTTTATGAAAGACATAAAAATGTACAATAGTTGTCAAAGTGCTTATGATTATTTAAAAATCAGTTGGGAGTTTAATATCCTTTCAGTTATATTTCTTTGTCAAGATCTGAATTCAAATATTTTCTTTTATACTCACAATCCGTACAATGATTATGCTCCACATATTTGGAATAAATTTTCAATTCACAAGGATGTAAATGGTCAACTATTTACTGTATTTAATCATGAATATAAGTTGAAAGAAGGTAAATTTTTTATCAATTAGCTTTAACTAAAAATTTTATTTATTTACGTATATACATTTTTTATGTCCAGATTCAGCACAGCTCTGTCGATATTTGAATTTCGACAAAACTTCTAGATTAAATAAGTATCCACTACGACTTGTAGGTATCGAACAATTTTATGAACAAAATAAAAAGTCTATTTATAACATTTCTGGTGGAATTATCGAGGGAAAAATTTTAGAAGCTCTTTTTACATCACTAAATATTACGGTGCACACAACACCAAGTGCAGAGTATTCTGTGTTGAGCTCAAGTGGAGTCCCCAATAAAATGTTAAACGATCTTCTCAGCGGAAAATTCGACATGACTTTTCTCTTCAATTATGAACGAATATTTTGGAAGAATGAATTAAATAGCTTTATCCAAGCAGGCATGTGTTATGTGACGAACAAGGAGAGGATAGCTATGTCCGAATACTTTTTACAAACATTCTCTGTGAGCGGTTTCCTAACTTTACTATTCATAAGTTCATTAGCGACGGTTCTATTTCTAGTGACGTTAAACAGAAATCTTGCTCAAGCTACAATTGATGTTTTACGGGCAGTAGTAGGAGTTGCTACCATTCGTCAACCGAAAAAGATTATACATAGGACAATTTTTATATACATTATATACCTTTGCATGATATTGAATTTTTATTTGCAAAGTACGTGGTTTTCATTGCTAACAGCCACGCCGATATACGAAAGGAAGATAGAGTCTATCACAGATTTGATTGAAAATAATTATACAGTTTACATGGCAAGTTTCTATCAACAACAGTATTTTGATAAGTTTCAAAATAGTACGAAGGTCATTGCGATAACAGATTACAGGGATTGCTTTAAATATTTAAAACGGGATACCAGAGCCGCATGCGCACGTGATTGCGGCAGATTGAGGTTGCACTTCTATGATGGCAAGCAATTGCGTATATCAGAAGATCATGATTTGCGGTATTATCATGTATTTGTCTTTAGAGATGATTTTCCCCTCGGTAAACGAATTACTAAAACTTATAGATGGTTATTTCAAAGTGGAATAATTTCGTATTTTTCTAGTATTACGGAATTAAATAATATTAAAAACAAAGATTCAATGTTTGATAAACCCGAAAAAATTACTTTAAAACAACTGAAATTCGCGTTTTACTTTTTACTATTAATGGATGCGAGTGCAATTATAATTTTTTCTTCTGAAGTATTATGTAAGTCAATTTTAGTGAAAGCAGTGCAGAAACTTTGAAAAAAGAATATGAATATATATTATACGTAAATTAATTATAATTCTAGTTCGCGATCACCATTCAATTAATAAATGAAATCCATATAAGACATAATCATGTGTGATTAAGAATCTTCACTATGCACCTGTTTTAGCTTCTGGATTGTTGCAATGGAATTTGTCCGACCTATATATGTTTCCATTTCTGGATTGCAGAGGGAAATGTTAAAAAAGTTGTAATTATACGTATATGATAACATTTTCTTGTGCATAAAATTTAATGTTTATTTACATAACTAACGATATTATTAAATGACATATGGTAATTATAATATAAAGTAGAAACTGGTCTAGTGAATTTTTTATAAACTGCATTAGATTATCAAAGGATGATTAAAGAAAAATTATCATGGCAGCTGATCGTACCTCATTTTTTAAAGAATATATTATAATAATATAGTGATGAAATTCAAATAGCAGCGGTATCTGTGGCGATTTCATGTGACGATTCCATATTACTAAATATATAGAAAGATTTTGTTCACTGAAATTTATTTAATCATTGTGGGGACAAATTTTCTCTTGAAAAAACCGAACAGGTTTATAAAAATTTGAATTCTATATAAATTGAAGTTTTATTGGGTGAAGATTACTTTGTAATGATTTGTAATTACACGTATTTTATTGTTATATCATATGTAACGAAAAAAATGAGGTTAAAAACTCAAATTAAAGCGTAAAGGGTGTGTCACGCCCTGATATTTCCTCGTGAGTCACTTCGTTCTTTATACTCGCCAAGCAGGAAGCTGCCGCACCCTTTTGGTATGCTCAATCTAAAAAAATGTAACATTAAATCTTTACAATTCAATATTCAAATATATGAATCGAATCCTGATAGAAATTTTGTCAATAAATTATCTATTTTTCAGCTAATTTTAGAAGTAAAAACAATATTCGACTTTTATCTGATAACGTATAGTACCAGATTAAAAGAAATTTTCGCTTTGACATTTGACATTATAAATATTTTAACTAACAGTTTTTATTCTTTTAATATTAAAAATTCTGTTACAAATTTCGTCAATTTTCTACTAGGATATAAATGTACGTTCAAAAATTTTTAAATACGTGAATTTTGATAAATCTTAATTGGCCTTTATTAAAAAATAAAAGTGTTGAAGAAAGTAAAAATTGTTAATGATAAAACCAAATAATGTAGGTAATGTAAATGGTAGGTATCAATAAGAATATCATAACAAACTATTCATTTAGAATCGTTTATTCATTTGTGCTTTCGTAGTTCAACGTACAATGTACAAACGCGTGTGACACTGTCCTCGCACATTCCATAACACGTGTAACACGTACACGCAATACAACATCGCTCAAACGATCCATGTATATATCTCCTCTTTGTTATTTACAGCCGCGTTCTTTCGACTCATTTCATAGTCTTCCGAATTATTCAGCGTTTGTCGCCCCTTTTTGTCGTTTTAATATTTCGATATCGTACAAAATTACGTTACTTGAAAAAATGTATTGTAATCGGTGTACGTACGCGTTTCGTGAGTCGGATGAAATGGCCACCTTATCTTTTTATTCTTCTTTATCGGAACACAAAATCCCTGTTCACTTTATTCCCATGTGCCAAGCTTTTTTTTTAATAAATATTTAATACTTCCAAATGGTTCGACGAGTCCATTGCTCCTTTTCTCTTGTGATATATTGCATTTCGTTCGAGATGATAATGAAAGTTATACGCGATACGATGATTATAAATTCGCCATATAAAATTTGGTTTGTCGTTTATTCTTTTATATCTTCATTTTGCTAAACACGGTCGGCTCACAACTTTGTGTGTACAACTACATACACGAATACGAGTTTTTTTTTTAATTTTTTTTGTGTATCATCTTAACATTAAAATCTATTGTTATACTGATGCGAGTTTATGTAGATAACAAGCGCGCACTCAGCAGACCATCATGACATTTACAATTATTCATTATTATTATTATTATTGATGTTTTTAATATAATCGTTAGTACAGTTTTTAATTTATTAATGTTCAGAGTTATTACGATGATTTTTTTAAATATTTATTTATTATTTTTAAATACATGTGTATACTCTTTTCGTAAAACGCTATTTTACAAATACAGTCCGCCAGTCGATTGTAACTTTATAGCGGAATACGATTATTACCGATTAACAAGTGTCAGCTATCTCGATTTCGATTTGCTAAATTGTCTGTTAATCGCAAGGCAAAATGTCCCTGGCATTTTTGCACATTATTTATTTCTAGGCTTTATGTATTCCAGTACATTATATATATTTATATATTTCTCATTGCTCCAAAATCCCTGGTTATAATACACAAAGTAATTCGTAATTGACATTGAATCGATAAGACTTTGTGGTAATTGTGCATGGTTCCATTAAGGGGACATTTTCCTTGGTTTCAACAAAACTCTATTTTAACGCACACCCTAACTCAACTAAATTGATAAAATTTCATTTTTAATACAACTTATTTGATATACTTATTCGAATTGTCTTTTCAAAATAGAATCTCTCGTTAATTTTTTTTATAACACATGAACTATATTATGTATTTTATACAAATAAGCTTATATACAGAACTTTTTTTTGCAATTTTTATAAATAAAGCGTCAAACCATACTAAGAAAACAAATAGATCATCTTATATTTAAAATTCCTCAGACCTTTTGATGCACTCATTAGTTTATCACTGCTATAAAAATTTACTTCTAAAATTAATTATATACTATATTAGTTCTCGCCCACTCAAAGTTTTGAATTATTTTTCTACTGTAATGGATTCGAGTTAAAACATAAAAGCTAACATTCAATTACAATTCATATTTTATTTGGATGATCAAAAGCGAAGTTGCAAAGATTGATTTTACCTTATGATTTCAATTTTGATAATAATTTTTTTGCTATTATGAGTCACTTTGACGACAATTCAAAAAAATTAGAGATATAAATATAACAAATTATTATTATTGTTGTTTATTAATAATAATATTATTATAACTATCTATAAATATTTATTAATATTATTTGTCTTTATTCTGTACTTTTTGTATGAAAGAAAAATTATCAAAATTTAAACGAACGAAAAAATATTGCCAATATTTTAGAAACATGAGATAACAAAGTTATTAAGAAATTGTAAGAAAGTTTCCAGTCATCGAGTGTGTCGCCAAAAAGTCTAAAACATTTTAGTATTTTTATTCGTATTTCCAATGTTCAAGTCTTTGTTCTTAGGGCCATTAATTTCATTATTTTTCAACACGAGTTCACAATGAAATATTTTCTGAGAATTTCTATGATGAATAGATTTTTTATTTTTATTGAATTTTACATCAAAAACTTTATGTCCATGCCACGCTTGTTTTCATTTATGGATCATCTGTTAGTATGTTTCATATGTCTTTTTTATTTATCTGTTGTTCTCACAACAATAAAAACTCCAGGTTTTTAATTTTCTATTCATTTACATCCATGTAACTTTTTTTTGCAAATCTTTAGATATTTTTCTTCATTTTATAATTATTTGAACATCAGGCGTTTACAATATGTGTATACAAGTGCCGTCTTCAATAACGGCACATTATGGAAAAAAATTATTTCGCGACTAAAAGAAGCAATTGCTCAGGCAGCCAGTGATTGGTCTCAAGAGTAAGGTTTCTTTTGTTTTCATGAAGCAAACCCATACTGGAAATAATTCCTTGTTATGGTGAAGTTTTTTTTCTTGGGTATGTATAGTGTCTGTGTTTATATCAGAATCACATTTACATAAGGATATAGAAACCTTTTTTTCATTTATATTTTGGACATTATCATACTATTTCACACAAATCACTGATTTTCGTCTCTTGTACTCGTATAAAAATGTAATGTTTTTTCAGGAAAACGCGATTAATGTTGCTATTTTTGCACGGCTTTCAAAATTAATTTGATATTATATATTGAAATAATTCAATTGATAATATAATTTTATGTATGTATGTGTATTACTATTATCGTTATAAATAAATTTGTGTGTTAATAAGATACAAAACCTCCACAGTTACTCAGATCTGCAAATTTTTCAAAAGTAATTTCACGTCGATGAGATACAAATTTGAAATGAAAACAGATCTTTATATAACTGTCGTTAAAAAGGAGGACTTAGCATCACCGGTATATAAATTGACAATCAGTATGTAGTTAACTATACATACTTAATCATGTACAACACTTAAATTATTGAAAATTAACATATTACTTCGATTAATTCAATTTTAAATATCAACATTAAAATTGGAACACATGATTTCACAAAATTGCGTGTGTTAATAGAACGTTCAAATTTACAATTTTTTTTAAAGTATCAATGTTTTCTTTCATGGCTTTGTTTTTTGTCTTCAACAAATCCTCTCACTACGGATAAAATTAATTCCGTTATAGATTTTGATCTCTTATCTGGGTCAGCTGTAAAAACAACAAAACCTTTCAGAATATACAGGGCAGAAATACTGAAAAAATTCACAAGCAAAAACAAACGCGAAAGAAGAAACAAATATTTCAAACTCAAAAATGAAAAAAAAGTCCGTATGCGCGTCAGTGACATGCGAAAAATATTAGCAAGGAAAGCACTGAAAGTGTGTATATGTGTACGTGTGTCCGGTGATAAATGCCGTGTGCGACGTATGTGCGGGTGGTTGTATGATGTGAATTTCATGTATATATGTACACATATAGAACAAGAAAAAGTCGATTCATTTAAAAGTTTTTTATGCAAGTTTAATTTTTTCGTCTTCATTATTTTTAATTGAATGAGTGTACAGGCTTCTCTCGGCAGCGTGTAAGTATCTAATGTGATTGACTTGGCAGCATCGAGGCTATCATTGGGCATTAAAATTTATAGACTCCCCGCAGTGATGAGTGTCTTTTACGTGCAATTTGATCCAATCGCGAAATAATTGTTTTGACTAGGACTTCTGTTTTCTAATTTTATGTTTGGTTCATTAAAGACTCACATACGTACAGACCTAAGGTCGTCTTAACTGCCTAAACGCAATACTTAACAAGGAAAAATTATTTCATTTACTATTCTCATAGTATAGCGTGTATATATCTGTGGTTTCGAGGCATAACGACATAAGTCCACTTTTTGCGTTTCTGAGAAAAATGGTTTCAATGTTCAAACTTATTCATAAGATCGGAAGAAACGAGATAGGGCGTGATACTGTACTAATCAATTAATATATTTAAAACAAATATTTGTACGTTGGTATGACCAGGTTATCCATTTTCTCCTTCGTGAAAACTCGAAAAAGTATGAAGTTATGTCGTTATGCCGGGAACTTGAACTTATCTAATAGTCTTGTTCTCGTTTATTTTTCGATCATTTTCGTTAATTTAATTATGAATTTCGATCAAAATTAAAAATTAATCAATGAATAATTGTGTTAAAAAAATACGACTTGAATACAACTTGAATTCGTGATAAATTAAAAAGCATTTTTTTTATTTCGTAAAAGAATAGGTATTATGAACCTATTTTCAAAATTCTTACGTTTATGCACTTAACGTCTGTAAAATTATAAATTTTATCTAGTTATTGTATATATTTTATATAAAATAATTTTTATCTCCAATTTGGTTGGATAAAATAAATTACTGCTGGACTTACGTTATTATGCCGCGCACTAAATTTGAAAAATGGACTTATGTTGTTACGTTTTCCGTATATCGTAGCTGTAGGACAATAGTTTTAATTGAAAAGAGCCATTTAAAGATACTAAATCCAAAGTTTTTCCGATTTTCAAAAAAATGGACTTATGTCATTATGCCTCGGAGCCACAGATATATACACTCAAATTCTTTGAATTCAACAAATGAGTGTATATCGAATTTTCAGATATCGATTTTGCAAGCAAGATCACTAATCTGTAGAATTCTAGAGTAGGAATTCTTTTGAGCCCTTTTGAATGTATAAATTATAAGAAACATAGGTAAATATATCTTTTACTATCTGTCATTTTTTAAATTTTATATTTGATAATTTATTATGTAATCATAAGCAGATATATTTCACTCACTGGTATGTATAGATATTATTACCTAAAAATTTTTTATTGATGTTAAACTATTATTAAATGAAATAAAGTTGCTCATAATTTAGATTGATTAAGCAAATTTAGATTCTTTAGTTCATTTTATACTCAATACCAGTCTTAATAATTGTAATGAATATGAATCAAATGATATTTAAAATAAATAGGTCGCTTTAAAATTTACTTTTATAAAATCCTATCTCAATTAGTCTATATTTGCATGATTATCTCTAAAAGTCAGTCGATCCATTGACTTAATTAATATTTCCTATTTTAAAAGTATAAATTTTATCTATAAACTTACTCTGTATTTTGCAAAAGGGACTTTATTTATCTGCATTAAGTGCTATCTCTAAGAATAAAAAAATCTAAGAGTAATCGATTAATTAAGAATATTAAGATGAAAAATTGCGATATTTTTAGCCTATGAAAGACAAATATTAATTGCACAAATTATATAAAGCAACTACTTTCTACACATTTATATACAATTTCGTAAATATCATTTAAAAGACTTCCGTCAATTGTTAAAAACGCTATAACGTTGATTATTTCCATTGTTAAATTCAAACAATTTTACAGTCCTATAATTTAGCGTGTATTTTCTAAAGTAGCAGTGGTAATGAAATGAAGGTTTATGGTCAATCGACTACTGAGATAATATGCGAATGAACTTGTTTTTTATACAATTCCATATGTGAATTGATTCACTGGCAATCAATGGCTTACCATCAAAGCTGTCAGAATAAATAATGTTGGTTCAGTATAAAAGTTTCGGGCGACCGGCGTTCAATAAATTACTTATCTTTTTTGCTTTATCTGAAATCAAAATACGGTAAAATAGAAAGTCAAAGAAATTTGAAGCAAATAATTCTATAATAATGTTGGTATACAAATGAAATTTTATTAGTATGATGGTAGCATTCGATGAATAACAGGTAAAGTGAAGTAATGATATATATTTTAGATCTCGTTCTCAAATAAATAAGGAATAGTGCAAAGAATAAGCAGAATAAAAGTAAGAAAAAAAGGTGCGGTAAAATAATTTTAATATAATTTATTGGATAAAACAGAATCGGTTGTTCATAAAACCCACTTCTCTCATATATAACAACCAACTAAAATGTGACAGGTTCGGCATGAGTAAAAAATAAAAGCAAAGTCTGACGCCGCGTTCGCGCGCCGTTCATCCATCGCGGAGCCCTTGATTTGACAATCGGCGGGAATCCCCGAGAGAAGCCACGTGCGCTTGGACGTACATTACGAGAGTAAATGATAATAAAAACGCAGCTTACATGTAGGATTGTTTGACTAACTAAAATACCAAAGAAAAAACGTGAATATCCACATATTCTCTTACACTCTTTCGTTCTCTCTCCCTCTCTCTTTCACTCGTTGCACCGATACAAACTTTTGATCATGGCAAAGAACGTTTTCGCTTCGTCCTGTACAGAGAATGCAACATTATCTCTCTTTCACGCGTATACATAATTCAAACAGTCAGGCGCACATATCGTTCTTACATACTCAATAAAAATTCGATAAAACAATGATACGCATTATCGCGTATGTAACACTGCACTAGTTTTGTACACAATTATCATCACTGCACGCTCGCAAAACGATCGAAAGCCAGAAATCATGCCACTCAAAGGGGTTTTTCGCTGAACAGGACGAGGAAGCGCCTTGTCATTATCACAAAACTTCGTCATATCTTTCTCTCTATCGTTTATATATAATATCATATTTAAAATCATACATATATAGCATAGCAATAATTGTCCCCCTTGACTACGGTATAAAAAACAATGAAGTCCGAATACATATTACAACGTATCCCTAGGCATACATATAATATTATATATGTACGCGTGTTATATAGCGATCGTACCACAAAAAACTAAGGCAACTTTGCGCTACGATACTTTCGAGCTGAATTCTCAACTTAGCTGTTCCCTTCCCTTCGTTTTCATTCGCCCGTATATATATAAAAACAAGTCGGCGAAGCTGGACTTGCGAAGAAACTAGCATTAAAACTATTCGGTATCGCGCGCATACGTGTGTTATTTATGTTCGTGTCTGTGTACAAATTGTCTATTGCAAGACTTTTTTCCTACGCTTCTTTTGTTTTTTTTTCGTTTTGTTCTTTATTATTAAATCTTTTTTTTTCCATACACATTTGTTTCTAGAGAGCGCGAACGTCGGGTCGATCCTGACGATATTCAACCGATTGGCCGCTCGGCTCGTGGAGATCAAGTTTTCGTTTTTAACAATTTCTTGATTTTTCTCTAAGTAAAAAAAAGTGTGGTGGGGAACAGCGCGGTATCGATCGCGCGTAGGCCCTTTAGAATTTCGAACGTAACAGTATACGCATCATAATTTATAAATATATGTTAAATCATGAGTATAAGTAGAGAGGCTTATTTTACAAATGAAACGAAGAGAAATCTCGAAGTGAGAATTGCAAAATTTATACTTAAAAACGCAAAGTATCTTGAACGTGTACATTAATGTGCGAAAATATTTACAAGCTAAAAAGTAGGCAAATTTACTACGTAGTATATAAATTCTTGATTTACTCTAGCGCTTGGTTCCAGTCGTCGGCGCTAAGAACCAAGTGGCAAAAAACACTCGGCAGTACCAGAAAACCGTGAGGATACCATGTTTGCTCTCGACCCTCATACGGACATTACAAAAGCGACCGTAAAGAGCTTCACCTGCGTTTTCGCAGTAGTACCATGCTACCACAAATACGACACATGCAGTAGCCATGCAGCTCGCGAAAAAGCCTTCGTACAATCGATTCCCGACGCTGTCCCTCCTCGCTCGTACGATCGATATTACATCACCTTCGTGTGTCACGGCGGCACCGGCGGCTCGCGCGCGCGCGCGCACCTACGTCCGTGTAAAATCAATTCACTTGCTATACGTATATATATGTACATACATATATCTCTATCTACATCGTCATCATTCTTCTTCTCTCCCCTCTTTTCCCTCTTCACCATACCCGCTCGTATATATCTACCCTCGCGTCATTATTGTCTGCATGCGCGATGCATGCGCGATGGATATGATAGTAGCCCCTTTAACGCAGCGAGCGCAACTTGAGCCTGAGTACGAAGTAGGCGATGAAACGCAGGAAAATGAGCACGCTGATGAGGGCGACTGCATCGATCCAATACACGGCCTTGTCCATCGACATGTCGCTGAGGAACTTGCGCGGCGACTTGTACATGCAAAAGTCCTCGGAACACTTGAGGGATTTGCGTCCATAGCCGTAGACTGTGATCATTACACCTTCGAAGCCGTAGCGTATGTACGACATGTAGGAGACAAACTGCAGGTACGACGGCATGGCGTTGAAGTTGATGAAAAAGCCGGAGAAGAGCACGATTGGCACCGACGTCACTGGACCCACGAATACACCCGTCTGCGGGAAGCATGAAAAAGACAAACAATGTTATTAATTGTTCTTGCAATTTTTCAGACCTTGATTGGTACCTGGATCATTTTTATCATTTTTTTTACAATTTTTCAATTATAATTTTTCTGCTTACTATTTCAAAATCATAAAAAAATGAAAAATTAAATGCTAATACATAAAATTAAGATTTTCAAGTAGTCTTGAATTTGTTAAAATTAAAGGTGTATCCATTTCTTAATTTTTCTGAATACTGCGTGTAAATTATCACAATTTTTGTAACGATTAGTTGAAAAAAAATATATGAATCTTTTACGAAAATAGTTTTTACCTCGATATTCATTGCTGCACCGATCAATAGGCCAATCGATTGGGCGACCAGCGACATCAAAATGCATATGTTGAGAAACATGAGAAACCTTTCAACTTCCAATGGCTGCGACGACATGAAGTAAACTATCAAGACGTACGCTATCGTGTATACGATCTGAAAAAGTAAAAAAAATGGATTATTGTACATGCTTTCAGATCTGTTTTAACTAGCGGACAAAAAATCTTGCTTACCTGAAATGGTATGTCAGCCAAGGTTCTCGCCAAATAAAACGACTTTAGAGAGTACCAATAATTCAGATGTTCTCGTACAAAAACGCCCATTTCCAATGGAACTGAAAATTACAAAAAAATATTAAGTATTTGTTTTTTGAAAACTATGCATTTTTTTAATTGAAAAAAAGAATATTTTACAAGAAAACTTACAAGTAAGAATTGTGGGCATCATAGCGGTGAACATGATAAACATGACAGTAAAAAATAGACAACCGGCGTTGCTCATGGCCTTTGAGGCATCGTTGCCAATGTCGTAGTAAATTGCACCAATAAGAAAACCAACTATAATATGTGAAATCAGCCTTACCCTCGTTAATGCCTGTAACAAACACAAATAATTGTTTTTTAACATTCTTTAATATTTCATACTTTTATATAATATTTAAAGAAATTTTGAAATTCGTTATCATTTATACAAACATGAAAAATGAATTCCATCTAACAGAAATCTTGATTAAAAGTATTAATGTACGTAATACCAATGAGGATTATTAGATGTACTAATTGAAAAATTAAATTTGACACGTGAGGCAGAGATTATATCACAACCGGATAATGAAGTTATAATTAAAAATCGAACATTGTATAACAAATGTGATTTTAATCGAATTTTAATGCAGCTCATCTACCAATTGATTAAGCTAGTTAAGGAACATATGTTAAGATAGTATCTTACACTCTGGAAATATAAAGAAAATTTAAATACCTGCATTACTTACTATATCACATACTAATAAAAAGTTTATATTTATAAATAAGTCACTTATTAGCAACTGTTCAAAAGAGGCTATCAAACTTTTAGTAGTCTAAAATATTATTGATAATTTTTTGTTTTACAGTTTAGAATTCTAAACTCATATTTTACTAATACAGACAGTGCTAGTTAGATGCCGATATTAATTTTCATGTGAGTTGAAAAATTAGTCATAACACTCAAGTTTCAAATACACCGCAAATGAAACAACGTACCCCTAACGAAAGCATTGCACACTAACCATATCTCTAATCTGCGAGAGGAAGGTCCTCTTGAGCAGAATCCAGAACTGTACCCAACTGGTGGTCGGGAATCCAACCTTCTGCTCGATACTCTCAGCACTGTCGAGGAGCGAGGTGGTGCACGACACCGGCATATTGAGAACGGTTGAGTTGTTGCCGTTGCTGTTGCCGTTGTTCGTCCCACCGTTACCCGCAACCTTCGCCACGCCATTCGGCACCAAATTTACAGCCAATTCCGCTGCCGCATCACCTTTGCCATTATTCGCTTGCTGCTGCGGTTGCTGCTGCTGCTGCTGCTGCTGTTGCTGCTGTTGAGGCTGCAGCTGCTGTTGCTGGTGTTGCTCTTGAGGTGGCGATTGCTTAGCGATGTCGTTCGAGAGACTGGCAGCCGCAAGTGCGGCTTGATAATGCTGGTAGTTCTGACACTTGCCATTGTTCACCGCGCAGACGAGCTTGTGCACGCATTCACCGTGTTCGCCGCACGCTACCTCCATTACTGCGTGGAAGTGAATAAAGGTGGTTATAGTGTTTTGTAATAGATAC
The DNA here is from genome assembly GCA_035583055.1 of Torymus tubicola. Lineage (NCBI taxonomy): Eukaryota > Metazoa > Arthropoda > Insecta > Hymenoptera > Torymidae > Torymus > Torymus tubicola. Next base: position 6,671,764 of record JAWWEQ010000045.1, on the reverse strand, counting down.
ATTCCATTTCTAATTTATTAAAATAACGACGAATAAAACTTTTCAAGAAGAATTTAAAATTGAATGTTTAAAATTTTTGTATACTTAAATATGCAGAACCAAATTATTTCTTTATAAAAAGTAACATATCCTAATACAATTTTTTTTTATTCCATCGTAGTGTCGAGTGTTAATCCTGCTATAATGTGTTTATTTTTACAATTGAAAGATTCATAAAAAAATGAAGGATTGCCTTTAGAAACAAAAAATTATTTACTTTTGATTCATCTTCAACTATACAATTGCAATAACACTGAAATATGTAATTTTCTGAGAAAATCGAAGTGTTACATCATTCCGCGAAAGAAATTCTTAAATAACCGACGACTCGCTCGAGCGTAAATATTTCTCCGATCCTCTCCAGCAAAAGTGCAATCACGTCCGCAAATCAGAGCACACGTATATACATATATAGGTCTGCACGTACATACGTACAGACATATATATATGGAAAAATCGATATTTTCCAAATTACCATAGTCAGCGGGATTGTGGTAGCTGGGGCAGTCGAGGCACATCGAGGATAGGAAGGGTACGAGTCCGCCCACGTTGCCCCGGTAGATGCACTGGCCCTCAGCTAAGATGTACAGTTGGTCAAACATCTCGAACAGTCTTGCGCTCGGCTGGTGAATTGTACAGATGATCGTCCGGCCTGTGAACATACATTTGGTGTAAAACGTTTTGACCGAAGAATATGAGGGGGAGAGTTTTTGCAAGTAAAAACAGCTCAACGGCGCACGGGACTGCGGGATAATGATTTCTTTTTCGAATGTTTTCAAGCCGAGGTGGACGAGAGTTCATTACGAAGCGTCGAGAAACAGAGAGGCGAATTGCAAGAGTTCGTATTTAATTTATAAGGTACAGACCGCAACTGTTTATGCGCACGCGCACGAGTTATTCTGCCTCACTTTTATTGATAAAATGAATGATGAATTATGGAGATAGCTTAGTCAACAACGAATGTTCCAGGGGACAACGACATCCGAATCATGAAAATGTAAGCTCCATTTGTGCATTGGATTTGCAATGATTTAGGCATCCTGCAAAATCAGACTCGACCGTTTAAACTACTTTATTCAACATTTATATTCCGAAAATTTGCCTATCTTACACAATCTTCTTTCATTATGTTTATTTCTTATTTTACTTCTAAACGACAAAATCTATTATTTCAAAGTATACGAGATAAAAGACAAACAACACCATCCGCGCGAAATTTATAGCTTTATTTTTCATCACGAGGGAGCGAGATAGCAGAACTCGCGTGTAACGACACTTCCGCCCAACGAATGGAACTCGTAAAACGACGAATGAGAGGGACACGTTGGGAGGGTGAGAACGGAAGAAGTATACCTCCTCTGCTCAGTGACTTGAGCAAATTGAGACATTGGAAGCAGGAGGAGCTGTCAAGGCCGGACGTGGGCTCGTCGAAGAACATGACCGGTGGATTGTTCACCAGCTCCAGAGCGATCGACAGTCTCTTTCTCTGGCCGCCGCTCAGGCAGTGCGTCTGTGTGTTACTCGCCTCGCTTAGGCCGAGCGTTTCGATGATTTCTTCGATCTGTTGTTCATGAAAAATCAATGAATTTTAGTTATATCCTTATTGAGGATATTGCTGTGTATGATTATGAAATCTCAATATTAAGAAGTAGATTTATTGAAATCTGTAATGTCTTTTGTAAAGTATATACATCAAAATATTAAATTTAGAAAGGAGTCGATCAAATTCTTTGATAAAAAGATGAGAAAGTGATTAATTTAATCAGAGTATGATAATTGATCAATATTTTCACAAGAGCTATAAATCATATTATTTGTCGTTCTTTTGCTTTATAATGAACAAAGTATTAGCTGTGTCAGAGACTCGAATTAATATTTAAAAGGAAAAATCTAATCATCAACTCACCACAACTTTCTTCGCAGAAGGATTAACGTCTTTGCCGAGCTTGAGATTCGCCGAGACCGTCATTGCTTCGTAGACGGTTAAATGTGGCAGAAGACGGTCGTCTTGCATAATGTAGCAAGACATTTTTCGAAATCTCCGGAGATTTCTGTCTTTTCCGTTTATAAGAACGGAACCGCTTAAATTTGACGTTCTAAAAGTAGAAAAAAATTTTAAATTAGTCACTTTTTATTATAATGATAAAGCGACGAAAATAATTTAAACGTATGCCGTTGACGTTGTTGTGTTATTTTTATCTTTTTTTGTACACGCAGCATTTCCAACTGTTAATGTTTTCGTTACTTTTAAAATCTCGATTCTTATTCTTATTCTCTTAAATTAATGCTTTCATAAATTAATAAATATATTTGCTGCATCGCATTTCCTATAGATATTCATTAATTGCAGTAAGATAATTATAACTTTCTATGTAGACATGATATATTTTTAGAATAAGTTATCGATCAATAGCCGTATGTACAGGCGCGTAATGTGCATCCGTAAAAGCAATACCTATTCAGTTTTTTGTCAACATATTTACTATATACACTATTTTTACTGGAGCCGTATAATAAAATACTTTCATTAAATATATTTACAAATATCAGTATACGATAACAGAAATTTGAACAATTCAAAATGTATTCCTTTACAATATTATATAATTTATATATTTATGGTGCTGATTTGTAAAATTCAAATAAATTCTGCTTCGTAAAAATTTTTTAATTTATAATTTATACACAGATATTATCAACAATATTCATCTGTGATGTAATAATTATTATTTTATTTCATGCATCAATCGAATGATTATGTAAAGACTCTATATTACACTTATTCAATTTTTCTAAATAGGTACTTTGAAATAATGTCGATCATTATTACCATATTGAATGTATAAATTTGACAGAAACATGAAACCCAACGTCATATTTATTCCGGAAATTGAAATCTCACCCGCAGAAATACTTTTCAATCGATCAAATTGACATCTGTCAAGACAAAGCTACAAATATCACGATGTATGAAAATAAATTACCTTTACTCAAAAAGAAAAAGCAAAACTGACCAACAAACTCAACCATGTCCTCACGAATTTCGTACAATTCACTCACTCGCGTGTTAATAGCTCACGCATTCGCTATATAACATTCTCACTGCTCTATTACAAGAAAAGTAGATCAGAGGGTCAGAACAACTTCTCTTCTCCCATAACCCCTACAATCGGTGCTTCTTCCTCCCGCAGGAGCATCGTGATAGAGCAGGGCATCTCTCGCCTCCCCGTCGCCGGAAAAGCGGGCCATTGAACTGTACGCTCCCCTACATATATATGTAGACAGGCAGCGTGCGCCTCAAGGGAAATAAAAATGAGCCGTCTCAGTGAGAACGCGATCTACTATATACACTACTATATATTCGTTCCGGACGATTTTGGCTGTCGGCCATTGTCGTCGGAGAATAAATCGATATGTGGTCACGGGATAGATACCTACAAGGATTCGAATTGGGGATGGGCCGAGGAAGCGTGTAAGTGGCACGCGCGAGCGTGTATAATGTCTGTTCCTTCGGTTACGGATGTTGCGACCGCGTAATGGGGATTGATTGAGTTGCTTGGCAGAGAAAAGTTCCTCGCTTATGGGTTTGAAGAGGGATTGAGAAAATTGTTAAAGATGTACGAGAGCAGAAAGTTGAGGATGCTTCAATGAGACTGTGGAAACCGTATATGGAAATAGCGAGAGGACAGTGAATGATGCGATGATATAAGTCGATGAAATTTATTCGGCATTTGCCTTGGTGTGAATTATTCAGTGGTAAAACTTTTATATTCCGAACTATAATTTCCATTATGCTGCCTTGTATGATATTATTTTATTTAATGTATTTTTTTATGCTGTAAATATTGCTACAAATACTGACAGAAAGTATGTACAAATATTTTAATAAATAACTACAGCGCGAAACTATTTCAAACTAAGACTTTCAAGGACCTTCTAAGTCTAATAAGAAATTCTCGGAGAGCTTCGAGAATGGCATTTCAATATATGAGGAGAGAATTATATATACAATTTACAGATTTCAAATTAAATGTACGATTTGAAAAATTATAATGTTTCTTGAAAAAAAAAAAAATAAAAATTGGTTACGTATTTCCATTACATGTAATTAGAAAATCTCTTCGAGTATACACTTATATATTATCAATTCAAATGAGATATTAAATTTTCTCTCAGACAGTAGATGTCGCATTGCGGCTACTCTCGCTTTCACTTAAAACGTATGTAATTTGCCCTAATGTGTAACATGATATTTACGCTCTTCATTTAAGCAAAGTACATACCAAACTAAAATACCGACGAAAATTTACGGAAATAACTTATAGCACCAATAGAAAATTCATAAACGACTATTTTGAACTTTATACGATGTGATTGAGAATGCGACGAACTTTTTCACGCTGTTGGAGAATAAACTAAGATCATCGACTATAGGATGGCCAACTTCGCGTAATCCAATGTTCGCAACGTATAAGTTTAAAGTAACACACGTTGCCGGGACTTTCGAGCATCTATTTTTAAGTAATCTACGAGCAATACTTTTTGATAAAACGTTTGATAACAGATTTGTTTAAAGAAATTGTACGATTTTGTATGTTTTTTGAACCAACTTTTTGTACTTTGCATATTCTTTTAATTTTTAGTTTTAAAAATCCAACAAATTGGAAGAGTTGTATAACAGTTGTACAATAGCTCTTACAATTGTATATACAAATAATATAATAAAAATTATCATATTTGATTGTAAATGTGGAACACACTCGGAATAATAGCAAAAAAATTGATTACTTTATATCCGTTTTTCCTATACCGTAAGCATCATTACAAATTTATGTTAATTTTTACCACAAATTATTGCAATTTTTAGGTATTTCGAGTTCATTTCACGTTTACAATGAGATCCAACAATTTTTATCGCGACATTTTATTCTTGCACAAACAAATATAACTACTCATTTCTCTTTAAATAATGAAATATGTCAGTAAAACGTATCAATATCTGCTAAAAGGTCCCGCTCATAAAATGTTTATGGACAGCAACACGTGCGGCCGTGTGATGCACTTCAATTAGACTTCCTTTTTAACATTCCGACATCATGAAAACAGTCCATCACGCGCTTAATAATCCCAATTTTTGCGCGTAAATGCATATCACGTGATCGTCCCCTTTCCCCCTTCCCCTTTTCTCGTTATAATTCAATTGAACGCGAAACAAAGTGCCTGCATGCTTAATTCACTCTACAATCTCCATCGGCACTCTCACGTGTATATAATATACAAAATGAACTCTCTGTTTCTTTCTCTTCGTGCGTGTGTGGACTGCACGCATCGCGCTGCACGCACTCGCATTCAACGCTTAGATATATATATATTATACCGTGACTAGACGCGCGTTCGAGCATGAGGATGCCCATACATGCATATATTATTAATAACAACAACAGCAGCAACAGCAAACAAACACACGTGTGTAATATGGTTATGTGCACGCATGTGCACGTATATATAATTACTTGTAGCCGGCGAGAACGTTCATGAGCGTGCTCTTCCCCGCGCCGGAAGGGCCCATTATGGCAGTCAGCTCGCCGGATCTGAATTTTCCTTGCACGCATTTCAGTATAGTCTTGTAGCCTGAAACAGAAAAATATCCGCATTAATAAAGCACATGCAGGAGAATATTTATAATATAGCTTTTCTTAGGATGCGGAGAATCGAATTTATCGACTTGCATGTATAGATGTGCGCGCTACCGCACGCCGCTGTATAGCCGTCGCTTCATATAGAGGGACTGTTTTTTTTTTATTTATTTTTAACCCCTTCGTGATGCGGACAGTAGCGAAAAGTGCGCTTAACGTAATCGAGAGCGGTGAGCGGGTCACGCGATTCGCGGACACTTATTTTTAGGGAAAGGATTTAACGAGAGGGTGGTTTGATTTCTTCTGACGTGGACAGGATTAACAAAGGAGAATAGGAACGTAGAATGAAAAAAAGGAAAAGTATATAGTTCGCCATTGCACGGCTCCGTCAACTTTGGTATTTTCATGACTCAGTTCATTTAATTTACTCTTTGTTTATGACGTTTTTGTTTTCATTCCGACTAGGATTTTTTCTTTGTTTTTCTTTTTTCAAATTTTGTTTGTAATACGGTTGTCTATAAGGTAGCAAGCGTCTTATAAGTATATATTGAACATTCCAGTCATGACCGTACACTTTTATTATACTCCACAGTGTACACAATGCGAAACTGAAATGTTCCTTTTGGATTGTTAATAACTGTTTATACGGGAAAACCATACTAGAGGTATATTATAGGTTTTGCAGTAAATGAGTCTGCGTCAGACACTTAATACCCTATGCTTTTATTGTGAAAATCATTTTCGCTTTAAAATTCTTCGATGCTTTTGTTTCTATTGTTTGACTTTTAATAAGCAAGTTTAAAAAGGTATTTTATCAAAGAATTTTAATATTTATTTACTCTTAGTTACAGAAAATTTCATTTTTATGTTGATTTCCGCGTGAACGATTTATCTACGAACTTTCTTTAATTGGAAAAAAATTATTTTAGATTAATAAATTTATGAATATGTGAATATAACCTTGGGGTGAAAAACTTTTATCAGAACTGGCACACGTAATTTATAAAATAATGCACTGCCATACATCGATCGACGACGAGTAAAAGTGAAAACGTACCTATTTCATTTTAGGTCATGAAAAATGACTGGCAATTTTCAACATGGTCTCATTTTTTACAGTCAATTTTTTAATTCTACCGTGGGAGTTTTTCTCTTTTAAAGCAGAAACTTCATTACGTCTCCGCTATATATAGCAAAACCTATATTCGTAATAGAAGCAAAAAGATAATAAAAAAAAATTCTCTTCGCTCATAAATTATTTAAACACATCCCTCAGCTATTCAAACAAAAAAGAGTCGACCTCGGAAACAAACATTCCCCCCCCCCCCCCCCATCGGCCATATCACATTTCCCAACACCAACCCTCATCCCTCTTACCCATCCACACCGTGAACACCAAACAATCAACGAAAACATTTCACCCAACCCTATATATCTAACCTCTCCCCTGCCGCAATTAACCGAGCCACCTATACCATTCCATCTTCGCGCAAAAAGTCGCGACGACCCCAGTGGTGTGTGTCCCGGGTACAAGTGCACCTGTGCATGCGCGTTGTGCGCGGATCGATTCCGTGCACCCCGTGGGGTCGTTCACTCCGCGCGAATGCTGCGCCGCCGCCGAGGACTCTGGTGCAACGAGCGGAGGGTGTGTGTGTGTGTATAGTGTATACAGCGCGCACTGCGTGCTCGGGTCCTCGTGTACCGACGACGGTCGGAGTGTACGACCCCCTTTGGAGCTGGTATTATATACAGTATAGGCGGCCGAGGAGCTGTCTTGCACTGGCCTGGCCGAATTTCGCGCGTGTATATAGAAGAGGGAGGAGGAGAAACGGTGTCAGTTCGTCGGTGGGGTGTATAGGGTGAGAGGGATTGGCTGGCTCTTTCGTTGTCGGTCGGCTGAAAGAGTCGTTGTTGCTCTTGCCACTCAGGAAAGAGGGCTAATGATTCTCCTTTCTTTTTTCAGCGCGGCGAGCGCGACGCGTGAGATATATATTGAGTTAGTCCAGATAATCGTATTTGGAAAATCGACTCTTATATGATTGAGTGAAAAATTGGCTGTGATTCTGGCCTCTTAATCACACTAGATTTTTTGTGATTTAATCTGTGATTGCTTATTTGTATAATACGTGATTGTGACATTTATGAAAGTTTTTTTTCTCATGTACAAAAATTTTTCGGTTTTAGACGTAATGTTGCTAATCTCATAAGAAAGTGTTTATAAGCAGACATTTTTTTTATAAAGACTAAATAAAAGGTGAATAGACAAGGAAAAAAGATTATCGCTGTGAGTCTAAATTAAATTGTTTTACAACAAGATGTTAAAAATTTTACGTAAAATAGAAACAATACTGCTCAGTTTTTATATTTGCTGATATTATTAAACTACGTTAGAATAATAATTTTAAAAAATATATAATTAAAATTTAATTTAAATTTTCTCATTTCGTACAATATTTTAGCGACTAAATATTTGAAGATATGTCATGTAACGAAGACGATACGACAATCGTGAAAAATAAAAAATGTATATAGTTTATGTAGTACAAGAACAAGTTTTCTACATTATAGCATTCAACAATTCGAAAAGGTATATTTTAGTAGAGTTAACGATAGCTATGGCTCAGTTTAACAAACGTTTATGTCTGCCCCCATTTGGTTAGGCATCATAAAACATTTGGGAGTTCTTTATGTTGCTTTGTTAGGAATTCAACTGATACTTAGATCCGTATGATCAACTTTTACCTCGGTTCAAAACTCAGCTTATGTAGTCTATATATATATATTTTTTTTTTTAACTATACGATCGTTCCCTTCTCACCTTTTACAAATTTTGTATCTGCAAGAATTCTAAATTAGTTCTCGAAATTCATTGAAAAAAAACCCTACTCTTATTACTGTCAAAATGATGCGAATGTCCGTATTGTACATTAGCTTCATTTTTTTTTGAAACCCTACTCTTATAAAAAATTTCCATAAAACAGGCGTATCATAAATAATCTACAAAAAAATCAGTCTGAACCAACGAAAGGATACGAAGAAGATATACAAAGAGCGACCCACTCACACGTCAACCAATTCACGGAACAATCTAGCACGTCCCAGACACTATATATATAAAATGAACTCACCTCTCTGTCTGCCCTCTGACACGCTGTAGGCGAGATTCTTGAATTCGATGTCAACGGGCGGCCGTTTGGGCAGATGGGTTAGCGCTACAGCGGGCCTCTTGTACGGCTGTCCAGGACTGGCACCGCTGTGGTTCGGTATCTTTCGCGCCAGTACGCCGCTGTTACACGCTGCAGCGCCGTTCGCTGCTGGCCCCACAGTGCCGTTGCACGCGCACTGCAAATTGTTCTGCGAACCTCTGTAAAGAAAAAAGAGTTTGTTGTTAGAATGAACGTTTCGAAAGTGACGAGGATATAATATTTTGAATTTTGTATATATATACTACAGTCATACTACTTTATTTAAGATCATCACGGTTGGGGGTTAAAGAAATCAGAAAGGGTAACCTCGGTGCGTTTGATAAATATTCAGTGAGGATTTGACGTTACTTAAGAGGATTTGGGTTATATGGAAAGTAGGGGTAAGTAGGTAAAGGGTGAGTAAGGGTAGATCTTTGATATAAGTACGTCAGCTGTATTTAATTCAAAATTCGAACTTTTCCGCGATGGAAAAGCATTGTAATTTAATATGACGAGAGAACAGAAGAAGATTAGCTTTTCAAAGACTCAGTGAGCCATTTTAGTATAGCTATACCAATGTAATTTATGAAAGTTACGAGAAAAAATCATGATTCGCTAAAGATTTGGTTTGAACAAAAAAAAACATGTGATTACACTCTTTCAACTGTTAACTTTCTGTTGAATTGGTTTCTAAACCTACCGACGTTTTAATTGACCTATAAGAGTATAATTTGAATCGTTATAAAGAAACTATTTAAATAAAGATTTTTTTTTTAAACTATTGGAATGCAAATAGGAAAATCGCTGTTTTAATCATTTAAATAACGGATGTGCATACACGCCCACTTTTCACATTTGATAAAAGCAATCATTATTCTTTCTAATGTTTATCTCCAAGAAACGCAATCTTCTATCATTGAAACAGTACGCAGTTATCTATATAGTTAAACAAAAACAAATAATGTATCGCAAGTCATTTGAAAGATCAATTCTACTTGAACTTGTGAAGTGTTATCACCGCGCATTTATACACGTGTGAATCAGACATGTAACGGATAGCGCATTATCTATACGCTGTTTATACTTCTAATTAGTAAAGTATCTGACTTTATGATATCTATTATACCACTGGCTCATTAAAGATAAAAAAAGCTAAAGTGTCAGTTGTATTGTAATAGATATATCGTATTTCCAGAGGATACGTTATACTCTTTCGTCGACCGAAAACCGCCAATGGAATATATTCGTATTACAAAACACCAGTATGCTATTCTGGTCATGTACGTAAAGCTTGCTATGAATATAACAATATTCCGATTACATTTATATATATATATATATGCATTTTTTCAATTGACTATTTTACAAAGCTCATATTCCGTTATAAAAATAATAATTTCCATTATTACACGTGATACGAAACTTCATCCGTATTTGTAGAGCTTTACAATTAACTACAAAATGTATTAAAGAAAACCTTTTAGAAGAGAAAATTATGTTTTAAGGGCGTTTCGTATTTTTAATCCTATATCAAATAATTTTGAAAATGAATTTAAAATTTGATAACGAATTTCCGATTCTCCAACGCACTCCTGATGTATGTAATCCATCTTCCGCTTCCTATACATGATCCGACATCTAAAATCTTAATTCAGACCCCATGACTCCCTAATGAATTGGAGCTCATCGCGATTTCTCTCCTGCCACACCAAATGCACGTTTCCCGCTTACTAATCAGCTTTTCCCTCTACTACACACACACATTCCTGACAAAGGACGCCCTTGTCCTGGCCGTGACATTGGGCCGCTTTCGTGTGTGTTTTCGGCGTGCAAACATACAGCCAGCTCGCACGTATATGTATATGGCGTGAATAACCGTATATGCGCTAAGCATATAGATCTCAATGTACTACTACTCCTCGCGCTTATTATATCGCTTGGCTGGCTTATCAGTACTTCCGTGGTCGCGCTTCGAAAACACAAGGCTTGCCTGCTGCCGCACGGCAAGAGCGCGAGCACCGATGAGCCTCCGTCACGCATGTATAAAGAGCTTCGTTGTTTGTGAATGGATTATATATATATGGTGGTAACACAAGGAGATTTTCGATTCAGTGATGTACACGAGCGTTTAAGAAAGGAGACAGCTCATGCAAAGAAAGGTGAGAAGGGTTAATCGAGATAAGGGTTGTGTAATACAAAGCGACACACATATACATGCAGTGATGTTTAGCTGTATATGTATATATTCATTTAAAATTCAAATTCGATCGGATGTAGTGTTTATTTTAAACGATGTGTCGTTTCGTCGGTTGTTAGTGTAAAGTTAGGAAACGGCATACGGTGTAAAAAGAATTGTAAAGTTAGGAAACGGCATACGGTGATTCGTGCGAAATGTATACTTAGTACATAAAAAATGAATTTCAACATTGGTTAAGCTCTTGGTTTTTGTAAGTGAAATTTAGTTCTGTTTGCTGTAAACACAAGCCCTCGATCGCTGAAACGGGGAGCTTTCTCGCTCAACTCCAAGAGAATGAGAAATCATGCGGGCTCTGCGAATAGTTTACAGACGCATATGTATGTTATATACATACCGGCATTCAAAATGCGTAATGGAGTTGAGAAACCATTTTAACTCTGATACAGTATGCATGCAGAGTGAGACGACGACAATGGCAGTTTATCCAATTTGCGACCTCGACTTCCAAATTTAATGAGGCGTCGAAATAATTATAATGTAATGTATATAGTAAAACAAAAAATTAATTATAAGGCAGTAATTGAAAAACTTTGCTCGGTGCATAATTAAAACAAAGCACGTATCTGAAATGAATTCGACAGCATTGATATAACTGGATAAAATCAGTTTTCTAAAAAAAAAGAGAAAGAAAAAAAAGCAATTCATTGAACTATATATATATATATATATAAAATTTCCATTAAACCGTGTAGCTAGTATAGTTCCATTCGGTAAACAACTAATAAAAATCACTGAAATATTGCGGAGAACAAAACAGAACAGAAATAAAAGAAATTCTATACCGCAAAACAACATATATCACTGAGAAAAAAAGTTAGGAAAAATTCCAAATGTGTTTGGAAAAATTACCATAATTCTAGTAAAGCCACCACAGGCTGTAAAAACCCAAAAAACTACCATAATTTATTGGAAAATTTACCAGAATTATAGTAATTTTTCCTACACTTATGGTAAATTTTCCAATAAATTATGGTAATTTTTTGAATTTTTACAGCCTGTAGTGGCTTTACTAGAATTATGGTGATTTTTCCAAACACATTTGGAATTTTTCCTAACTTTTTTTCCCAGTATATATATATATATTACCCCCCTTCTTTCTCGAATCTTCATCCAATGTCACTCGCAGCACGACTCGTCAAATCGTCACTCATCGTCATTCATTAAAAATCAAATCTCTAACCTTGAACTTTGACTCTCATCTCGTCCTCCTCTGCTTATCCATTTCGACGAGCGGTGCGGTTATTAATTTTTTCGCGAACGAGGCAAAACGAACGACAGCCCTAAAGATACAGCACTACTACTCGCATCAACGCGATATAGCGGTGACTCAGCACGAATATTCAGATTGGCGCATTAAAAACATGTATACGTGCGCTCCGCGTATAAAATGTATGCGCGAAGGGGAAAAAGTTGGTCGACGACCGTGTTTTTCGAGCGCAAACTGCTGCTGCTGCGCACTAGTGTCGCAAAACGCGCATCTTTTCTTTCGACGCGCGAGGTGTGCGATCACGCGGCACGTTCATGTGATCGTGTCCTCGTAGAGAGACGTTTTTGATGTGCCTGCGCGGTGCTTCTATAAAACCAATGGAAAGAAAAAAAGCCATAAGCGTTTAAGTTCTTTTTTTGCTTTTACGTATATGAGCTATTCTACAGAAAATCGGACACTTCTTAACCTAAAAATGGAAACTATTTTGGATCAAACTAGAGCTATTTATAGTCATTTTTTCATTATCAGTAAATAGCCCATAACTAATTGTTGGCACATGGTTCCGGCTTAGCACCCTTTTCCATTTCATTTTTAATGCCCTAAAGAATAAAAAAAAACCTAGTTTGGTAAGTGTGCTTTCAAAAACCACATGTTTCCATTTTGGGGCTAAGAAGTGTCCGATTTTCTGTAGAATGGCTCATATACGTGGTAGAATGATTGAGGTGAATACTGATTTATCATCGTTTACGATTTTTTTTGTAACAGAAGTTTTTATATATAAAAATCTTTATAGTGGAAGTATCGTATTTTTCCTCGTAGCTGTAGCAGAGTATAATGCATGTGAACGCGTAGTTCAAAGTTCAGCGAGACGAGAGTCGCTCGTTGAGATGGAATGAAGTCCAATTATTTACCACTTCTATTCTAGTGTAGGTTCTGGGGTCAAATGAACGCTGACACAGTCATAGTTTGTATTCTTTTACGCCAATACTGTGTAGAAGCCGGAGTGAAACTATTTACTATTCAACGGCATGTTTTCTATTATATTTTATGTTTGAATTTGTTATTTAACTTCAAAAGTTATTCATGAAAACAATACTATTAGTTTTAAAGAATAAGTCAAAAAATACAACGACGTATTTTAGAAATTAAAAATGTAGTCGTATTCTACTTCGCTTATACTACTAAACTGCCAGAGGAATTATAAACTCCAGAAAAAAAGAATAACAGAAGCTCATCCTTTCTCCTACTTTCGCATAGGTATTGTACAACGATCATTCAGCTATTCTTCGAACCGCATGAATGAAATTCCTTTATCCAAGCACAAAAGATACACACTACAAATCATATCGGTTGTCGTCGGCTTGACCTTTCTTGAAAAAAAACGCTCGTGCCTTCACCTTGTCTGTCTGTATTTGTTTGCACCTATATACGTGTACGATATATACGCACGTGTTCGGAGTGGCGCCTCGTACTTAGCAGGGGGTTCACGCACGTGCTCCGCAGTGGTTAATGAGGACGCGCGCGAGCGCGCAGGCACGCGACGCTAATTTTTCGAATTGTCGCTTCGTTAACCGGATTGTCCGAGATGCGCACGGTGCGGTATCGGGATAATAGGGCCTTGTTAAGAAGGCGCCGAAGTTTTGTTCTCTTGATAGAACGATGGAGAGGATTTACAAGAATGGCGATTTCACGCAGATATATAGCAGATATTTAAAATTTAGTAATTTTCAATTTGAAGAGGAAGTCGCGTATAATTTTATTTGAATATGAGATTTGAATATGAGATTTGAATATTAGAGATTTACATTTGCAAAAATAATGTCTACAATTTGTTTAAAAATATATATGTTCGAATAATAAAATATAGTATAAAAATTGGTTTCACATTGTAGAAATACTATTGGAAGCATTATTCGAGAGCCTAATACACCAATATAAATGTTTTTAACATAAACATAATGGTAAGAAATATGAAGCAACAATATAAAGTCTATTATTCCAAAAACAATTTGCTGGAAAAAGTATAATTAAGCTAGAGAATTAGCAAACTATGATGCTGTTGCCTGTCAATGACCGTAACATTTGGAAAGCGTCCAAGAGTACCCAGAAATATAATTTTTCGCACGTTCATATTATAATTAGCCATTGTGTACAAAGAGTAAATGAAAGGAAAATTGAGGGGCAACGAGACTTGTGCCACATAGTAGATTGTACGGAAAATAAATACTATCTTCTTTTATTTATATTGAAATTGTTACGTTACAGTAAATTAAAACTTGATATATTATATTCAATTTTAATTGCTTGTTATTATTCCGTATTATATAAACTCCCTCAATAATCGAAAAATATCATTGACAATACTGTGATAAAAAGTAACCAGATAGTTAATTGAATTCTAAATATAAATTTTAATTGCCACCGTATACAATGTAATTCGTTTGTACTAATGACAATTATTAAATAGAAAAAATAATGCAATTTTTTTTAAGGAAGCTATAGATAGTGAAATTTATTGATTTTAATATACCTTAGAGTTTGTTCGTAATGTACTTTTGACGACGTTTAATGAATGCGTCTATACACAGCATACATTTAGAAAAGTTTATATGTAAACGCAAGTTATGACTTTATATTGAATAATATATTAGAACATTGCAACTAACTTGGACAATTAATGCAAAATCAATACGAATTTTGTATCTTCGAAAGTTTTCTTCTCCAAGAAACTTCAGACAACGTGAAAATATTACTTGCCACTTTGTCAAAGTAATATAATTTAAAATGATTCAATAACGACAATAAAGACCTTTTGTCATGGTATTAACTGCGATGAGTAATTAATCCGATTTCATCCGTATTATATAGAATGTGATTCAACGTTCTTGAATTACTGTATACGAAAAATTGAAAGAAAAAACAACGTGATTTTTTAATGCCTCTCACATTACTAAATCATTTCTAATCCATGACGACATTGGACACTAACAATACCATACTCACTTCATGTCTTTATTTTACTTCACGAAACCCGAATAAAAACACAATTCCAAAACGAGATTACGATGTAAAGCCACTTCACGGCGCTAAGCTAACAAAAGCCAGAGCTCCCGTTGTATTGTCTGGGAGAACCTTCCTACCAAATCCAAAATTAGCATCTTTATCGAGTCCGAAATTAGAAAGAACCTTGCAAAATTATCCGTCCGTCGCGCTCTTTTTTTCACAAAACTCTCTTTCGACGACTCGAACCCTAAAGACACGAGAAAAGATCGAAACACGTATACAAAGATAGACTATATACGTCGAATCTTCTTCCGAGAGCACATGTATATACAGCTTATAATACATCGAGTGATTCTCTGCAGGCTTTCTCGTACGGGTGAAGGTCGTCGTGATGATCAATTCTCGCAGCACTTGTATCGTTCAAGTTCTTCGTTGCACAGTATCTCTCTTCTTTCCCGAACAAAGATCTCGCGTTACGCTGCGGTACCAGTGCACATGTTCCCGGCAATGTATCTTCGTGCATATATATATATATATAGCATATACCTCGTTCTTCGCACTATCTATCTCCACCTGTGCGACTTTGATTTTCCGATCTTTTGAGGATGCGCGCGTGCACGCGCTCTATATATCGGGGAGGCTCTTTCGATCCGCGAGAAAAGAGGCACTCGCATGAAACACTCGAGTACGTAATATTCGACACATCACATAGGGCTACACGCGATGTGAATAGGAATCTGGAAGATTGTGTGTATGTGTGTGTGTGTGTGTGTGAGGTGGTAGTCGAGAGGAACTGTGCGGTATAGTGATAAAAGCCGCGACAGATGCAACGGGCGAGATGTGCGGGTGTGCTCGTATAAGTATATAGATTGAGGTCGAGTTCGGTAAGGCGACACGTTGCTGTGGGATTTATTGACAGACTGGGCTGCTGCGCGGAAACGTCTTTTTAGGTGTCATTTGTAAGGCATTCACGGTACTTCCGTAAATATGTTACACGTTGATGTGAGATTTGCAATTATTTCTTTATGTTACTCGTGATAAAAGTTTATCGGTCTTTTCAAAGTTTTATATAATAGGCATAATTTTGGATTTTAAATTTCAGAGCAGATAGAATAGTACATGGTTTCAGTGATCGATTAACTGTTTAATATTCAAATCAGTTGTTTGTTAACGAGCAAAGGTAGCATCAAACGTGCAAGCATATAAATTACAACAAAAGACTTTAAACTGCGTCGGCACCTATATATTGATTATAAACGTCAAAATGTTTTATTGATATGAAGCCACGTGATCGAGTAGGTTAAGAACCGATGCATCATACTCCGTTTCAAGGTAGTGCGAGAGTGAAGAGCTCTCCTTTCGCTGCGATGCATGCGCAAGTTGCGATGCACGAAACTTTCAATAACGCCAAAAGAAATCATTGATTAATTATAAAAATCGCTTTTCCACGAACTTATAACAATACAAAATACGAAGAGCTGTTGATCGTTAAAATTCAATTGCTAGCCCACTCGAGGCACAATGCAGACCTTTTCTCCATCAGCGTTCTGCAATATATATAGGAAACGAATTAATCCTATATCGTTTCAAAAAGCTATTCGGGTCATCAATCTCCGCACACTCGCGTAGCACTGCGCTCAGCAATTAAATTCTCCCTAACCGACTTGTCAGTGTGACGAAGAGGAGAAGAAAAAAAGAAAAAAGAGAAGAGTGCGCACTGTCCGACCCACGCATCAACTGACGAAAACCGCATACAGAAGCGGTAGGTGGTTTGTAGCTAGGCAGGCATTTTCACCCCAGCAAATAACGAGAGAGTCAGAGGAGTTAGACTGAATGAAATCCGAAAGAGAAAGGCAGACATACGTCGCCAGAATAAGGGCGGAGATTATTATTTGCTGACAACTTCTGCGGAGATATGTATATTATAGTTGTATTTGAATTTAAAAGTGTATCAGCTGGTGTATGCTTTAAGTAACCAGAGTAAAGTATTATGTTCTAATTACTCGTAAACTATATGAGGTTACCGTAGATGTACACATCACTGCTCTGAACTGGAAGTTAAAGGAAATGAGCGTTTATCAATAATAGTGAGCTCCCGTTTCGGTAGTAAACGTGAATGATGTCGATTTTTATACATAAGTCTTAGAGAATGCATCAGGCATTTCACGCGCACCTATTCGCGTAATCACGTGACTTCTAGGTCTTCGTAAGTGAGGTTTACAACGCCCGCAACAGTTATGTCTTGAGATATCCTCATGAAACAAACATTAGCGGTACGTAAATTTAATTACTTCATTTTTAAATTTCATTAGGCCATCTGTGTCAATAGAACGGAATGCCCTCTTCATGGTAAGTTTACAAGAACTTAAGTAGATCTAATAATTAGCTAATTGATGAAATTTATTCTGAACCGATAAATTATACAGCGAAACGTTATTATTGCGTGCATTGTAAAGAAAGTGTGTTTCTCAAATAATGCACTTTTTCAACAGCAGTCGTTACCAGACAAATTGATTTTATTGAAATGTCAATAAGCTTTCATGATGTTCCGATGTCTTTTCATAAAATGACATCATCCACAAAGAAATTCTTCGCATTATGAATATACTATCTCTTTATTAGCGGTCGCACCGATCAGCCAGTACGAAACATCGACAATTTCCATGAATCTCTCTGTTTACATACCGACTCACTTGCTGGATAATGCAAAATTTTCAATGGAATTGCCGCGCTGCTGTGTCGCCCATTGTGTAGGTGGATAAGCGTGGGGGCGAGCGAGTCACTGAATTATCAATAGCCTGTCGCACGTGCGTTGTTGCATACACTGATGTACCGTATAAAGCCATAGCACTCAATCAAAGAAAGTTACGCGTGTATTCACTCGAACCTATATATATATATATATATATATATATATAAGTTAATTAACCGATCGATTTAATTCTTTCTCTTTCATTCTAAGCTGAACAAACGATGTGACCTGACATTTACAACCCCACTTTTGATTTCTCCAATTACGCTCAATCTCAATCGATTATCGAAATTATTATCTGCGGTCATACGCCTGCACTCGCCGGCCTAAATCGGCTTATTAGCCAGGCGAGTGTCGGTGCACCGGAGCGCTCAATTGACGCGAATCGTGGAAGAATTTTGAACTCGATACCGTGCACGCCTGCGTGGGGCTTCATATTATATACGATGAGTGCATGCGTCTGTTATATATCAGTTTTGATTGTCAACGTCGGCTTTGATTGACCAAATGGCTGTTATAAGTAGATGGAGATAGACTAAAGGATAATTCAAAGTTCGCGTGTTCAATGAATTGTATAAAGCCGCGTGAATAATTTCGAGCTGGATTTATTGGGTCTGTATTGCACGCTGTAAGTATCAGCTTATATATATATCGGCAGTTCTCAGGTGAATCGAGAGGTCAAAATTTTTTTTTCTTTTAAAATCACCTAAATCGCTTCGTAACCATCCCA
>JAWWEQ010000045.1:6598699-6651662 GCA_035583055.1 Torymus tubicola | reverse complement strand
TACGAAGCGATTTAGGTGATTTTAAAAGAAAAAAAAATTTTGACCTCTCGATTCACCTGAGAACTGCCCATATATAGCCATTACATTCATATTCAATTAGAGTAGATTAAATAAATTATAACTACGATAAACAAAAGAATGATGGACTTATATTGTTATGCTGTACACAAAATCTGCAAAATGGACTTGTATGATTATGCCTCAAAGCAGCAGACAATATACACTACAACATATATATTTTGTACACAACTACAAATATATTTTGTAATTTTCTTTACTATTATAAAATGCAGAATAATTATCAATCTATAAGGTTACGCAAATCGGATGTAAGTAAATACAATAAGAATATTTTAATACGTTGTTAAATTAAATTTTTATTTACTGTTATTATTGATATGAAACATTTACAGAAAAATTACTGTCTGACTATAAGATACTACACCGAAAGAAAAATGTAGGGAAAAATTCTCAAGTTTTCTAGTAATTTGGCAATGTCAACCAAAAATACAAATTTTCCATTGAAACATAGTAATAATTACTAGAAAAAATAAGAATTACTATAGTTCTATGGGAAAAATTGGTATTTTTGGTTGATATTGCCAAATTACTAAAAAACGTGGGAATTATTCCCTACATTTTTCTATAAGTGTATCAATGAATGTAATATTTTAAATTTATTAAAGTATTACTTGGTCAGTCTTTAGACAGTAGCACATATTATATCAAAATTTATGCAAAGAACTGACTCAATTGATGGATGATATAAATTTTAGAGATATATCCGCAGAAATACCACTGCAACGAATTTTTTCATTTGTACTACATATTCCCATTGTATCTTTTGTTTGATTTATGTAATCAAAATGAAGTTTAATAACGATGGACTTTAAATTTTTTCTCGTGTTTTATATTAGTATCGTCCTGAGCGTCCATCTCTTCCCTTGCGACGGTCCTTGGATCGAGATCGGCGTTCACGAGAACGTGATCTGCGTTTACGATCACGTTTAGGTGACCTGGAGCGGGATCTTGATCGTCTGCCACCGCCACCGCCACCACCACTTCCGCCACCACCCTTCTTTCGACTATACAGATAACGTCGCAAATCACGAGAAATTGGTTTTAAGTGCATAAAATTGCAAAATCCAGATCTTGTGCATTCACTAAAAATAATTTATTCATTAGTTTTCACTTGGAAAGAATGTATTGAAAAACAAATTATATTTATCTATATTATTAAAGCATCATAATATTTATGTCGTATAAAATAGTTTTTCTTTAAAAGTTTATCTTTAAGGAACCATTGAACCTAGTAGAAAATTTTTGCAGAATAAATTTTTTCTGATTGGTATAATAGAACATTGAAATTTTATCGACTTTTTTATTGAAAACAATATATGAACAATTAAAGGAATGTAAAAAACTTAGTTTCTTTAATGTGTTCAATGGTATTTAATGTAAAATGTAACAGATAAAAAATGTTAATTTTCTTTCTGATAAGATTTTTTGTTAATTTATTCAGCATTTCAATAAAAAATAAATAATTCTTACCCCATTTCATATTGGCGACAACAGGCTTCTCGGAAATCAGTTACTGGTGATAGTTCAGCATAAACAGGTCTACCTCCAAACCATCTATTATTTAAATCATTAACAGCCTTCTCAGCATCTTCTTCACGTCTGAATTTGATGTATACATTTCCAACCAAATGGTCACCCAAGTTATCACATACATTCATTTCTTCTATTTCACCGTATTTATCCTCACATTCAACAAATACATCTTCGAAAAAGTTATCATAATGCTCTTGCATTTCCTCATCAGATACATTCGCCACCACTAAACATTGAAATCAAACTATTAATATATGTAAACAAATTAAAAATGAAAGTAAAAATAAATGAAAAATATTTTACTTACAGTGAGATCCATCAGCACTTTTTGCTGAATTCTGGGGATTCACGTAAAGATTCTGTAATAAGCATGTCTAAAAAAGGATAAAATTAAATAATACATGAATAGCTTTTGTAATTGAATAATACAATGTATATTAAATATTAGTAAACATACCTGACTGAATGTTGGTTTGTTATGAATTCTAGAGCAACGATCTCCATGTCGGCATGCTCCAATTTTAAAATAAAAGGAACAATTGACCCTATAAAAAATAGTTAATTACTATTTGACTAATATTAAATTATTTTATGCATATTCTAATTTGATCTTAGCTAACAAAGTTTTAACATAGAATCAATATTGTATTCATCAAAAATAACCTAACAATCATAAATAAAAACAGCCGCATAAGAAATAGAAGCAAAATACTTACTTATCTTTTTCTGTACCAAAAATCGAGGCCAAATACTCAGCCATTGTGAAAAATCACGCTACGCTATTCTTTTATTTTAATATGGCTTGGTACAAAATCTTATAAAGTAAGATTAACGGTCGCGAATTAAAAATATTCCGGCAGTGCCCTGCCTGCGCCGTGCCACCCCTCACTTCTCACAGGTAAGTACTGTGGAAGTAGAAAGGCTTCCGAGTTCTGCGAGTGCTGGTATAGTGCCTACATTGACGCTTCACGCCATTTTATGACATAGACCAATGACGCGCCTTCTGAATGTGATTGACTCGACGCCATGTTGGTCTCTGTTCTGTTTGTGGTTAGTGGCGCCGTCTCGAAAATCTCGAATTTTTCGCGCATGCGCAGAAAATCAGAGATGAGCCAGCGCTTCCGTTAATATGTTCTATATAGATATCACACAACGATTTTTTTCCTGCTTGAGTTCCCGTTCCCATCAAATCGCAGAGAACCACGCAGTGACGCAGAGAACACAGCACACTGTAGGTAGCGCTTCTATCGGGGTAATGAGCGCTCTTTTGCTGCGTCTATATTCTTTGATGTTACTATACTCCGTGACTGGGGAGCATCAGCGACCAGCGTGTCCCGGCTTCGCGCCTCTCGTATAAGTCTCATTACAGTCGTCAGTTTGGACTGTGGTGCGACCATACAACACTGATCACGTTTGTTACGATCTATGTATTGACGCTTGGCGTCAACAAAAATTGTAATTTTCATTTGACATATTTATTTTAATTTACTGTTCGTTTGTCATTTTCTAATATCGCAAGATGTTTTATCACGTGAGTATAATAATATCTATCAAATTAATATGGATTAAACAATAAGTGTTAGTGATAATTTTCAACGTATGTTTGTTTTTTAGATATCTTTGGAACATGAAATTCTTTTACACCCAAGATATTTTGGTCCACAATTATTAGACACTGTCAAACAAAAATTGTATACTGAAGTAGAAGGTAATTGTACTGGAAAATATGGTTTTGTTGTTGCGGTGACAACAATTGATAATATTGGGGCTGGAATCATTCAGCCTGGACAGGGATTTGTAGTCTATCCAGTTAAATACAAAGCAATTGTATTTAGACCATTCAAAGGAGAGGTGCTAGATGGTATTGTAACTCAAGTTAATAAGGTATGAAAATCTTATAATTTTACAAAAAAATAATTCGGAAAAAAACAGTTTTTATAATTATTAAATATTTCTTAAATAATGTTTTTCCTGTTATTACAACTATTTATATTTTGAACACAGAGTCTAAAGAATAGAATCTATTTATTCAGTGTTTTGAAGTCACAAAATAAATTTTATCTTGTAACATTTAAAATTACAATATTAAAAATCCTTTTTTTACTTATATTTTTTAAAATAGGTTGGAATGTTTGCTGAAATTGGGCCTTTATCCTGTTTTATTTCACATCATGTAAGTAACTTTTTCCATGTTTACAGTGATAAAAATTTTTACGTATATTGATTAATTTGTTTCTATTGAATGATTTTAGTCGATTCCAGCAGATATGCAATTCTGTCCAAATGTCAATCCGCCATGCTATAAATCAAAGGATGAGGTAAGAAATTTCTATCTATTTACCACAAATATATATATATATATATATAAGCTTAATTATTTTAGTAAAACGTAATTATATCATAATAACATATTTTTAAAACTTTTAATACTTAATATACTATTTATATCTTTTTATAGGATGTCGTTATTCAAGCTGATGATGAAATAAGATTAAAAATTGTAGGCACTAGAGTCGATGCTACTGGAATAGTGAGTATTTAACAAATTATTGTGAATAATAATTTTTTTATAATTTATAATTTTCTAATTTTTTTACAGTTTGCAATTGGAACATTGATGGACGATTACCTGGGATTAGTTTGTAATTAATTTTCTAAATGATGTAGGATTATTTTTCATTTTATGTTTTAAGAATATCAAAGTAGTTTGGTTATTATTTTTATTCAAATTACTATAGTAGGAACAGCAATGTAGTATTTGATTAGTATTGTTCCTAAATATTTTTAGTAAGAGATGCAAAGAATCTATAACATACTAGGGATTCAAACTAATGACCAATGCTCAGATTATTATTTGGAGTTTTCTATAATGTATCATGTAAATTGATTTTCTATATACACCTCCATCACTATGTATATCAAAATATTTCAAAATATTTTTATTTAATAAAAATATATTATTGTAAATAAATAAAATAAAAATTGCGAGAAAGAATATCACATTTTGTTTATGAATTTTTCAATCTTACCTAAAGATATGAAATTACAAATTTCCTTTCTATGGAACATTGAGTATCACCTTTTTTGTATAATATAATCAAAATAAAGATTGTATTTTTAATATCTAACCAAGAGAGTACTATCCATAAGACAGGGATTTTGCTTAAATTTTGGGATACATTTTTGAATGTAGAAATATAAAGAAATTATCAAACTCTAATGATCAAAAAGTCTCAAGTTTTAGAAATTTATACCTTTATTTTTCATCTTTATTGTCAAAAAAGTCTTGAAAAGAAAGTGACCTTTCATTTTTTTTTAAATTAAAAAATTTTATTTATTGCAAAGTTATAAAGGTTAAAAATACAGCATCGAAAGTGTAATAAAATATGTAAGCAGTTGAACAGTGATTTCTAGGGATTAAACAGTGCATAATCTAATAATTTTTAACGTGAAATAAGTTTTTTATGCTACTTTATAAATGAATATTTTTAAATTTCCCGCTCGAAGTTGCTATGATGAGCGTGCAGAGTGTGAAGGTGGATTCACATGCGGCAGAATGATCCCCGCGGAATCGTTTCGCGCGAGATTTCAAATTCAAAAGTGTACACATAGCACTGGTGTAGAACGTGAGGTTATGTATTATAAGAAATTTTTCAGTTTGTTTATTGTTTGTGCTCATTACTAACATGAGAGAGTTACGTACAACGATCTGCACGGGATAGTGGCTCTAAATTGTGGAAACAAGGCGAGTGAAGTAACAATAACTTTAAGGATCACAGTGACAAAGAAAACAAACGTCACTAATTCTTTTTTTTTACGAAGTATTGTAAATATTATTATTATAAAGATCAAGTAAAATTAGGTATTATAACCTATAACTTCCTTGAAATCGTTGTACGTAACTCTCTCATGTTAGTAATGAGCACAAACAATAAACAAACTGAAAAATTTCTTATAATACGTAACCTCACGTTCTACCTTAGTGCTATGTGTACACTTTTGAATTTGAAATCTCGCGCGAAGCGATTCCGCGCGGATCATTCTACCACATGTGAATCCACCCTGATCTATAACAACCACGGCCATGAAAACAGTCAAAGTTATAAATGTTTAAAATTGAGCATCGAAAATGTACTAAAATGTACAAATAATTTAGCACTGAATTTTAAGAAATTACACAGCACATTTTCGAAGCCGAATTTTGAACTCTTATAACATTTAAAGGAATCAATATTTTTAATTTTTAAAATAGCTAAATGGTTAAGCTGCCTCTACACGGCGTACCGCGATCCGCTATTGCTTTCTCTTTCTCTCTTATATACAGGCAGCGATGCAGAATGTAGTACGAGTCCGAGCGGGAAATTTAAAAAATATGCATTTTTGCTTGAAAAAATTAATTTTGATATCAGAAAATTCCAGAATACTGAAATATAAACGAAACAAAAAGATTTTTACAACAAATATTTTTATTTATTTATTTATAAGTAATTTTCAACTTTGAATGAGTGTAATTCACAAGAACATTCATAAAAGTAGGGAACATATGACAAAAAGCAATATTTATGAAATAATGGTAATTATATACGTAATACTTCTACTAATTTTATTGTAAAAACAACAGTAGTTTATTTAGAAAAATTATTTTTTGCGTAGTTGGAATAGCGCGCACTGTCGGTATGTAGATCGTCTTGTTTGAATCTCATTCACCTTGCTTAGTTTCTCGATATCCTGACAGGGGGAGACTCATGTACCTACTATTAGTATTGTTTTAAATGAAAATAACGTCGTATAGGCTATAGCATTCAAGTTAGATTCGGTCAGAGCTAATCAGACGCAGGACCAGCGATTACTAATAGGTAAAATTGGAATATGGAATTATATTGGAATATGCAATTAGATTATAAACTTCCATATATGCTTAAGTTTGTGTTTAATTTTCTATTTTTTTTTACATTTGTTGTAGGAAATACGTATTGACGATTTTATATAAAGGAAGGTTTTAATTTAGAATTTCCATATGTGCTAACTAATCAATAGAAATCATAGACATGTTCTTACAAAGATTTATTCAAAACATTGGTTATCGACAAAATTGTTGCAAAACATTCTCATCAACTACACAAATCATAATGAATGAAAAAGTAACAAGAAAAAAGTCTAGATATAAGATAGATGATGATATTCTAAGTCAATTGAAAAAAAGTAACTTAGAATATTTTATAGATAATATACCCAGTAGCATAATTTTTGGAAAAGCTACAAAACAGCCTTCTTTATATTTAATTGATAAAAATGTTGCTAAACAACTAACTGCTATGATATCTAAAGATTTGCTACAAAATCCATCTTATGTCATAGAATTTCATCCTGCGTTTGGATTATTAACTCAAGAATTACTCGATGTAGGAATTCCAAAAATTAATCTGTTTGAAAGAATTCCATCATTTCTTACAACTAACAGTCCATTAACAAAGTTATTGATTAAATATGAATCTCGTCTAAAGTTAAAAAAAATAAGTTTCATTGAGTTTTGGATGACTATTCTTAAGGAAAGATTTAACCTTTATGAACCCTCTGAAACTTATCTAGCTGATATTCCGTATCGGAATTGGGAAGATGAAACATTTGCACAATTAATAGTAGTTTGTGCAGACAAAGAATTTTTATCGTTACTAATACATAATTTTTTCAATTGTACAAAAATATTTGATCATGGACGACTAAGTTTATTTTTAGTATTACCACATCAGGTTTGGGAGGTATTTATTTGTTTTTTTTTTAATTGTAGAAAATAATTTTTATATTTTTTACTAAGGAAAATCAAATATTGTATTGTAATTAAATAGTATTGTATCTAAATAATATTTCAATTAAAATTTTTCAGAGAATGATTAGGCCTGATAAAACATTAAAAGGGGGTTATTATAACCAGTATAATGTGATGTTCAATTTATTTTTTGACTTCACAGAACTTGGTAGAGTGCCTAGAAAATCTTTTATACCTCGGATTAGTAAAAAGTCGAAAATATTTTCAACTAATTTAGACATTGATTTAGTTGTTGTAAAAATAGAACCTAAAAAAGATGCATATTCATTCCTAGCAAAGGAGGATATGGAACCATTTTGGTATTTTTTGAAAGGCTGTATGAGATCACAAAATAATAAAATTATAGAAGAATTTGAGTAAGTTCTTACTTAACATTTATTATTATAACTAAATGATAAATAAATTCTAAATAAATTTATTCAACTACTTACTTACAGAAAATTAGTATCCGGTTGTGGCCCAAAATTGATTAAAAAGAACATAAATATATGTACAAGATTTATAGATTTATCACCTATAGAAATTTTAGAATTATTTAAAATGTTAAAGTCATGGCCAGAATATGATAAAAATATGATGAAACCTAATGAATTGATTGCTGATGAAGAGGTGAGAATATCACTGAACATGTTTAAAATAATTATTAATGATATTTTATAAAATATAATTTGTAATTTTTCATTCCTTAGAAAGATGAGGTAGATAAACTTTTGTCAGAAGAGAAATAAGAATATATAATAGTGAGCCCTGTATCTATTTATGTAACAAATCAAGAAGGAAAGAGATAGCTTAGTTAGCCAATTAAAAACATGTAAAAATGTAAATAAAACATAAAATTATTGCATAATTTTTTTTTTCAGTATTGCTGAACATTGAATATTTTAATATTCTTAATTAAATTACTACATTGTTAACAAGAACAATATAAAATTTTTAACTTCACTTGAAAATAATGATAAATTTGTTAAGAAAAATGCAATGTTTAGTAAATGTATATAAAAATACAGCTTTGGTTTCATAATTTTTAAAATTTGTATTACTTATAGTCATCTCTAAGCGTGCGCCACTTTTGTTTTTGTAACCTACATATGCTCCAACCAATCAAATCACATCATTAAGATAGGAGAAATAGGATAATTTGACTTAAATTTTATTGATTTCCAAAAAACTTTTTTATTACAAGCCATTTAGCATAAACTGTGACGAGGAGCGCTGAAATACGTTACAAAACTTAAAAAAATTTAATTCAGATTTTTACATTTGCAATTATTCTATAGATGAGTATATGTTTAGCATTGTCATATTTGAAAACCATAGTTTTGGATATTTGAAATTACAGAAGTACACGTATTTGGTGCTTTACTTTTTATTATTCAACAAATTTTCATACTTTACTACAGATGCAAATTATTTATTATAGATTTTATATATAAAACATTTTTTTTTTATTCTCTCTTTTTCCCTATGTTTTTATGTATTTCAGCTTTACTTCATCACTTCTTTTATTATATTATCTTCATTATACTTTTATAATAGGCTACTGTGCCCTTTGATGTAAATCTTGTACTTTAATAAGACAGTGCACCTATGTTTTCTTTTATGGAAAACTCATGATCTCCACTATAAAGTTTGTGTATATAGTTTTTATTACATTAACTATTTAGGAAATTGTTTAATAATAATATAATTAAATTTTTATTATAAAAAATTATCGATACATATAGTAGTGATTGTAATTCATTTTTCACTATATCCTGATCGAAAGTACCACTTCTACTCCTGGCTCAAAAACGCGAATATGGCATTTTCGGCTCGGGTGGCAATTTATGCGAGATACAGACTGTCTAAATTTTTTCCTTCCTACTATAGATGCGTAGTATACTGTTTGATACCTTGTATTTGACATTTAAATAAGTGTATGTGTGTATATGGTAAACTTAAGAATATCTTTTCTATTGTTGATAATCATATTGTCAATCTATCATAAAAAAATAATACTTGCTTTGGCAGCGCTCCCACACTTCTTGATTTGAAAAATATTCATTGTTCACCCAGTTGCTACGGGAAATTCGGGATAGTAATTAAATTATTAAAAATAACATTAAAATCAGAAGTCTAATTT
This sequence comes from Torymus tubicola, assembly GCA_035583055.1. Taxonomy (NCBI): domain Eukaryota; kingdom Metazoa; phylum Arthropoda; class Insecta; order Hymenoptera; family Torymidae; genus Torymus; species Torymus tubicola. The sequence goes on along the minus strand of JAWWEQ010000045.1, from coordinate 6,642,099 downwards.
ATTTACTAATATATAATCTTAATCAATAATTGGTATAATAATACATCATTACATTTACACAAATTTACAAATACCTTTAAACGAGATGACAATATTTTTTTTATCACGATTAATGAAACGCAAGAAGTAATTAATTTAATTGTAAATTTTATAAATGCATTCACTTTATTTTAAATAATAGACAATCAGTGACTATTTATAAAAAGATTTACGAAATCTACATTTGCATTAGCTAATTTATTGATAGTACTTTGATTAATTAACGGTGTTGTACTTCGAATAATTTTCTTCAATGCTGTTTATCATAATATGTGCTTTGTAGTATGTATATTAATGTAGATGAAGCATTGGAATATATTTTATTTGTGTAAATTTTGTCTCTCGTTCATGGCAAAAAATATTGCTCTGCATAACCGTCATGACAAAGCGCCTTAGTAATTGCATATGAGATATATAGATGATACTATTCTTTCTTAAGGGAGATGATTTCATAAAATATGTATCTTGATAGGAACTGATACATACCACCAAATATGACTGCCGTATCTATTTCTTTTTTTCTGTTATGATTTCCTTCATACTTTTATAAAACATCCCGTATAAACGTCACAAGCCAGTACGAATAGCTAATTAATTGCTTAAGTAGAAAGAACATTCATTCGCAATCTTTACATCGTGTATAATTATCTCTGCACAGCGCTTATTTGTAATATTTCTCTACATGTCTATATAATATTTATGTGTATAGAGATACACTTAGTAGGAAATAGACTATCGAATTACGAACTCGTTTTTAAAAAACAATCCGCCGCAAAGTTGTCGACTTTATAATATATGAAGAACTAAATTGCGCTTTGTTTGTTGTAACTTCGAACACGCTCATTTTTTTATTTTAAATATACAGATACAGATTTATACAATATAACTTCGTACATATAATAATATTTAACTATCAATGACAGGTGACGTGAGGTAACAAACGATCGCGACTTGAAACTCAATTTTACGCTTATAGTAAATATTGCATCTATTAGCATGTTAACGTTTTTCGTGATCATAATTTGTATCGTGCTTAAAAATGAAAATAAAAGAACATATGTGAATTATGGAAAACTAAACACCTTCAAAATAAATATTTTAATACGTCACCTTATAATTGATGTCGTTATTTATAATGTATATAACAAATATCGCAACGGTAATTCTAAAGCTTTGGAGTCGCGATTTCGGTATAGTATATATCCGTGACTTAAATTATATTTACCGACGTAACTATGGCTAGTGAATACTGTCCTATGTATAAGTACGGTTTTTTTCTTTTCGTCTTAAGGATAAAGAGATAAAAGTTTGTCTGTTTGACAAAGAGTTCGTGATTGACAAGTAAAGACTAAAGAGCAAATGCTGATGATAAGCAGTGTTCACTCTCTGTGGAAAATGCGATAAGTAACTGTTCCCTTGATTGGCGTTATTTACAACTTTAATCAAAGATGATGTCATCGTATTGTTCCTATAATTGAAAAAACTCAAAATTATACATAATAAAAATACTTTAGAGAATTATTGTAAATAATTGAGCTTTCGAAATCTGGTTTGTTTTTTATTTTGTAATTATTAATATGAGGAGCAACGGCAAAGAAATATTGTTGATACTTTTTAAGAAAAAAGAAATCTGAAATTATATTTGAAAACTCATAACAGATGTCTGCCTTTTTTCAAAGTTTCTCTAATGTAGTTTCACCTTCTTCAAAGACATAGCAAAGCCACGAGGGTAACGTTTCCTCAGTGGAACATTTGACTTTCGACATTGCCTGGAAAGCGTATCGATTTTTCGTTCATATCCAAGTCAGCGCCTCATTGTTAGCTATCATTTGACTGGAGCTCCTTGCCAATCTTGTTGAACATCGAGCTCTGACTGATATCCGTTGTCAAAGACGATTGGTGCTGATGAATGATCGGCGTTTTCGTTTGGACTATACTACAGGTGACGGGCACAACGGGCGGCAAATTCATAGCGTTGCCGGGGTTGCAAGAGAGCGAGGGACGCTTTCGCTCCAAGCTATTGGTTGCCATTTGCCGCCTCGTCGTGGAATTTCGCTCGAGACTATTGACCATTTGGTGCCGCCGCTCCAAACTCGACATGTTGCTCCCATCCGACTGACCGCCCTTCAATATTAAAAATTATCCGTTTTTAAACACTCATTGATTGAACAACCTAATCGTTTATTAAACAATTGGTATATTTACTTGAGGTCCGCGATCAACTGACTGTCCCATTCTGTTCAGAAGGTCACCGCTTTGGCTCTGCCTGAAACCAGGATTTTGTCTTTCCGTAGACTGGCTTCTTCTTAGCAGCGTCTCGCCCGATTGACTGGAGCGCATGCGGCATTCCTGGCCTGCATTTCTCGAATTCGACATTTCGTTATGCCTTTGACAAATCTGACTGTCCACGTAAGGGAATCGAATCCGAATCGAGTCTATGACGTCCAGCAGATTTTTTGCATCCATCGCTAAAATATGAGCTGCGGATAGCATACCCCTGAAAAAGTAAATTTCATTGAAAAATCATGTTTTATCTGAAAATTAAGAAAACGCTCACGAAAAATTAATGTATTACTATGATAGAGAGCGCGTGTAAGGTATACTCAATACTCACTTGCGGTATTCGGCATCGAGGGTAGTAGCGCTGTAATTCTGGGCAAGCTTCATCGCGGTGACAAGCTCGGCCATGTCCTTGCTCAGCACTTTGTGGGCCATCTCGACCTCGCGGTGGGCGGTGACGGGTAGTATCTCGACGAGCGCGTCGACGGACGAGAGCAGGGCGCGCAACTCGATGCCCACCCGCCTGACGAGCTCGAGATATTGCTCGGCCTGGCTCTGCTGGACGCCTTGGGAAAGAGCCATCACAGCTCGCACAACGCTCGTCGTGCAATCGTACACTTTGTCGTTCGTTCGGTCCAGGTCCGCCGTCGGTGTCGGCTCCATTTTCTGAAAGACGAGCAGTTAGCGTTTATAGAAGGGAGGTCAAATCGTGTATATAGCGTACGCAAGTGCTGCAGAAGGTTGGTATAATGGATGAAGATGAGAAGTGTGTATATATAGTGATGTTATAGTCGCTAATGGTTGTCTCGAAAATTTTAAAATTCAAATGTGTTATAAGTATTTTAGCTTTTTCCATAAACGTTTGTGTTTTTTCATTAGATTAAGAAAATGTTGGGCAATAATTTAGTTAGCAAAATTCTGGCCGTTTCTTTATCAAGCTATCAAGCACACTGTTTGAGTAACATTGAGAAGCGTTATTCCATGTTTTTACCTTAACGATAATGACTTTATCAGAGCCCTTGTCAGAACCGAGAGAACCTGTGCTCGTAGTGTGAAGTTCGTGATTTGGTGACTGTGTGACTGATCGCGGGATTGGCGGGCTCGCACTCTCGTCGCCGCTTGTTGCTATCGACAGGCGTTTCTAGCAAAGTAAGCGTTTGCAAGTTAGAAACTTCTGTAGATATAAATTTACGACTCTACTGGGCTCAATGTATAGATAGCAAAAATTGCAAACAGAAATTGTAACTGATTGTATGAATGCATCCATAAAATAGATAAAATTCAATATACGTATATCTAATGAAATTTTTCTTACTTCTTCTCTTGCGAGCCATCGACTATCTTCTTCGGATTGACGTTGCTGCTCGAGCAAACGCTTTTCCAGCAACTGCTGCTCGTCTTCCACACGAGGATTGAAATCACCTGTACTCTCAAACATTTGAGATTGCGCGTTTCTCTGTAATGTAAGAAATATCTATGAATTGTACTGAATTTCGAGATCTAAAATTACGTAATATAAATTCTAATTCTTATTATATAAATTATTATTTATGCATTAATCAAATACATTTCACTTTACATATATATACAATTAAAAAATTAGAACAAGACAAAATTTCTTGCAAAACTATTTCACAACAAAACAATATTCACATATTAATTAATCTTCTTATGCATGCAGGTGTATAAACAATATATAAACATGTTGCCTTCAGATAATTGTTATGGTGCTATAATATATGATATAATTCAATATTAATCTTCATGCCAGTGTCCACCTCAAGTGAACAAGAAGAAATAAAACAAATAAAACAAGCCAAACCAAACAATTGCATTTTTAGGTGAAAAAAGAAAACACAAACTCAATTTATAATTTTAGTTGTACATATATATCATTCTTGTTAGTGGTTGAAAAATTAATTATGTTGGGGCAATAGTGTTAAAACACAAAAATGTTCAAAAGGAAATTTGAATCATAGTTTCAAGACCAATTAAAGTTAATATGAAAATTTTATGAAAAATGATAGAAAATATCAAAATATTTAACGTATGCAGATGAATTAAAAAAGTATGTTAATAAACATCAAAACATGATAATATTTAATAATTTGTATAATAATATTCATTAAAATAAAATTGTATATGTAGAGCTGTCCAAATCTCCTTAAAAACTTCAACAAAACCGAAAATGTTTTGAAGTGTATAATAGAAACAAAAAATGGAAAGTAAAAAGAAAATCCTCTTCAAACAATAGGAATGTGACAACAGGAACCAAATCCAAACTCAAGAAAAAGAATGTGCTGTAGCAGCCAAAAAATCAAAAACCAAGGAAACCAAACAAAAAGATAGCTCGATAACCCAATCAATCAGAGTGCAGCACTACAACATATGTATTTTCATATGTCCTGGTTCAACAGATAAGTAGAAAACCAATGTTATAGTTTTTATTCGTTGAGACAAATTCAACGTCGTTAACTCAAAACGGAAATGTTTTTATTGGATAAAATTTTTTATCCCCTACAAATATATTTCAACATTTTTGGAATAAGTGTGTAAAATTTTAATAATGAAAAATAGAAACACGCTATTAAAGTGTTTTACGTAAAGAATTACATTGATAATTCTGACACATTTCGAGAAAATCTCGAAAACGTATGAGTCATATCAAAATCTGTGAACGCACTCAAGAATTTAATACGCGCTAAAGAAGTGTTCCGTTACCAGTTTTTTTAACGTTATAAAAAATTATTTCTTTAAAATATTTAATAACAGATAAGTAAAGTCTAAGATTTTATTAGGCAGCGTCAATAATTCCTTAATAATAAAATATTAATTTTTACCGATCTTGAGTCAACGACTATAATCTTCAGCCGCAAGGAATAAAAAGAACAACGTAGCCAGCAAGTGCGTCTTTAAAAAAATTTCTCCAAATCTTTGTGAGAATGCAACAATTCTGGGAGCAAGCTTTAAAACAACAGCCAGTGTTCTACGGCGCTCTTGCACTTTGCGACTGGATTTGATCGTCATTCCAAAAAGAGCCAGTGTAAACCTGCTCGTGATGCTGCACCACCTCCTCATTCCTCATTTCCCCCGTACTCGCGAGAGCTCCAGCACCGTCCTCCACCATCATCCCATCCTGCGCGAACGACAGCTCGGCAGACTGCGCACAAGCCGCCAATTGCGTAGCATTGGCGGCGAAAACTTTCCCAACCTGCGGCATGATCGATTGCCTCGTTTGTGCGGCGTAATGCGTCTGCACAATCGGATGATGCGCGTAGCTTGCGCACTGCTGCTGCTGCTGTTGCAGCTTCTGCGCCTGGACGACGGTAGTAGGAGTCGCGTGCACCGTGTAGATGGGAGCGGCTGAGTTCTGCGCCTGCATCGCGTTCTGCCGCTGGTAGTTCTGAGCGAACTGCGAGTACTGCGAGACGTTAGAGTAGATCTGCTGCTGCTGCTGGTAATTCTGGGGATAGACTGACTGGGTCTGATAGCTCTGGGCCACTTGGGGCGTCGGGCTATAGACGCTGCCGCGGGCCGCGTTCTGCATGTACGAGGCGCTAAGAGGCGAGGCAGATTTCACCTCGCCTGCGGACGAGACTGCAGTCTGAGCGCGGAACTTCATCACCGGGCCGTAGAGATTTTCCGTGCCCATGGCCGACGAGCAGGAAGAGGTGGATGACGACATTGCTGAGTAGGCGGCTGCGCTGTTTGCGCTTGTCGGGATCGAGCAGCTCTGCGACTGCTGCAGGGATTGAGCGATAGGGCAGCTGTTGGCCTGGGAAAACGAGACGGAGGACTGCGTGACATCGAGGGGCAGGCTCGAGGGCCCGTGAGCACTCGGTTCGGGGATGCAGGCCTCGGCGAAATTGCCGGCCAGGCTGGGACTCTGGCTAAGATTGCCGACTATGACCGAACTCTGGCTAAAGTTCGCCACGGGCCCATAGATCTCGACGGCCTGCGAGGCGCAGGAGTTCGGGGGGAACTTCTGCACGGGCGAGTAGAGATCGGCCGCGGCCGGGCCGGTGAGTTTGGAACTGGCGGGATACAAATTCTGCGACTGCTGCAGCTCTTTGACCTGCTTGCGAGCGACGTTGGGGGACTGGGACTGGCTCTGCACCGACTCGGTGAGGCTCAGGTTTGAGAGGAAGGACGAGACCGTATCGGAAGACTCGATGGAGTCGAGATTCGCCTCGGACGCGGATGGATCGGGGGGTAGAGATGAGGGCTGGGAGTCAGAATTCGGGAGGATCGGGTCGGCGAAGGGAAGGTCCGAGACGATGGCCGTGGTGAGGGTTTTGTCCTCGTCTTGGAATTGCACGGCAAGAGAGTTGAAGGGGGTCGCGGGGGTCGTGTACACCGAGGGACATACCCCTCGTGCCTGGCTCTCCTTCATCAGCTGGGCGAGTACCTCCGGATTCTGCGCGACGATGTACGTGGACACCGGGGCCGAGGACTCGCTTGGGTCGGGCGTTGAGTTTGAGGCTTGACGGCTCACTCCCGCGGGCTTCGTCACAGGCTGTGCATCATCACCCACTGGAAGAATTAAGAGCTCAAATTAATTTCAAACGTTACAGCAAGGAGATATTTCTAATAAACAAATGTCGAAGTTTTAAATTAATTTTATCGACAAATTTTTATGTAAATATGAAAATCTAACCCCATGACATAGCTTGGACTCTTCGAGTTTCTCTTCGCACATTTTCTTGCTGTTGATGTCGTTCTTCGATGAGAATTTCACTGTAATTTAAGTAAACGAAGACGTATTTAGTTTAATTATTCGAATAAAATTAAATTTTTTAATTAAAGTTATACTTGAATAAAAGTTCTTACTGTAAATTTTCTCGAATGTCCTTGAAAGTGGGCCTTTTACTTGGTTCGTAACTCCAGCACTGTGACATTAACGAGTAAAGTCGAGGCGGGCAATGACTTGGCAATGCTAATCTCTCTCCATTCTCCAATTTTCCAATAACTTCGTTGTTTTTCACTCCTTGGAAGGGCTTGACGCCGAACATCAAGATTTCCCACATACAGACACCTAGAAATGAAAGAACAAAATTTAAGTAAAAGACCTTTTGAAAATTTCAAATTACTAGCTGCTATACCGAATAATTTTTACTTTTTTCTTTGTGTAAAAAAAGATATATTTTATTTATTACTATAAAATTAGTGTCTAATATAGATGTGCGTGTACGCGCGCGCGTGTGTGTGTATGAAAGTTATTTTTTGTCCATTAATTGATCGTGGTTTCTGTTTATTTGCATTCAGTAAAATTCCTTTGCACTTTGTCTTATTATGTGGTTTTTGTAAATGTAACATTATCTCTGGATCAGCAGAAACATAGTACCCTCTTAAAATATCTTCTGCTTTTTCAGTCTCTTTAAGTATAGAATTTAATATATCATTCTTTTTAAAGGAATAATTATGATCGATTAATGAATTGTCATCAATGATAAATTCTTTATTTTCCTCTATTTTACCTTCTAATTCTTCCGATTCTTGTTTTGCAAAGCCTTCTTTCTCAATAATGTTTATATTATCATTTTCTGATAAGTTTATGCTTTCTTCTACATCACTCTCCCAACCTGTACAATCATTTTTTATTTTTCCATCTCTCTTCCACTTTTAAGTGTTCGGCACCACAATCTTTGTCAATATTTCTTCTTTCTGAGTTGGATGTCATTGTATATTTATAACTATTTAATGCAGCTTGCGCTAATTTCATGTCTGCGTTAATTTTTCGACAATGCATAACAAGGACTTTGTCAACTCTCAAGATTCTATTTTAGAAAGACTTTTTCAATTTTCTAAAGTAGGCCTCTGAACTTGCTTATGTAAGCAAATCATGGTTATTTTTAAAATAATTGTTCATTACATTACTCCAACAGGGGAATTCTCCGCATAATTCCAACAACTTATCACCACAATCAGGCAGTAATAGTTGTTGCTCTAACTGTCTAAATCGCTGTTATTTTTTTTATCAACTTCAAATGTGACATTTTCTTTTATGGCACTTATGCCATTACCTTCATTTGTTTTTGATACGTTTAAACTTATGTCAAAAGATTTTATTTTAATTATTAGATAATTCATAGCTTCATTAGTATCACGTAGATAGACTTGCAGTCTGTCGGCACGTGGTGCGTTCAACTTGCACGGCGTCGGACATATACGATCCTCTGCCGACGTCGGCTGTCGCCGGGTACTCCGAGGACTTGCAAAGGCGTAGCTTTTGTATTTCCTACATCCGGAGCATTCCGCCTACCCCCACATTTTTGGGAAAGAAGAAGTCGGCAGAGCGACGTTTTTCAGTTAGTCGGGTACCATGCGCCGCAAGACCCTCTCTCTCTCGAAGAGCAATAAATATAAATAGGACCTACGTAATATTAGTTTTCCCATTCAAATTTTTAGAATAGGCAATAATTAGAACGTAGTGTAGAGCTTTTTTAAATTGTTTCAAATTGTCAATGATTGACAGAAACAAGTCCATCTGAAGACTGCATGTATTGATGGGCTATGTCTATCCTTAATTGCGTTTGGTGTTCGTTATGAATCTCCTGTTTCAATCAATATTCTTAAGCATTGGTCATTATAAGTTTGAATCTAATGGAATTAAATGCCAGGCATGCACCATTATGGATAGCTTTGCCCATGTCAGTTATTAATTCTTTAGATATTTTCACTCCTGATACAATTCTTCCATACAGCCAATAAAGATAAAATCTAGAATCATTTTTCTAAGAGAATGCTTCTGTCAATGGTACAATCATATTGTCATGAAGGAGAAAAGTACTGATAAAAAAATGTGATTACTGTCACCATCGGGTCTATTTATTTTCATTGTAATCGAACCCGTCGCATCAAATGAGCCTGGGTTATTTAAAATCTTCTTTATCTCATTATTTAAACTTATTTGTTCTGGAGACCAATATAATATAAAGAATTTAAAAAATCCAATTTCTTTGATGAATTTATTAAATTCTACATTATTGGTTATTTTAACGAGAGATTCAAATAACTCAATTCCTGGTTGAATACCTAATTCTTCATTTTTCGCTTGTTTTATTGAATGTAATTTATGAAGAGAATCGTGAAAAAAAAACTCACCAAACATCCAGACATCCGAGGACGTGGTGAACCGCCGAAAGTTGATACTCTCCGGGGCCATCCACTTGATCGGCAACTTGCACTTACTAGCCGTGTAGTAGCTTTGGTCCTCGACCCAACGACTCAGACCAAAGTCTGCAAGCTTGACGCAGTTGTGCGCTGAGACCAGGACGTTGCGCGCAGCAATGTCACGGTGCACGAATTTCTTACTTTCGAGGTACGATAGCGCAGTGCTCAGTTGAAACGTGTAGAGCAAGAGTGTGGCGAGATCAAGTCGATTCTTATTTGACTGCAGATAAGCGCGCATCTCGCCGAGTTTTGCAAGCTCCATCACGAGCCAGATCGGCGCTTCTGAACACACACCAATTAGACGAATAATGTGCGGGTGCTCAAACTGCTGCATTATGTCTGTAAAAGGTAAAGAAGGAATCAGTTTCGTTCATCGTATATTTATACCATTGATTTTCATTGATTACACACATTAAAATGTATTTGTTAACAATTATATAGATTTTTGTGAAATCATTTTAATAGAAGCTTCGGAAATAACTGTATAAAAAATAAATTAAAATCGCCAAAGAAACAAACCGTAAAAAATCGTTATGTAATAATCCATTTTTTACAGAGCATTATTATAATCAACTACGTATATTTGCAACTTAATAATATTGTCTGAATGTTCGATATCTTACAACTCTCTTCGCCTACAGTAGGTGGATTGTTACGTTCGAAAATATGATTTTCGAAATTCAGAATTTCGAAATTTGACACAATCTGCAGTAGCTTATGTCGGAATGAAGAACATCTATATTCTATAGTTTACTACAATTTTCAAGTGAATCGTCTAAACATTAGATCCCCCCCCCCCCTCATTCATATTGAATAATTGAAAAAAATATAAGTACCATTCAGACTATCATGTAAATGCACTAAAATTAGTTCTTATTTCTCGAATAATCGTATAAGTGGCCGATTTGTTACATAATCACTAATTGGTTCAGTAATATAAAAATATGACATTTAGGTATGAAATCAAATGCACTACTGCATTTAATCTTATTTATCTTGATTTTTAACACCGATTTTCTCAAAATCATGAAAAGTTGAAATATGTGTTTTCCGGGAAGACACAAAACTAATTTACCCTTATCTACCAATAACACAGATCTTGCTCTAGAGTCAAAATGTGAATTATAAATCGCATATACTCTAAATAAACAACAGTACGTTGAGCAACAAGGGTAGAAAATAATCTATTGGTGAGTGCTAAAAGTATCTCATTTAAATCTAAAAGAGTATTTCTTCTGTTATAAGCCTTTTTTTTAAGAAGTCACCTTAAGCTCCGTTTAAAATCTCGAAAAATAATGTTTTACAGAATTTTCCATATTATGAAATATTTCATTGCCTTTTTTACTCAAAAGCAATGATAAAATGTTTGGTATACTAAAGTTTTGATTATTTATTACGAAGAAAATAGAAAAATTGAATATGATGAATGAAACTTTTCACCCTCCAAAATAATATTGATAGTTCTATAGTTTTTCGATCCAGTGGGGGCCATAGTGTTTTTATTTTAAATAAAAACACTTTTTATTTTAAATAAAAACACTATGACCCCCACCGGATCAAAAAACTATAAAAGTACCAAGAAAAATTGAATGTATTTATTTTAAAAATAAATGTATAATATTGTTTAAATTGTCAAAGATATGAAAGAAACAGAAGCCACTTAACATACAATTAAATTAAAGTAAATTTAACCTCTTATTCAATTAAATTCAAGTTATAAGGTTCATATTTTGAAGCTCTTTCAAGATGTACTCCAAAACTAACTGCCATCGATGAGTTGCAAATTTCATCAATCAATAACGTTTTTATTGAAGCTTTTTTATTTTCGCCTTAATTTACCAAATGTTTCAAGACGATTTAAGACCAGTTGCAATAATTTTCCAATTCGAATGTCTTTTCTACGTTAAATATATTTAAATGAAATCTAATGTAAACAGAAGAACGGCAACACTTATAGATGTAAATATCGTTTTATTAACTCTTCATATCAAATGTGGCAACATTGTTTTTCTTTGTATCAAACACTAATCCGTTTTGAATATCAGTGGTAAGCTGTCGTACAGTGCCACGGCAGGTAGGAGACAGTGAAAAACAAATTAAGTTCGAAGAGGTAATCATTGATAATTCTTAACTTTACCTTTCTTTATTTCGTGTCATCAATAAGATAATTAAAAATTCACATAATAATGTCTTTTTTTACAGAAATTTAAAATGAAGATGTTGGCGGAAAAAGACGTACTAGATGTGATTTTTCAGATTCCAATCTACAATGGAGAAAAAGAAAGCGAATTCTCAAAGTTTGCCAAGGCTTGTAAAGACGCTGTCGAGCTCCTCACCGCCAACAATGCCGAAGAAAAAAACGAGCGCAAATGGGTGAGATACATAATAAATTTCGCGCTGCAGGGCGAAGCTCGTGTGGGTTTTGTGCCACTGATAGGTGCCTTCAGTAACCTCACAGATTTTCTAAACCAATTGGAGAGGGACTTCCTCGCCTGTACGGACCACGTGCACGCAGTCGAATGCTACAAAAATGAGTTTTTGCGAACAACTCAGCAGCGATTCGAGAGTATACAAAGTTACGCCCAGCGTTTTCGAGAGAAATTGATCAAAGCCACGAATGCGGTATCCTGCATGACATTCATCGAAAAGGAGCTACCGGACACTAACGAGAAGTTACGACGTCTCGTCATCGCCGAGAGAGTCAAGGATATGGATAACGTGGCCCGGCTTTACTTCGAGCGGAACACCTATTGCTGGCACTTCGCCGATTATCTCAGCCACAAGTTGACGGCTGTGAACACCTTCGAGGAGAGCGTAAGAATTGCACTGGAAGCGGAGCTGAATGTGTGTTCGGGGCTTTCGTGTAAACACTGCCTCCGGCGTGGTTCATAATATGTCTCTTGGAAAGTACCCTATGTCTCTGGGATAGAATATCCTATTCCATGCAACGAAGACGAACTTGGGAAAATCTTCTACGCGAGACGTATGAATCTGTCAGAATCTATCAAACATTTATACTTTCCGTTATTATCGGCGAATTATTTTATCTGAAACGTAATAAGAGCGAGGACTAGGAAGAGGTTACTATTTCGTGAACGGATGTAGAACAAAAGGCAAGATTACGAAAAAATAGTCTTAATTAGCCCGATACTAAAAGAGCAAAAATTATTATTGTAAACGATTATTAATATCGTTTTCACTAGTAAATGTCAACTATTCTGTACATAATTGCCTTATACAACCATGGGTATTCTGTATCCAATTAATGTGATAGTGTCATACTTGTGGATGAGAGCGGCGGGATGGAGATATAAGATAGAAGTTTCTCGATTTTTGTTATGACTAGTGATATTGTAATTATAAAAATTTAAATAACCTTCTATTATATTAACCATATAACAACTGCTATCGACGATTTCAAAAATAGATTTTATTTTTAATAGAAGATTTTATAATAAATGTTATTTGTATGTTGTTCATGACTATTTTAAAGTAGCAGTAGGAAAATGTATGATAAAATTTAAATAAATTTTAATAAAGTCATAGGAAAATTGTATGTATTTGTATATCATTTATATATTTGTAAATTTTGTAAAAATGAATTTCTAAGATTAAATAAAAAGAATCGTAACATTAGAAATAGTATTTAATTTTTCTGATTTGTATAAATGTCACGAGTTTTACTAATACTAAAAAAGATTTTATATATAATTTATATACCTGTGATAGAATATTTTATAGTAGTATAAAGTGTTAATAAAAAGAGTAGATAAACAACTTCCAGAAATAAAATTATTTAAATTTTGAAAAAACACTTTAAATTAAGTAATTATTAAAAAAGATTAAAAAATGAAAATTTAATATTTTACAAATATTTGAATTCATAATAAGTTATAATAGTTGAATAATTAGTATATTATTTTCGAAACGATGAAAAATTTATATTCATAAAATTCCGTATTAACTTTATAATTGTAATCTCCGATTTCAATGTAAATAAACTTGACCCGCTAACATTGATTATATTTTATTTTGACGAGAACAGCTCTATAGCTACAAACTACAATACTTAAATATTTGCATATTACTGAATTTAGACGCATCCCATATAACCTTGCAACTATATATATCTTATATTTCGTTTTCCGTCTGACCCATTCTGCTTTGACACTTATTAAGATTCTTTATTTTACTAAAATTTTTCTGATGTATTTTAACACATTGAACCCGAATTTATTGGGTAGAAGATCTAACATTTTTTAAAATAATATGTAAAAATGCTTCTTCAGATATAAAAAATACTATCGCATTCTTTGCATTATTTCAAAGAAAAAAATCTCACAAATTTTATGTTAAAATGCATTTGAAGACTCAAAAAAATTCTTAAAATTAAAAAAAATTGATTTTTCCGAGGTGGCGACAACGGCGGTGTCCTCGACGGTGTCGCAACTAGATTCAGACGCTCCTATAGAACATTATAATGTTCTGCCGAACATTAAGAAAATTTGTAATACCATCAAAAACCATTTTAGGTTGGTAAGTTTAAATTAATGCAGCGCAAGCTAAACTTTAAATTGTCCAAGTTTTTAAAAATGTTAAGGATTCTTTGAGTCTTTAAAATGCATTTTAACACAAAACTTGTTAGATTTTTTTTTTAATTACCGAAAAAGGACAATAGTATTTTTTTTAGCAAAAAAAGTATTATTACATATAAAAGAATTGTTAATAAAAATTAATGGGGTCAATTTCAAACTTCTAGAATTTCCAGAAATTCAGATTTAGCGGATCAAAATACGTAAAAGAAATTTCGGTAGAATTGAAGATCAAAATCGGCCACGAATCATATATAGGTTTGAGCACTGGACTAATTGTAAGAACTAATAAGTATCGCAGCCTTCGCAGGGCGCTTTTGAACTGGACAGAGTTCAGAGAAAGGCAGCGCGTAGCGGCACTCCTCGATCTTCTCTCAGCGCATTTCATTCTGAACAGTCAATGTGTGACGACGTCTGCTGTAACCGAATATCGCGAGGTGTGAAGTTACCCTGCTTATCAGTGGTTTGTACGTGCTCAGTTAATATTCGTTCAAACTTCAATTTATTTTAGTAAAACTGTGCCGGATTCACTAATAATATTATGTAAGTGATGTCTATATTTTTTTTTTGCTATAAAAAGGTTTAGGAAAAACTTTTCGTTTCACAGTATCATTGTGCGTTTATAAACGCAATTCAGTCGGAATTTCCTAGAAGCTCAGCCTGTATCGAGTAAACGCACATCAGTTGCTTTTAGATGTTAAGTAAAAAGTGAATTTTTGTTTTTTTTTTATTTTCAATGTTATATTTTTCTTGTTAAAGTTAGCTAATTGATAAAAACTAATTTATTTACAGCAATAATAAAGTGCATAATATCGATTTGCGTAAAAGTGAAATTACTTATAAGTACTTTTCTCAATTGTCTTTCAAATATAAAAGATAAATTAAATAAGTGCTATTATTTTGATACTATTTCTAGTTAACTAGAATTTATTAAGAAACTTCAAAGGTATATTTGATGTGATACTTTGATGATGTAATAATTTTGTAATTATCCTTAGGTAATTTATATACATAAATTCTGTTACAGATAAAAGAAAATATTTCATATTTTTAAAAAAATGTCACATTTTAATAAATACAACAATAGACATAAGGTGTATGTTCAACAGTTTGCTAAATGTCATTATTGTGATGAATATGGCCATTTTGAGGATACCTGTTCATTAGTAAAAAAAGCTGCTGAAGATTTGAACTGCAAAATGAATATTTCTAAAGAGCCATTATCTAACACATGCACCGAATGTGGTTCACCATATCATACTACAAATGAACATCTCAGAATGAAATCTTTGGAAGATAAGTATTCAATGTTGGTCAATTTAACTGATTACTGTGGTATTTGTGAAGAACGTGGTCATGAAATGTTTGACTGTAAAAGATTTAATGACGCAAAATCAAAAGATAAACAAGAAGAATATTATAAAGAAATTTATGAAAAATCAAAAGAAAATCAGACTGTAGGGATGTGCTTTATTTGTAAAACATATGGACATAAAACAACTAATTGCCCAATAGTTATAAATCTTGGACCAGAACAACATGAATATGACAAGCAATGGTATGTAAGACAGCATTATAAAAAACAGAAAGAAAATAATTCTAAAAACAATGATAGTGAGGATTTAGAGAATAAGAAAAGTAAAAAATGTAATGACAATGGTCATCCTTCCTGTTCTGCTGAAAAAAAAAAAACTCAACAAGAACAACAGGAATACAAGCAAAAATTAGATTTTAACATAAAAGCCTATACATCTCTTATGGAATACTGTCATATTTGTGAAGAACGTGGTCATGATGTATACGATTGTGAATTATTTCTCCAAGCTGAAAAGGAGCAAAAAGATTATGACAAACAATGGCGCAAAGAGCAAGCCAAGAAAAAATCTAAAGAAAATAACGGAAAAAACCACCATAAGTCAAAACATAACATAAAATGTAGTAAATGCAATAAAAATGGACATACTGAAGATTCTTGTTACTCTAGTGAAAGGTCTGAGAAAACACCAGAAAAATATAATTTAAATGAAAATGATAATGGTGCATCTGAAGCACAGTCTAATACTTCAAAGAAAAGCCATCCTGAATTTAAAAAAATTTTTTTTCCTATGACTCAGAAATCAATACATGTGAGTGAGAATGGAAAAATTCTGAAAATTTGCACTGTTCATTGTGTCTGTGAAATGTGCCACACCAAGCATTCTTCTAAACTAAACAAAAAGACAACAGAAAATCATTCTATAGATAAAGGACCTGATGATGATGCAATTAGATGTTGCTTTATGTGTGGAGCAAATGGCTTAATGGATTCATGTTTTTGGAAAAAGTCAGGTCATAAATAAGTATCAATGATAGTACATATATTATGTATTTAATTAATAATTAAAATAAAGCTGTGCAGATATATGATTTTTGTTTAATAACCCCTTAATAGTCCATAACGGCTATAAAAATCCGCCAAAAAAGTGGCCGCGACAATCCATGACCAAAAAATTCACGCATTTCGATACACCTTATGTGTCATTTTCCGTCATCGATTATCGTAACCATTTTCATCATTTATTTCGTTTTTTGTGTTTTTAAAATTTTGAGTAGATTAATACAATTTGAAGCATCTAAAAAAAATACATAAAAAACAAAGAAATAACAAATTTCTCTAATTCAAATAATTAAACATTATATAATGATATAAAATTTCTATTGGCTATATATGTATCGCCAATTTATTTATATTTAATTATAAAAACTGAATTTTCAGTTAACATTCGTTTTGCTTAATACTAATTTTTATTTATTAAAATCAAAACTAGAAACGCTATAGAATATATTATTTCCGTACTCTACAAAAATGAGCCTTGAACGCGTGTCCCCATCAATCTAAAGTACCAGACAAAGATTTAACTCAGATGGTATATATACCCTTTTTATGGCCCTTTCCTTTACTTTCCCGGATTATAGAGAAAACCCCTTACGAAATGACCACAGCAACGGCCCAGCTGCGTCCCGTGTGTGGCCTTCACGAGGGGACATAAAATGAACAGGCCAAAATTTAAGAAGAAAATTCAAATCTGTGTACACACTTACTCATTGCATACATTTGTTAGAATTACATTGCTTCAAAAGTATTTTTTATAATTTTAAATTCGATATACGTAAGTACAAAAATAAATATTTGAGAAACAGATGAGTTCTATATATAGACTTATACCGAATTTACGGATACCGTCGACTACCTAAAACATTAATTACTGTGTAATTCGCGCTTGTTTAAATTTGTTTCTTAAATTATTTCTAAATATTAAAAAAGTTTATGGGAAAAAAAATAAAAAATTGATCCACTTCTTTTTTACTTTAATTTTCAATTTTATTAAACATAAATCGTAATTTTTTTTCATACGAAATTCTGAAACCTAAACGCGCTTTCATGAGCACAACGGTGTAAAATATTCACGAGTTTAGTAATCTGATATGATTATAAAGTATAAATACAATATAATGCGAAACTGATATAAACACATATATACAAACGCGTACTCATATAGGTATAGTTAAGTATACAGTTGAGAAGCTCGCAGGCGAGCAACGATTTCTTAGCGCATTTCTTTCTGGGCTGTTGCGTAGCGTAAAGACGTGTTAGGATCGGACACCGAGGAACCGTGGACGTATTATATAATTACGTTATTTATCGGTAAGTTAATGCATGTTCAGAAAATATTCGTTTCGATTTATTAATGTAAAGTATTTCTATAGTGCTTTGAATAAAGTGAAAATAATTGTTTTATTTCAGTGCCATATGTTTTTAACATAAGAATAACGAGAAGATTCTGCGTCTTCCTACACCGTAGTGTGTTTATAAACACAGCATAGTCGGAATTCTTAGAAGTTGGCTCTTCGAAAAGCGAATTAGATACAGATTGTATACTTTATTAAAAGTGAGTAATTTGTTTATATTTATTGATATAGTCATATAAAACTATTTCATAACGAAATATATCTTTATATGAGATAATAAAGTAAACTATACATGAAAGTTTTACAACTAATTTTTTTACATCTTTCTGAAGTTGATACATTAATTAGTTAAATTTATTAATTTTTATTTTTTCTATTCTTCCTACTTCTAATTTGATATCAGAGTTTTTTGGATCTTATATATAACTTCCTTTCATGTTAGATAAAAAGTAGTAGCTACAATTAAATTTCAACTATTCTCTTTTATTAATATATACATATCTATCCTATTACAGGTGAAAGAAAGCATTAGGAATTGTATATCTAACAAAATATCATTTTTTTAAAATGCCATCTTCAAACAAACGCAACAAACGTAAAACATATAAACACCCTAAGAATAATAGCATAGATCAAATACATGCTCAACAATTTGGTAAATGCCATTATTGTGATGATTATGGCCATTCTGAAGATACATGTTCATTAAAAATTGCTCAACAACAGAAAAAGCAGGATTGCAATCAGAATAATTCTAAACAGCCAAGGAATGAATCAGCAAATACCAAAAAAGCTGATACAAGTTTAGAAGAAGATGATATATGTGATATATGTAACTCCCCACAACATGATACAGTTGATCATTGTACTGTAGAGTATGTAGAAGAAGCATTTAATGTATTAATGAATTTAAAGGATTACTGTCATTTTTGTAAAAAAGCAGGGCATGATATGTATGGTTGTGTAATATTTACTAAAGCTCAAAAGGAACAACAAGAATATCAACAATGGCTTGAACATTCTAACAAAGATAATAATAATATTTTTAATGGATCAAATGCTAAAGAAAAAACTAATGATTATTACGAAAAATCATTTACTTATTGTGGTTTCTGTGAAGTGTATGGTCATAACCCATCGCCTGATTGTACAGTACTTAATCAATCTTTTAAAAATAAACAATCTAATGCTTCAAAGAAAAATGATCCTTCATTTAAGAAGATCTATTGTCCCATGAATCAAAAATCAGTATTCATGAATAAAAACATGAAGTTTTTGAAAGTTTGTACTGTACATTGTGTCTGTCAAATGTGCCATACTAACTATTCTTCTAAACTTAATAGAAAAGTAGTAGAAAATCATTCTACAAGTACAGGATCTGACGATGATGCAATTAGATATTGCTTTATATGTGGAGCAAATGGTTTAATGGATTCGTGCTTTTGGAAAAAATCAGGCAGAACATAAATACCAATGATAAAAGAAGATAATCTAATGCTTCAAAGAAAGATACTCTTCCATTTGACAAGGTTTACATGAAATTTTTAAAAGTTTGTACTTTTAATTATATCTATTAAATGCTCCAGAAAAAAAATGCTCAAATTCTGAATTACAAATATTTTTAATACATATAATGTTGACTTTGTAAAAGAATCAATAAATTAATTACTCTAAAATATATTTTAATCATTTACTATAATCTGAACAATTATTTTATTAAAAAATACTTACAGGCTTCTTCAAGAAACTTTTCAGAGGTTGCTAAATCAGCATCAACTTTACAAGTTTTGACAGCAACAGCTATAGTTTGACCATCTCGCCCTTTGTAAGAACCTTTGTGAACATTTCCAAATTGTCCCTCACCAATAATTTCACCCAATTCCACTTGATTTCTAACTATTTCATAATCTCGAGCTGAAATATCATAAGAAATATTTTAAATTCTATACATTTTTATTAATTTTAAGAATTTGAAGAATAAATAAAATTTTAATTTAGTCTTGTAAAATTTTAATAACCAATGCAACACTTTAATAACAAGAAATTCGAATAATGTAAGTAAATTAATGTTATGAAATATAAATTTGTGCTATTAAAATGAAAAAATTACTGGCAGGTGTGGAATAATCTCCTTCTTCATCAACAATTTCTGCATAATCTTCTGATAAAATTGTTCCAGTTTTTCCAGCATTTTTTTCTGGGCTTTCTGTACCATCTTGTCTATATTTTGGAGGGTGAGCATCTGTTAAGAAAAAAAGAAATACAATCAAAGAAATGATCAATAATTATACATTGTCAACACCAAAATAAAGTTACAAACCTTTGCAAGGGCAGGGATAGTTTTTCCAAGAAGCAGCTTAAAGCGTAAATAATTGGACTTAGTAGTGTTAAAATACAATAAGTTTTAGAAAAATGGGAATGTTAAACTTAAAATTTTTAGTGGATAACAAGGTTATATTAGTAAGGTGACTGTATATTAAATGTAAGTAAGTATTATTATAAAATTAATAGATTTAAGTAGTATGCAAGATGCATATGTAGACTTAAGTTTTTTCAAAAAGTAAAGTGAATGTTTTGCAATTCATGAATAAATTGAATCTTAGTAATTTTTTAAAATTCAGAATAAAAATACCTAAATCTACATTCAAGCTATAAATTTTTATTAAGATGTACTGTTAGGAAATTTATTTAACTGAAAGTCAAGATGTAGTTTAAAAGTATTAATAATCACCTTTTCTGTTCCATAGAGAAGTGTTGCTTCCAGTCATTAATCTGCAGTATCCATCAATTAAGTCTGCCAGACTTTCAGCTTGATCAAGGCTCGAACAAGTAATACTGAGAGTTTCAGTTGCACCAGCTACTCGAAGCTTAATGCATGCTTTTGCATGTTCTTTACAATCAGAAACAAGTGTCTGTATTGACTGGATTTGTGTGAATTCTGCCATCCTTGTTGGCTATATAAATTGTTTATATTATAAGTAAAAGAATATTCAACTTTAACTAAAACAAAATTAAGTTAAAAATATTATTTACCACTGTACCACCACGATGAGCCATATAAGATATACCAAGATCTGGACCAATGACTAGTTCTACTGGAATAGACCAACTCGTCTAAAAAAAAAATTTATAATTTTAATATATTTTTAACGTGGCACAATACTAAAATTAATTTTAAAAGCTTACCCCTAATGCACAGATAAACCTTTCCTGATCAAACCTATAATGTGATCGAAGGAGGTCGAAAAATTTGTACATACATTCAAGTTCAGAAAGAGCAGCGACTTTTTTGAAATGTTGTTGTATAAGTTTTCGTAATGCTTTTGGTTTCATTCCATTCAAAACTGAGCGGGGTAAAAATTTGTGCAAACCAACCTAAAGTAATTTAACATATATTAAAAAATATATTAATATTAAATAAATTTTTCGTAAATTTATCATTACATTACGTTAACTTTAAAAACAAGTTAAAGAACATTATTTAAAATTTCTGGCCATACTTAAAATTAACGTAATAAAATGTATTTGAAACAATGAAACAAAAAAGAAAGGTTGTTTAAAATTTGAATAAAATACGTTTAAAACAGACTTTTAAATAAACATCTTATTAGACAGTATAAAAACTATTTAATTTAAGTTTCGAATTACATATAAGTATTTCCCACCGTAGTTGTATACATAATTTTAAGAAAAGTCACCATATCTAAAGTTATTTCAATTTGATCAAAGTATTAATTCAAGGTATATAATACTTTTAATTTTCTCTTCTGCAAACTTACCTCTCTTTCCAAGTATTCTAAATTACTTTTCTTGTCGAGAGCTATTTGTGGCATGTCTTTAAAGAAGTACCGGATTTCTAAACAACATAACTGAACAGCAACATCTTGATCCAACGTCACGTGATTAGCAGTTAAATAGTCGTTTCTCACCTGTAATAACATAAATTAATTAATGTTACCTTTAATTATGAAATTTATTAATTAAATGCTTAATCTGTTTATAGAAACTCACCTGATCATAGTAGTAGTAAAATGTTACTTTGTCCTTTTCATAGAGATCATTTAAATTTTGAGGCAAATATCGTACCCTCAGTTCGTACCTCCACTCGCTGTGTGGATGTTTCTTTTCGTATTTTTCTTGTACCTGTAAGTATGAATAAATATTATGAAAATGATGATAATTTAAATTTATGAACTTATTGCAGTTATATATAGATATTGGCGACTAGAATAGAAAAATTAATCTACCTGGTACATCGTCGTGTCTTGGTGTAGCCAGTAACTCTCACCGGAACCGGGATGATGCAGCCTCATGGCATAAAGATTTCTGTAATGCCTCGTCCCGGCCGCCAATCTACTGGTGACCAGAGATATAATCCCTTTGACGTCGATGGCGTCGCCAAATTTGACAACGTTGAAGCCACCTGATAAAAAGCAATTGTGGTTAATAAATTATTTGAGTTTAAAATTTTATATTAAATTTGAAGTTAGCGTAGACACAATATTCAAAAGCAGTACTTTTCAAAAATTTTTTTTATTTAATGAAGCAGTAACGTAGATCCCTACCATACCGGCATTGTCATTTTATTATTTTTTGTTTGCCAATTCTAGAAACTTGTTCGAAAAAAGAAAATTGTCTCGTTGTACTCCGTAACGCTGAAAGTAATGTCAAAAACTTTAAACTCTCTTTCTGAAAATTTGGAGATTTCAAACATATTTTCTGAAAAATGTAGCGCGTGATATTATTTTCAAAATTAACACGACAATCTTCTATATTTAAAAAAGTTTCTAGTATTGCCAAAAGAAAAATAAAATGGCTATGTCGGTATGGTAGGAATATTTATGCTGCTCTTTCACATCATTTTATAAGGAACTTTTCAAATAATTCGTTCAAGATACAAGCGTTATAAAGATCTTATTCTTAAACTTTTTATTATTTTACCAGATACTGAAATATCATCAATAGGCATAGCGAAAAAATCTTTAACCTAAATTTTTTTCGATTCCATTTTCATATAAGTATAATTCATAAGAAGATGGAATCCTAAATAAGGTTATGCTTTTCATAAACCATCTTTTTACAGTATCTATTTGCAAATTATTAGAATCCTCTGAAAATTCCAGAGTTTCCACCCACCTCATACGGAATTCATAACTTTGCGAAAAAAGTTAATATGAAAATAAACAATTATATATAGACACACCTACGCACAAAATAAAGAATAATACATAAGAGAGCCGTTAGACTTACCGTTGGGAAGATGAACTTTCAGGGTGGCCTTGTCCATGGGGGTGGGCGATCCATGGGGAGGTGTATTTCGGCCGCCCTGTACCCCGACATGACCGCCACCGCCACCGCCGCTGCCATCGCCGCCAGCGCTCATTCCCTCATGGCTATAAGCAGAAAGAGGTAACTGAGATTAGTTAAAATACTCGATTACGTGTATGTATAAATAAATACATTCATTGGTAAAAAGTACAGATTATATATATAATATATAGGGGCACGGTATTATAATAATTATATACGATGATGTTTGAGTTCGCATACACAATTTTGGGAAAATATGACAACTGTATGCAGCATATATTATACGTGGAATAGATTATTATAATTGTAGTTTGAATTGAATCAGTTGTCGACGTCAAACGATACATTGTTAACATAATTAACATAGAAATGCTAATGTATCATGTGTATATAATTTGATTTAAAAATACTCTGAACAATTTGAACACAGTTATAAAAAACACTCCGCAAAACAAAAATCGTAGAGCAATTGACTTTGATGTTTATTTTTTATATATATACACACACACCCACACACCCACACACACACACACACACACACACACACACACACAGTATGGCGAAATGCACAACTTTAATTTCTTGCATACAACAATCATTTCCCAGTTTTCCCGAAAATACACATTTATTAATTTACAACAACGGATATTCATCCCCTCGCTGCACGAGCGTGATTACTGAGAAAAACACAGTATTCTGGAAAATAAACACTGCAGGCACAAGCGTACCGCACTGCGAACGCAATCACGTCACGCGATTATTATCACGTGTGTTCCTCTATATAGCTCGACGACGCACACACAGCATAATATAAAAAAAAACAGAAATAGAAACGTACTAAAGCGAGCTGAGAATCATGGGACAGTGCATCGTCCGTCCTTCCCGGGCCGACCCTTCACATTGTACTTCCTTTCAACTACTGCACAACTCGCGTGCGCGCATCGCATATAACGAACGCTCGCGCGAGAGAGAAAGAAAAAAAGACGCGGCACGTAGACGCGCGATGACTCGTTTGCGCGCGCACTGCACTCGCGCTTTTCCGCGCGACGCGAATATATAGAAGGACAATGCGCGCCGGCAGTGGCGATGACGTAGGCGCGCTCGGTGCGGTGATCTAACGAGAAGCCCCCGCGGCTCTGCACACGCGCGCGTCTGCTAAAATCTGCTTATTGAGGTGCACGAGTTCACATATAGTTATGTATGCAGACGCCTTGGGTGTCGTTTTTCTTCTTTGGTTTCGCGTGCTTTTCGTATGCGCGTTGCTAATGTATAGATCATGGTTTTTAATTAGAACGGTTACGAGGATTGTGTGTACATGGTTTTTTTTTCGTTTAAAGGAGGTGAGGCGAGGTCTGATTTTATCGGTGCGTCGGTGGTTTGAAATTGGAAGGGAGACAATGATGTCGGATATATCGCGCATATAATGGATTATGACGTTAGGTAAGTAGTGTGGTTTCTCAGGAGTAGCCTGAGCTCGCGAGGAACGTTTAATTTAGACAAGAAACGATATGCAATTAATTGACATGATATCAGAGATCGTTACGCAAACGTTATAAAAAAAACGTCTGATACTAATAAGCTATATTATAACTGTACCGATCCATTAACGCTTATTTACATTGTCTATCAAACTAGATACATATATGAAAATAGAAAAATGATTGCAGTTCTTTATTTCTTTAATTTCAAATTACAATATACAGTTTCAACAAAGTGCTTTCGTACATAAACTTCATCAAGAGTACACGTGAAGCTTACTTTTCACTTTTCTCAAATCGACGCTCAATCAACTCGAGTAAACGTTACCGTATCTTTTGCGCGCCACCGTAAACGTTGTACAAATTGGCTCGCGTCATCCTTAAGCCTTTGCTATTTAACATTAATTAATAACAGCAACAATTTTAAAGAGCAAGATTAAAACGAACCGCGCGCAAAGGTGATCGAGGAATTGATATTCGAATTATGCAAATTCGCGATAAGGACCGGTATTATATACGGGAATCGGGGATATAGGTTTCAATACCCGACAAACGATGACACATTTGGGACGTACTTTCAAAGCCGTGTGGGTTATCGAACCTGTATTACTCACTCGCTAAGCGCAATTAACCGCGCTCGATTATGCATGTTTCCTCGTAATATATGTTTTATAGAAACGATTAATGTACGCAGGAATGATGTTATAAATTCGCGCGGAATTGGGTATGTAAAATAATTTGAAGAATAAATCAGGGAGAATACGGTTAGACGATAGCCATCGTATATAGAAGTCATTTGAATCGTCTACAGCCTTTACATATACTTAATTCAATTTAGATGTTCCGTTATAATACAGATATCGAGTGTAATCAAGTAAGACACTGTAGATACGACTAAATTATTTGTAGGAATGGTAAAGGCATTTTAATTCTGAACACGATGTAAATAAAAATTTATCAGTAGCAGGCCAATATTAAAAAGTTAAGAAATAACTTTGAATTTTCCTTCCACGCGATTCACTTAAATAGAAGTCATACAAATGTAAATTATACTCTCACAGAGGAGTATGTATACGCGCATGAAAAGGGTGTTCCCTCCGCGACAAAGCGCTGCGTGTTGTGAAGCAAAAAAAATCGAGATCTAAAAAGAGTCGCAAAGTGTCGTCTGGCACGCATGCGTTGCTCATCTCCAGAGGAGTCGTTGAGCTTGAAAATCCGAAAGCATATGGAATGCGCGCGAATGAGCATCGTTTTAGGAGTCGCTTCGCTCTTGCTGCGGTTCTCATACATTTTCTCGTTTAGTATTAATGTACTAATACTATAGATGTAATGAAGGAAGAGAAGTGTAAAATTGAAGTAGTATATACGGATAATGGGTATAACGCTTCGAGAATTACGTACAAAACCTTACAAGTTCCTTTATTTACTTAAACCGCTCGCTGTGTAAAGTAGCAAAGTCGCTTTACAAAAGCTACTCGTGGCAACAGGTGATAATAAAGTCAAACTTGAGCATTTCGCTCACAGTTGAAAGGAAGTACTTATAAGATTTGCTTTTCTCAGCTAATTAAATATTTGCTGATTCATCATCGTAATATTATATTTATATATACGTTAAACTTATCTGATAAAAACACGGCATTTTCACTTGACGAGACGAAATTAAACACAACGATATTATTTTTATGTAATACAAGTGTACTCCTAGGCTCTTTCTCAAAACAAAAACTTATAAAAATACCTTGCAAGCATATCATTATATTTACAGGTCTATTATTATGAGTTTTAATTTGGCGCAAAAAGTCAACATCGAAATAAGAATAACACTCGCGACGGGGAACAATATCTCTTGGCAGACCGCAACGAAATTCCCTAAAACTACAAACCAGAGAACCTCGGCAAATCGTGGTCGAGCTGAGTTCGCCTCCTCTCCAGGGCACTCCAGAAACTCGAGACTTTTCCTCTGCTTCGAAAAGCCACGGGGCAAAAATACATCACTGCGCCCGCGCCTCGAGGGCTCGGAAAAGCCGCTCGCGAAGAAAACGCGCTCTCCTTTCGCTTTCGCTTTTCGTGTCTCTGTGTGTCTATATATATAAGCACACACGCACATTTGTGAGTCATTAGCGAACAACTCGAGCACACATATATCTATACGATGCAATTATATATGCCGAGGTGCTTCGCTTGTATTATGATTCTTTTTCGTACGTATGTTATAAAGGTCATCGACTGAACAGCGGAACTTCGCTCATCGTCTTTTTTTTCGTGCGCTCTAATATGGTACGGCGGCTTTTATAATGGGCCGTCTGTAAAGAACTTGGAGCGCTTATTAATCGACCGTCGCGGGAATAATTAATTTGAAAGGACCGCCGACGTTATCTGGACTCCCAGGTGGCGTGACCCAGATATGTGTAGTCCGGTCCCGTAGCTCTTTTATCATCGTATGATTTGGGAAACGAAGCCAGGCGGCGCCGACTATTCCCGTGTGGCCCGCGCGCGGCTTTTGGGATTTAAGACTCGTAATCTTTCTTATGCCGTGCGTGCATGCGTGCGTGTCTGAGAGGAGGAAAGAAATTGAAGGCGCATAGACGTAGCGCATGGCACGTTGATATTGTAGTCAAGAGCGACGTAAAATTTCTTTTATGCCTTTCATAGTTCATAAAACGAAGTATGAAATACTGTGTACGCACGCGTTAATCGTCTTTTTCGATGTTTTATTTTCTACGCATATAGAAAGCCCCGCGCGCGCACGCGCGTGAATGGGCAATAAAATTTTGCCTATGCCGCGCCGTATAATAAAGCGAATAAAATGCTTACATAAATTTAGCTAAAAATGCGCTTACCAATCTTTATGAATGGCCAAGGCAAGAGACTTTCTATTTTGACGTCGAAATTTATTAGCGCTCTTCTATCATAGCGCGCGACGCGTATAGAAAAATTCATTCATATAGATATACATACATGCGCGAGCGGTGAAGCCATTAAAATAGAAACAAACGTATAGATACGCAGTTACTTCTTTCTTAAGAATGAAACGCCAAAGGAAAGCAACATATGAATATTGTAATAAGCTCTGTTCTTCGAGACTATATCAAAGCAAGCTTTCGTATTTAAATTAATCGAGGCTTCCCATTAAGCTTCACCAATACAAAAACTCTATTGCATTATCTATCAATCAATTAAATCGAGACAGACAATAAAAAGTGTCATAATTTATTTGTCATTGTCTTCAAATCACTACCGTACTCGACGCCCATAAATTTCTCATGACTTTCGTGCGAACAAACATTACAGTTACTCCGAAAAAATGTCACCTACTTTTGCGATCCTAAAACAACCAAAAAAACGTCTCTCCAAGCTTAGCCCCTCAGTACACGCATAACTCATATATATCTTCAAACCAATAAACTACACGAGCACCAAGTCATTAGCATTTATGAAATTACAATATGACTGCAGGCCGATGCACCGGCTGCACAGCCGATGCGGACACGAACACCAGCCCGCGTGACGCACGCAGTGCCCCGCGATATCGCGCACACGTGTGCATATATATAAGCGCAATGCGGGCTTTTCTTTTTCTGCGCGCTTCTACTTCTTCCTTCCTTTCTACCCCGCTTTCCTCTTCGTACTTTGAGATATATAGAGACCTGGCATCTTTATGTATATTTCATTACTCCGCAGCCGTCGAGCGAGTGCACAGCCTGTACCACGAAGAAATTCGATTTTTATATATTATAAAAAACACGATGTAAATAAGCTCGTTTTTTGGGAGGAGTATATAAATAAAAAATTTTTTGGCAGAATTTGGGAATGCCGCATGAAAAATTATCGCAAGATTTTTCAAATAAACAATTATTAATATGGTTCCTGTGAATTTATATATATTTAATATTTTATACTGTTGAAAAATCATTCGAAGCACTACAACGGCACAAAGGTTCTCGAAGCCCACGTTTCTAAACATCTCGATTGTACGCGAACGTGCGGCGATGGCGGTTGCACTACCCCATCACATCACACACCCGCACCGCCACCGCAGAAGCGCTAATTTCGACACAAATGCGCGAGCGCGCTCGCTCATTCGCTCATTCTATCTCTTTCGCGCTCTACAGCAATAACAATCCGCTCGCGGTCTAAGCCTATATACCTACACCTATATACACACTATACATACATACGCGCACTATGCGCACACCTCGGCACGCGCGGTTTCGTCAAACGTCCCGACTTGTGCAAGCGCGATATACCGCCACACGTATACATATAGATATATATTACATATACGCCGGACGTCCTTCAACGGCGGATTGAAAAGAAAACTCTCGGCTTCACGTACCTATACATGTACGAGGGGAGAGAGAAAAAGAAAACGCGGGACAATTAAGTATAAAAGAGTGAACGAGAAGTGCAACTTGCGCAACGATGACGAACGGCCGCGCGCGCGCGTATGGGAAAACAATGAAAAGTGTCTCGTACCGGGCTATCGGTCGAGCGAGAGGAAAATAAGCGTGGGGGTATATACACGTGGAGAGAGGTGCGATATGGGTGATGTCTATGAGAAAAACCGCGAGCGTTATGCAGATACGTATACATACGCGCGAGATCTAGGGTGAGAGTCTGTATGGATGAGAGGTACTATACACAAGAGACCAGTGGTGATTTAATCGAGTCTCTGCGCAGAATGGAGTACAGACCGTATGAGAAAGTCCTGAATTTTATTTCTATGCTGACGGAAAAGTTATTTTATTCATGAATGTATAACATATTGTGGCGAGGAAATGTCAATTTATTCATTAATGTGGTAATTAGTGTACACTTTATTTTCTATAATAATAAACTAATCGATTGCTTCAAATTCTTATATATAAAAACTAAATTTTATTAGTTAAAGAAAGAACTTTACTCGTTATTAAGATTTTTTAAATTATATATATGTTTCTATGAACTTGGTATATTCACATTGAAGCTCACACGCGAGCGTGCTGTGCGCGCTCTCGTTTTTGCATTCAAAAGACTGAAAGAGGCTAACAGTGTGAGAGCAAACGCCGTCGGTGAAGACTAAAATCCGCATTGACAATTGATATATGGCACTTAGCGATACTAAGTAGCACAATTGTTGTGTGCCAGCTGCAAAGTGTGATTTCTTCGGCTTCTGGCGTCAAAGTCCAAGCGCATTCGTGCAGACTTAATGGAATGCCTCTTAAGTAATACTCGCGAATCGAGCGCATTCATTAACTATTGAAGGAAAAAAGTATCTTTTTTTTCTATCGTTCGCCTCAAGAGTCTTACATATAATGTCGATTTAAATTGCATTTCTTTTTTTTCTCTCATCGCGATCATACGTATAGAAAATTGAATGCACTACGCGAATTATCGCCGGCAAAATATAATTTAAAATTAAACGAAAGTCACCGACGCGGAAAATTATCTTGCTTTGCGTAAATATTCTCGAGCGCTTAGCATATAGATGCGGGCTCATTAAACTCGTATCCTTCGTATTATAAAATGGGTAATTTTCTATATGTATCGAGGAAGCGAGGAGATTTATCAGATTTTTCTGACATTATGTGACTTTGATATCGCATGTCATTATATGAACGTATTAATCTACGGAAACGTTAACTATTTAAAAAGCTATTTACGGAAGCATTACAAAAACTCTAACAGGCCGTCATCATCATAATCTAGCCAATCACTATAAATATATACTTTCGATAAATATGCCATCGATTTTATTCACAATAACATGTACATAAACAACTCGTAATTGAAGCAAAAATTTCTTTAGTCTCATTCTCAATTTCGACATTCCTTTTTTTTTTCAAACATCCCAATTGCCCAAGCTGCATACATGCGCTGCGACTCAACGAACAAACCTCCCTCTCTGCTTGCACGCGCATAAATCAAATAAAAATCAAAGCATTCACAAGAAAAGAAAAAAAAATGAAGCACAACTACACCTCATAAAATCATAAAGACGGCGGCAGCGGCGCGACACACAGACCCTGCAGACAAAGAGCACAACAACGGCGGTGGCGACGGCGGCGAATTAAGATCGACGCTCCGCGCGGGGCATTCGCCTGCGGCGCTGTATAGTAACGGAGCTGATGTCACCGCTGCGAATCTCCTGCTCGGCCTGAGCAATCGATCCGGCCGCTTATATACACACGCGTGACATCTGATCCGTACGCACTGCAGCAAAAATCTTCGTCACGCCGAACGGCGCTGGGCTTACACACATGCACGCGTATATACACGATTCGTTACGGGCCGGCGCGTTTTTCCGCGCGTATCTCCGTTCGGCCGCTCTTTTTTATGCGTGCCGGGAAAAAGTAGCGCTCGCCCGCGCGTGTATTATATGTATAGCGGAAGTGGAGGTGAGTATATATACGGTCGCGGAGGAGTGGGCTGTGGATATGCGATATACGTGCATGCGCGTATGTGTTATGTATTGTGTATATATATGTATAGGGGAAGTCGGGAAGTGAGGATGGAGCTGCATGCAGGCGTAGATCGTAGCGGTATAGAGCGTGATTTTTTAGCCTTGGTTGCTTCATTAAGGTTTTCATGTTTGTTAGTGTAATTTTATCTTTCGGGGTTGTAAAGTGATTCCTTCCTGATTGACAAGCTTATATAGGTGCTGATTAGTGTACTTTGTTTGGATGAAACTGATATAATCTCACAATGTTTCCTTATGTTTGCCGTGTAATATTTGCAGATTTTCTACTGTTCTGATATAATGTCCGATTTATCGCATTGAGCAATAAATTGTAGCGAACCTGAATTAAGTGCTTATCCTGAAAAACTGCGTTCGACGCCTTGCTATAGGAAAGTTAGATTATATATCTCGAATAAATTTCTCGACGAGAAATTCTATCCATTACGAGAGAATTTCTCGTTTCTACTCTCTGCGCGTACAGAATAGTTTTTCTTTCATCTATAGATAAAATTTCGCCCCGACGTCGGGCACAGATGTTTTTCTGGCTACATTATAAATTACCGTATGATTTATATCATAAAACTTCATTTTTATCCGCTAATTCGCTCAAACTTCATGTGCCATAAAATTACGTTGCTTTATGGTTAATTCATTTTCCTCGGCAAGAAAATAATTCATAGCAGAATCCAAGCATATCTGGCAGGAAGTTAAAATGTACGCTGTCTAAGTACTCAGTGCAGTTATTTCCTTGTATGTATAATGCCTATGATTATGGTCAGTACTTAGAGTGTAAGGCAATTATTATAGATCACACTCTCAGCTATTAATCCTTGAAACAGATTGAAATGGTCTGCAACAATTGGCTATTGAAACTGCAGTCGATTGATCCGCATACTTTCGATAACACTTTATAGTGGCTACGTTTTATATGTTTCAATTTATTTATGAGGCGGAGAGAAATGTGTCTGTTCTTAAAATACCGTTAAATCATATATTAACATTAGATTAATTAAAACAATTTTATAATTAAACACATTAACTTTGGTACACATAATTAAGGTTAATAATATAGCGCAACAAATTTACTCAATCTCATATTTTTTACATTCACACTCGAACGATGTTGATTAAGTTGTTCACACGTCTTATCCCATTTCTCAGACTTGCAAAATGCGACACTATATTTTCCTCATTCTACTGCATTTCGCACCGATAACGTTAAAAAGAAAGTTGCTCCTAATGCGCTGAAACTAGAACCGTACATAAAGCAACCAATCTACCTTCCTACACACATACACACTCGAATCAACCATTTTTTCCCCCTCGCAGCACCGCGAAAAACAATTTTCCCATACAACATAGCGTGAAAAGTACCGTGTCGAAAACCTCCCACGATTATTTTTCGCGTCATCGCAATATAACCCCACATCTAATTAACCTCGCGATTAAAAGAGGCGCTCGCGCAGACAGTGTATACAAGTATGTGTATACATATATATATATATATACACACAAGCCCGTTAAGCTCATGCCTACTGCCACGAGTGCGCGCGTGCGACACAATACGACCGCGAAAAAAAGGCAGTCGGCTCGCCACTTAGCGACCAATTAGCGCGCACGGGCGATTTAACGAGCCGCTCGTGAGAGAAAGAGATGCTCTCTCGTCGCGGATCGCGTCGCCGTAGCGCGAATTTCCCGATGCAGAGAGCCACGAAGAAGAAGGGCCGTGACCCCCTGAGCGCACGCGCGTGCTTGTGTGCACCTGCAAATGTTGTGTATAGGTATATATACACATGCACGATGTACACCCTTTCACTGTGCGCGGGACTTTCTCTGCACGCGTCGCGATAATCCCGCGACTAATAGACTACAAATGCAATGCTACCGGGGAGGGAGAGAGAGAGAGAGAGAGAGAGAGAGAGAGAGAAGATGCGACGGTGTTTGTTCGTGAGGGAGGGAAGGGGAATCGAGCTCGTGAGCTGCGAATTGTAGATTGTCGAGGTGATATTTTCGTTGTGTGGATTTGCGAGAACGGTGAGCTTTGGAATTATCGGGTGGAAAAAATCTTGTTGCTGCGCTGTGCTGCGTGCTGTGTTCTAATTGTTTGAGAATAGTCGTGCGAACGTGGGTTTATTTTTGCTTTAATGATTTCAGAATTTCAAGGCACGTGGGATCGAGAGGTCAAAAGCTACGTTACAATTCGAAAGCTTTATTTTTAGATAATTTTAAAGGCAAAGTAAATAAAATTTTTCGCACTTGAACTGTTTCAGTGTTAGAATTTTTATTATAATTAGTAAATCTTAATAATAATTATTATTAATATTATTCGATTAAACAACGAATCTTAATCGGATAATGAGAAAAATTGATTAGAAATGACGGTGAATACCATTTTAATGTGAAAACGAGACTACTGATTCATCATATCCATTTTGGGCATATCGCAACAAAAAATGAATATACATGGACTCCTCATCGTTATGCCATATCTTTTGCACATGATGGACATTAAGAAGTATTCTTCGTGATGGCATTATGTCACTGGCTCCGAATTTATACGATAACAGTTTGTAAACACATTAAGAATGTTTTTATTTGGTTGCTCTAAGAAGTTGCCATATATGATTAACAAATGATTTATGTATTTTAAATTTCAAATTGGTTATTTTGTTTGCATACATTTGTCACAAGTAGTGTTTGTTATGTTTATAAAGAAGTAAAGATTCAATTATTTATAATTTCATGTAAGTTGATACTGATTACTTATATATTGTTCACCATAAGAGCAATACGAAAATAATTGGCATCACTCACAACGCGAGAACGCATTCTGACATCAAAATCTCATTAATCACACGACTAAATCAACAAATTTTATCCTACAACCAGACAAAACAACACTCAATATAAAAAGAAACATCAAAGAAACATATACTTTGTACCCAAACTCGTGATCTCCAGCGATCGCATCACTATTATACAGTATTAAATTGAAACCGATTTCACGCTACCCATGAATCATCTCTATACCCGTCGAGACAACAACACCCTAACGGAGCCATTCCCATTCCCACCTCCTTTCCCAACACGTCTTTCCCATCACACTCCAGGCAAAAAAGACGCCCTCCAGAAAAAAAAATTTACCTCGCTCGCGACACGCGGTGAAACTTCCAGGTGCCAATGGTATCGGGACTGTAGTAATCATCGCAGCGGCCGAGGGCGCAAAGCAAACCTCGACTACTGCGCACCCACTGTTTAGTCTCCCACGGCTGCGAGGACGATGGTTTTCTGCGTGGCAGCGCCGCTGCCGCCGGCTGCTGCTGCTGCTGCTGATCCTTCTTAGCGAAATTATCGCGATTTTTCGGAGGAGGCAACGGCGCAGGCGCCGCCGGCCACGAAATTCCGTTGGCCTTTCGTTCCACGAGCTCTAACATGATGCTGCTTCTACTGCCTTTCTTTCTTTCTTCCTTCCTTCGGCTTTTGTATAACGCGGTGATTTTTTGTGCGGTAAGTTGTGCCGCCGCGTCGTCTTAGTGCGCTACCATCACCCTGCGTATTGTTCGAAATCGGAGGAGGTGGAGCTCTCGTGAGACGGGTAATTTTTTTCTTCTCTCTTTCCGCCAAATTTCGAGCACTGCTGTTCTGAGATTTTCGGAGTCTTTGAGGATTTTTGGTCAGCTTTTTTACATTTGACAGATGCCTTGCCTTCTGTTGGTTTTTTGAGGATGTAATTATTGAGAGAAGAGGTGCGATAGTCGTGTGAATTTCAACAGTTTCTTAGTTGCCAGAGGCTGTATACATTTTTGCGCTGCATCAATATTTTTTAATTCGTTGAAAATGGACATTTTTATTTTAATGCTTAGTATAACCTGACAATAGAACTTTTCTTTGGGGGAAAAATATCGTCTAACAGGTGTATAATTTTTTTATCACTAATTTTTTAAAATCATTATAGCATTATTTTTTTTAAATAGAATGTAATCATTATAGGTCTATTCAAATAAATTTTTATTCCGGACATATAACAAACAAACTACGCTAAATTAAAAGCAAAATTACACTCTGATTCACTTCCGCGAAGCCTTGTCAACCCTCTTGACTCACCGACGATCTTAATTAGCCACAAAGTTCTTCGGCGTGACGACCGCGCGTGGGGGGTTGCGCGCTTTAGCGTTGCTCTTCGCACACTTTCATTAGTTTCAGCCTCATACGATGTATATAAACGACGAGTCGTTGCTCAGTGCCCCCCGACGCGACGATCACTACTAAATAAAGAGAGCAGCGAAAGTTATCTCTTCTGAACCGTACATGAGCTTCGACGTGCCCTTACATTTTAATACCGGTATATATTATACGAATCGTGTGAGAGTGTTGAGATGAAAAATAGTTTTAAATGATGCAAGGTTTGACATTTTTGGAGCACTGGTAATATTGTGTCTTGATTGAAAAATTATTCAATTAATATATAAAATGAAAGGAAAGTGTTGAGATAGATATAAAGAAACATACATTGATTGTGACTAATGTTAATGAGTAAGACAGAATGCTCCAGTTATTTTTTGTCATACATGAGGCGAAATGAAGATGGGGAACATATTGGGCTTTTATCGATAAGTCATTTGTATTGTATTGTTATCTAGTTCTTATTCATCGTCGATTATATGTACATAACAATTATTGCAAAAGATAAAATGAAAACAAACTTTTAAAGAAACAAACTAGCATTTGCAATTTCTCAAGTAACTATATGTCGATGGCATCTGAGCATAATTTATGAACTTTTTACGATAAAAAAAAAAAAGAATTATTATGTAATATTTTATACGAGAACCAGTGAGCAGCGATAAATACATCAACGAGAATAATTATTAAGTCGTAAAGCTGCTTTATACCGTAAATGTTTGTACTCGCTTGTAACATTATATTTACGATGTGAACGCACAGTTCGCGTGTATGCAACCAAAAGCTAGACGCACGTCACGCGTCGAGCAACGAGAGTGGCGGGAATAAAAAAACTAAAATCTCGAGTCGATACTTAGATCACAATAATTCAATAATTCACAGCGATAACCCAGCCATTAAGGATCCCCGTCGGATTTACAGCCACGTCGCGCGGACAAATCATCTATATTTAGTCGCTCCCCCCTTCCTCTCAAAACGCGCTCCGACTCTGAATCATTGCATCGCCATTCAAATTTACGATACATTGTAAATTCCAGCACTCACCCTCTCACTCTCTCTCTCTTTTTCTTTCTCGGTCGTACGTCGATGCAGTGAATAAATTCGCTCCCTCTGCTGCCGTCAAAATTGCCGGGCGCGAAGACACCTGGCACCGTCGGCGTGCGTGGTCATTTGAATTTTTACGCGTCTATACTACTATCGTGGGTATATAAAATTGAAATTCCGAGGACAAGTAGCGTCGAAATATATAAGATAGAGAAGAAGAAAAAAAAGGAAGAAACAGAGGACAGGTCGCGAGCCCCACAAGACTATAGACGAGCTCGTTATAGGCGCCATGCGTTGCATTGACATTCCTGGGACAAATCGCGCGTGAATCTTGTCGTCGCGCGCGCGCACGCCTGGAAACGGTCTCTGCGCGCGGGGCATAACGAAGCTTTTCAAATTCCGCGCGGAGCAGAGAGTAATGTGTGCGTGTGTGTGTGTGGAAAGAGAGAGAGAGAAAGAGAGAGAGCGCGTGGGTGTAAGCGCATTGCAGAACACCTGGAGGGCCACTTCGTTAAATATGCGCGAGCGCCTGCGAGGGCGGATATATTCGCGCTTGTCGCGCCGTCCTTTAAGGTCGTTTTTAGAGCGACGAGAGTTATGTTGTGCGATACGCCGAGAGAAGCGTATATATCTCTTCTTTTAAAGGACCGAGAGAATTTTTGGTTCCCTTGTCTTTCTTTGCGTATTGAAATTGATGATTTCGCCTTGTTAATCAATTAAGATTGTCTCGTCGTATTATTTCTTTTATTTACACCCAGAAAACAGTCTACAAACAATATTGCGGATTTATATTACTGACAACTTTATTTCGTTATTATAACAATTTGCGAAAATGTTTAATTAGTATTGTAATATTATATTGAAGTATCAATGTTGGTACTTGATACCTTGCCGTATCGTTGGTCAAGCACATAAATTATATGCTTATTAAGAAAATTACAAAGACTTTTATGACACAAAAGTAACAAGTTTGACATCCGGGTTCCTTATACGCGAACGCACGGAAAAAATTAACCGTTGAAAGGAGAAAACAGTCTTGTGCATATTGCTAAAGTTAACTAGTATATTTAAAAACAATAATTATTTAATGTCATATTTTGTTTTTAAAAGTAATAATTTTATCTCTATTATAAAAATAATTATGATAATTATCTCAAGGTCTTATTTTATTTTAATCCTGAGAGTTTTTTTCTCCACAACTATGTAATAGAATTTGGATAATTGAAATTGAAATGCAGTACTGTAATAGTAAAAATACTCAAAAATGTTAAGCGTATCTAAATGGAATAATGTATTGATAAAGAAGCATACATGTACTTAAAAATTCAAAGAGAACTGTCATTGCATTGCAAATTTATCTTATCGAATTCCAGCCCACGTGCTAGTTCTAAAATAAAATTAGACTAACAAAACGTGAATACTAATGGAAGTAGGTAATTGATTTGTATAATATTTATTTATTTCAAAATCTTTCACGAATGCCGTTCGAAAAATATTCAGTAATTAAAAACAATATCGATTGATATAGAATTTTTACAGCTATCAGTATAAGAAAGATTTAATATATTTCATCCTTTATTTAAATGATACGATAAAAAAGTGAAGTTATGATATTACGGCAATGATAACTTTGTACTTGAAACGGAGATTATATATCGTTGATATATATGTAAATAGACAATATCACACTATGTCTTTCTTTAATGTGACGTGAGTTATAGGCGTGAGTAATAAGATAAGAAATTTACATCCATTATAAGGGACACTTTTCTCAGGGAAAAGCTCTATTGTCTTCGGTTTGTTTTTAAAAAACATTGATAATAGCTACTGAGAAACCAAGTGAACTTATTTTACATTCTGGTCTTAATAATCCAAATGTTAAATACGTTAAACATTTAATTTTTCTTATTCATCATCGCATACTTTTCAATCAATTGATTCATACTTTTTGCTAACTGATAGCTATCAACACTTGCTCAGTATTTTTAAATAATATTGCGATAAAAGACATTTTGTAAGTAGATTTGAAAATCTAAAAATATATGCAGCAATAATATTTACTTTACTATTTACTATTAATATAAGAATATATGACGTAGTAGAGTGTACTCCACAAATCAAATTATCACCGAAAATAAAGTACACTGAACCTCTAACGAAAATCGTTTGAATTCAATATTGACATAAATTTGTTAAAACTTAATTTATAATGGAAAGTATTTCATTTGAACGCTATTTCCTTTATAATTTAATCAGAGCTATTACAATATTAGATAAAATTTTATACGTAATTCATCAATAAAATATGTTACTTTGTCTTAAAATTTAAAAAATTTGTTAAATATTTCAATAAAATTTTAAAGAACAAAAAAAATTTATAGTTATCGCTCATTTTATTTTCTTTGAACAATCAATATACCAGTCCAAGTGTTTAATGATAATCATTAGCTTTCGACTTTTATCAGTGAAATTTATCGGTAAGTCTTTATCGGCGGCACTTACAACTTCTTCCAAAATCATAAACTCACTCCTGCCAATCCTCTCTATATATAAAGCCACTTCACAAAAAACTACCACTACCAACAACACTTGGCCACCTTCCGAATCCGATCGATTCCCCGCTGGTCGTTTCAACACTTCGAAAACACCGTTACATTTCGCCAAATCTTCTCTACCAGCGTGATATTAATCTTTCTTTCGTCTGAAGCTTCGAAAATTATGTAAAACGCCACTCGCCGGTGCGAGGCAAGGGCCAACCAATCATCGTCCCGTTATTATCTCTCCCCGGGGCGCGCGCGTGAGGTACACACACATACACTAGAAGACACATATGAGCGCGCGCGCGAGCGCCTCGACCGTCAGGATTGCACTGATCGTTGGCTGCCGGCGAGTCAACAGACAACCTGCTGTATTCTCTTTCTCTCTCTCTCTCTCTCTTACGCTCACGCTCGCGCTTCGGTGCTGCCGCTCGCGGAACGTAGCGTAGGACGCGCGGATTTCGCGAGTGTAATCGGAGGATTCCGCGTGCAGAGAGCTCGTGCGAGATGCGTGCGCGGATTCGACAGGGATGGGCCAAAGTTTCGTTGTACATTCAAATGCGATGCTGATGTTCTCGTGTATGCGTGTGTGATGCCTATGTGAGTGAGCGCTTTGGTTTTAAGGACTTTTTCGTCGGTTTGCTTACGAGAGACATTGAGGGAGAAAGAGAGCGAGGGTGCGCGATGATGAGTAGAATGGGGCCTTTGTTCTCTCACTCGTTCAACTGTCTCGACGTTGTAATGCACACTCGGGATTTGTTATTTTATAATTGAATTATATCTTTTTTGACATCAATGCGTGAAAGTGTATTAATTCAATTATATTTTTGTAAGAAAAAAATTTTAATTTGTATTGATATCGTAGCTTGCCAATTAGCAGTTTTTGCAAAGTATTGTTTTTGCAAAAGTTGTACTCTTTATTAAAGAAATATAGCAAAATATTATGTGAATTTTACTTATTTAATTTACGTTGAGTAAAAGGAGTGCCAATTGACGTAGGCAATAAACAATGCCGCTACGTTTAAACAGAAACAAAAGGTAATTTTATGAAGCCTGAACTTTTTATCACGTCGATGACAGTTTCACAGTCTATTGTATATTTAGAAAAGCTGTGTAATATTAAACATAGCTTCAGTGTATTCATTGACTGAAAGTTATTAAAATTTTTCATTCATTTATTTATCTTATTAACATTGTACAAAGCTCATTAGTATTTGCAGATACAGCGAGAAAATTATTTAATATTATTTACTGGCGATAACGTGTATCAAACAAAATCAATGTAAATACTATACCTTTCTTTAGTATATAGTTAATTTGTAATTTATGGTAAACTCTGTATACAATGTTTAGCTTTTATCATAAATTTTGAAACTATGATAAACTTCTGAAGATACTGATGGAATTTCTTATTTGATATTAAAATATACTTTGAATTCGTTGAAATTTACTTAATTATGCGAAGAGAAATAATAATGTCTATAAAATTATTACTGACATGAATTCAGAAAACAAAAAAATAATGTCATAACTTCTTATCTATTAAATATAGAGCAATGGTAGTCATAAAATCAATTGCATTTTGACACCCAACTATATATCCTTTCAAAGACTGAAAATTGAAGCTTTGACCTTCCATCGGGCACGCCGCCGTATTCAGATTCTAACTCGATCAAAGTTAGAGTCCGTCGCGCGAGACACGACACTCGGAGAGCCAAAACCACAGCATGAACATGTATTACACCCGCAAATCGAGACGAAAGTGTGGCAATCGAAACTTGCGCAATCGAGTGAGAACACACCTCGCAAAGTCGTCTCGTGTGATAATGACATCGAATTCTCGCGGTGTTAATGTCGTTAAAGCGATATCGCGCGTTTCTTTTTAGCTTGACTTGTATATTATACGCAGCAAAAAGGAGAGGTAATAACGAATGCAGCGAACAGGTGTTCGAACGATTGTAAAAAGCGATACAGAGGATATATGATTTACACCTTGGAGCTGCAGTTACTATAGAGTATATATACCTAAGGATGTTATGAGAGCTGTATGTTAATACTTCGCGCTTGCTGCTGATCGCTTAGAGAATCAATTAGGTATTCACATAGTTAACATAGTTATTATTATAGAGGTTACCGTTGCTTCTTGGATACAGTTACAGAGGGTATCGCAGTAAATAATGCAATTACTTTGCTATTATTAGTTATGCGTGAAAGTTGCTTTAGAATTATAGAATAACTATGCATACAAAAAGTTCGTATTATTGAGATTAGTCGTACGTGCGGTAAAGAATGTAGCGAAATAAATTTTGTTTGGCTTTTAAATTTGTAGGCCTTCTATGTACGTTTAACAAACAAAAGTTATAGGTACTATAAACTACATTTAAATGTTTATCGTTGGTACGAAAAACAATGCGCTATCGTTTCAAGGAAAAGATCGTTCGTCTGGTATACAAAGGAAGAAATTGCATAAATTGATATTTCGCACTCTTAAGAAGATTGAACGAGCACTTTCTACAAGTTTCTCAGAAATGATTGCAGAGCAGAAATCGCAAATCAACATACGAGGAATTCGACGTTAATTAAGATGCTTAAAAAACATTTTTGATCTTATCGTTATATGCATTCTACACACCTAAATAACAAATGAACAGTTAACAATTGAGTTATGTGAAATCGTTTTGGGAGATTCCCATTAAATATAAAAACTATGATATGTATCAGTATTTATGTGAAAGTTATAGCGATTATAGATTATAATGTGAAATGAACTTATAATATATTATATGAAAAATTACTTGAATAAAATATTTTGAACCTCTGGTAAGCTTGACGTTTTATTATGAAAGCAGCATGAAAGAAAAAAAAAACATTTTCAACTATTCCATCAAACAATAATATAGCCACGCAAATCCCTTTCGTTCCATTTGAATGAACGTCGACACACATTGATAACCAGCCAAAAATACCCGAACGCGCGAGCCCTTTCAAGCTCAGCGAAACTAAAAAAAGCGAAAAGCCACGGCCAATCATTCGCACGACGTTCAAAGGCGCCTATAATGCGATATCAAAGGCTTACTCTGCAGCACGCGTGCGCGTAACTTGTGCGCGATAAAATCTCGCCAATGAAAGGAGAGGCTAATCGACTATATTCTTTCTGGTTTTTTCCATTTCACTCCCTCCGTCAGTTCTCCCTTCCTCTGCGCGGTTCGCGCGCGAAAACGGAAGTCATTGTGTATGCATATAATCGACTTCGGAAAGGATGTTACGGCTACTGTTGCTGCTACTGCTCATCTGCTTGAGGTCCACGTTGGGGGATGAGGAGATAACGGCAATGGGTCCGGAGCGGCAGTTCTTCATTAAAAAAGAGGCGGTGGACGAGGATATGGAGCGCAGGCAGGCATTCATCGTCAAAGACCTGGACCTGTTCACGGTGCGCTGCGAAGCACCCAAAACAAAGGGCGACATCCGTTGCTC
Source organism: Torymus tubicola (assembly GCA_035583055.1). NCBI lineage: Eukaryota > Metazoa > Arthropoda > Insecta > Hymenoptera > Torymidae > Torymus > Torymus tubicola. The sequence continues at coordinate 6,599,822 of JAWWEQ010000045.1, read as the reverse complement.
GTACGTACGCCGAGAGAGCGTCTCCTTTTGTATTCATCTCGCGCTCAGCGTCTCTGGCTTCTTCACTTTATTCATTCACTCTGTTGGCCGATGATTTTCGGCGTGTGTTGGGAGGCCCCGCCACTGCTCGGGCCTCGCTTTTGTCGCCCGTTCATATAAGCGTGTGCGTACGTCTCTGTGTGTATGGCTGCTCCTCGATTTCATGAGTTTATTTTGTGCGCGAGGCTATGGCTTGTCGCGGTTCTTCTCTTTTTAGCGGTCGCCGTGGACGATTATCGAGGATCGGCGCTTTATTCGCCGGCGAGCGGGAATGCGCGGTGTTGAAAATGTTTCGTATTCAGCCGCGAAGAGTTTCGTAAGGTGAGTAGTATAAGTTTAAAGTTTTTATTGGGGTAAAATTCACGGTAAGAAATTATGTTTAAAAAAAATTCAAGCATGTTAAAAAATAATAAATTTAAATAAAACGGTTCAATGATAATTACTCGTTTTAGTTACTATTTAAAAACTATAATTTTTATGTAAAATTATTTAAGACTCACATTTTTTAAACTAATTTGCGCTTAACGCACATTACCACCTTTGATGACAGTTTCCGTTTTTCCACATACTTTCCTAGTAAGTATTATACCTCGCTAGAAATTAATAAGCCTTTTTTAAAATGCCTTATTCTGAGAAGCAAACTAAGTAATATATTTTTCCCGCCCGACAATAACTAAAAGCAACTATTAAGTCTCGAATAAGCATAATAGGCGTCACAATCACACTACATTCTCCTACAATTCATTTCGCGAGAATTGCACTATACATATTATACAGTTCTACGTATCATTCAATTCCCACATTTTTACAATACATATCTTTCACTCATCATCGCAAATTGAAATTCCTCGTGCAAAACGAATCCGCACAACTCCCAGCCATTGTCTCGTAAATTTTTTTTAGAATCAAATCTTTCAAAAAAAAAGAGCAAACTTTAATTGATGCGCACACAGACAGAGATAGACACGCAGAAAGAGGCCCAAGCGTTGATGGATGCACTTATGTATACATATGTGTGTGTGTGTGTGTGTGTGTGTGTGTGTGTGTGTGTGTGTGTGTGTGTGTGTGTGTGTGTGTGTGTGTG
>JAWWEQ010000045.1:6564556-6598599 GCA_035583055.1 Torymus tubicola | reverse complement strand
TGAGAAATAGGAGAATTGAGTCTGTAATAGGTGCGACTGTAAAATGCAAAAAATGCAAAATAGTATAAAATGAAAAATAGCGTAATATATAATTTAATATTTAATATAATGTAACGGCGGCGTTTAGTAGATAAGTGTAGTATATAAGTTTATAAGTGTTTGTAAAGAGTTGAGGTGCGAATTGTGATTCTTAGTAACAATGTGATATAATTATAAGTGAGGACTGTAAGTGTGTAAAGGGTGAATATGATATAAAACCGAAGCCATTTCTGGGCCATGTAAGGCTGAAATTAAATAAAAACTAACTAAAACTAACTATTTATTTTGGTACATTGGTAGACTATTAAAAAATGTACCAGTCTTGGTTTTTCCTATTCAATTGAAAATAGTACGTGCTTTTATAAATGAAACAATTTTTCTACAGTCAGAACAATTGTAAAATGATTGAAAAAGAATAATTTTTCAATAAATGATAAAAGTTATAATTGATTTAATAGATAAAATAATTTTTAATGCAAATATTATAATTTTAAAGATTTTTATAAAATATGTTTTAGAGCAATTGAAAACAGTTGGGCAGTAATTATAATTGTATAATGTGATGAATAACGATTTTTATTTATTCATGAAGGATATAAATTCGTTTTTAAATGCAATTATATACTTTGATTGTAAAACGATTTTAATTGATGCGACATGCCCAGATTTGCAAGCATCAGCATTATTTTTAGAATCAACAAAGAAAAAAGTTGACGTAATGTGTGTATATTTCACTCGCACTTGTCGCCTATAGTTAACTCTGTTCGTCGTGAAAGAAAAACGCTGACTGTCATGCATTGCGTTTTTAGCTGCATAAGGATGTCATTACCTTAACAAAAGCATAGATTCATATCAAATCTAAAAGTGCGGCTAATGTTTGAATATTTTCGCTCTAAAAGATACATAAAGTTAAATACATACTTAAAAAGTTAATAAATAAATATATTTATTTTTTAGTTATTTATATTATGCATAGTTAAAAGCATATATTTTACAAGGAACGAATATTTATTTTTAATATTACTTCAAATTTATATATTTAAAGACCATTCTTTTTTAAAAGTAACATTAGAAATTTATGTAGAGTTCCACAACATAACATCTGAAAATGTTTCTCAAAATTGATCTATAAAACGAGTTTTCGAGAATCTCCTATAGACAACTTGTCTATTAATAACTCAACAATCCAAACCCTGCTGAACTTGAGTGCAAAAAAGTTAAAGCCACCCGAGCACGTTTTCGCGAGCTATAACAGCAAAAACTAAAAAGTCACTCCGAAATTGACAACGCGAGACTGCAACAACCATCCACTCTAAACTCGCAACGATAAAAAGGAGAGCTCCGCGCACACGCGACACCACTTGCGCCTCTGTCTCTCTTTCTCTCCCAGTGGTAATTAGTCGCCGCGTGCGCACATCGTCGCGGAGGGAAACAAAGGACTCTCTCGAGTCCTCCCCGTCGCCACTGCGCCGCGTCGTCGTAGTCGGGGTCAATTTTTCCCCGTGCTCGCGTACAGCCTAGCACACGCGGCGACAGAGTTTCCATTCCGCACCCCCGCGATTTTATCCAGTCTTCTTCTATCTCTGTCTCTCTGCAGCATCTCTATCTCTCTTGACTTTCGCGTGCGCGTGCAGGGGGAGCGCGAGCGAGACAGCCAGACGCGCACTCTATCGATTTGCTTCTCCACCATCCTCGGCCCGTATATACTCATGTCTCTCTCTCTCTCTCTCTCTCTTGCTCTCCCTCTCCCTCCTTTATAGCGAATCAATCGGTGAGTAGGTATATCTAGCGCCGCGCGGTGTTCTGTCTTCGTTTTCAGCAGGAGAAAGAGGGAGAGAGAGAGATGCCGCCTCGCGCATGGTAACTATTATCCGCGGCAGATTTCGCACGAGCCTTCATTCCGCCTCGCGGCGCGTCGGTTGTTTTACGAGCAATAGTAAAGTTTAATAAGGCTAGTTTGCTGGGAATTATTGCCCGCTGGTAAGATTTATACGTGCGAGTTTTGTTGATAATGTCGAGGAAAGGAAGGCAAATAAAGTGGATATTTAAATTGTCTGTCTGGGTTTATTTCAGAGCCGTATTTTTTGGTTTAGAAGAAACGTATGAATTTAAACGAATGAGAAATTATGTCTATGTGAGTACAATAGAATGATGTATATGTGCATTTGCAAAAAAAGTGAAGAATTATATAATTGAAGTATACGCTGTGAACGTTAAACTTTTTTTTAGTCTAGCATCTTACCCGTAGACATGGAAGACATACGTCATCCTATATGTCTGTAATCGTAGAATACCGTGAAATCAAGCAATCAAGGTGAATGTGCGTAAGACATAATGCTTATCTTTACGTATAAGGTTATACTTTACGTACATGTATAGATAAAATTAGAGAGATATACCTATTGACCCAATAAAATATACTTTCAAGATCAAATAAAATTAAGTAATTTTAAATGACGTGTTAGCATTACGTTCGAGCGATAATTATAATTACGCGAATAAAACACTTTTTTCTGCATTCCTAGTTGAAGTTGAGAAAAAACCAAAGAGTCGCGAAACTTATTAACATTTATTACAAACCCATCAATAAACGGTAGTGCTAAAACGTTCTTACATCGTTAAAAAAATAATTATAATTTCAAAATGTTGAAAGAAACTATAAATTAACGAAAAAATTTTACATTCAAATATTCTCCTGGACAGTATTAAAAATTATTTTCCGACAAGATAGGTACGAGGCAGCATATATATAACACAAATACCAAACGTTTACTAAAAAAATGCCGACATAGCAGGGTTTACGAGTATTTGCCGACCCGCAGCCGCTTATCAATATTCATTCATGCTCGCGCTTAAACACGTCACAGCTATAAATAATTGTCTAAATAAAAAATAGGGTACTCGTACCGGTTGTTGTTATAAGCTCGTTCGAGGCTGCGCGCGAGCGTTAGAACAGGTCAACGTGGCGCAACGAGGAAAGTATATAGTACATTGTAACAATATATATTTTAGGCTGGCGCGTGCGCATGAATGTCATATTAATTACGTTAATTAATGTATATCGCGCGTTACAGCAAAATTTCGGACTGCTTTGTGAAAGTTTTAAGTCAGGATTTGCGTGTTTTCGAAATTATGCTTTATGCTCTCCCACTGTTATGTTCATGGTAAAAATTTGCTTGATGATAAATTAACCACAGACTTTAATTCGAGAAAATTTATATAGATAATTTCCATCCTCTATTACTATATAATGCTCATGCTCTCACTACCTGCTTTATTCTACAAAAATGTGTGCTCAATCAATTCAGGTTAATCATTCAGCCTCAACGCTTCATAATCCTCGTACGTACCTTTCCGATAATCACTACCTACCCTACGAAAATATCGATTATCCCCAAACTCCCAACCCAAAATCCACACCATTCTCTCATCAATCATAGTCCGATAATTCGCACCAACAAAAATAATAATAACAATAATTCGTCAGACATTCGCGAGACAAGGGGAGCGAAAAAACAGGAGTGAACGAGGGAGAGAGCAACACAGCAGCACACACATACACAGAGCGCCGGGGAATCGACCGACTTTTCCCGGCCGTTCCCAATCTCTCTCTCTCTAGCTCCCGCTCTTTCTCTCTCCCGATCCACCCTCGAATCCAGCCCAAGCGAGCGACACACAATGGAAAGTGAAAGAGAGGAAGGGAGTGAGAGAATAGAAGAGCTAAAAGCACACACAGCGCGAATATATATATGTGCTCGTCTGCATCCCAAGCGAAACAGATGCGCGCACGTATGTGTGTATAATACGTGCGTTTCTGCAAAGTGGATATGATGATAAGGGCCAGTCGCCGGGCGAGTTTTTCCTACTTTTTTCTTTTTATTTTCACGCTGAATTTGAGCTGAATTGAAACGTGTATCGTGCTTTATAGAATGGAGTGGCTGTTTTACAGGATTGCAGAGTTATACTGATAACGGCGCTTCGGTCCAGCGCTTTTGTACGCCTCTATACAATATAACAAATGCTATGGGAAATGACGTAATTATAGCCGATTACGGGAATTATCGCATTATCGCGCTACTACCCACTTCATAATAATTAATTAAACTTCCAATTAAATATCATTACGACCTACCCACGACGAAAAAAAAACTGTAGTCTCGCACAATCGGATAATATTGGCAACGACTGCAAATACATACGTGCGGTCTCAGCGAAAAACCGAAAGTGCCTCGCTGTAGGAAAAAACACATTCCTCGCATACCCAGCACACTGCGTGCTCCAGGGCCGAGACAGCAACAGAGGCAGCCTCTCCGCTCTCCAAACATCATCATCCGAGAGCTCGCGCCGATGGCTATCGCAGATCAGAGCGCGAGCTGCAATGAGCCAGACAGAGAGAGGGAGGGAGGGAGAGAAGGGCGCCCACTTTCTCGGGCAGCAGAGCAGAGCATATAACAGCAGCAGCCCTGATAAGCCCGCGAGAAAGAGTGAGAGAGAAACCGCGCTTTATGTAACCCGAGCCTCGTGCGTACACACGCACTCTCTCGCGCGCTCGCCGGCGACTTTCGCTCTTCTCTCTCTCTCTCTCCTTCTCTCGCCGCTCAACGATGACAATGTAATCGTCGTCCTGTCGCTCGCAACAGCCCATATATATATCGCTCGCGCGGGGGTCGTTCGCTCCGAAAGACAGGAACGACAACGGTGCGATGAGAATCGTACCGAAGGATCGGGACGAGCCGGGTCGAAGATAAGCCAAGGTGTAACTGCTGGCATATATACTCACGTTTCTGGAGCTGGCCCAAGGGTTCGCCGTGTTGGCGCTTGTCAACGTCGCCGATACGATTATCTCGTGTACAGCTCTGTCTTGTATTATACTAGTTCTCCTTCCGTAGCAGAATATCACTCACACATATATAATACACACACGCGAGTGCGAGCGCACAGATATATACGATGGTCCTTCGGACTTTTGCTGATTGGGAGCCGAGGAAGAACACACGCGGAATTTATCGCGCGTATCTATATAAGTGGAAACACTGAGAGAGAGTATGTGCGCGAAACGGGATCGCGCGCGGCCCGCTCGATCCTGCGTGCAGACTCGATGTTATATAGCGATGGACACACAGAGCAGAGCAGAGTAGTAGCAGCAGCAGCAGCGATCAGTTGTCGTAAACACTGGGCGCCATGCTGCTCGGCCCGAGGCACCTGTCAATAGGTCGGCGAGGTCTGCTGCCATCTGCTGGTGATAGGTGGGAGGCTAGAGGATGGTTAGAGATCACTTTGGTGACGACGACGTGGCGGTTGACGACATCTCGCGGGGAGTACGAAGGCTCGGGTAAGGTAGGCTTTTTGCTGGTCAACAGTCGATAAGTGACTGATTGAGTATTTCTTCTTATTTTTGTTTAGTTGTATTAAACAATTAGGAATAATGAATAACGTCTATATGTTGGTCATTTTATTGCACTATTAAAGAACAAGTGATTTGAAAAGTATATAATATTAAACATATTAATTATTAATTTTGCTTGAATAATAAATATATGTATACTTAAATGTTAACAGTAATGAGATAAAGTCTTATCGATTCCGTACTCATGTGTCAATTTAATTTTACGAAGGTATTTGAAACGTAACGATTGATGGTAACAAATATTCTATGCTTAAAAATAATCATGTTGTTAATCATAGATTTTTACCATAAATGTCATTTTATGTACTACTTTTATCAATATAATAACATTACTTATGTTTCGTTAAAGATACTAAAACATTGTTGAAGGTACCGCTGTTTGATGGCGTACTCCTAATCTTGAAAATTCCTAATGTAATGCAACGTATTTCAAAATAGAATTTAATTATGGCATATGAAACCGTTACGATATCTTATGCTTAATTCAGGAGACAAATAATTCTCTGAAAGTATGTATAGTTGATAAGTTTTTAATATAAAAAAAACAGATGATGTCTTTTGGAATTGACGTATAAAGCTTTCAAAGATATATATAAAAATTTCTACGTAAAAAAATTTGTCTCGCTTAGAATTTTGCATCTTTCACAAATATATCAATATGAAAATTGATACAATTTTCTAAAAGGTCCTTTTTACATAAAAAATCGTTAATATTTTTAAGCTTGTAAACAAACCAATAGATATCTAAATTTGCGGTCAAAACAAAATAATTTAATTAATAATACGATTATTGTTATAGGATTGTATCTAGAAAAAGATTTAAAATTTTTTATTAAATAAGAAAATAATTCATAATCCAGTCAAAATGTTTTATTTCAAACTTATATATTATCTACAAAAGTATGTATTACCAAACGTCGTACAATGCTTAAAAGGAAAATAAAGATTTATAAAAATAAAAAGCTGATATCAAATATAAGTTTATTAATAGTTGCAAATGAGCGTGTACAATATTATTCTTACACAAAAAAACGATGCTCATATGTTGGTCTCGATAATAAATTAACGATATGAGATGAAAATAATAATAATAAAAAATACAAATATTACAAATATAATATAATAAAAAATAGTTCAATAATAATAATAATAATAATAATAAATCAAGATTTTTCTTTATGAACACACATCACATGTTGTAAGGGCAATATATAATAATGATATGATTAGGATTTCCATTCCTTCGTATAGATAATAACAGTAATGACAATAGTGCTGCTTCATATAAAAATCTACAATAAATAATTATATACTTCTACGGATGGTCGCGTGCGCGCGCGCGTCGGCATATGTTTCGTAGGTAAAGTTTCACTCGGACATCTCCGGACGGGCGCGCGTCTTTTAATTTCGTATCTTGGCACTTCGTGATTGTCCATCGCACGATGCCACGCGTATACGCATCGATGGTCGTTTACAGATTATTCTCGTTTATTTTTTTTTTCGTCGTTTTCTTCTCTGTTTTTTTTCCACTATTCTCATACGGTATACATAAATTATTAAAAATTAAATTAAACAATACGTAAAATAAATAATAAAACGACACTACGTATTCTTCATACTCCTCCACTCTACGCGAGTTCCGTGACGCTGGCGAATCGCGGACTCGCGTTTCATCCCTTTCTGAGTTATATAACCGTCCGACCGATTTTTTTCTCCATTTGATTCTCTCGACGTCAGACTTTATAGTTCGAAATTCCAAAAGCAACCCGATTCGCGAGCCACTCGCTCGTGCTTCTCGAATATACAGTATATATATATATAAGCGTTAGGTTAGAAAAATTTTTTCGAGACAATACGTGTATATTAGTCGGCGAGGGAAAGAAAAAATTTCGATATATCCCTATTACGAGAAATAGATTGATTTCGAAGTGAATTGATTTAGTAGAGATAATTCTTGGGTTCCTCCGTCGGCTGGCCACAAACGCCGTGGTACTTCTTGGTCACATGGTTGCGCGTGCGGCAGTTCTCGATCTCAAGGAAACACTCGTTGCTGTAGGTCATCTCGTCGGTGCCGCAGACCGGGTCGTAATAAGGCGGACAGATCTTCTGGCAGCCACGGAACTGGAAGCCCTGCACGCATCGCTTCATCGGCACCACGTACACGTGTTTTCTGCGCACAAACAGGACATTGTTAAATATATATATACGTATATATAGTTGCCCCCCTTTTTTTCTTGCTTTCATTAGTTTTTCAATAATGGAAAGATAACAGGCGGCTCTTTTTGTCGTCGCGTTGCAATTGCTCGCGGTTAATTTCTTCAGCAGCGATGAATGATTCATAGGCGCTGCGCGTGGATTTCACGCTCGCTGATCGGAACATATTTATGGCTTTCCGCGAAACAATAAGCGTAATGAATTTTTTTTCACTTGTTGGAATATCTCGAGCGAACATATTGTTTACGTTGATAAGATTGCCGTGTACATTACGTGAGCATTAAACTTTAAGTACGAAGTTTAACTTATCGCGAATGGTAATCTCTTTTTTGCAATTTCAACTTGAACTATTTTTATTTTCAATTAAATTTCCTTTTGTAAGTGCGCAATAGTTTTCAAACCTACTGAATAAAAGTTAATCAAAACCTCTTATTAAAAAAGAAATTAATTAACTAATAGAATTTTAATGATTCTTTAATCAATATTCTCCGCAAGTCAGTAATTCAAGCTCGTACCAACACTCATCCACTATTTCCGTATATATATATTGCAGTGCATGAACATACGCTTCAAACCGCAGCATAAAGAAGAAAAAAACACCATTCTGAATCCCCCTTGATCATAAAATCATCGGGGATCGCTCAGACTCACCCGCAGTTGTCCCTCTTCATCTCGCACTCGTTGCGATAGAGCTTGTTGTCGGAGCCGCAAACGAACTGGCGCTCGCCGCTGCAGATCTGGTTGCACAGCGCGGTCATGCGGCAGTGTTGCGCCGGCACCTGGACCACTCGCTGACCGCACGTCTCCTTTCGTAGCTGGCACAGCGACCTGACGAGTATTGCAACGGTATGTTAGCGTAAATGTCTATGCTATGCGCCCCCCCTTACATTACGGCCGTTGTACAGCAAATCGACCGGCAGGTGGATTTGCTCCATGGGAGAAAGCGGTTAAATTGTTGGTGTAGCGCGTGGTCAAGGATCATCGAATTGAGTTGGGAGTATGAGGTTGGACGTTTAGTGGAAATGTGCGTCAATGCTTTAATGTTATCATTTGAAGAGTGAAGTTTCATTTTTATTGTTATTACCCTGGTAGAAACGTTAACCTTCAGTTTGATGTTTTGTAGTTAAATTTATGACTAAAAATGAATATTGCTTATACTTTGTAATTACGTGCCAATCAGAAATTAATGTTTATACTTACACTTCGTAAAATCGGTATTTTAAGAAATAATACTTTTAAATAAATTATATTACTTTTGTATAATAATTTGTGACAAAAAACATTCTATAAATATGTTAACTTTAAAATATGGTTTATTTTCTACCAGGATTGTAGGATCAATTTCCTCCCTAAATAAGATTACGGTGCTGGAAAAGTTTCATTGTATAAGATTATTTGAATAATATATTTAATGAAACGTGAAAAACATTTGCGTTATCTATTATTTAGTAAAATGAAAACAATATTTAATCCATCCCAAATATTAATATCCATTTGTTTTTTACTTCTGTCACCCAATCATTGAGTATGGATGACTGAAAATTATGAGAAACGCATAATTCCCAACAATCGACATTTATCAATTCTCATGATCGCACCATAATCCCGAATTTTCCATAACCCCCGAAACAAAAAAACGAGGATAGATAATAAATGCCCCTTGTATATTCTAATGGTTAATTAAGTATATAACATACCGATAGACATTGCCATCGCTACCGCAAACTGGTTCCTCGGGGACGTCGTTGCAATCCTCCGGGCACTGCTCGGTCTCCTTCAAGGTCGTGCACTCGCCCACGTGAGCCAGCTGGATGCCTTTCCTGCGAAAATAAGAGGGAGAGAGAAAAGTCAGCGGAAGTGATTTCACTGCACGCGCGCTATATACACGGACAGGGACGAGAGCCCGCGCCAAGCTTACATTATGCGCGCGTGCATGCATGCATCGACCTCGCGTGGGTAGTCGCGACGGATAGACTGTGTTTTCTTAAGACGCGAGATGTGCATGAAGTTGCGGGAGTTGCTGCTGAATTTACCAGCTACAGGCTGAATGTAAATTGTTAGATTTAAATAGATTTGGAAGTGAAAGAGATAGATCGTTGGTTCGCATATAGATACATTGATATCGATTAATCTGTCATCGATTGAGTTATTGTTTTCGTTGTATAAAACGAGATTTATGGATACTGGTTTGTGAGAAAAAAGTTAGTGTAGTCAAAATATTGAGCAAAGTATTGATGATGTATAGGTAATAAGAGTTATCGTTGAAAAGTGGATTTTACATGTGAGTAATAAATGGACGAAATATTAGCAATTTAATGTCATAATCAAGGAGTTATATATATTACGTAAAATATGGGTAAAAAAAATGTTAGTATATAGACCACATATTACTCTTCTCAGTATATATATTCGCGATCCCAATTTTTATTGACGCAAGATAAAATACAAGTAATATTTCTGAAACACCGTAATTGATCGGTTTAAACATTTATACTTGCAAAATTACCTGTTAACCTGTCATTGGTTGCCATTAAGCGATATCAAACCAAACGTTTAAATTACATTAACGGTACTATAACAGAATTATGACGTACCTGAAAATTCTGAAAATTACTTGGTAACGGATATTGAAAGGAATAAAAAGTAATTTTACAAGTCAATGCGTAATTCTCTTATACAAACATTCGCATTTGGTATATGCATATATATCTATTTCCCCATCTACGACAGCAATAATAATTCTCTTGCTACTTATTCCTCTCATTCCATTCGCATTCTGGGTATTAATAAATCGAATATATCTAAATCGGATTATGCGCTACCGATACGAGCACGCGCCTCCTCTGCACGTGCGTCTATACAGAAGCAAGCGCAGAATCTGATAAGCCGCTCTATACGCGATCATTTCTTTCTCGTTTTTCTCCACAAACGAACACGATCCCCCCGCGATAGTAAAAGCAAAAGATAACACGACGAAAGATGGTCCGCGTATATGGTAGAACGAGAGGGAGAGAGAAAAAACGTACAACACTCTCAAGAGGCTCGTCGACACACTTACAAGCAGATGGCGACGTTCAGGTGGCACTGGTTAGGATAAGAGTTGGCGTCGCTGCCGCAAACTGGATCGACCTCGGTACCGCAGTGCTGCTGCTGCTTCATGCACTTGGACAGGCGCGTTCGGCATTTCTCCGAGTCCACTGCCGTCACTTTTCTCCTCGTGTTTCTGCCAAGCAAGAGATAGAAATAGCGAACCGTTAGAGCGTATGAGCATATGTGTATTCTGCATGTTGGAGGATGTAACCGTGAAATTTTAATACCGATGTAATTCAGTGAAACGGATGGCGTGCAAGTGCGCAAGTGGTCTCGGAAGGATTTGCAGGATTAGCGGAGGTTCGCCGGTTATACGAGGATTCGCTTGAGAGGTGTAAATTTCGAATGCAGGATAGTGCTTGTACGCGAGATACAATGTGGCTTTATTGGCTGTGATTCGAGATGAGTTGATAATTTGCGTGTGGGAATAGTTAAGAGGTAGTATGGAGTTTCTGCAGCCTAGTTATATTGATGAGACGAGTTTAGAGTGGCAATAGGTTTTATGGAAAGTTTTGTATATGAAAAACCTGGAAATTAAAACTTACCACAATTACACATCAATTTATGTCTACTTTTCATTAGTTTTGGAAAAATTAGCAAAGTTTTAATAAACCCCTTTTTATATTTCAAACGTATAATTTTATGAAATTCATTAAGCCAGTATAGTCGTTATATATTTTTTCGACTGCACTCAAAAGTCCAGCATAAATCCACATAAATTAACATTTGGCATTCAAGCATCGCAGCAGCTTGCGCTCTGCCGCCAGAATCCAACAACCACCCCCCGAAATTAATATTCGGCACGGCATTCGCCACTCTTGCACTGCATACATGCGTGTATGTATACATAGTTGCACTCACCCGCAATTAAGCATCTGCATCTCGCACTCGCTTCGGTAAATGCTTCCGTCGCTGCCGCAAACGGCAATTTCCGGCACGTTCTTGCAGTCCAGAGGGCAGGCGGTGGCTGGGCTACCAGGCGTCCTCTCCCGAGACACGCAGAAGGACATCGGCACCTCGAATACGTGCTTTCTGTAGGACACATATTCCTCCGTCAGTTCTTATGTGTATAGATATTCTTTTTTTTTGTTATAGTTTTAATGGTATACGAAAGCGTCTTGGAACTTTACAGTGTAGTGTGAATAATAAGGGTACCGTTAGTCTTGCGTGCTCTCTTCCAGACACGGCTCTCATGAGTATTCGGCGTGCGGATTGGGCGGGAAAGAATTTTATTGGCAAAGTTCGAGGAGAGTTGCGCGAGCAAAGGTGGAAGGGAATGAGAAAAGAAAGCTTGCGGAGGCGACGAAGCTTTTTCGCGATTCAACGATGGAAATTGATTGGCCGAAGGAATCGATTTGGCTGTATACGTAAAGTATTTCTATATAGTTCAGTCCTTGAATGAATTTTAAAAATGGAACGTAAAACAATATCTTTGAGATAGAACCTCGTGTAATCTTAATCGAAATGTTCACTTTGCTTGGGAATTTAGAAAAATTCCGGCTAAAAATAAAATTTTGTATAATGAATTCGAAAATAGCAGATGGGTACATAGCTCGAGTAGATCCCTACTTTATATTCATGAAAAGCTTCACGTGGTAATGTGAGCTTTTTGCCTTTACCACGGGGCACACGGCGATATACGTTCGAGAAAAATAAAGAAGATTTTTTTTTTCTACTCGTAATAACATTTACCCATAGCGGTTGGCCTGGAGAAAAGTTATGCGCACATTCCGTATGTATATAATACCGAGCTCTGACGCGCTTTTCAGCGGATAATTTTAATTAAGCTTTTATCTCTCGTTCTTTCCCTCTAATTAACTGGAACGTGAAAATATTTCATTCGGCACTCAAAATATTTATAATTTTAAAAAAGTCGGAATTCGCTTAAAGTATTCTCGGTAGGATAAATCTGGCGCACGGCTGATAGAAATGTGGCCCGTGTCGGCGGCTTGGCCGCGCTAGAAGGCTTCGAATGAAAATTCCTCTAAAACTTTAATTAACCCCCTCTGCGATTAAAGCGCTTTTCCGAAAAGGCAAACTCTCTTGGCCCCGCGCTTCTATGGATAACGGGGTCAACGAGAGGTCGACCGATTCACCATAATCCCTAATGTATATGCACGTGTATGTGTATGTATGTATATCTGTGTATATACGTACCCGCAGTTCTTCGCTCGCATTTTGCAGGTGTTCGCGTAGAGGATGCCGTCGCTGCCGCAGGCCGGCTTGGCACCACGCCAGCAGGACTCCCGGCAGTGTCTCGTCGTCTGGCAGTGCTTCTTGTTCGTCCTCACCACGCCCTGGCTGCATGTAGCGTAGTAGAGAGCGAGAGAGAGGAGGGCGGAAAGAAAAAGCGAACGATAAAAATTGGCTGAAACTCAGCCAAATGAAAATGCCTACCTACGCGCTCGCCCGCGCCGACGATAATCCGCCGAGAGAGAGAGAGAGATGCATCACTCGCACTCCCGGGGCTAAGCGCATATATAGTTGCCCCCCTTTTTTAACGTATTGGCAACCGCTTGCGCAAAGGAGGTGGAGGCCTTTTTTTATTTGCGGGGAATTTATGTTCGAGTGAAGTTTTCGCGGTTCGTTTGGCCCCTGATAGAGGTTCGAGAGGAATGTGTTTTTGATCAGGGGCGGGAGGGAAGAGAGAGAGAGGATTCTTTTGAGTTCGGAAGTTTATAAGCGACTTATGAGCGTGGAACGGAAGGGGAGAGATTTTATTTCCGTTGGGAAATGAATGGAGTAGCGCGAGGTTTTCATTATGTACGTTTAAAGTAGATTTATATAAAGAAGCCTTTGTTTCAATTTGCGTGTATTATTAAAAGGGTTGTCTTGTATACTACACACCAAAGAATATATCACTAGAGACAAATGAATCATAACTTACTTTCTTTGTTTCTTTACAATGTAAGTAATTTCCTTCAAAAAAAATGAAAATAAAGATTATTCATTAAATTGAAATTATTTTACAAAACAAATAGCATAAGTTATATTTTTTTTTCAATGAAGATTATGTTGCTTTCGTGATATAATCACACTTATTTAAAGCTGTTCCATCAAATAATAATAAAATTAAAATCAAATGCTCAAATTATGATATATGTATATGCTCATGTTAAGTTCAGGTATATATAACTGCCGCCTTAAAATTACCAGTTATAGTGTCGATACACATTAAATGAATCGTATCAGGACTAGAAACTAAAAGGCAATTTAATTTACCGTACTACATTACATCAAAATAAAAGAAAGCTAATCGCACACGCATAATATAAACATCTTCACCCATCTATCCCAATAGCTCTAAACATTTTGATAAATGAAAATTAATTTGTCAATTAACACATCCCCGTCAGGTATGTAAATCACGTGAATATTTTACCGCGTCGTTATCCATTGATGGAAAAGCAATTACGGAAATTATTCCAAGTAATCTAAGATGTGACGAGTAAATAAATTATATATATATGCAAATCTCACAAATGTTTTTTTTTCGATGACACCTTCCAAATTAGGTTTTTCTTGTTGGTTAGGGTGTTTAGAAAAGATATTTGTTGTTGAACAAAGTCCATCTAAGGATATCATTTTTCTGGAGCCAATAATCAATTGTTTAAAAATGATTAAAAGTAGCTCTATAGTTTAACTCTAAATTACTCCACCAAAAGTAACTTAATATGAAATTTGGAAAAAAAGAAAATAAAACTAAAGAGTGAGTACTTTCCAAATCTTTTTTCAAAATTAGAAAATGTTGAATCCTTCAAAAGTTAAATGAGTTTGAAATTGAGCTTAAAATACACAAATATTCACGAAAACGGTGTGAAAAGGTCAACGAGAACAATTGTCCTAGCCATTGATCACGTGTATTTTAGGCTCAACTTCAAACTAACGTAACTTTTGAAGAATTCAACATTTTCTAATTTTGAAAAAAGATTTGTAAAGTACTCACTCTTTAGTTTTATTTTCTTTTTCCGAATTTCATATTAAGTTATTTTTGGTGGAGTAATTTAGAGTTAAACTATAGAGCTACTTTTAATCATTTTTAAACAATTGATTATTGGCTCCAGAAAAATGATATCCTTAGATGGACTTTGTTCAACAACAAATATCTTTTCTAAACACCCTAACCAACAAAAAAAACCTAATTTGGAAGGTGACATCGAAAAAAAAATTTTGGGTCTATTTTTCGAAGTTTTTGCAGCGTTTGTGAGATTTGCACATATATAAAGACTCGACTCTGAACTAAACGAAATCCATACGCATAGCATAATCTCTCCCTCATTCATTGACTATATAATTTTCTCACTATGCAAAATACTCCTCCCTATAACTAACGAAATATCTCGCTACTACTCACCCGCACGTAAGCAGCTTCATCTGACACGTCGACTTGTAGACGTTGCCGTCGCTGCCGCATACTGGACCGTCGAGAGGCGCGTAGTCGCAGGACACCGGGCAGTTTTCTCGATGGGCGGATATGTTGTTGCACGGGCCGAGATGCGAGAGCTCGATGCCCACTCGGCAGATTTCCACTCGGAGCATGCACTTGTTCAGGTAGGTGCGCCCATCGGTGCCGCAAACTGGGTCCTGGTCACCTGGGCAGCGGTGCTCGCATTTACTGCCCGCCGAACGCAGGCAGGATGCTTTGTCCGTGGCTACGCTCACTCCTGAGAAATGAAATGGTGTTGTTTTTTTACTTTGGTATGTTTGAGCTTGACGCTGAGGGTGAGTGGTAATTGGTTGGAGATGAAGATAAGGGTGGAAGGGAAAGGTGAGGTGAGCCGCGTGAAGTAAGAAAATATTGAGTGTCTTTCTATATATATATATATAAGGGTTAAATATGGTTTGTGTGTAAATAAATGCAATATTTATCATTTAAAAGTGATAATAGAATGTTTACTTCTAGAAAAAAACAGAGAGTTTGATTTATTTGTAATTGTAAATGCGGATGATTCAATAGAAAATATATTTTTTCGTAATTATTGTAACAGTTATTATTGAATTAACTTTTACACAAAAATAAAGAGAAACTGACATATTGAATGATTAAAAGAAGTATGGTATAATAACATGTTTTGATATATTAGTTAAATGGTTAGTAGTTTATCCTGAAATATAAAAATACTCAATCATGCGTGCTTTCTCATATTCACTCATACAATTACATCATTCTACATTGAGCGATGCATCAAAGTAACGAACGCTAGCTAATTGAATAGTATTTTTCGATACACTTGAGCTAAAATCATATTTCTCACCAGTATCGAACATTATTTTATGACACTTCGTGCGTTAAGTGCCATTTTTTAGCACGTTCGTTTCGGCAAGTGTGCAAAAAGTGTGTCATAAATGTGTCATAAATACATTTATAAAGTCTAGACTTAGCTAGCAACTAAATTGAAGCACTTATTATCGCGAACAAACTTTTTTTTTAAATCATTAGAAGTGCCAAGAAAACCAGAATATTCCTCTCTCAAGTAAAATTCTTTAAAAGTATCATATTCAAAGCTTTCAAGAGCCAACTAAAGAGCAAAATAATTTGAGTCTCGTTCACTAGCCTCTTCGAAGTATCACTCGGCATATATACACTTATGCAGTTCTCGCGAACTATGAAAAAAATTGCCGTACCACCCACTTTCTGGAATACATCAGCGCGCGCACCTCAGCAACTCACGACGGCATATATAGCCCGGTGCGCTGGCCAATTTGTGCGCAAACTAGCACGACGAACTGGAGCATTTTCGTGGAATCGTATCGTAAAGTGAAGATGACGCAATTAGATCTTTTTTTTGCACGGGATGATTATCAACGTGCCCGGCGAGGAGTCCGTTTTTAATTAGGATAGCGTATACGCGACTTCTTATTCTTTTGATTTCTTTTTCGCGCGCATTCTGTAGTTTCAACGCTGGCTTACAATGTTAGGAAAAAAATGTGGTGGAGAGAGAACAACGCGCATACCACGTACTTAAATTTTAATAAGAGACTGGCTGCTTAAAAATAAAAGCAGAGAATGAGATGTAATTTCGTCTAAATCTTTAATGTAAAAAGTGGATTAAAATTGTATAGACACTTGTTCGAAATATTAAACGGCACATTTGATTGATTGCTTATTTAAAACCCGATAAACGTTAAAGAACTGCATCTTGATTATATATTGCCATATTTCCTATATATTCTACTTTCCCGAATGTAATTTTCATTGATAATATACTTGAGTTTCTTCAACGATTCAAGCATACTTATCATTAGTAGGTTAACTATGCCTATCATCATCATATTAAAACCGAATCGCTACACCTCTTAATACAGTCTGAGACCTCATTCATAAAATCATTCAAATGCAACTCGAACGTCTCATCAGAAATTAACACAAATGCAATTAATGTCTTAATTAAATCCCCGCGAAAATGTCTATGTAATAATAATAATAATATATCCACAGAAACAGCCGAAATCATACAAAAGCCATTCGCTTCAGAACCAATGTAAGGCGGTTCTTCAATTAATTAATTTAATTAGCGCGCTAATTAAAGCTCAGTAATAACTTAATGCCGCGCGTACGCGGGTTACTGTAAACTCTTATCCCGAAGCACACGCGGCACTGCAGCAGTTTCCGCGGTTCTACACCTCTTGCCTTTCCTCCCCCCTCTTGCGCCTCTTACACGCATTCTCCTCATTCTCTCTTCGTCTCTTCTCTCTTTCTTCTCTCACTCTTCCTCTCACCCCCCTTTTTACACATACATACACGTCTTCGTTACACTTCTGAATTAGCCTCGCACACAGATACGTGCATACATATACACGTAGATTCTGGCTCGCATGCAGTGTGCTATATACATATATATATATATACTCCTTACCTTTGCCGCAGGTCTTCTTCCGCATTTCGCAGGAGGACGCGTAAATGACACCGTCGCTGCCGCATACCGGCTCACCGCTCGTCGGACAAATGCGCGGACACGAGGCGCTGCTCGCGTAGCCTGAAACAAGAAAAAAATACACAATCATTAGATAATATTCCTGTTTGCCTGTGTGTGTGTGCGCTCGCAGGTGCGCAAAGGATAGTATTATCATTATTATTATTATTATTGTATATGGGCGGGTTTTATTGCATGCAATATTCGCGCATCGCTTCGTTAGGGTCGGCGCGTAATTGCGCGCTGTCCGCACACACAGGGTGGGTGTACAGGTGTGTGTGTGTGTGAATATATATATATATACGTTTTGCGCGAGCGCAATTACTCGGACCGCGCGATTGTATAAAGCGTTTCTTTCAATTTACGTGGGCGATCGTAAAGAGGATGTGGCGCGAGCGCGTTTATGGCGTTAATGATAAAGTAAAAATGTTTCGCTAATGGCGAGCTGGAGGGTGAACGCTTTGACGTATAAAATGGGCGTTAATTCATTCGAATAATTGGTGTATAGATATAATCACCGTAAAAGTGGCCTCGTTATAATATTTTTTTTTTATTTTCAGCGATAATAAATGGAAAAATGTAGACGACCTTATATCAAAGACTATACTTCTTTTGTGACAATTAAACTGGCGCTTCGGTATAATGACTGTAAAATGCGCCAACAATGGCCGAGCGTGTCGAGCATCTAACCGTTCTAAATTTCATCGGAAATAAAGTTTTATTTAATTAAACATTTTGAGCCGAGCGCACATCCGCCTGCTCGTCGTACAAAATTAACATCGTTTTGTCACGAAATCCAAAGTACAAAGAAGAGATCGCGTGCCTCCCGATCCTTTGCACTCAATACGTGATTTTCCGCAATATTTTCCACGCGACTGCATTGTAACTCTCGCGCGGCCAAGTCGTGATCGTGTACTGCTGCACACTAAGGTGTATATATAACTGTTTCGTGGCGAGGCATCGCATCGCAAATCCTACCAATTATTGGAAGCACCGCTGCGCGTTTATGTAGAATAAACAATTTCTTCGAGGTACCTCGGTACAATTTACCACGGATCGTTCGTTTTAATGCGATCTCCTTTTACAGTTTGATAAAGCTCTCGTGATACAATGTACATATAATATTGTATCGCCTGGTAGCAGCAACTAATAGTCCTGAATGTTTGATAGTTTATTTTTTTGTTTTAATCGATATATTGTTTTGTTCAAAAGTTTGTATTTTTATTACCAAAACAAAAAGAAAATATGTATATTGTAATTGACCTTTAGAGAATATTGAATTGAATATTTAAAATGCAGATATTTCTCGAGTGCATTCCGAAAAATTCAGCTTCGAAACGTTAACCTTAAATCAATGGATTCAATATTGGCTTTCTCGAATTCTGTACGAAATAGTTTCCCACAAGGATGTGTAAACTCGCGAGAAACAAAAGTTTCCCAGAGTTTCCGACGAACACGGTTCGCGCAGTGGGTGTACGAAAATTAAAATTCATGATTGTGGGATGATAATGAACCACTTTGCTGTGGCATGTCTATTTTTATACTTTCGCTTCATAACCTCAGTGTTAATAAAGAAATCATAAGAATGCAAAGTTATTTTAATATTAATAACTGCACTAACATCATTCTTTTTCATATGAGAACCTTTTTTTGACTAAATAATCATTTTTTCTCTTTAATTATGTTAATAAATTTAAAAAACCATTGTCAATTCATTGACACTCAGCTTCTTCAAACTGATTTATCGATTCCTTTTATTAATTTGAAATTCAAAAAATAAATTTTTCACGAAAACAATTGAAAATATTTTATGACAAATATTAACTAATAATGGTTTTTAGTTTTGTTTAGAGATATAGAAAAATGTTGTATAGTTTTCCACAAAATTTTGAGTTGTAAGCATTTGTCTGGTTTCCACCAATCGGGTACCAGCTCTAATCTGATTGGCCGATGGTTATCGGGAGCCCAAGCTGCATTGGGTGCGTCAGTGCAGTTCGTCAGCGGTGGGTATATAAGGTACCGCTGGACCTCCCGTGGTCACTTGCTCTACTGTTCTTGAAAAGTAAAGAGTTACAATAAAAACATCGTAACGGACTCCTTCAAGAATTTCATGAGCTACCTCGGCGTCTATCAACAACCCCAAATTAACTTTATAAAACAATTACCAACAGAAATCTCCCAGATAATCTTATCCCAATTAGACACCCAATCTCTATTCAATGCTTCCCAAGTTTCCCGCTGTTGGCTGTCAGTCTGCAAATCCACTTCCACATACCGACAACGCATTCGCCGCTCCATTCGTCAACGCAATCGCCAGATTTCAAGAGCAATCCTTCGTACGACCTTCACTCTCCCAGACATAAATACTTACCGTCCACCTTTAATCTCTATATCCCAAACAAAAATACTTAACAATACCAAAATGATTAATCCCAAATATCGCTCTCAGACAAAATCCACAAAACCTGGCACTTCTCGTCAAAGAAAAACAAATCTCAGATTGTAAGCTGTTAGGATAAGTTATTATTATAAATATTCGTTTTTAAGATTCGACGAAGTTAACTGCAGTTAACAGATGTCTTGTAAAATTTATTCTTAAGCGACGAAATCAATGGCCATTGATTCTATAATATAAGTTTAGAATAGTATTCAAGAAGCATCTTAGAGCATCTTAAGATGCACATAGAATTTCGTTTTAAAGTAGTCAGACACAAATGAAAGTTCATTAAAATATAAGTATTAAACTATCACATTTCTATGTATTATAGGTTCCTGGAACACTAATATTAATGCAAAAGATTATTGGAATATATCTTGTACAATAAAATTTAACAAAGTTTTTGTCAATGTATCTCACAAAATATTATTGATAAGAACTGTTAATTTTTATTCCAAAATGTTAATAAAATTGCATGCAAGAGACCGTGTAAAACATAAAAATATTGTGGTTTAATGGTGACTTTTGTGGTATTCATTTGCAGAGTTAAGTATAGAATTCAACCTCGAATAAAAAATAAAGAAAAATAACAAAAAGAATTTTTCAAACCTTCTTGAAAGAGTAGGGCAGGTTATTTAAAATATGATTTGTATTAAAAATATGTGTATAATTTAGCGAAAAATAAATGTACAAAAAGTTTTAATTTCAAACGGTTAATTTTACCGGTTCGTAGACATTTATTGTGTATACCAGCATATTCCTACCCGATTGTTATAAAAAAAATGACAAATTATTAACGTGTATATAATTAGTCAATGACCATTGATTCTGTAATATAAGTTTAGACTAATATACAAGAAAAAAATAATTATACAATACAAAAAATTGGAAATATTTTTTGGAAAATATTAAATTGTAATTGTTTTAAGACTAGTCATTGCTGTTCCATTTGTAATTTACTATTTTTTTATTTTAATTCTTATATAAGATCTCACAATGGAATCCAATCGCAAATCCTTGGCCGAGAACTATCAATAATCTACCTCTACAATTAATTTG
This sequence comes from Torymus tubicola, assembly GCA_035583055.1. Lineage (NCBI taxonomy): Eukaryota > Metazoa > Arthropoda > Insecta > Hymenoptera > Torymidae > Torymus > Torymus tubicola. Next base: position 6,577,439 of record JAWWEQ010000045.1, on the reverse strand, counting down.
AAAGGGAATAAGACCACTTTACTATCATAATAGTTGAACATACAAGATTCATTTTTTTCATTTTTACAATTTTTACGTTTTTGTTAATAACAAAAGAACCGTAACAGCTAGAAAATTATTTTTTGTTTAGAAAATATCGGTAATTTAATTCTCTTTCGAATGCTATGCATCCCATTGAGATACATAGAGCCGTTCTTGAGAAATTACGTTATTAAAAAAAAATTTTAACCTCAAATATCTCCGAAATTTATGGATCAATCCTTTTGCCCAAAGAACTGTCTCGATTCGTATTCAAAATCTACCCCTATAAAGAATTCAAAGTAATTAAGTCAATTGTACTCTAGTTATGAAACGACAAAAAAAATCACTTTTATTATAAATCATTTTTTTTCTCCAAAAATAATGAATAAAAAAACCTAAAAACTTAGGAAGTTATAGTACTCAATATCCTTTATAATCAAAAAAATATTCATGTTAATATCTTTTGAATTTCGAAATATAACCTATTTACAAAATATTACGTTTTCATAAATAACTGGTGACGAAATATGGCTATCGACTTTTTTTTTTAAATTGTAGAGAATTTTATCCTACATACAGAGAATTCATAATATATGAACAATATTTGGTCTAAATATTAAAAAAATCGAAAATAAAAATTTTGAATAATAAAAAATGGCTATAAAAAAAGTTAATTTTACAAAAAAAAACTATTGACCCCGAGTGTTGAAGCAAAATCTAAAAAAATGATTATTGTATCGTTAAAATTGGTCGAGTAGATCATGAGATAGCGTCGGACATTTTCTAAAAATAGTTTATTTCAATTCCAAATTTTATAAATAACATTCCTAACACATTATCTCAAAATTTTTTTTTACTATCACAAAGCTTCCTCTAGGAGGAAGCAAAATGAGTATTTCATACTATTTTTGTGTGTGATATAGTATTCATTTCTACTCCTTACATATATTTTGTTATTGAAATAATTATCATACACAAAAAATGTTTATTAAAATAAAAATAAATTCCACTCAAGAAATTGCAAATAACGGACATTTCAACAGAATTGAAAAAGAACAAAACTACAAAACTACTTTACGAGAACATTTCCTCTCGCGTACGCAATAAAAGCTTATCCAGGATTAACCATTACGCAACTCTTTTACATAAATTCGAGCATTACTTTCCTTCTTGTTTAAACCCATTTGCATGCAAAAAATAAAACACATTGCCTAACTCCCCGTTACGTAATTAAAACAGCCAACGACCTTTCAACTTCCCCCTCCCCCTTACACTCCCGAAATTTGCACTCATCAATCACCCAACCGTCCACCGCCTCTTCGTGAACCTTACCTTCCCACCCGAACGGTGTACTCTCTCTCTCTCTCCTCACCCATAACGATCTTTTCACTCTGCAATACACGTGCATCTCTCGCTCTCTTACTTCGCGCATAATAATCACCCTCATTCCCGAAGATTCCTTCTCTTCTCGCGCTTCTCTCACTTGTTTTCCCTGTCGAAACTACATTATAATCACTTCCGGTTGACCATAGGCAGCTTGTATATACATATATACGCGCTCCAACAGCGGCGTGGTGTGTCTCGGTCCAGCGAACCTCGGGTCAACAGCACTTTGAATTTACCAGCACACCGCGGCCCTCGACGCTTCCGTAAGCCCCTCTCTCTCTCTCTTTCTCTGCTCTCGCGCGCATAATAAATAACGAATAATAAAATCGCGAGAGGGAGAGAGAGAGAGAGCTAGCGTGAGTCGTACAGTTAGCCGCGGAATTAATCGGGGGATGGGATAGAGAGAGAGAGAGAGAGAAAGCACGGCGATTTGCGCGCGAACCACATGCCGCGGAGAGATGTCCGGCCCGAGATTAAATTCACGAGCGAAGGCGCGAGAAGTTATTGTAGGGGAGTCCTGCGTGCGAGAAAGAGAGAGAAAGATAGGATAGGTATATAAGGTGCGTTACGTGTGCTGCTGCAGCCGGGGGGATCGGCTCGCTTTACGGGGGAAGAGTTACTTTATTGTCGGCGCGGTGTGGTGCACGCCGAGGATCGCGAAATATTTAAAAACTGCCCCGCGAATAGGGAGAGAGAGAGAGAGCGACGTCTTATTTCGAATAGGGCACCGTATTTCTCGGACGATTTGAAAGGGGATATAGCGAGCTGTGGCTCTTCTTTTCTAATTTGAATTACGGCACTAATTTGCGCTGTGTGTAAATTCATGAACTCGCGTGAGAAATGTGCTTTCGTCTATGCGAGCAAGCGCCGCAGAGAATGAACTAGGAGTTTTTTTTTTATGAACTAGAAAAAATACCATTCGCGTAGTAATTTGCATTAGAAATTACTTACTAATGGTAAAAGATAAACGAAGGATTGAGGTAAACACTCGTGAATTATGTTTTTCTTTTTGTAATATGAGTCTACACTCCGTGAGTCGTTAAGAGTTTATATACTTTTAGGGATACTCGCAATTAAGGTAACTGTAATGAGAACGTTAAATATGAATAAAAGTCTCATTATATAAAATATTTATTATTCTACTTCTTTCATTAGAAATATAAAGCGTTAAATTTCGTAAAAAATAACTCAGAATTCACTTTCAGTGTAAAAGTAAGAAAAAACTATGACTGTCGTCAGAGATAAAACTTACTCCCTCATCACCACTGATGCGCTTACCCAAACCAATAGGACAAATCCTCAAAGCCACCATCAATCTGAACTTTCGCTCTCCCAGAGCTGCGCGCGTAATTCTAGCACCCGCGCACAGACGGGTTTTTGCATTGCACCATTACTCTCTCTCTTTCTTTCGTTCTCTCCCCAGGCGCGTAGAGAGCCGAGTATATAAGAGGTGTCCGTCACTCCCACGGACTCAGCTCAAGTGAATCAATTATGCCGGTGCGACGTTGGCACACCGAACAATGCAAATCGAATTATGCCTGTTGAATTTTCTTCCTGTGTGCGTGTTCATATATATATATACACGTACGTCTTTACGTGTATAACACACGGAGAGGGAAGCTGCTCCTGCGTGAGATTGTTGCATATAGTACTTGATGGAATGCAGTACGATGCGGGTTCGCCGAAGCAATTCTGCATAAACTCGTTCGTTAGGGATATATAGTGGTTGGACGTCACTTTCGATTTCGAGACGGCCGTGCGCGCGGTTATAGTTTCAATGACTGGCTATTGTTCTCGTATGCGCAGTGAGAATGGATATATTTTAATTGGACTCTCAATTGGGACGTTATTTTCTTTAATTGAAGTATAGAGTGACGGTTTCATTGTCTCCTGATGTTATATATGTATCCATCGCTTTATCGTATCTGCCAGAAAGGGACTTGACGTGTTTTAAACTGCGTGAGCAAGCATTTCTCGAATGTCATTTTTCAAATGCACATGACATCGTGTTCTTTAAAATGCAAACTGAAAAATATTTTTCATTTCTCTTTCGACTTTTCACTTGGATATATTCGTATGAAAATATTCTATTACATGCATCATTTCATTTTTCTTTAGCATAAAATACGCGAATGTAAAATAAAAACTTTTGCCGACAATTCTTTCGCCAACATTTTTCTCTCTACATGAAATGTACTGAAATCTAAAAACAATTTGCATGAAAAGACTAAATTTATGGAAATATAGCTGCACGTCTCCATAGATCTTCGGTACTTTCTCGCCGTTAAATTCAATCCCCCTCCTCTTAAAGAGCTATATCATCACTTCGCATCTCTTTCAGCCAGCAGCATCCCTCGGCATCTCGTGTGCACCTCTCCGCGCATCTCATAACCCATTAATCCTGCGCGATTATCACTCCATTTCCACTCCAATTACAAGCTCGCGAGCCAACATCTTCTCTCAACAACCCTATGTACCCACATACACAAGCACAGATTCATCCATCAGAGTCTCGCTCTCATCCCTCCGGTATAATTGGTCCACCTTCACATACGCGTACATACGCATATAATGGCTTCCGAAAAGTAGTAGGATCAAAAAAGACCTCGTCTACTGCTGCATCATCTTCTCTCCTATCGGCCCCAGGGCATCTCTCGTTTCCTCATACCATTCCGCTACGCGATACGAGACTCTCTCTCTCTTCTCTACCGTAAGCTCTGTACGCGGAAGGTAATAGCCGCAGCGGTGGTGGCGGCGGCTGTATCTAGCATGATTTATGCTCGTTATATGCAGGCGCATGCAGAGGCGCGTGCTTATCGCGCGCACGTGACACGACGGCGCTCATCGTCCAATTATCGTAATTGAGGCGAATTATGACGATCGCCACTGCCACTCCATACAGGCTGCTGTCAGTGCGCCAACGCTGATCGCATCTCTCTTTGGGATTTAATAAAGTCTTTAAGGAGAGAGAGAGAGAGGGAGACGTGAGAGAGTCATCCAGGGTGTATGTATGCGTGTATATAGACGCGTGTGTATGTATAAGTGCATCGTGCTGGATGAAATGGTGATGGTGTGTGCGGCTGAACGTCGATGGGTATTGGGTTTGATGGGCTGTGGAGAGAGAGAAAGGCGATGCTGCGCGTGAGCGTGGGGGGATGAGGTTTTGCGTAAGTGCGCTGGATGTCGAGATAAGCGGGTTATTGAAATGGCTTTGGCGCGAATCGATGTTTACTATTTTATTGGATTAAATTATTATGTTGCCGCGAGGAAGGATGCTAGTTCAAACTCTATAATTGTATTTAGTTCTCTTTTAATCGATATTGCTGGTAGTTTGCTATCATGCTGAAATAAATTTTATTTTGATTATAAATTTTGTTTCGGAATTCAAATGAAAATTAATCTTTTATTAACGTTACGGTGAGTGTTAAACTATAAAACAGTTACATTTCACACAAAAATCAATTATTAAGCAGGTTTAATACAATATATTTTTTGTATGAAAAAAAAACTATAACCACTTTTTATATGTGCAAAAAGAAACCTTTCCATGCTATACAAACTATAAATAAAATTATACATTAATGTAAAAATCGAACAGATGTAAACCAGAAGTAAGTAACTACCATTAATAAGATACGCATCGCCGCCCCATCATGAATATTCAGTAACCTCCATCAATGACAATTCAATCTCGACCATCGACAATTTCACTCGCTATTAGCATACACAAGATGACAGCCGATACATACTATATACATATTTTTTTTTTCAAACCTCACTAGCAATAATATTCCTGAACAACTTCGCGAACTAGCAATCTGTCAACCGGTCAGTCAGTATTCCAACGGGACGTCCGGCTGTTCGCGTATATACATATAACACGCGTCGACTGTCGGTGCCGTAAATTCTCCGCGCACACGGACGCTATAAAGTGGAGTATATATACAGGAGCCGAACGAAAAACTACCTCCCGCGGACGGATATCGCCACCGCGGTGTCGTCAATCTTATCGCTTCAACTTTTTTCTCTCTCTCTCTCTCTTTCGCCGCGTTGATGTGTTCCTCGTTTTTGCCCCGTCCGTCCGTATCCGCGCACTCCATCGAACTTTTTCACCACGCATCTCTCTATCTTTTTTCCGCGGTCGTCGTACGATCGTCTCTTGCTTTCTATCTACGGGGGGTTGCTTGCAAGAGAAGCTCGTATTTCTAATTACGATTGTGTGTACAGTAGCGGTCCGTCTGTTGTTGTGGACTTTTTTTGTTCTTTGCCGCTTCCGCGCGATTATGCGCGATCGTCAGAGCCTTTTAACGGCAGCTCGCGAGTTTCACCGATGACGGTATGTGCCTGAATCCGGAGTTATGCGGTTCGGTCCGTTACGTCGGAGAGATTTCATTCCGATGGAACATGACGGACGATAGAGCATACGCGGCGGTATAGGTCCCGCTGTTTCTTTTCTTTCTTTTTTCTTTTTGGTTTGCTGTTTCCATTAGCGCCTGCAAGAGCAAATTCTTTTGCCAGCTTCCAGGAAGATGATATAGAGCTTTTTTCGTATTCCTATTTATTTATAAACTTTGTATTTTGCCGATGTTTGTATATTTTCATATCTACTCAACCCAAAAAGCATTATTGTTATTTAACTACTGTTAATTTCCATTATAGTGTAATCAGTTCTATTCATAACACAGTACCCGGAATAATTTGAAACATAATAGCTTCTTAACTGAGAATAAAGCTCCGTAACGGTAAACCCGTGGTGAAACCGTGCGCGTCATAAACTTAATACGATTATCACCTGCTCATTAAAGCTACGATGAAATTAATTCTCTGGTAAAATTAAACACGAAATCCGATTACCCAAACTACTGGCCATTTACTAAATACTCCATACAATACAAGAAGAGAGAAAAAAGAGGAAACCAAATCATCACATCACACGCGACACCGAGAACCTCAATCATCACCGCTGCCACCTCGCAATAACCCACCGAACGTTATGTAATTAAGAACCGTTGCAGCATTTCGGCGCGCCCGGGACGAGGAGAAAAGTATATCGGACTTTATATATATTTCGGTATATGTATATATAACCACGCAACCTAAACGAAAACAGTTAGCTCGGTAATTTACGGTTCCCCGTTCGCGCCCACCGCGAAGATTTATTATGTACCGTTCGCAAGCGCTCTCGAAAACTTGACGAATTCGCTGATGGTGCGGCTCTAGGAATTCTGATATATAGCGAGGACCTCTCGACTGCTGCTATACGTATAATAAGAACGGCGCATCGTATCTCGCGCGAATATCAATGAGGCGCCGATAGCGGCCTTTTTTTCTTCGACATTTGGCTATATATGCGGTTCTTTCTTTGGCCAGGCTTCCTTTTGCATATCTTGCAATCAATCTGGGAGGCCGTAGCGACGCAATGTGAGCTTGGTTCACGGGAACGCGATGAGTATTTGTATAAGAAATTAAAAAATGACGCGTCGGCGGGGAATGCGAATGTGATCTAGAATAAGAGAGATTATGATCTATGTACCAAAAAATTGTGTTAACGGGATGTCGCTGATAAACGGTTGATGGTGTTTTTTCCGTTTGATTTATAATTATATATATATGAGGCGTTATTTTCTTTTTTTAGAATAAGAAAATATTAAATAACAGTTAAGATAATAGCCAGAGATATTTAACACCTTAAATTCGGGGTCAACATTTCGAATTATTTTTTTTTCGTTTTTAATGAGACCGTCTTTTAATAAATTTATTAAATCTACATCATTAAGATATCGTATAAGAGCAGATGCTTTATGGACACTTTTTATGAGATATTAACAGTAATAGTGGCGTTCATTAAAATATATCATATTATCGTGAGCTACAAATTATTGGTTCACATATTTGATTATGACATATATCACAAAAACATACAAGGTATGTTTTTGTGATATCTTATATAGTACTGTAAATAAGAAATATTTTTTATGAACGACTAACATCTCTTATTGAAATATCAACCGAAGATTAGTAATTTTAGTGATTATTTTATTGGTAAAATTCTAATGTAGGTATTTGGAGTAGCAATAACTATAAAAACAAATTTCAAACAAGTTCTTCACTCCCGCAACTTCAGCACACGTCAACTCATCGCAAACACTTGCAGTCTACACGAATCAAAATACCAATAAATCAATTACTGACCGTCTCCCTCTCTCTCTTGCAAGCAAAAACCGCCGCAGTATTTTGTTTCAAAACAGCCAGTCTAAACACACGCGCGCGCGTCTACATAGTACCGCTTCCCTCTTCCTGCGCAAGGCGCGCTGAACCTTCGATCTATCGAATCAGAGCACGTAAATCAGTTATCCCAACAAGGAGGAATCGCTCGAGTGTAATTGCACACTGCGCGCTAGGCAAACATAGACCGGACTTGACGGATTATCGACGGCTGGACACTATATGCCCTCTCTCTCTCTTTCTCTCTCTCTCTCTCTATCGAGCTGTGATGTCTGCTTGCGCTATCCATTAAGAGCTAGTCTGCTCGGTCCGATGAGCAGCGTAGCTTGATTTTCTTTCTCGTGCCTGCGCGCGCCATATATGCGCGTCAGCGCGCAACGCACATATTGATCTAATACATAGACACATACGGGGAGGCGCCGTAGAGACAGCACGATGATGGTGATTAGAAGCTGACGCGTGAACGTACGTGTGTGGGGCACGTCTGTGCGTGGGGCTTTTGTTTGTTTCAGGTGTTGTATATAGTGAAAGTCTAGGCGTTGACTGACGAAAAGTGTTAATAAAATGATTCGGTTTCACGTCGTAGGATTAGGAATTTTATAATGTTTAGTCGAAAATGTTAGATAGATTATGAATCAATGGTCGAGATGTAAAGAACGAAGAAATTTGTTGCAGCTGCATTGGTAAGTAATTGATCGGTTAGGTAAGCGCATATTGATTTTTAAAATCTCACAACTCGGTGATTGCCATTCTGTCAATATTGATTCGGCGACTAATTTCATTGCCGTCATGTTTTAATCAAGCCCCTTCACTATATGTCAATTCATAAGAGATCATTATGTACAAAGAGTCTACGGAATGAATTGATTCGCTGGGGGGAGGACAAAGTTAAATATTTAATTGATGAATTTGCTCAATTGTTTCAATAGACAACATTGTCTAACTGTTCAATGTTTCAATTGTCAGTAATTTATGCGGGAGTGAACCATTTATAGGAATACCATGAAATTAAACATTTTACAACTCTATAAAAAAACTAATAAATAACTTGGAAAAAGTTTGGGTCTTGAGACAATATCTTCATGTCACAGACCTTTAATCGTATATGTGCGCAAGAAGTAACGAAGCGATTACGCAAATGCAGTCAAACAGTTACTTTTTAATCACTCGCAGCGTGCATTCCAACTCGCCGAAAACTTAATTAAACACAGTCACACTTGTCTCAACTTCCTCCAAAGCGAGTTTAAAGTTTACTTCACGAGTAAATGCACACACACACGTACACATTTATACTCATTAACATATCCAACGGTGGTGTGAGCTAGTTCCGTGAAATGGAAAAACTGCTTGCGAAAACTGCGCTCGGGTGACGGAGTAGTACAGAGGGAAAAAAGGTGAAAAACACGCTCGCGCGTAGTTAAGAGCCACTCCTTCGCATTCGAGGAAGCAGAAGTAACCAGGTGCTCCTCGAGAAAGAGAGAGAGAGAGAAAGAAGGAAAGCGCACGTGAATGAATAGCGTATGCTATATAGAGGTGTCGGCACGATAATGACCTTTCGCGCCTCGATGGTAATATCGTGTGTAAGCTCGAGGCACCAGGATATCAGGGCCATATATACATTTGCACGCGCAGTTAGAACGTAGAGAAGATTGGTATTACGAGAAGGATTAGGGTTATTGAGCAGAGATAGCATTGGAATTTTATGCTTAGGAAAAATTATGAGAGATTTATCGACTGTAATCGGGATTCCTGATCGCGCGCTTCTCATAAAGGGATATAGGAAAAAATTTCGGATTTTCTGGAAATAAATCGCGTGTCGAAATTTTATCTTTAAATTATAGCGTATATAATCATTCTTTTTGATTAACTATTATTCATTAAATGCTTTCTACAATGCTATTAAACAATATAACTTTGCATTACGAAAAGCCGAAAGCTCTATTTTCATTACCTGTGCAAATGAGTTCATTCAAAGCGTAATTACTATACGATTCAACTTTTCTAAATACTCATTTCTGCATAACAATATAACACTTACATATACATATGATAAGTGCAACAACACTTTTACTGTTCGACCAAGCATATTACACATGCACTTGTCTACACAGCGTCGACTTTTACTCCTCGTCCCCGTAGCACGAATTTCCAGCCAATTTTCACTCGCTTCATATATATATATATACATACCACTAACCCACGACAAGGAATGAGAGGCCGGCCGGCGCGCACGACTCGCGACTGAGCTCTCACATAGGGGGAGAGAGAGAGAGAGAGAGAGAGAGATATGACCTCGACCCCAACCTCACCTTCATACCTACTTACCCAGAGCCTCTGGCGCGCGCCGAAAGCGAGTATTATATACATGCAGCGCGTGCGCAACCTCTCCAAGATCATTAGGCACGCGTGCGTAGGTGAGTCGATGGCCATTAGACGCGCCGCGCGTGCCGTAGAGACGAGAGGAGGTTCAATTTCACGCGCGATTCGCCGATGATGAGAGCCGCGGAGTATAGTACCCGCGTCTTGAGATGACCGAGTGTTTTTCCTTTTCGGTTTAAAGGAGGGAAGACTTTACGTTATATATGTAGAGGTTTTGCTTTTCGCTTTCCCCCAAGCGTCCGCGGGGATTAATGGGATGAGCGCCGCCGTCGTCGTCGTTTCGTCTTAAAGCCGATATTATATGGTTGCTTGGAGCTGAAGTTCTTGCAGCGAGCGGGGATCATGTCGAGTGGGTAAATGATCTTTAGTCGTTTAACAGGAATTGTGAAGAGAAATGAAAAGGTTGTCATAAATCTATAATCGATTCTAATTGGTAAAAGTTAAATTTTCTTTCGAATTATCATGTTATGTGACTTACATTTGTGTTGAATTTTAAATTTAATTTGGTTTAGAAATCAGCATGATTAATCTCATTACACACAACTCAAAGTTCATCAGGGTCATCAGCTTCTGTGCAAGTCCAGAAATAACTGATTGCCTGGACAATGAGTAGTTTTCCAGACCGCAACTGGAACGCAAACTACGACGTATCAAGATTAGCCCAGAATGCCCCGTAACTGTACTCTCCCTCTTTCTCCCTCTCTCGCAACAATCATTCCTCTACTCTCTCTCTCGTCGAAAAATGCCTAAATTGCAGATATAACCACGGCGATATGCAAAAAAGGATGTAAAGCGTCTGCTCTCCCGAGAAATCTCAAAGTTATATCCCACGGAGAGAAATCGCCGCATGTATTATATAGTTTTCCTGTGTTAAGCCAATCGATTGTTCATCTCGCTCTGTCCGGTCTATCATTACTCGACGGACTTTTGCGGGAAAACTCGGACACCGATCGGCCTTGGGATTATATAGGAGCATTATATATCTCTTGTGCTTGCTACACTGCTCGAGTTATACGAGCGAGTGGAGAAATCGGCCAGTGGGATTCCCCGAAGATGATGATTCCTGGCAAAGTTCTCCAATATATATAGATAAGGGGATCACGGATTGGCTCACTGGCTGAGATATCGCGAGAGTACGCTTGACTGACTCGAACGCGGGTAGGTTAGGTGGTGCGGGTAGTTAAAGACGATGGAACACGGAGAAATTTCACAATGGATGCCAATGATGAGATTTGATTGGCACCTTTATAGCCTTAGAGATCTTGGGTACTGTCTCACTGATCTAGTTTTCTTGTGTTTCTCGTTTTCTCTGCATACAACTGCGAAAGTAACTGCTGATAACTTCAGTGTTACACGATATAAAATCATCAGGTTTATAATGGAACGTTCTTTAAGTTTGAATAGAATGTCAATTATTTTATGAGGCTACTTTTAAATTTGGTTTAAGTTATTCGGACGTTCGGGTTTGTTCATTGTTCGTGAAAGGAATTTTCAGTGACCTATGTATATAGAGTTCGCGCGACCGAGAAAGTCATACCTTAAGTCGTGTACGCTCATATGTAAAACGACTGGTGGTACGTGATATGATTTCTAAATTTTTGAACTCCCGTCACAAGCTTCTTTCGCGTGCATTATATATATATATGGAAAATAACATTTTCTGGAATGTATAACCTTGAAAGGAATTTTAAAAATGAATAAAAAATTTGTACTTTATATTTTCAAAATATTCATAATTCTCGAAATATCTTTTATTTCAAGTCAGAAACCATTTCAAATTTTCTACAAGTTTCATATACAAAGTGACATTGCGGACAATATAAAATATCTATGATAAATAAAGTAGTAAATTAGAGCTTCGATGAATTGTGTTGAATTTGTAAATGTAATATACATATGCATAATTTTGTGAATTAAATAACAAAAAAGCTATAGTATAGTTTGGCTTTCTTATAATTGCATGAAGTAAAAACAATAGGCAATAGTAATCTATTGTTGGTTTCCCGGAACCGTAATATAAAGATTTGAGACACGCAAAAAGTTAATCGACAACTAAAACCACGCCACATTGATATTAAAAAAAAAATATATCCCCCCTCTTCGTCGTTTCTAAATTTGAACTCTTCTCGCAGCTCAGTGCGAATTACAATTTCAATCGATGCAAATCCGAACCACGCCCTCGATCCTGTCCCGACCGACCACACACGCACATACGTACGTACGTGTCTTTCCGACACGCAAAACGTCGAGCAACAAAACCTCACCTCAGTCTAACCCAACGTTTAGTATGATAACGAACTGGGCGTCGAGAAAAAGTTATATCTATAAAAGCCAAAAAGAAGAAAGAAAAGAAACAATGAATAAAATACGACTATACGTGCGTGACAAAAAAGGGCTAGTTGAAATTCAGCGCGCCTAAGCCTACGCGCATCTTCACTGGGTCTCGAGGTCAACGAAGTAAGTCAGAAAGTTCTCTCTCTCTTTCTCTTCTGCATGAGATATATCGACGCGCATGCGTGTCGAGGATAGCCGTATAGAGTGCCATTATGCACATACATCCACATACGAACTCGCGAGCGCGTGGGAACGCGAGACGATCGCGTGCGCCAAGGCAGAGGCGCGTAGGTGTGAAGTAGTGTGTTTTACTGGCGCGAGAAAAGAGAGTAAGCGTGTATGTAAAGAGACGGAGATCTTATTTGGCCGAGGAATCGAGGGTACGTGAGGTAAAGTTTCAATCTCGATTGTGGCTGTCGCCGAGGTTTTATTTCATCTTTAAAGCTTTATTTGAGGTTGGGTTGCAACGCGTAAGTCAACCATTCAGCTTGCTCAATTAAAGTTGTGGCACAAGTTCCATTATTATTAGATATATATA
>JAWWEQ010000045.1:6529762-6564456 GCA_035583055.1 Torymus tubicola | reverse complement strand
TATATATAAGATATATAACAATTTTTAAAATTAATTGTTATTTTCTGCGCATAAAAAATGGAACCCGTAAATTAGGCTTCGCTTTAAAATGCGAATTTCACTTTGTTAAAAACTACAGTTTCTCGGGTACACCATAGCATAATAATGATAAATTTAATCGCTTGCTACTGACGAACCACTGCAATCAATGCGGTACGATCGAAACCACTCTCCACATCATTATCATTAGCATAAATTTTTCAAGCGACTATATATATATATACCTATAGGCGTAAACGAAATCCCGCTACTTCTTTGTGGCTACGCGTCCACCGCGCACAAAATCCGTTCTCCGACGTATAGCTGCACGGACAGTGAGCTTTGTAGTTTCCCGCATCACAGTTTCCTTTTAAAAATAAACGCGCGCTCGCGCTCCTGTCATAATCTTTAACGGCCTTGCGCGCCGCCGAACCGCATAACTCGACCGAGCGCGCGGTGCACTGAACGCAGTTTGCGCGCTCTTCTCATTCAATTACTCGAAAGTGACGAGAGCACGCGCGTGTGGTCCCGTTAGAAACTCATGCGGCAAGCGCGTCATAGAAGAAGCGAGCGCGGGTATCCCTGCATCTATAGTGCAGCTTTGAAACTGGGGGGAAAAAATTGTTTGTTGTGGGTGATTGGTTTAATTGGCTGTGGAGTTACGGATTAACTGGTTATAGGAGTCTGCGCTATATGGAAGATAGTTTAATGCACTACTATATAGTAAAGTATGTAGTTATCACAACTATTCTTTCATTACACTGAATAATATATACGATTGGATAAATTAACCATTTTATCTATGTTTACAAATACAATCCAGTAATTGGTCACATATATGTACGCGCAGTTCGAAACCCAAATTGGCTGTAGACATCGAAATTAATTAAAATTCGTCTCCAACCTCTTCACAATTCGATATCCGAGAACCCAAGAAAAATTATTTTCCCGCAATTGACGCACATAAATAACCCGTCAATCAAGGCTCATTACGCTCCTTTTCTCTCCTCTCCTCTCTTCTCTCTCTCTCTCTCTCTCTCTCTCTCGACATCTCTCGCCACCCGCAGTTAGCATAACACGTTCTCGGACGGTACACTACGCCCGCTCGGCGTCACGCAAGTGGCACGGCCCGCGGCGCATGAGGGATCCTTTCAATATTCAACGCGAGCCACCGCGCGACACACTACTAATTACGCGCGGCGACCGCCTTCCGCGAAAAACACTCGTGCGCGCTGTGTAGTGAGTAGCTTGGCTTTTTTCTTAGAGAGAAAGAAGCGAAAGAAGAAAGGAGAGAGCGTATAATTATATACGGAGACGAGGAAGCGTTTAGGGAGAGGAGAGTGTAGTGTATAAAAAAAAAGGAGAGCGATCGGTCGTGCGTGTCGGCGCGGTTGATCTGCTTTGATGGTTTATGATAGCGCGAGAGATGGGTGTGGAACTAATGAAGTTTATTAGTTGTATTGTATGCAAGTTGGTTGTACTGAAAAAATTTGTTTCGCATTGCTCATAGATATAATGTTGAATTATTTTAAGTGTTATTGCGTTTTATTTTATGTATTTATTTTGTTATATCAGTGACCATTTATTGAAATAATAGAAAACATTGTTTTTTAGAAAAATTATTGTAAAGTCATATGTCGAGTTGATTCGTTAAATACGATTGAAATTGATTATTTAAACTGAATTGTGTAAAGCAAATGAAACCAGCTATTACGTAAAAGAAGCAATAAATCTCAATCTCCAGAATCCATAAAATTCAACTCATAAACTCGTTCACGCTGCTAACTTTATTAGCGCCAAAAGCACTTAATTCGTCTCTTCCCATTACCTCCTCACAGACAACCACATACGTGCGTATACACATATAAATATACACAAAGACGCGCAGGCGCCAACCGCATCACCAACCAATTTTTTTTTTCGACTAACCCAGCATTTGTTCTTCCTCGTCCGCCCTCCTCCTTTTCGCATTCTTCTTCTTTTTTTTCTCGTTCTCCATCGACCGCATTTTTTGCCCTATCCCGTTACCGGGGCGATCTGCCTAATTGATCGGGACGGAACGTGTAAAATATGCGAACCTCCTCTTTCTCTTCTCTCCCTTCCTCCGCGTGTCTGCTTGCAATTAATTGCTTTATTCGGGGCGAGCGCCGCGCAGCTAATTGAGTAATTGTCGCGCGCGATTTTCTCTATCTCTTTCTACCGTAGTTGACATAGTTTTACAGTCGCGCGGTTTACTTTTTTCCGCATCGAGTAGCGAAGAGAGTCCGCCGATCATTGCCAAGGTTATATTGTGCTGCGCGTATAACACAGGGATCAAGGTCCGCAATCGCGTAGGCGAGTACGCGAACGTGGTAGGAATAATAAATTAGCTGCGGGTGAATTACAAATGCAGCTAGAAATTGCGAGCGACGAGGTACTTGCGTCGTGGGTTGTAAGTAGTTTCTATTCTTGAATGGAGTTCAGTGACTTTCTATACAAATTAAATGCGTTGTATAAGTGGTAGAATGAGAAATTAGAGCGTAAACAAGTGATAATTGATCGAGTCATTATCTTTTAATATCAGAGATTTTTAACCTCGTTCCGATTATGATGTCGTATTTAAATTGATTTTTATCATATAGCGAAATGATATTTATTGATTTAGAATTTTCAACTCGATTCCTCTCATTCATACAAAATCATACAACCGCATGAAATTAATAAACCAAAAAGTATTCAGAACACGAGCGATAAAATATACAGATAAACAATCAACAGAGTAACCCCATACAGAAGAGGCCGGATAAAGACGTCGAAATGACGAAGCAATTCGCATTGAAAATCATGAATGAGCATAGCAGCGCGTATGAAAGAAAGATTTCGCTTTTCTTTTGCGCGCGCGTCTGTACGTCTCTGCTCCGCACGCGTCCCTATATACACAGCACGCCCCGAAGAAAGTGTTTCAGCGGCGGCAGCGCGTATGCGCGTTCTATCATCGCCGCGGATCTAAATCATGCCCCATGTACGCGCGTGTACTGGTGTATACAGTTAAACGCATAATTTGCGAGATGTATCGAAGCTGAAGTGGGCGAGCGCGCGTGGTAATATATATAGACGCACAATGAGTCCGTCATCACTTTCATTTATTTCGAAGATGCGTGATGTGCGGTCGAACTTAAAAGTACGCGAATAATATAGTGTTGTTTCGGACGGCGTTACGGTATGAGTCAATTGTCACGAAAATTAGGGTCATGACTAGTACTTTTTGGATTGAAGTTAAAGCTGAAAAAATGTCGGGTGCTATTTTTGGAATGTGAAAGCTTGCGAACTATTGTAGTGGTTTAAAATATAGGCTATTGCTGCATTTTGAAAAAATCTATCTGTAATATTAATAATTGTTATAACTGTGAGATCACTATTTTCAACGTGTAATTATATATAAAAAACAGAAAGAACAATGATTCGGTATAAATGTGCAACATTGCCATTCACAAATAGCTAAAAGAAAGTTTAAAAAGTTTTTTTCGTGTAATTTATTCAATGCGACACCTCCACCTACAGCCTTTTCCATAAATTAACGATTTTCCAACCACTATTCTTTCAACGACACCACCTCCACACGCAAATCCACCTCTAGACCCACCGATCATCATCAGTTCCAAGCGAGAGGAACCGCGCCATCACTTCCGCAGACGACCGAGACTATATATATACACGAACAACGACGCTGCGCGGAACAGGATCAGTGGACCATTCGTCACGGGCCGTCGCGCGCGCAGCGCGCAAAGTCTCACGGCTCCCGCGTTTCTTCTTCTTCTTCTTTCTTCTTTCTTCTTGTACCGCGGCGGCGATTTCGAGGGAAGATAGCATGCGAGCGGTGACGAGATGAGAGAACCGCGCCGGTATATATCCTACACAGGCTAGGTGTATTGCGCTAACGGTCGCTGCGCACAGGCTCTCGGGGTTTTTGCGCGTGCGCTGTTTTGCTAAATGCGCGGAGAGTGAGACGAGAATGAGAGACATAGAGAGGCAATCGGGGAGCGAAGGTGCCGCAGGTACATGAACATTTTGGCCGTTGTGATTTTGCAATCAGTTGGTTTTGTACGTTTGTACCACTTTTGGTTGGATGTCAAGTGCGTTGTAGAAGAGGAAATATGTCCTAATAATTTTGTATTCCATTAAAAGAAAACTTGTATCTATTAGTAATGTTTAGGTCAACAAATCGAACGATATGAGCTTGGCTTATTGAAATTCAGTAGAATAAGCCTGATATAGTGAGACAGTTTAATTTATATACGTTTATCAGTGAAAATTATTGGATTAAATTTTAATTTTACAAATGATAAAGCAAAAAGACAACATGGAAATTTCGCGAAATAAATGTGTATACTGCGAACACGAACTCTTACGATAAATCAACGCAATTGGAGATGAAATTATACTTGCGCGTCCAGGAAACGCTAAATGAAAACTACGGCGAGCGAGATATGTCGAGGCATTCTAAAAGACTTTATTTTGATAAGAATTCAGCGCGTTGATTGAACAACAAGTCGAGCTAATAAAGTAAGTGCTTATTTGCGCGGCGTGAATTATTCAAAGAACTGCACGAGGGTCATTGGGTTAGCAAAGAGTAAAAGATGGCCGTCTTTCTCGGTCGAGAGAGATGGGAAAAAAATTATTCAAACCGGCACTACTGCATCGTTCAATTTTATAATTGCAATTAATCCGTGCGACACTTTATCGAATCGCCGATTTCACGCTATACTTATACGGAAGTAACTTGCATCGTTCCATCGCGCGTTCACGCATGCCAATGTAATTTTATGATTTATGCGTAACCGATTCATCTTTATTAACCGCGTGCAACCCGAAACCAGTTCTCGTTAGTTTGCATACACCGAGTTTGCGCGTGCTCGCCAGCCTTCATATAAATCAATGAGGCACTTCAGGCTATACTTCCATTCAAGTGACATAACAAAGGGCTTTTTACTTTTGTTCCGCGGACGTATTATTTCGGCTCGGACGCACGATAGCCGATCCGATTAATACGTAGAGTCTATATATAGAGGCTGAGCGCGCGTGCGCGTTTATC
Source organism: Torymus tubicola (assembly GCA_035583055.1). Lineage (NCBI taxonomy): Eukaryota > Metazoa > Arthropoda > Insecta > Hymenoptera > Torymidae > Torymus > Torymus tubicola. The sequence goes on along the minus strand of JAWWEQ010000045.1, from coordinate 6,559,367 downwards.
TGTAATGTAAGCGTTATGAGAGCGCATACATAAAGCCGCGGCTCTGAATTGTGGTATTATGGAAAGCATTTTATTATCATACGCGCGCGCTTCACTCCCTATATATACATCTATACCCATTCGCAGGCGTCCCTTGCATGCGAATTTGATGTAAAATTGCGCGCATTATGGGATAAACGGCGTAATATCGTGATATGCCGCTGTATTAAAACCGAACGCGGCCGCGCGAGCGCGCATCTACAGCCTTTACTTAAGATCGTGCATAAATAGACGATGTTTGAAGAAGTGCTGGTATGCAGGAGAAAGAGAGAGAGAGGTTAAGCCCTCTCGGCCGAGCTTATAAGCTTTTATTTTATTTTGATCGATGCCTCTAGATTACATACAGCTATACTATATATATATAGGTATATTTAATGCCATAATACTGTAATGATTAATTATTTTTTTCTAATAAAAAGCGTGAGTTATCTTATAAAAAGTAACAACATTTTCTCATTTCTGAAAACGCAATTACCGGAAATTTTACAGTTACATATATAATCTAAAATACAGTTCAAGCTATACGTCAAATCTTTAAAATCATTCACGTTATAATATATACATTCCGCATATCCCGGGGTGTTATTGAAATTATTTTCCACTAGAATAAATTAATACGCATATTAATCTCTCTAACTTAACGCGATTAACGCATTAATCAAGCTGTGCAGCCCCAAGTCAATCCTTATTTTCACTACGTATTTAACACCGTGCAACACGCTCAACTGAACGAGCAAGCACCGCGTAAAGAAACGGCGTAACAATATCATTTGCAGCATCGCACGATGCAGAGCTACATCCAAATGAGACATTAATTACGTAGAACGCGCAGGATTCTCTCTCGTGCGCGCGCGGAACAAGCCCTCTATACTATACTCGCGCATACATTTCTCTTCCGCGTACCCACGTTTTATACATACACATATACGCGAGGTACAAACCAGCGCAGTGGTTAAGCCTGCCATGCTGCAGATCTCCGGAAAGTGCTAATCCTGTGCGGTAATGAGGCGCGCGAAAGAGAGAGAGAGAGCAGGAAGAATCCGCGATTCGAATTTTCCACGTAATCCGAGCGATAATAAATGGACGTTCTCTCTCTTTCTCCCTCTTCTCCATCGTGATTTTTTCATCTGGGAACGGTATATGTATATACTCGAGAACGTGTGTATCGTGCATAGTGCATTACCCGATTCATCTGCGGTGACGCGCGATGAATAATTTACAATTTTCAGTGTATGGCGAGCGAAAGAGAAAGAGAGAGAACTATTTTGATGCTATCTGCGGCGCGCTTCTTCTGCTTCTTGTACTCGCGGAGGCTGCTGCGTGACCGCGTCCACGCTCCTTTGGTATCTTAGTTTAAGTGGATGCGTCTCTCTCTCTCTCGTACGACGAGGGTTATCTCGCGCGCGTGTCTTGGTATCTCGGGTTATTCGTTTTCATTGCGCGCATCTTGGATTATTGTGTTTGCGCTGAGATTAGGGACGCAGAAAAGTGTATTTACATCGAGCTGGAATTCGTTTCGATATATATTTACATAGAATAAAAATAACAATGGTCAAAGATGATTTTGACTGATCTGTATGTTAGATTTTACGTTGTGTACTGCGTATATTTTTGAACTCAATGCAATATTTTGACGAATGATTAGAATTTAAAAAAATCGTCTTGATAGATATTATTTCTTCTACACGTATATAAAGTATACTAATTGAAGTTATATCTTAAAATTCAAGCATTTCATTCGATACTTTTGTATCAACTAATTACGGGCATTCATATAATCAAGCCCTCCTATCTAACATATCCTTCTTCTTCTCGGCAATTCTCTCTTTTCTCAGCCCGCATCCTACCTCTATTACCCTACCCATTGTTCGGACAAATTAATTATCCTTGTGGGACAATAAACAACCCTACCACCACCGCCAGCCTTGACATCAGCACCTTCCGCATCTAAATATCCAACTCTCCTCTTCTCTCCGTACTTTCCGCCTCATCCATTTGTTTTTTCCTTCCTTGCCAGATGAGCGCGCAGGCGCGTGCAAGTAGTAGCTCCTCTCGTCGCGCGTTATACCGTGTGACGACTCCGCGCAGCTGACCGTTCGTTCAGCTCTTACTCACTCTCCCGCAGGGAATGTGCCGCGTGCTGCTCCTCACCACACGCGCAGATAAAATCATTGCTCGCCTACACGACCGCGTGCGAGCTATATAGTCAGTCTCCTCCTGTGTATGTGAGTGTATATATACAGGCGTACTTTTACCTTTTAGAACGAATTACATTCTGACCGTTTTTATCCTCTCTACTCGACGCTTGCGCTTCTTTCGTCGGTTTATTTATCGGCGTATAGGTCGCCGCAGGCAAGACAGAACTCTAGAAACTTTTGCACTTGAAAGGAAATCACCGGCGAATTCGCCGAGACGGCGATGGAGTTTTTTTTTCTTTACCACACACACGCTTACGGGCTGCTGATGCGTGTATAGGTATAAAGTTTCCGGTACGGTGTTGCGAGCAAGCGCGCGCGCGCGATGTATAGATAGATCTGGACTCGATTTCACGGGAGTATGTTAATTTTCACCGTTAGCTAAGCTTGTGCGCGAGCCGTAGACGCGAATTTCAATTAGTCGCGACGTTGCATAATGTAGGAATTCGGTTGCTAATTTCATTGCACTTCTGTTTTCAGATAAGCCGAGAGAGAGAGAGAGAGAGAGAAAGAAGTAGAGAGGCGTTGTAGCGGGCAGTGAGAATCTTTTCAGATAAAGACGCGCAGTACAGTTATTTCATAAAATCTTTTATTGCCAGGCTTGATCCTATAAAAGGTATTGCTTGTATAAGTGTAACAGTACTTTATTCGTGCACAAAATTCGCCAAACCTTACACCACAGCTGTCTGCTTGATTTATTTTTCACCTTCTCCACTGCACAATTCATAAATCAACGCTATTATAAATATCAAGTACGCCTGCGACGCGCTCGATTTATAAACTCCGGGTGTATATATCGATTGAATTAATTTAACGATCGCTTAATAAATTTACGATTGAAAACGCTTGACGTGGAGCAGAAAAAAGACTCGTTTTTCACTACTTTACACGCGACAGGTCATTCGGAGAAAGAAAAAGATTTTTCTCAAAGTATATGCACACACACACATACACAAAGTCGCATTCCTCGGACATTTTCCGCTTCTCACCCATAAATTAAAACGCGGCAGCGTGTCGCTACCAACGCGAGTAAGTATGCATCTCCGCGACGTCTCTTACCATATAAAGAAAGTGAAAGGTCGATCAATCAAAAAGACGCTTCGCGCGCGATAGTAAAACTGATATTAATGCACTCGTAAAGTAGATAAACACAGTGCGCATACCGCGGGCCGATCAATAAACCAAAACCGCGCGCACAGCAGTAGCAGCGGTGTATCACCGATTGTTAGAAAAGGAGAAGTAAACGCATATGACGCTATATATCTACACTCGCTGCGATTTCCGTAGCCAGCGCGAGCGACAGTGCGTAAAACCTTGCTAGAGAGACTTCCTATAGTGGAGAGGGAAAGAGAGGATATATGGCGGTGAGCGAACGGCACGGAGTAGTAATGAGAGGGACTGCGCGGGGACTCCGAAAAACAATAAACAGAGAGAGAGAGAGAGAGAGGTGGAAAGAGATAGCGGTGACGCGGAGGACAGGAAGAGGAGGAAAGTGAGAGACACGCGGTGCATTGGAAAATTGGAAATACAGCGAATGAAGAGTGGATTTTTTTTGTTCGGGAAAGAAAAATAAATTTGGCCTTTATCGAAGTGGATTTACGTTTGGTTTTTATAGGATATTTTTTAAACCGTGACTTTATTGTATTTACTTTATAGAATCGTAAAATGCGTGAATTATTAGATCAAAGGTATTGTTTCGTAAATATATATATATATATAAACATATTTTTTTGCAGTTCTTATTTTGTAAATCACTTGATTTATTTATGTGCTATTTTCTTTCCTAATTTATGTATTGAAAAACGTCTTGAAGACCATAGATCATTTGCTACGGCCGTGACATAGAAACATAGCAAAACATTTCTTTCGGCTATAGTATACTTTTATCGTTTACAAACAAAACAAAACCTTTCCGTTATCCTCTGTTTGAAAAGTTTTCATACCTAAAGGTGACAATTCACGCAACTTCTCAAACAAAACAATCGATTTAGCGTGACGTGAATCACCATCGCACTCGAAAGTTAGGAATGTCTTATTGGTATTAGACGTCGCAACGCTGAAGTTATGTTTACTGTCTGTAAAGGATCATTTATATTAACTGAGTACACATATTCAAATGAATCTTCGTATAGTTCTATACTGTATATGCGGGTTCCACGTGGTATTCATGGCCAAATTGTGGTATAACTTCGAATCTCTTGATGCAAATATGTATAATTTTCAATTTTATCGTCACGGTACAAGTTCAGTAAGATAGTTTATATTAACCGACATTCATTAATCAGTATTTATCACATCTTCTAAGAAAAAGTACATCAATCTTATATTATAGATTCCGCGAACGAAGCTTATAAGAGCTCGCCAATAAAACGGCACAGATGAGTGTATCTTCACGCAGCCATAATACGTACACGGTTCAGATCGTAACTCCTCAATAGGAGTCCTCTTCATTCTTTTGTAATTATAACATATCATACTTCTCCCTATACGCCAGATCTTCCTACACTCTCTATCGTCTTGTATACCACAGTACATATCGATAACTTGTCTGCAAATATCACTCGGACAAATAAACATATCCCCGTTGTATCTGTGCTTCCTCCGTCTGTCTGATTCTTCTTCCGTCCCGGCCTCTCTCTCTCTTTTTCTCTCTCTCGATGTAATTGTCGAGGCTTCAAGTGTCAAAGTCATTTTTTACGACCACAGTCGTCGGCGCGTGTCACTCGAGAGCCACGCGCTAACCCCGTTGTTGCCCTTTTGTTTCTTCCACGCGCTGCGTCGCACCGGAGAAATGGAGCGACAAAATAGGCTTTGTTACGTGAACACACAAAGCCCTGCGTAATGGGTTTGGTTACAGCCTAATCGCTGACTGCCCGCGATGAATATTTATATACCGTTGGATACAAGCCGATTGGGTTGGGTTTGACCGAAGGTGAATTTTTTCGTTCTACTAGGATTGTTCATGTTAGAAAATGTATAGTGCCGCTGGTAATGATTTTTATGGGTTTAAAGTTTGCATCGTTGGAGTGCAACGAAACTTTAGAAAATTTTTTTATTTTCAGTTTTATATGTTAGATTTTGAATTTTCTCATGCGTTTAGCGTTTTATAGCATAACCCAACATCAAAATAAAGATTTCACTGTATCGTGCAATTTTTTAGCTATTTTATTTGTTTGTGAGAAATTATTTCGTTGCGTCCCAACATTGCAAATTTCAGACCCAATGATTTTTGACAGACAGTTTGGAATTTTGTTGATTGATTTGATCGCGATATTATACCTAATATCTCGTGTGCTTGTTGAAATAGAATTTTCGAAATGATACAGTTTAGATCTTGCTAAATGGACTGACTAAAAGTTACGTCGTCACCGATTTGGTACTACTTTGAAGTTTTCAACAAACTAAAATATGTTTTGCCGTATTAAGCAAACAATGGGGAAAGTTAATAGGGTATATAAGAAATGCAAGATTATCTTATACCCAAACAACATCATCACACTATTTCCAAGAAATGCGGATACGGCAGAGAAAGAAGACAATTTGGTTACGGTCTCGAGGAGGCACTTAATTTTTTTCTTCTCTATTCTTATACGGGCGTGCGAAAAAACGAAGACTGGAAATAAAGGGTATTGTGACAACGAGATTGAGAATGGCCAAGTTGAGTTCCTGCTATTCAGACGCGAGGGAAAGAGGGAGAGAGAGAGAGAAAGCGAGTCGTGATTTGATGGGGAGTGGGATCAATTACGGCAATTCACACGCGCGCTGGCCATAGTCGAACGATAGCACGAGCGCGATGGACTTTGACCCATTTTACCGATGCGCGACTGTATCTTTAATTAACATCTTCCAATTCTAATTACGCTAAACTATCGAAGTGCTACGGTATTGTGTGTTGCTTTAATGCATTAGCAGCTCGCGCGGAAACAACTGTTTCCCGGTATTTCTGTAACTTTATAACCAACGGTGGTATACAATGTATACCGTGAATAGATTTTTACTATGATATGGGCTTAAAAATATAGAAATAAAAGTTAATCATGATAAATTCGTTAAATATACGAATTATACGAAATTCGAATAAATCATCACTTTAAAAATCCCTGTTGACAATTTCAACACCTATCTACAATCGGAACAAAACGCATCACGCCCTAAGCTCACAACAATTCTGCGTTACTGTACCAGTGGTAAACTTACACGTTTCATCCACGCGAGAGAAACTCTCGTGCGCGCGAACGCACACCAATAGCATTAAATCCAAAGTTTACAAGCCCGTAGATTATATGCAGGCGACGAGGACGTCGAGAGAGTGCATCGCCAGTACACGGGAAAGTAGCGCTTATCTCTCTTCTCTCTCTGTTGCTGCTGCTCGCTCCGGCTGCATGCGTCCTCGAATTTCGAGCGATAAAAACGGAACGGCGTTTTTCGCGCTCTCGTTTGTGCGCATCGGCGCATAATTAACAAATTAAGTCGCGCACCAAAACCGCCGCTGCGAAACGAAATTTACCGGTTTAATGGGTATATGCGCGCGCCGAAGCGCTACTATGTGTTTGTGTGTGCACACGGTTCGCCACGTGCGCCCGTTATGGTTTTTTTCGCAGATTTAATATGCACAATGTTCACGTTGTGAGCGAATTTGGCCGTGACGTATTATGTTTTTGGAGTCGATGTGTATTTTTGTATAATATAAAAGGACGTTTTAAATATTTTTTTTTCTTATTTTTCTTTTTCTTGCTGACAATGGATTCTTTATCGCATACTGAAAGGACATATATACAGAGGTGCGAACATAGAATTGGTTATTTTTTTCAGTTTAATAGGTCTATTGACAAGCTGGTAGCTGACTTACAAAGATTCTTTTTAGTCAAATTATGCGTCTTCATTCAATATTGAAAAGATCGTTTTAGTTGGTCAATGTTCTTAATAAACTAAATTAAAAAATGCATTGCTGTGTCTACGTGTAGAATGGCCGCATCAATCTTTTTCAACGTCATAATTTATTAATTTTACAATAAAAATGCTAATTTTAATCACCCATGACTTAGAACGGCAATTTAAACGATAATACGAATAAAATGAACTCGTTCACCACGCATATTAAGACCGATCCTCGACTCATACACATCAGAGCAACGAATTAGCACGCGAAAGCCTTTCATTATACTTGCATCGATCCTTCCTCTTTTTTTCCATCAATATATCCGCAATCATCTCGACAGCACATCACGCATATACTCACAAAGAAATCCGTCATTCAGATGTTTTCCCGCACGTAATAACCGCCAACTCGCCACATCCGCGCGCGACTAACCCACTTGGCACCTTTATGCATTCATGGCGCACGTAAACACTCATGCGTGCAAGCTCCGGATCCGATAATAATTGGCGCCAATCCTGCGCGTCGCCTAGTTTTCCACCGGCGTCTTCGTCGAGGCGTGACCTTCCATCTCTCTCTCTTTCTCTCTCACTTTGAACGAGGAAGCGTATGTGGACCATAAAGATCTCGGGGCGAAATCGCGCGTGTGATTTGAATAAAAAAAGGAAACGTGCGTGTACATAGGCCGAGAGAAACGAGTATATATATACGCTATTATCGGGGTGATTATGATAGCAGAGGGGGATCGGCTTGTACGTTCGATTACCGAGAGGCGCGTTTTTGCGTACCCTGAAAGGAGAGATAAACAAGGCTTTTATTGGATCGCTGAGTAGAGTTCCTTATTGAATAACAACGTTCTAGTTGATAGCGAGTGTATATAATTTTTTTCTAACGAATATAGTATGTATCGTTTCGGTACGGCATTGCTTACTTTTTTCTTATAATATACTCAATCGTTAATTGTAGTAACTGCCGATTTATTATATATTTTATATAGTCCGACGATTATAGCGCGTATTTTGTTGAAACGCTATAAACAACACGACATCAGCGTAATATTCGGAATGAATCATTTTATATATCGCGCGCGCGCGCAATGAAAACCATGCAGCACTTAAAAATTCTTAACCGCCGCTAAACTCGAATTTCCTCGCGCTCGGCTAGGCGTATATACGCCGCGCTAATTCGATTAAAATGGCAAAAGCACCGCTGCCACCGCCGCGGCCATCAACTTAACGACTCGAAAAGTGCGGAGAACCGTAATAACAGCAATTATTTTCCACCGCAGCCTCCTCCTCCCTTTCCGCCCACTCCCATTCAATTAAATGCGCGCGACACAAAAGCATCTCTCTTGACCGCAGAAAAAGAGACAGCAAAAACCCTTGACTCTAAACTACCCTAGACTATGCAGCAACAGCAGCAGCAGCAGCAGCAGCATCGTTGCTCCGCTTCCAAGCCGTTTGATTTAACGGCGCGCGCTGGCCGACTTATCACCTCCGCACTTGCGCGACTTTCATTGTCTCGCTTCTATCGTGCACGGCTCGCAAATCTCGCAAGCCCGCTGTAATTCAGCGGAATACGCGCGCGCTCCTGTATATATATATACAGGCTTCCGGGAATTTAACGGATAAATCGCGCAGGGTTGTGGTGCGGGGAGGATGAGTAACGGACCGTGAATGTGTATACGCAGGCTTACTTAAATGTACATTTTTGAAGAAGGTCTGCGACTCGCTGCGTAACGTCTCACTTTAAGGAGTGATATACGACGAAGGAAGAGAGCGTAGCCTGCAGTACAATACTGTTTGCTAAGGAGGACGTGGAAGAAACGAAGAATGTAAATTTTACGAGAATTTCGAGGTAGGCTTTGTATTGTCGTTGGGTTGTGTGAGAATTGCATTTGAGTGAATATAAATGATGATGACTGTACAGTGTTAAGGTTTGATCTTAACATGGTTTTACCTATAAAAATATAATTATATACTGTACGGAAATATTAAATTCATAAGACAATTTCTGAAAATTGCTTTAGGAAAATCTTGCTATTATGTAAAGATGTTATTTATAAAGGAAACGTACGATTAACAAGACAGTAAAATACTGATTTCTATTACACTAATAACCTATCAATAAATTCCATATTTTCCATTAATTATTTTATATTTCAATTTCCCACACTACAATTCACCCGACGAACGCGAAAAAACGCCCATACCTCTCCTATTAATTTATCATACCTCTCCCATCGAAAAAGTCTATACTCCAATAATAAATCAACCCGCAGAAAGTGTACAACAAACGATTTTATTGGCAGCCACTCGACCAGTCGACTCGTGACAGCCTATATACTATACACACACACAAACGCGACCGATTGTATAAGCCAGCCACTCTCGCGCGCACAGGACTCTGAACTCTCTTTGCGCGCTTTGAGCTTTGTTATGCTCGTTCTTTTACCGCGCATGCATACACGAGGCGATCGGTCGATCAACTCGTCCGCAGTCGACTTGAAATTTAGGCAACGCGCGTGCATATACTCGTCGCTCGCCTTCTTTATTATACTGTTATTGCGAGCACTTAAAATTTCGCGCTCGCAGGCCTCAATCGGCCGCTCACTCGCCGGGCTTCCATCTTTTGTTACGGTAAAAAGTTAGTGTGTATATAATACACGGGCACGCGCTTGCGAGTGTGTGCAGTCGTTAAGTGGCCCCCCATAACAGATGCGCAATGCATGGACTCTCTCTTTCTTCTCGCGCGCACACGCGTCTATATATCGTAAACCGCGAGTCGAGGTCTATACTCTTGCATCACGAGCACGTGCGTTTTCCTCTTCCTGAGCTCGCACATACATATACTACTCGCTTGTGCGCACAAAAGCCTAGATGATGAATAATGAATTTGTCTAGCGCGAGCGAGCGGAGAGACAGAAAGAGAGAGGAGAGAGAAAGATTGAAAGGAATCGAAGCCTCAATTAAGTGCTTCGGTGAGGGTGGTGGTGGTTAAACGGGTCGTGACAAAGGGCTCGCGAGCGTAATTAAATATTTATTCATCTGCCCGGTGTAGTCGTTCTAAAGGATACGGGCACGAGTAGAGAGAGAGAGGAGCGTTTCATCAAGACGAATGCAGGGAGAGACAGAGAGAGAGAACGAGCTTCTCCCCTTACTGTAACCCGGTGGTACACTGCAGTGTACACTCGTGAAGAGAGAGAGACCGTAATAACGATAATAGCACTAGCGCCTCGACGCACGTTTCATCCTTTAGGAACTGTCCGAGCGACGTGATTCAATAACGATTCCGAATTAATAAGGCTGTCGCGCGCGAGGGCGTGCGCAGTAAATTTTCCTGCACGTCGCCGACGAGGCTTTCCGATTGTGGATTCTGCTATAATGTTTTGACGGGTCGCTGCACTCTCGACGAGCTTATATATGTGGGCATTGATCTTGTATAGGAAGTGTTTTCAACTGCCATAGCAGTTTCTGTACGGTTGATGTGTTTTAATCGGCTTTTATATAAAGACCATCGTTGATTTAATTGATAAATGAATTATATTATAATTTTACATCGGTATAATATGTGGAAATAACAGTGATTTTTGTTTTATTTGTTTTGGGTATATGTACCGAGTAACCCGAGTGGAAAATATTTAGCCACAGGCGCTAAAGGCTAATTAATATATATGACAATACACCGATTAAGTTATTATTAATGATGTTGTAAATATATATTATTGAATATGCATAATGTATTTCAGAAAATTAAAGAATTGCCCGGGGAAGTGAATAACGGGCCGTCCGTTAACATTGAAAATACATTTGTCAACAGTATGTGTCTACGTGTAAACTGTTATTTTGAATAATAATATGTGCGCTTGGAATAGCGCAAATTACATGTTCAAATTTTAAACACGCATTTGAAAGCATGCAGTTACAAGGAAATTTAATGAATATACATATCTGATATTCAAATACTGCTACATAGTCGAATAAATATTTAATTTGAATAACATATTTAATTTATATCCTACATTATTGAAAATGTTTTTATTTTTCAATAAATACAAAATTAATTTAGCAGTATTTTACATTAAATATTTTTCAAAGGATTTCTTGCAATATAAATTATAGACTTCGTTTCTCACACTTCGAATTGAATGTACAAACTGGTTTTTGTATATAAACTGCACTAAAAATGCCTCTGCATGCAAATTAAGTGCATCATCCACTGATTCCGCCGACAGACCTTTGGAAAATTAAGGCAAATTAAACTCAGCACGAGTCAGTTGTAATCATTATTACCACACCTTTACGCAAATGGGAAAATCATAGATTCGCGCACTCTCACACACAGACTCAGATATTATAAAATCCTCATTGCTAACATAATTGACAGAGTACACGTGCAATTTGCCATTTACGCATTTTGTAATTTCTTTTTTTCATATTCGCACGCACGCGAACAAAAAGCACGAAGGGAAGATAATGCGACTGTACAGAGAAGGCTGCGCGTGTGCAAGAGAGAGAAAGCCAACCGATTAAAGTCGCATTATGCGCGTGCGCGCGCGTTAATATATCCACACGCGGCAGCAGCAGCAGCAGCAGCAGCAGCAGCAGCGAAAGGGAGTTCCTTGACATTTGAAAAGTAAAGAGTGTGCGCACGCTGGTAATTTCGGTAAAAAGCCACTTCGGTCATCGCCGTTGTATATATATCTACAGCAGAACATATATACAGCAACCAACGCAAAAGTAAACTACTTCCTGCTGAGTGCGAGCTGCAGGAGAGCGCTTATCGCACTGATAATAGCGATTATCCTATATTTTGCCCGCGAGAGAGTGGTCGGAACACTTTTTCCTATAAGGGCTAATGTGCATGTGTCCGAGAGCGCGCGCGAACTTGATTGTTTTGAGGTATTTTGTCGAGTATAATTTGCGCTGACGCTGCTGGGCGTTTTTGAGAGAAGAAGATTCGGGAAGAAGAAAAATGATCCCGTTTTAACGAGCAAGTTCGTTAACGTTATATATATTTGGGAAACAGGACAAATTATATGGCTCAAGGATAATTTTATTTTGATTGTTAATAATTTATTTTTAATTATAAACTTTTACATGCATCTTTCGACGCGGACGCTTGGTTTGTTTTGTCGATCCACATTGATCTATCGGTCACGCAGCTATCTGCGGGTCGACAAAATTCTCGTGCTCGATTCCGTTTTATTCGAATCGAATAAAAGAAATGACCTAAATGGGTTCCGTTACTTCAAAGTTTACTTTTAGCATAATATTAAAATTCCGTGCAGCCACAGATCGTTACAATTCTATTTCCTTATTCGACGGTAAGATTTAACTGTGCATGCATGATAAATTTATCAGCGAGTTTTTCCTTTTATTTAAAAAAAAAAAAAAAAAGAAGAAAAAACGTTTAGTGTATTGTAAAGCTCACTTGATCGTATTAGTATTAAAAATGATATAGTAACGATCTTAGTAAATACAACGTATTTGAAATTTAATTAATTTAGATTTTTTACAATCGACCACTATACATAAAATAATAAGTCGATCATTCGAAATAAAAACACACTCCCAAACTAAACAACTCGGTCAATCGTTTCTTCGTTCCGACGACAAATGCCCAGTCATCGGCGATTTCCCCTCTCGCCCTTTGCGCGCAAAGTTTCGTCCGCGTGATCCACTTAACACACCCGCGCGCAAAACGCTCGTCTAGACACTGCCGCAGCGGCTAAAGAAACGTGGAATAACAAAAACACAAAGTATCCCGCGGTCCGCGGAAAATCGGGTCGTCCACGCTCGTAAATAAAAAGAAAAAAGAACGCAGTCAAGCGTGGGCAAGACCGACTGGCGGTATCGTATAAGAAAAAACGTAGAATCATCACTCACCCTGGATGCAGCAGAGCACCAAAACAGCCGCCAACAGGTAGCAGCGCATCGTCACGCCTTTATCTTATCCAGCAGTATTCGTGAAAAAAAGTCCAAGATCCTCTGGGCTTACTGCGAACACCTCCCCCGAGGTGCTGTTGGTGCCCTCTCGATCGCCTTGTGACTATGTGTACTGAACACGCGTCGCGGAAGGGAATCAGCGGCTGCGCGCGCGCGCGCGACAGATAGACAGATAGTGCAGCGACGCGACTGCCTGCGACTGAAGAAGCTCGCAGAGGACAGATAGGAAGAGAGAAAAAGAAGAGAGAGAGAGAGAAAGAAGAGAAGAGGGAAAGAGAAAGAGGAGGAAGCGCGCAACTCTCGGCGGCGACGGCAGCGGTGCGGGTGTCTCTCTCTTTCTCTCCGCGTTTTCTCACTCTCTTTCGACTCGCGTGCGTGCGCTCGACCTCTTTCGTCCTTCGAGGTCCACGAACGACTGAGACCGTCCGGCCGGCGGCGCGCCGGCTATAGCCTCCCCTTCCTACTTTCTATGGGCCGTGCTCTCATTTCCACTCGCGCTCTCTGTGCCGCCGCCGCTGCTGCTGCTGCTGCCCGTTGACGCTGCTGTGCTGCTACTCTCCGCGTATACGCTCTCGCCTGTGTACACGACGACGTTACCTACTCCTCCTCCTTTGGATCGCTGTCTCTATGCACGCGCGAGAAGGTTTGACAAAGTGCGCGCACGCGAGAGAGCGATCGGAGAGAAAGGACCCGAGGAGGGCGACAAAAAAATAACGAATAGCTGGAGATTGATGCGCGGGAGGCTATTATATGGTTGTGTGATATCGAGGATGTTCAGTGTGTTTGGGAAATGAGGCGAACGGTGTCTTTTGGCTGAGATAATATGTAAGAAGGGATTTTTTATGTGGAGTCAAAAGATTTGGGAGGTTGGTTGTCATGGTGTCGCTTTTGATATGGTATTCGACATGATCAAGGTTACGTTACTGTCAAATACACGATGTTTCTTGTCAAATATTTAGTTTCTAACGAGACAAGCTGACACTTTTATCGTGTTACGAATCTTTGATAAGAATCGTTGAATTTTCAATTGCACAATGGTTATACTTCTATAACGAAATTATCAACTTGTCATGGAATTATAAAATGTGTACAGAGTTACGAATACAAGCTGGAATTGGTAATACAAATTTAATATATTATATATACAGTCAAACATGAAATCGGTTACAATAAAAATAAGATAATTCTAGAGAGTGATAAATTAGGTCACCTTCCACTTAAACGCAAATTCATTAAGATTATATTCTAAGCTTGCTCTTGAAAATCAACCGAGAACATATACTCATACTGGTTTGATAATCTCGACTTCATTTTACTTTCCAGCTCAGTAGCATTCCATTATCGCATCGTTTGGATTTTCACTACCAAAAGAAACAGCTCGAACTTTTATCATCGGAAAAATGAACTAGAAGCCGACTTCGACATGTGAGAAACTTTTGTTCGATTTACAATTAACGTACACTGCTGTCCTAATTCCGGAGTATATATACCGATAGGATATCTCGAATGCGGAATATCATTGTACTTTGTGTAGATATACGTTTGCTGTGATTAGACCGATGTAAAATTTAAAATTGAAATGCAAACTTGTAAAAATCCACGAAAGTAGAGTGAGAAAATTCGAGCCATTATTTTTAATCGCTTCGATATAAAACCTGTGATTCTGTCGAAAAAAAACAAACCTTTTCCAATTCAGCATTCTATACCACATAGAAAGAAAATCCATTTAGTTTCTTGGAAGCAGTAATTTCAGGATCAGAGTGAAGAGCAAAAAGTTTACTTATGATAAATGACGGTAGATAAATATATATAATGACTGTAAGTGATCTCCTACTCAATGACACCATTACACATCAGACCTTTATTAAAACTCCATTTCCGTATCGCAAATTAAACAGATCTGTAAAACACTAACTAAAACAAACTCTTCGCTTACGACGGTAGACGTTATCTTGCTCCGCAGTAGTATAAGCCTTCTAGAAACTCAAATCGACAATAAACGTGAAATCCTCGCTCTTCCTGTCGCAATAAATAAATAGAGAACAGAAGCGATACAGGTATATAAAGAAAGGAAGAAAAGACTCAATCCGAGCTCTCGCTGAGTCCGCGTGGGAGGGGGCGAAGAAAAGTAGAAAAAATATATCTATATATGTCTATCCCTGGCGCAGAGAGCAAACGAGCAGCAAAACTGCCCGTGCGCGATATAAAACCTCGGCTCTCGGTCGGTGAAACTATTATTACGACAAGTATCGGAGCGATTAGCGCCCGGGGATCTCTATATAACCTCCTACATCCTCCTTCGGACTTTCTGCTCGGAATCTAGGCCAGAGAGGATCGCCATCTCGTCGACTCCTAGCCAGCACGCACCCACTTCCTTCCCCGTGCGCGTTTTCACGAGAGCGAATATAATCCGATCCGCTATATATCTGCTATCGATCCGATCGCGAGTCGATCGCGCACGCGAGAGATTTTTACGTGGCTGTTCTATTTTTGGGCCGCGATGAGGGTGGGAGCTGACTCTATGCGCGCTGAGAAAGAAGAAAGAGAAAGGGATTCTATGTATAGGTCGGGGCGATGAGGTTGCATGTTGATTTAGGATCGTGGCACGCGCAGCAAGCAAGCAACTGTGTATACGAGTATGTGTGTTTGTATATATATGTGTCTGGGTTGTATTTAAGGACGACGCGACAGGACGCGCGTGACGGAACTCTGGCACTACTCTCCGGGAGTATACGCGCGGCGACGGTTTCATTGTGAGCTGGCTCTGGGTACTGATTCGAGATCATTCGCTTGTTTGTTCGGTATAATGACGGAGCTCTAATTTCGGCTGGATACGTTTTCATTAGCTATCCGGGCTACAATGTGTAGTCGTAATTGGAAACTCGGGCACTGAAGTGAAAACTTCGCGGTGGGAGGCCGTACATTTCTCTGCATATACGCGGAAATTGATTTCTTTGATAAACGAAAGTTTAAATTTTACTTGCAAACTGATTTTGTTTTTAAAGCTGTTCTATATTTGAAAATTGTGTGTGTTGCATTCGGATAATTTGATATGGATTTACAGTAAGCCCTTAATTCGTAATAAAGTGCATTTAATCGTGGTAATAAAGTTTTCCATTAATTATTAATCGCATTACAGCTGCATGATACACAAAGTCTATTATCGAATCATATACTCCGTTCAAACTCTAATTTAGATAATACCAACATTAGAGAAGGGTATGCATAGCCGCATAAAACTGATTAAAATTTCATCGATTATATTCGAATACGAAAAACAGCATCACAAGATGAGAGTAATTATATGTTTTTACGTGCAACACGATTCTCACTATAACATTATGCCTTTCCAGGCCTTTCCGCGCTCGGCCATAAAACAACTTTAATAACGACCATATATTAAATTTTATATGAAAATATATGTACTGCCAACTCCATCCACTGTTTATTCGGACGGTAAATTTTCAGTTTACTCACAGTCCGACATCGAAATCAATTTGATGACCGTAAAACGTGAATAAAGAGGTCGTAATTTTATCGCGCAGCATCTATAACATACAAAGCACACATGGTTAAGCCATATATACTCATACGCACGGAGAGACGAAGTTCGTTTATCCAGAACCGATACAGCAGAAGAATCGCAACGCTCGGATTGTGTACACTTTTACGGCAAGTGCTGGTAATCCGTTTACCGATAGCGCCGCACTCGCCGATGGGAAATACTCGTTTTCTATGAGATTAATTAAAGCCTCCTAAGCTGGTGTATATATGTACATATATATATGTATCGCTGGTGAGCGAGGACTGCTTTTTGCTATAGCGATTCCCGTCTTCGCGAGAACGCGCGTGCGCGCGGGAAGTGGCGCTCGTTAATAACGATTCGCACGCGCGGGGAGAAATTTTAATTGAACGCTTCGATGCTGAGCTACATTCTTCGATATCCTTGTGTTTACTTATTGCTGTATACGCAAAAACTCGCTGCTCGCTGTATATATATGACATTGCTGTCAGCGCGCAGTGATTGTCAAAAATATACGGCGTGAAAGTTCGGGCTTAGAAATCACAGCGTTAACGCGAGGAAAAAGTTGATGGCTATATACTACTTTCTTATACGGGGAATTCATCGCTTTATCGGATAATTTGGGTTTAGTGTGATATAATGACCAAATAATTACTTAAAACCTAGTCCAAATTCGAGCTTGTTATTTTTATAGAGCTTATACTTACACTGCACTTAGTAGTACTTTTAATTTAAAGTAAAGATTATTCATATATTACATGATATACATTTCTTATAACGCAGTCTAACTGTATACAGTATCGGAAGCGGATAAGAAATTTCAATTCATTACAGCTCGCGCGCGTATGCGTGAACGCAGATATAATTCAGTGAGCAAAAACGTCAAGGAAATCTCACGCCTCTAATGGTATGATCGCTATAGTTCGTATACCACTCGGTACGTTGAATTAAAGACCAATAACTTAATTATGAAAACATAATTAATCATGGTTATATGTACCGTTGCAGCGACGCACGATGACAGACCAATGTGTATCGATAAAGTCCCGCGGTTTCGTACGCTGGGCTTACTATGTATATATATACACAAACTTATTATGTCCTCCTATATATGTATTAGCGGTGGGATGGAGTCATTTATGATACGTGTTGGAGGTAGACCTGCTGACAAATTTTACAAGTCATTATATAAAAGGTAAATAAATTGTCAGTTGAATCGATACTGGTTGCAGTCTATAGTTGAACATATAGAATTAATAAGCGCAGTGGAGAGACGTAATTATTTTGAATGATTCAATTTTAGTTGACACAATAATAACATTATGAGATACATAATATATCGTTACTTACTTTACTTCATTTTATTGTAAGCATCAAAAATTTTACTCATATAATTTAAAATGAAAAACGTGAAATGTTATAAAAAGTATACTTTGTTCGTCCTTATTTCAGAAATTAAATGAAGACAGTCTGTTCGAGTTTCCGAAGTAAACTGTTTAGTAATTCTTTAGCAATAATCATAAAATGCTTTAAACCTACTTTCGATCCAATAGTTAATATCAGTTATGTAATTCTCTATATATTTCCTAAATTAAATCTGAAAAATGTTAATAAATAATTTGAATAAACTACAATCATCTGAAGATACATAAAGAATCTTCAAACCACAGATAGTTTAAAAAGCTTTATTAAGACTCGCAACTACACATATACACATCACGTCGATGCCTGTAACCACGTCCCAACCGCACCGCGCAGACGAAATCCGGCTATCTATACCGCCTCTCGCCCGCGGCCACGTCACTGCACTCTCATCCCGTGACACACACGAGCAGCGCATCATCATCAAGGTCCAGACGTCCGGGGAGTCTCTGTATTTACACATTAGCCTAATGAACATAGGACACGACCTTGTCATCCGCCCAAGACTCGAGTCGGAGTGCGGGCACAAAGCACCCGGGCCTCGTTATTCAATGTGCGCACGCGACAAGCCGAAAGATGCATATACATGTATATATATATATACGTTGTCGTGCGAGAGTTCAATGGGGAATTGGGTCTTAAAAGAACGATTACCAACGATGGCTGCTGTCTCACTTTTTTTTCTCTATTGTTGTTCTTTTTTTCTACCGTCGTGCTCGGCTGGGTGAGAAAAATTTGCTGATCACTGTATTGTCAGTGTATGTGTGTGTGTGTATATATACATATATATGGAAGAGGAATTCACTCTCGGAAGTATGCTACGTGGTTCTTGTTTGATTAGTATAATCTGGCTAATTTTTGCACAATTCCTATATGTATGAGTAAGATCTACAATATCATTTTCAAACAAATTATTTTAATATTCATTTATCGAGGTATAGATTATATGAATATTTATTAAGTTAATATTCTTTCATTTTGTTTTTCAATGAATCGAATGAATGAATTGAAATTCTAAGAAATAAATTACAAGCTGGAAATTAAATGTACTAGGTCATTTAACTGCTAAAGTCTTACGTCACTATCCTACATCCAGTGACAACTTGTTCGGCATAATGGAACAGTTAAATGATTAAAATTTTACTGTTCAAACATATTTTTATATTGATTTTTGAACGGTATAAAATATTGTTTTTAATTAAGAAGTACAGACGTCATTTAAAAGCTTTCCAATTTATTTTTAAAAATAATTATGACGAATGTGCATCTTACTGAGCGCTGATTCTCGAGTAATTCCAGAGAACACTCGATGGAAATAAGAAATAATAATGAATCAAAATTCGAGACAGCGCTCGGCTCTTAAATCCCGAATAAAACAAGCGAAAATCCAATTTGCCAAAACGCTTACACCTCAAAGTATCAATCCAACGGGTACATTAACATGCGAACGAAACACTTTTTTATGCTAATATATAAAACTCTCATTACGAGAACCTGTGTTTACATTCTTCGCTCGTATAAACGCTCGACGTTCCGGACGAATTCGCCAATAAAAGAAAATCAATTTAAATCCACCGCAGCTCGCTCGGGGCACAAAACGAATACAACACCGTCGTTCAAAAAAAAAAAAAAAACGAAAAAAACGCATCGAGTGTAATTAAGCCCGAAAAGTCGGGTAACGCGCTCTCTCCGTTAACGAACGTCACGACCGCAGCTCGCGCTCATCCTCATCTGCATAAGCGCGAAAAAGAAAGAGAGAATATACACGTACACATATATACAAGCAATGCACCTCCTTCGAAAAGAGAACAACCGCGAAAAGGAAGCTCCACGCGCACGCGCCTCGCCTGTCGAACGAGAGCCCCGAGAAATTTCCTCTCGCTTACTACATACATATATACCCACACATGCACACTCGCGTCTCGATTTCCAATGTGGCGGCAGGGAAAATCTCCTTTCTCCTTTCCAAGGTGGTCAAAAATGCGCTTAGAAAGTGCGCGCGCGCGCGAGCGCAGGTGCAGCGCGCATCGTGTATATACATACATATAAGAGTCGCCCCCGATTGGAACCCCTTTCGCCTCGATCATCTGTGTTCGCGTTTGTATATATATATAATATATACATGAAGAGGGGACGACGACTCGTCAAGATCGAGAGCCCCGCGGGAAGCTGCGAGCGAGCGACCGCTTCGCCATTAACCCACTTGCAGAGAGCAGAGCCCAAGTATACGTACACGTGATGCGTGCAGTATGTATGTGTATACGCGAGAGTGTACATTGGCGAGCGAGCTCGTTTAACCGCGCGCGTATATATGTATGTGACGAGGAGGCGTTACATATATGTATATACGCAAGCGCATTTGCATGAGAGCAGAGTAAAGGAGAGCGGCTCCAATTTATTGTTTTTGTCCTGGAATCGCGCATGTATATGTACGGCGTAGCAACGATAATGGCATGGTGTGGATTTAAGCCGTGTACGCACATGTGAGTCGGAGCGGGAAGTGATTATAAGGCGGACAGGCGCAGCGGAGAAATGAAATTTGCTTTTTCGTTTCGATTATGTAGCGGTGGAGAGGAGCCGCAGCAGCAATTTTTTCTTAATCGAATTTTTTCTTTGCGGTTTATATATGTATATATACACACAGACGAAATCGTTACGTGTGTGATGCCATGGCTTGCAAAAACTAGAGTAATGATATAGCTGTCGGCAAACGATGGCAGTCGAGTATGTGGTGTACGCGAGAGATTAAAAAGTTTTAAATATAGAGATTCGTTCAGTTTTCCAAATTATTATGATTTTTTTTTACATTTCCTCGGTCAACGATGTGGCCTTAATTGAGGGAAACCAAAATTGCTCGTTGTATATAGAGGATAATTTTATTCCAATTTTGAAAATTATAAATTTTTCTCTACTCGTATCATGAGAGATTTCTCAAACGTGTGTATATATATGATATAATGGTCTTGAAAATTGCAGGTAAATTGGATACATCACAAAGCAACAATAAATATTATATACGCACGCATAGTGTATTTAACACTGATATTTGCAAAATCAAAGACAGGCTTTGAAATTACATCCATACATGTGCAGAAGGCAATCAAGTATTTTGACCCTAATGATACGAGAAAATCCTGTTTCCGGGCTTAATCGGCGTAATTAATCGATGATATAACCATTATCGCTCGCAGCCATCGATAACACGCTGAAATCCATTCAGGAAACCGCATTTACATAACATCAAATTCCCAAAATGCTGGTATACTTTACATTTTCCTCCTTCACTACTCGTATAATATATATGCCGCTAACAAACCTACACACACACACACACAAGCACGTGTGATCCATATACCCTCAATACCCACAGCGACCACTAACAACTGTGCACGGCAAAACACGACTCGCGGCGAAGATTATACCCCTTTCGAAAATAATTAGCGACATCGTTATCGACGGCAGCCGCGGTGGCGGTGGCGAACTGAATAAGTGGAGCAGCGGCGCTGCAGCATAATAGTCCGTTTGAAATTTAAGTAGCCTCTACTCGACGCGCGGCGGGAAAAGAAAAAGACCAGCCTACAATTCGACTAATGAAGAATGGCAAAGAGCGAGCGCGCGCTCAACAAAGCGAGACGCGAAAGCTGCTGGCGCGCGCGCGCGCACACGAATCTAATTAAGCTTATGCAAATCAAGTGCAAAACGGTCTTTCTCTCTCTCTCTCTCTCTTTCTCTAAAATTAGATCGACGGCAAAGTGAGTGTATAACGCGCGCGCGTTCGCTATAGTAGCAGCAGCAGCTTATTGGAGCAAATGCAGCGGGAAGCGTGCGCAAGCGCGCGAACACCATGTACTTGTCCTATTATTACGCGAAGTTGTGCCGAAGCGTTCTGCTATATGTTGAAGAGTGAAAATGGATGCAATGGGAGAAGTAGCTTTGTTAAAGGTGCTTCAGGGGCTTCGGCGCATGATTGTGGCCAAATCATTGTCGAGAAACGCACAGGCGTTTCTAATTGCTCTTATTGTAAATTTCGGATTGGGGTGGGTAATGATATTTTGCTATAAGTGGGATTTAATTGTGTTAAGTTTATATAATTGGTATTCGATGCTAAGTTTAACATGTTATATACATCTGAAATCCTTTGCAAATGAAATGGTTAATAAATAAATTAACGTACTGTTAACTTGACCAAAGTAAATATTGTTTTCTTATAAAGGAGAAACGTTCTTATATCTGAATGTTTAAGTTCTGTAATACGTGATGTAAAAACTTCTTTTTGTAAGAAAACAAAACAGTAAATTACTTAAAAATAAAGAAATAATTTTAATTTATAATGAATGATAAATATAATTACGTTTAAGTTTAGATCACTGCATCTTTAAATTTTGCAAGAAATTTACTATTAAAAGTAAAAATTATCTTTTCATCCCTATTGACATTGGAAATTTTATAAATTGTTTAGAGTAATCTTTGAAATTATATTCATAATTAATTAAAATCCCAAAAATATAGCAATTGTAACAATATTAACAACATTTTAAGAATTAGAATGCCTCTATAAAAGATTTTACAAGTA
Organism: Torymus tubicola; assembly: GCA_035583055.1. Classification (NCBI taxonomy): domain Eukaryota; kingdom Metazoa; phylum Arthropoda; class Insecta; order Hymenoptera; family Torymidae; genus Torymus; species Torymus tubicola. The sequence goes on along the minus strand of JAWWEQ010000045.1, from coordinate 6,536,791 downwards.
TAAAAATTGTAAATATTTTTACTTACTATATTAGTATCAAGTGATTTGATCTATATTTGATGTGCACATTATCCACTATGACCATAATAGCTACAATTTATGAAGTAGAAAGCATCATACGGGTGATAGATCTAGTTGGAACACATACGACGGCACATAACAACGATTCAGCGCATTCGAGAAATCACTTATCCGTTGATAATTTCATACCATGCCACACATACATGTAACGTGAAATTTAATGAAAGTTCGATTTTTACAAGCTCACGATCCCAAGAGACGAGTGCGTATTTTCCTCTGTCTCGTTTCTTTTTGGCGCTTCTCTCGCGCATGGGCTTTCGAATGTATTTGAGTATAACTGGTTTTACCTTAGACGCTGTACATGAATACATACATGCATACCCGAGTATGTGTGCTACATACGCTGATCGTGTGTATATATGCACGATGGTTCAACCACGAAAGTTAATTGAAATTTTGAGCAACGTTTTATCATCGTTTGTATGGTTATGAAGTGCGCGAGCCCCGCATGAAGATAGAAATTTGCCCCGTTGCAATTAAACTTATCTTAATAGACCTGGGAGTAAAAGCTCTGTAATTATGTATACGATGAAATAGAAATTATAGAATCAGTGACGCGAATGTGTGAGGTATGAAACGAGGATGGCTGCCGAGGTATAATCGAAATTATGAACTAGTTTCAGACTTGTAAGCCAGATATATCCACCCAGAGTAAACGTATATATTAACTATATGTATATTGCAATATCACACGTTCTAGAAATGTCAAAATGTCAAAGCCTATACGTATATACTATATTATACTTTATATATTTTAATAATTACAAATGTGCAGTTAGGTCAGCGAAAGTATAGGATCTCCAATACAATGAAAAACATCCATTATACTCTTTAAAAATTAAAGAAAAAAAAAGAGTTCTCAAGTATCAAAGTATACGTAGAATTCAGTTAATCGACTGCGTGCACCTCTTCTTCCCCATTCCCCTTCGTCATCCGGAAGACCAATACGCAGCTGCTAATTAAAAATCATCTCTTACCGATCTCCCTCTCAATAATTCCAACGGTAGTTACTTAAGAAAACGAACCGACCTCGCCGCTCGCTCGCGGAAGCCCATCTTAACTTATATACACACGATACCCATACCGCTCCTCTCTTTCACTCGCGTGCGATTATCGAATCGCCAAGTACGCGCGCGCGCAAGCCGTTGATAATTTTTTTTCTTCTCTCGCGGCACGGAAGGAATGGGACAACGACCCGACTAGCGATCTTATCTTCCCTCTCTCTCTCTCTCTCTCTCTCTCTCTACCTCTCTCCCGATATCATTGCTTGCGCAAAAGCTCCGCGAGAGAAGCGCCGGCTTAATTCCTTGAAGGAACTTGGTGGCATCAGCCGAGTGTCGGGGGATTAAAAGCCGCGTACGGAGAGTTATCACTCCTTTTGTTCGAGGCTGCGCAAGTGTATACTGTAGCAGGGGCTTTTTAAGCGGGATTTACGAGTAAACCGCGATAGCCCGTTTGTTTTCGAGAGAAGAAAGAAAGGGAAATAATTTGTAACGTCGTCGACGGGTATGTATAGAGAGGAGGCGCAAAGACTATACGTTTGGCTTTAGCATTGCGTCAATTATCGAGATATGACAAAGTGGCAGCGTGGTCGTTTTATGGGGAAGTATGAAGTATATATACTTGATCGTATGCTGCAGGAACTACGATGTATACAAGTGTGTTTGCGGATGGCGGATGATTAGCTGTGTATTAGTTTTGAATATGTATACACGACCATTCATTATGGGAAAGTAGTTTGATGTATCGACGATGAAAAGTTACATTGCTTCGTATATACACTTTTCAAATTGAACCTTTGGAAATTGGGTTACGTAAGTAGGTACCTGTGCCAAAAACCCAAAAGATTCGCATCGATGATAAGCAGCAACACCTTTAAAACATATACTTTCTCAAATTAATAAAAAAAGTACATATATATACATACAAATATAATCGTGCTGTGTATAGACAAAGCCAAAACCTACATATTTCACTTGGCAATATCATTATAACTCGAACCATAATTAGCTGTGCATCGAGTACACCGCGATAACGAGCTTCTGCAAACAAAGGATGAAAAATTATCACCGATTTTTTAACTTCACGATTCTTCTCTCACGTCCAGTATATATATATGAGAGAGTAAGGAAGAATACGAAAACCAACTAACGTATCGCAGATTTTTCATGGTCGGTATCTAAGCTGCTTTTCGTATATTTTTCGGTATAATTAAATCGCCTCACACGGTACATAGAGAGTTCAACTCACGAATATTCCATGCGCACGTATATAAATATACATATATATAGCAATGGGAAATTATGCACATATATCATCGAAATTAACGACTAACAAGTTTAGCCTTTTCAAATGCGTCGAGAATCGAGTATGCGCGCGCGCAACCTCGTTTAAGGAGAAATTGAATTCGAATGGAGCGCGCGTGCGCGTGAGCTTGTGAAAAAAAGTTAACGAACCTCTCGAGGGTACTTATCGTTAGTGGGTACTCGCGCGGTGTATGAATAGTACGTGAAAGCGCGAAAAGGCCCTTTTTTCGATTTCAAAGTGGATGCAAGACGCGTGCAGTATGTAGGCTTTCGCCATACGCTTTTGTCAGCTAGATTAGCTCTGCAAAGGAACATTATACGCACTTGTTATTATACCGTATTATTTTTAAAACTTATCGCTCTGTAAATCTGAATTAACGATTCGAACGGATACAACTTTATTACTGCAAAGCGACAACGGAAACTAAATCAAATGGCTTAGCTGATGTAATATATAAACACTTGATGCTATTAACACATATTAAACTTTTTATTATGCGCATAATTATTTGCTCTTTATGTTCAGGTTACGATTCGAGCATGTAATATAAAATAACGTTCGTTTATTTTTACCAAATTTCTTCTTGAAATATTCTGGTTAATTAAGCAATAAAATATTATTACGGTACACTCGCTATATATAAATGGTTGAAATTATTTGCATAGTAACCTGTGCATATACGATTGCATTAACAGCTCATGGTAAAATATTTTATCTCCACTGTAATTGATATATACATCCGCAACATTTTATACTGATTTATCGATAAAAAAAATAATCTATAGATGTATTTCGGATTTAATAATGCAAATTTACAGATAAAAGATACAGATGAGAATTAAATGAAGAATTTTATCCATAAAATTTCCATCGATTTATAATCTTCGCCCAATATAGTTTTATTGAAACATTAACATCATACATTATATTATACGTTTAGAATTATTATAGTTATTTCACTTATACTTTTATATCACAATATAGCAACCATTAATTCGTTAAAACTATAACAAAGCAGGTCCACAGCTCCGATACCATTCCGATTCTCGACGCGCATCGCAAAATGTACGCCATATAATTCCGCATGTCCCATAACAACAGCAGTGCTACAAACTCCCGAAAACTCGCAACTCTAAGCCTGCGCGCGTATAATATATATGTCTGCTGGTCGCTTAATAGATTCCTTAAACTATTTGCGCGCTCGGGTTTTCCCTCGCACGCTTGAAGATGAAGGGCCCCGCTAGATATATAAGTTCTCCTCGCTACTTCTCTCTCTCTTTCTGGCTTTGTGTATGTGTGTCCGGTCGCGCGCATAGTTTACGATGGGCCGCACTGTCGTATATCCTACATACACACACACACACATACAGTCACGAGTCGTACGGAGAGAAATGTTTATTTAATGCCGCGGAAAGGCCTGTGCGCGATCGCGACGAGATATATATATACACGTATACGTCGAAAAGTTTGTCACCACAGCCATATAGTACTACTCTGCGGAACACAGCGGGGGCGGTTGGGTGTGGTGGTGGTAGCGGTTGGTCGTGCGAGAGATCACCGTATACGTATATGTGCTTTTGCGGGCTTGGAGAGTGGAGGGCGAGCTTTGGGGTTTGCATTTTAACGACGTGTGATATCTGAGCGAGGTATCGCTGATGCGTTCTTCGCGGTCGGGGTACGGGAGGTTTGAAGCATAATTTTAGGGACTCGGCGATGATGTAGGCACGTTGAAATGGAAATTTATAGTATTGAAAATATTCGTCGAGTGATAAGAACTATGGTTATGATAAAGTTGTTATATTTTTTTTTAAGATGAAATTTCAATAATTTTTTAATGGTTAGCAGTTTTTGTTTTAATACTCTTTGTTTGATTTTACAAAAATAGTTTTTTCCTCTTTTGAAAATAACAGCAATTTTCGTAACTGCGCAATTAAAGTTTCTGAAAAGGAAATTTTTATCATTAATACAAAGTACTTCCTGTAATTCCAAGAAGACAGAAAAAATTAAAATTCGATTCTAATCATCTTTCAAAATGAATCCATATGATTTTTACAATCAATGATTGAAAAAGGAAGCAAATATTATCATAAAATAGACGTTAAAAGAACATTTAAATACAAATGAATAAAAAGTGTTTTTGACGGATGAAAAGATTAATAGATGCTCGATTAAAGTGAGAGCATGGTTAATGCATCTATAAATATGTAAGTAAATGCATACCGAGTACAGCAAGACCATTTATCTTACTTAAAAGAAAAGTCTAAACTTTGATACCGGTAAATATGTCATACACACTTTTGCTTTTTTCCTCTCGCGGGCGTGTACGAAAAAAATCACTCTCGCGTGTAATTAATCATTGACGGGCAAAATATACGCCATGAAAATTTACCGATAAACCCAAACAAACAATTAATCAACGAAACATGTTTGCTTCCGAAACAGATATATGATAATTTTCGAAACTCACGCAAGCTTATATTTTGTTTTCATATACCAAACCTCTCGCACATACCCACACATCATACAGAGTGCATCAAAGCAGCATAATATAGCCGTTTACTCTCTAAACGACGACCCATTTCACTTTTTAATACTCCTCGTGAAAAAAAATATATATATATAAAGCCCACTTATCGCCTGAAACTTCCGCTGCGATACGTATATATAAACCCTTCCCAAAAAACATCAATCCCACTCGAATCCATCGCTCTATCTCAATACACAAAGCAGCTTATGAAAATTGAGTCTATAAGCTTTCGTCGATCGCGCGGATATATGAGTATAACGTATATATATAAAACGCAACGCAACGACGCGTGGGACGTCGGAAGTAGGTGACTCCCGCGTATATGCGCCGGCATCCCGTTCGCGTGGTCTTTATATACGGCAGCGTTTATACCTCAACGACCAGCTCGATCACTTTGGATCGGCAGTAAAGATCGAATTTTTACGGTGTATACGTTTTTACGACGCGACGGTGCAATTATATATGTATATATACCTGCGCACTCGTGCGACGAGAGACGATCTTGTTATTGTTTCGTCGTCAAGAGTGGTCCACTTTTTTAACCGGAACGCAAATCGTCCGCGTGTATGTATGATGCGTATATGTATGTATACATACGTCGATGGACTGTGAAAGTAGTACACGTGGATGATTGCGATCAAAGCAGTGTGTCGCGAATTTGGGATGATATATATTATTTTGCTGTGTTGTTTCGGAAGCAAGTTATTACGCTAAGCTAATTCATACACGTAAACCTAAATTATTCGTATAAAGTAAATTGTCGTGGAAAGTTTTTATGCAGATTACTGAAGTTATATTAATGTATATATATTTATTATAGATGTAAAGAATTGAGAAAAAAATTAATGAAACTTTTATTTACACACACTTATAGTATAAAGCATGTAAAATAACCTCAGGCGTATACTCGAGTACCTCATACTCTACGTTATTAAGCTTAATCTAAAAATATCTCCCGGCCTCTATAATAAATCACAACACCTCTAAAAGCTATGTTCAAATCGCGAACATTTCATCGCAACCTATCTCCCCGCAAAACGAGTCAAACGACCAAAACTACACTTATCAAGTCCAACGCGCATACATATACATACATACATACATACGTACATACACCCCGGGGCGGCCGACCGCCTGGAACGAAAAATTAGCACGTTCTATATATATACATACACACGCACGCACCATCCGCGGCGGCGTCGGCGAGCAATAGATGATAATGGCTGGAACGCGGGTTAAGTGCCGGCGCGACAACACGTTATAGCATATATATATACACAGCAGTAGCTCGGCATAGGAATCCCGCGGCGCTTGCGGCTATAGCTGGCCAGCGTCGCATGCATTGCTCTCCGATCGCGGAAGTAATGTGTGTATAGTGTGCATATATATATATATAGTCGCGGCGGCTCGATTCGTGCGGGAATGACGGCGAACTGGGAAAGCGTGCGATGCGCGCATAGTCGCCGCTGTCGCCGTGGTAAGCGGAATGAACCGGAGATGCGGTAGATACAGTCGCTCTTAATTTGATTGACACCTCGCAGGGAGGAAAACATTGAGGCGATTGGCATTCCTCGGCGACGAGAAAATTATTGCTCTCGGTGGCACATCACGAGTATATGTATGGCTGTAGGTGGAGGAATGCTATTGCAGATTAGTTGTGTATTAATTCGTCTGTGAGATTGTCGTGTGAGTATATAGAGGATTATACTGTAGTGTGGATCCTTTCATGCAAATAGTTGTACAAGTTGGGGATAAAGTGGCGCAGGGCGTTTAGAATTTCATGGGTGAAGATTAATTGGTGCAAAATGCCGTTTACCGAGCTCAGCAATTTGCAAGTATATGAATTCAAGGAGCTGCGCTATAATTGGAGCGAACGATTAAAGATCTGTATTGGCATATTATTATACGTGGCTTGTGTTTCGGAACTTAAATTATATAAGTTTAAAACACTTCTGTATATATATTATAACGGGCTACTAGCCAGGCAGATTTGGATAGTAGGGTTACGCTGAAAGGACAAATATAAGTGTTGTAGACTTCTACCATTTTATGAACACATATGTATGTTTCGACAAGGATAATTCAAGGAGTTAGTTATGTCTTGGGTCCGTAAA
>JAWWEQ010000045.1:6453659-6529662 GCA_035583055.1 Torymus tubicola | reverse complement strand
GGGGGGGTGAGGAAAAAACTAGCAACAGCCGCAGAGGCTGAACACGCGCCCACTCGAAACACGGAGGTTTGCACGCGCGCGTCGGGGGGGGGGGGGTGTAGAAGAATCAGGTCAAAGTGCGCGAGATGCGAAATTAAAATCCTCGCCCGGAGGAGCGACAAATACCCGTTGAAGAGAGAACGCACGTGACGATGAAGGAAGGGGAGGGATATACCATCAGTAAACTCGAAACGACCGATGTTTCCAAATTTCCCCCCAATCTTTACGATGCGCGAACACACACCAGTCAAATTGAGGCAGACGCCCCCGCGGGGGAAATTGGGTTAACTGGTCATCGTGTGCCGCGTGTTCTCCTCTCGTAAAAATAACTTTCATTGCTAATGAGGCCAGATTAAGCTTCGACGTGAAATTGAGTTTGCTTTACGAAGCGGTTTATAGAGACGCGCGCGATATTAAGAGGATGAAATTTGTCGGCTGGCAAAAATTCCCGTCCACCGTTGTAATGAGATAAATTAGGCCCGCGGAAGCGGTCAACTTTTTTGTCGCCCGGTTTAATGTATGTGTCTCGTACAGATTTCGCTTTTTTGAAATATGTAACGTCTCTTCTGCACATATTCGGTGAATTATTTGAAACTTATCTGCCACAGAGAAAAATATTAGGAGTATCAAATAAATATTTATTTGAATAGTAGTAAATAAATATTATTCTTGAATGAAATAAATATTTATTTGATACTACTAAATATTTGTTTCAGTATGCGAGAGAAGATACACGGTAAGTGAGGGATGTAATAAAGTAATAACCTACTTATATGCTGATGACGCGCTCAAAGTTTGGATATAATTGAAAAATTTTCCAAGCTAATTCATGGCAGCGATAACAGTTCTTTCCCCAGTGCTCAAAGTTTGAAATTAAGATAAAAATATAAGTCATCTGTATACCACGTAATATCACGGATTGGGTTTTGCTAATTACGAAAGTTTCAAAAAGTAAAAGTTCCGCAAAGAAATAAGACAAAAGCTTGCTACTATTGTTTCGAGTCTGCACTGAGAATATAAAAAAATAGTACTGAAAGAAAACATATTGTTTTCTTATGCTTTGAGAATGTTGTTTCAAAGTATCTCGTAATATTCCTTCGTTGATTTTCCCGTCTCCCAATGTTTTTTGATCGAGAAAAAGGTTTACGACCATTTTGTGTATAGTATTCCCTTGAAATTTGCTGCCTCATACTTACAATACTAGAATGCGCCATTGATTCACTTCATTTACGCAGTAGACGAGAGGATAAAGCACCCGTTCAAATTCACTTCCCCCTTTGAAATTGTTATTGCACGCGCGCGGCATAAAGCGCCAACAGTCATCGTGCTTCCACACACACACACATACGCATTATACGAACACAGCCATCCGCGCGCAGAAATTTCGCAATAAAATCCACCGATTACAATAAAAATCCGCGGCGCTCGTTCGGGAATTCAGCGAGCGTTGCATATTCAGAATGCCGACCCGGCAACAACAGCTGATGCCCGGCTATATAAGCGACCTGCATATATATACACACACACACACATATAATATACGCACGCAAACGAAAACACGCACACACGAGCGCGCGGACGTACGGAGAACATTAGCGTGAGAGATGTGTCCGCTGCATCACAAAAGCGAACTATACTATGAGTATATATATATAGACGCGTTGTCGCATTACGCCGAGAGGGAGCCTAATAAAATTCGCGATACACCATCCCGGCCGAGTATTAGTGTTTATGGCCTCGCGACGCGCATTCACTCGATAATCACCACTGCGGGAGGGCCTATACATGATGGAACAAATGAAAAAATCGATTGACGAAGCAAGTGTAGAGGCTGTCGTTACCGCAGTGTCGTCTCAGCTGATAGGACGGAAGAGACAGGAAGACGAGCGAATAGACCGTAAAAAAAGTTCGACCGAGCGGAAAATTCGCACGGCGGCAGCGACAAACTTTTTTAATCACCTGCATTGTTCTAAGAAGCGCGGGAGTGTTCGTGTATAATTTTAGGGACGCGCAAGTACGACGGGTAAGTGAAAATTTTAGAAGCGCGCGAAAGATTAAGTTGGCATCTTTTTATTCAAATAGATATACCTGAGCGTGTGGGTACGAGATTGCGAAAGTTTTGAAATAATTCCTGGCAACTTCTTGTGTCTTTAAAAGTTCGGGGTTATACTTTTAATTTACTGGATAAGCTTGTTTTGCTTGGTTTATTAGTGTCGGTAAATACTAAATAATATCGACTATATAAAGTTAATGTAGTTGAAGGAAAATAATAGGATTTGTAAAGATTTTTATGTAATGCCTTGAGTATTTATAGTCCTAATTAACAGAGAACACTTGAGAACAATTAAGAAGTTTGCGTTACAAATGTTGACTAATTGTAGAACTATCGATTTTACAATTACAGCTAAGACTTTCTTTACTTACACGGGCAAACAATGGAATGGAGGGTAAATATATCTAGTAAAGATTAGTAACCATTAATAAACTTTTATATTAACGTGTATTTGAAAACTACATACTTTTGATAAATTTTGTAGATAGATTTGTTGTTAATTTTAATATTAATAAAACTATATAAAATTTGATAAGACATCGGTGTTTGTAGCAGGAAGTTAACAATATTTTATGAAAGCATTTTTTAATGAGAATCAATGTGTAATAATACCTAGTGTTACTGAAAGTATTATACTAATAGTATAAATACCAATGTGGTTAATGAAACACTAATGTAAATGTCATAATTTACTTTAAATTGATACATCAATATTATTAAATAAAAATGGAATATTGTTATTAGCCATAAAGTTCCTAAGAAATACGTAATTTATGGTTAATATTTCTATCAGAGCTATTTGACTATTTTAGTACAACAAGATATTGTTTACAAGACGCTTAATTTAACACAGTTGATAAAAAAATACTTACCTTTTAAAAATAGAATCGATAAATCATCGAATGAGAGCGCAGAATTACTTAGAGACTTTTAATTAACGTTTTTATTGCATTTTAATTTAAATTGAAATTAAATTTTCAACATTTTTTTTTACTACTCATCGACACAGTCTGATTGCGATTACATATATAGCAAGCGAAAATATATATCCTCCTTTTATTAATCATAAATATTAGAAGCGTGAAATTTCCGATAGCTTTTGTGAATGGATGTAATCAGCGTGAATTTTTAATTGTTCATGCAACATAAGCCCATGCACGTACCGACAAATTCATCTAAAAAAAGAAACAACAATGAAAGAACCAATTTTGTTAAAAATTATAAAACTTCAGGATATGACTACTTTACCAAGGACATATATATAACTGAAAACAATAGAATCTGTCAACAGTTCTCAACACTCAAAATCGCCAACAAAGAAACAGCTAGCCACCTTCCTTCTTAATAATCGTCACGTAATATGACGTCGGGTATTATATACCATTCACTCTCCACCCAGTCCATTTACATAAACAATCGGCCAGTCACTCTACCGTCGCGCACGCTCCTCTCTTACGCAATCCTGCCACAACTGCGACACACGGGAATACGACGACAACCAACCAACCCACTTCTCAAAACTCAAACTCGTACTGAATACTCTGCGGGCAAAGCTATACACACACACACACACATCTACATTAGCCTCCCCAACAGCAGCGGAAACCTTATCGCTTCCCGAAAAAAAGAGCGCGAGCGAGTGGTCGCGACAAACGTCGCGCGTAATCTGCCTACCCTCGCGCACGCCCGGAGCATCTTGCCCGCATGCATGTGATGCACGCGTTGCCTAATCTCTTCGTATACTATAACACTATATCTCTCCTCCTCCTCTTACAGTGAGGATTCGAGGAAGCCAAAAGCGCGAGAGAGAGAGAGAGTGCGAGGGTGGTGTATATAAAGGGGTGAGAGAGAGAGAGAAAGAGGAGGGAGAGGAACGCGGAGTGGCTGGGGGTTGGCACAGGCACACAGCAGCTGTGTGTGCGAGTCGGTAGTGGGGGCTGCTGGTGGTGGCGGAGCTCGACGCGCGCGCGCGTCTCGAGTCCGCATGCAGTCGACTGCCGTGGCTCAGCGCGGCCGGACCGCAGCGCGTCTGCATCTACTTATACGCGGGCCTGCAGCCGCGGCGCGTGCCGCCGGACCCTCTCTGTCTGTCTTTCTTCTCCTTCTCCTCCTACTTCTCAACCTCCTTCGTTTTCCACCACTCTCCTATTATTAGTCAACCCCTCGCTCAGTGTATTTTACGCTCGAAAATTAATAATAATAAGGTAGGAGGGAAGAAGAGTTGATAAGAAAGAAAAGAAGAAGAGGATCGTGGTGGTAGCTGGAGAGTATCGCGCTGATGACAGCATCGACTCGACTAGGTGACACGACGTTTCTTTTTTATTCCTTTTTCACGAATGATTGATTACGATGTGGCTCAGTGGTTTTTCTTTTTTAAAGGATTGAAAGAGGTGCGGCTGACTCGCTTACGTGAAAGAGTGTACATGTGTGTAGGAGTACAGAACGTGAACACGTATGTGTGAGATTTAGCACGTGAGGTAGGAAAGCGTGATGCGAATGATAAGCCCGTTATTTATGCACGCCCGCGAAAGGGAGAGAAAGAGAGCGCTATGCCTTTTCCGTCAGTTCGTGCGTTATTTTGAATAATTGCTTTTGATTCGCGCCGCTGATTAAAAAGGGTATATGCGCGACGTTCGTGTCTCGTGAAATTTCTAGGAATACGTATTATGAATTAAATTTTCGATACCGAGAAGCAGACTAATAATCAAGAAGGTTCGTATACCGTTCGTGTTTGGGAATATTAAATTTGCATGATTATAATAGTGTCTAGTAGATATTCTCGACAAGATTTAAGCTATGCCGGGGTTTATGATTAAAGAGAAAATTTTAATTACGGAAATTTCTATTGGCTCTATCAGGTATACTAAATAAAATAATAAACTTAAGTTGAAAACTACACTAAAAATTTGCACAAATTTAAAAATCCATTAGAACTTGAAACATATATTATGTTTGAAACATCATTTGAAATTGCTCGTTTTACCGCGGTTTCACTACCTTATCAAAGTGCCACTTTAAGTAACAGATTTGTGGTTTTCAGGGCTCGGAAAGATTTTAGTTTGATTTTTTTTAATATTATAATAACTTTTTCTACAATCTTCCTAGTAATAAATAATCATTGAATAATTTCAGTTAAGTTTTAAAACTGTCCTACTTTTATGATCATGCAAGCAATTTCTTTAAAACACAAAGTAATTATATTAACACAACTACAATACCCTTCATTAAAATTAATACAGGTCAGTCGCGTATGCATTTAAGAAATTTTTAATCATGAAATCTGCCTTTTCCATCGTCCTATTTTTATTTTTACTGTTCGAAAGGAAAAAAATTATTAGAAGGTTTTAAAAAAGTCAAATTGCACGCAACGATAACTCGCATAGCACGGTAGCAATAAAGTCTAGCCTGCGAGATATTTATATCAGGCTTTATTTAGAGATTAATATGAAAAAATCCTCAATACTTCAGCCCCGCGTATATTTCACCTAGAAAGAGCGAGAAAAATAGCCTTCGCACACTTTTTTATCAAGCTTTTATCCCCTGCCCATATACATACACAGATACGTTTCGCCAACAGCGCAAAAAAGAAAAGGGATATCATTGTTTATTGCTGGTCTCCTTGTTGACGCTTTCTCGAGCTCGCGTTAAAAGCTTCGCGTCAAAGCGAGTCGCGCGCGCCGAGCACAAACGATCATGAACACAAAGTCGGTGAGCCGATCAGCTGGCGATCCAGTTTCCGCACGTGGCGCAAGGAACGAACGGAAGAAAGAGAGAGAAAGAGAAGTAGAGAGGGATAAAGGAAAAGAAAGAGGCGTATAGAGTTTCGCGGCGAGCGTGAGCGACGAAAGGGTGCGAGGAAGTGTAATGAGGGTAGACAAGACGGATCGCTTGACCGCGACGAGCTTGTAAAAGTTTATCGAGCAGAAGAATAGTCTCGGTTTTTCTTCGTCGAGAAGGCGTAGAGAAAGAAACTGTCGTCACGGGAGGTAATCGCGTTTTGCGACAACCATCGCGATTTCCGCGCGGACTTGAGCTTTTACGTATAGCCTGCAAAAGATGGATTTTAAATAGTCCGATAATGGGATTTCCAGCTGGAATAATATTTGCGGAGGATAGAAAAGTGAGAAAGGAGAAATATTTTCATATTCAATACTTTGGGTTGAACGAAAGCTATGGTATATTTGAATTTGAATATAGTGGTGAATTGAAAAATATTAAAAGGTTTTTCTGTAATCAACTTTGTGCTTATTTATTCATGCATGAATACATATTAGTTGAAATTCGAACATGATCTAAAAATTGTGTCACTGCATATATGATAAAGTAAATATATAAATATATTGGCTTTACATAATGCATTTGTTGCATCATCCTGTACTGATAATTTACTTCAGCAATCATTTAAATAAATACGTGTCATTAACGTTAATTTGTTGGTGTAAGTTGACAGTTTCATAAGACTATATTCAAGAAAAAATTTTTTATCTAATTGGCTACTACTTTTTTCTAACTCCTATAAATGGTATTGCACTAATAAAAAATAGAAATTCAAAGTTTTCAAGTACCAATATTCCTCTCATGTTATGTATACAATACCGTGTGGTGTAAAATAAAGATTTTATATTCGTTATTCAATCTAACATTGATCGATCATCCAGAATGTTCATTTTAAAACTTCGCAGAGACTTGCAACAGCGCGCAATACGCACCCCGGCAAGATCATTAAGAGCAAAGCCCATACGAGCAGACACGCGCGGGCGGCGCAAGCAACAATTAGAGCAAACATACTTCGGTTGTTTTAGAGCTTTACACACGTCTAAATCTTTAACGCGTCGTCATCAACGTCGCGCCAGCGGAACAATGCAAAGGCCTAACCCACTTTCGTCCGCGACTCGCCAAGGCGAAAAGCAATTATAGCTCTCGCACGCGCGGCTGGCCTATAGAGCTGCACCACCACCACACGCTCGTGCAATCGTAAAGCCGTGCGGTGCGCGTTACTTTCGAAAAAAAGAATTGTTCGGTAATTTTCGAGACGAACGCGTAAAAGCGCCGTTTCCCGTACATTTCTCTCTCTCCCTCTCTCTCTTTCTCTCACTATAACCCACGCATGCAACCCTTCTACATTCGCTTTCTCCTTGCGCGCGGTTATCTCACTTTCTCTCGGTAAGCGATAAAAGCTCTGGTGCGAGCTCGCACTACTAAAATAAACGGCCTCCAGAAAAAAGTGTATATGTATACGCCCTCATGTAAGCTAAAGTCTACGTCATAATCGTAGATCTACGATACGAATTCGCGTGATTAACCGACCGCTTCGCATCGCACGTGCTCGCGCGCGAAGTTACGGTGGAGCGAACGAGCGTATAATATGTAAGTGGTATAAAGAGCGCCGAAAAGTCGTGTGCTCTGGGTGCGGGTCACGGGGAATAAAGGCGTCGGATTGACGTCATTTCGGAAGGTATAGGGTATATATAGGTATATACATACCTACCAAACCGCGCACGCCAAGGCGATGAGGCGCGATTGCACGGATGATGTGATGTGCTCCGCACATCCCCACCGTCGATTCGATGTATAGGTTCAGCGCGCGCGCGGATCATGCAACTCTCTGTGTCGAGCGGATTTGCCGAGGCGCGTACACCGGCTTGGGGAGTAACGAGGGGTAATCCCGTTTTCCCACGCGGATTTATAAGTTGCGGGTATATAGGAGTGCCGTCGTCGTCGTCGTTGCGGTAGAGTAGTGACGCGTTATACTTTTAACGGGATTTTTCGGGATATCGTTGAGTTTCATTTGAAAGTGAATATTTTTTTTTATTTTCGAGAAAATAACTTTATTTATTTAAAGTTGAGCATGAAATTTCGTATCAGCAATGTTACTATTTTCACGATTATTAAATAATTAATATAATTATAAAGTAGAATGTCTTGAATATTACGAACAGAATTCAGCAGAAGCTTTTCATATTTCGGAACGAATTAACACTTTATTCAAACGAAATTTGTAGTACCCGGAAGTTAATGTAAAATGAAGCACTTAAAAGTTTGAAAAGTGAAGCGACGCTCGTCCTTGAAATTTTTCCATATTTCGTGATGTGTTCTTCAAGTACATATTCATAAATATGCTAAATAAGCTTATCAATTTTGTCTAATGGTACATCTTTCGCAAATGCAAGCCTTTGCGAAATTTGTTGAACAGATTACTGACTAAATCGAAAAATTGTTTGAAAACGTGAAAAAAGTCTGTTTCCCACAAAATGCTTTCGGAGCATATTCGACAGTCGACCTCAATTCAGATACTTCACCCAAAGATCTCTTCTAACAAAAATTTATTAGGTTTTGTGGAAAATTTTAATAAAATTTTGGTATATTCGCATACTAATTATTTCTAAATTTATGACAAGTTCGTAAACGGTTTTAGCTACATTAAAGTTGATTTATAAAGTAGTTACTTTTTTATAATTATTGCACACTTTCATTACTGATAAAATTTCTAAAACTTTATAAAATACGTTAAAAATATTTGATACTTATTTTATTGGTGATAATATAACCTTGTACTTGACATTTTTCAATAAAATTACTTTTACGAAAAAGGTCGCGTAAGTTTCAAAAGCCAACTTCTATCCCATTTTCCACTTCACCTAATGAGGGATGAGCGCTTTTTTTATCCCATAGAAAAATAAGTTCTCGGACGCTGCCGGCAATACCAGCGTCGACAAGAAGAGCGATCCGATTTAAATCTCCGCAGGGAACTTCGAAAGTTTATTTCAATGCGAAGAAAGCAGATGCAGCCACTTTACTTTCATAACTTTTTGGAGTACTGAAACTGATTTTTTTTTCACAAATAGCTCATTTTATATTTCCAAGTTAAAAAAGAAGAAAATTAATATTCAAGAGATCTTTTAAGCCATCATAAAATTACTTTCTGTTTTATTCAACTAAAACTAAAGAAATTGTAAGGAACAGAACGTAATTAATGATGTGTTGATACCGAGTAAATGTTCTCGAAATTGACAAATAATATACGCTTAATCTATTAATATTAGTCAATCAATATATCCATTGCTCGACAAAGCTCGTGAATTGTTAACAGAGAATTAATATCATTTGATTACGCTGGAGCTAATAATTTCATTTACCTATCAAAAACCAATTCACGTCGTTCAATAAAGTATAATAGGATCGAAGTAATTATAACGAATAACATCTTTTATTATAGACCGTACGCAAATTTTACTACGAGCGTATACCCTAAATGAATGAAAATTTCATAACGAAAATCAAATGAAATAACGCTTAAACTCTTTATCATCTCTTTTATTTCTATAGAGCAACTCATATATAAATATGACAGTAACCGAATACTTCGCATCAGTTTGCAAATACGTCATTAATAACCCCCGCTGAAAATTTAATGGAATATTAACAAAAAGGGATAATGCAGTCTGATTTATGCTAATGGAAATCGAGACCTTAAAATTTTCCACGAAGTATCGGAAACGCCTACCACTGCGCGGATCGTAATCAATTCAAACGCGCGTTGCGCGACAGCTGGTCTACCTCGATGGTAGGTAGCTTCGCGCCCACGCGACGTAGTTCTCGAAATACGGCTACATTAGGGATGTCGTATAACGAGCCCGATAAATATCATCTTTACCACCGCGCTCGTGAAATCCTTACCTTCGCGCCAATTAAACGATATGTGCGTTGGTGGAACGGTATAATTTTGGGAAATCGCGTGTAGGTGGAAAGTCGCCGTATAAGTTTATTATCGGATATTGACGTCCGCTTGTTGTGGTTCTATATGCACCTGTATGTGCCGTGGACAAAAGACGAATAACAGTACTAGCTTTATGTATATATGTAAACGTACCCGAGCACAGAGCGGTGTTGTAGTCGACAGCTTCAGCGTCGTACCCCCGCCGGAAATCAATGAAGCCCTATAAATAGGCCCAGCAGCGCCGGCGACCGCGAGATAAAATTATCGATCTCCATAGCGAGAGGGGAGACTCGGTATATCTCTACTACTCTCGGAGACTGAGCAAAAGGGTGTTAAACAGCTGAAATCACTCGTCCGCTAATGGAATAAGCCTTCGCGCGGTTTCCGCCGGTAGCAGTGCCGAAGGAAACGCCGTCAGCAGGCACGCTGTGCAGATATAACAGCGGTTATCCGTTCGGAGATTTTACAAGAGGGAGAGATAGAGGCAGGGCGTGTGAGGGGCTGAAACCAAGGCGAAAAGAAATAATCTCTCGTGAACGAGAGAGAAAGAGAGTGTGTTCGCGGATAGAGCGACCGGTAATTTCGCCTTTGACCTCCTTTTTCGCTGATCACCTCCCGGCTGCGAGAGCGAGTGGGAGATAGAGAGTGGGAGACAGTGGAATAGAGGACACAATCTGTAGGCGGCAAATTGAAACGCTGCCGCCTTTGCCCCCTCGTCCGTATGTGTATATCTATATGTACGTTTGCATGTGCACCTATATATATGTGTGTGTGTGTATGCGATCGCTTGCGCACAACGGGCCGAAATCGATTTTTTGCAAAGTCCATAAAGCAGTCGCGACTCTTTCCTGCCTCTGCACGCGCGATGTATAGCACCCGCGTATGTGCACGTATAGGTGTATAGCCGCTGGCAGCGCGGGACATCGCGTGCGCGCGACTCGATTCGCATAGATAATCGTTTGTACCGTGTGACGCATATTTCGCCCTCTCCCACCTTCTTGCTCTCTTCGTGTCCCAGTGGAAAGAGCAAAAGCCCTGTTCCTGCGCGCCCTTGCTACGCCTTTCAGAGTCGCCGTCGATCGGTCGTATGATTTCTTTTGCTCTCCCTTTCTCTTAAATTTCTAGGTAATAATTTTTACCCGCTTGCGAGTTGTTTCGAGTAATGTTCCCGGGGTCGGAAAATGGAGAGGCGAATTAAGCGTGAAATCGGTGTAAATAAAAGGTCGGATAACGAATCTGCGGGTGTGTAGCGAGGCAAGCGAATTAAATTGACCCGATAGTCGCTGGGCCGAGCACGTATATATTGATGACGCAAACATGGCGCGTCATAAAGCCATGGTAAATAGGCAATCTGAGGCATTACAAAAGTCGAGAGTTTTCTTATTTCATTTGCATGTGCCGTGCACGGTTAAATTACCGTAATCCACGACGTTATCTCGGATTTCATAAATCTTTTTGATGAAAAATACACATTTTATTTTTACTGAAATAAATTTTGTAAACTAGATTTTTCTAGAATGAATTTAATTTTATGCAAATACATGTACAGTGCAGTCGTTATAGAAATTATGTAATTATTTTTTATCAGAACTAGTAATCTTTTAAAACTACACTCACCAAAATCTCGTAAAAGGTCTGTTGATTTAAATTTTAATCGCAATGATGTAAGTAATGTGGAATTAAGGTAATTTAATTAAAATTTAATTAAAATGAGTTGGATCAGCCGAATTATTTGCAATCTGGCAGGCACGTACGCATATAAATTATTGCAAATTTTTACATTATTCTTCCATTTTATCTCACAAGAATCCGAAAACCAATGTCATGTCTAATTTCTCTCTTTGGCTGCAAGAGGACTGCTGACTTTACAGATTATAGAGTTTTTCCTTATTTTTTATTTGTGAAAGCTACATACAGATCAATTAAAGAAGCAAAAAAATCTTCATATAAAGCAAAGTGCAAAAACAGATGTAATTTTCCGTAAATATGCCATGGTAATATAATAAACTACTCAACATAATCCCACATCAGCTTATATCATTCAAAATCTCTCAAATTTTCAACGTGCATCAAATCGGACTACAACCTACCAACCCCCTGTTTCTCTTTACAGCCATCTCTTTTTTCCGCTCCTCTCGTACTCTATATTACGTAAACCTCACAGCGCAGCTCTTCATTCCCCGTGATCCAAGCATTAATCTCTCATCAAAAATTCAGGCGCTCGCGCGCATCAGCACTCGCCGCATAATCCCCTCAATCATTCACGTAGCCCACGTCCACAACAGAAGCCTCCTCCTTTGCCAACGTCGCGCAAAAAGCACACATAGCCGTTATCACCATTATCCAGACGTAATAACGAGCGACGTATATATGTACATATCCACAAGCGAACGAAAGTCACCGCCACCGTATGCTCGCCCGGCACGAAAATTGATTCGCCACTCTAGCCTTGACTTTTCTCTCTCTCTGTCTCTCTCTCTAGAAAAACAACGACTCTCGCCGCTGCCTGATCTATCTCGCTTTCTCTCCTTCGCTGGCGATTTTTCGCTCCACTTGGTTTTTCCCTTTCTCGCTGGCGTGTGTGTGTGTGTATGCTGGTACACACGGGGCTCGTGGTAGCAGCGACAGAGCTTGGCACTCGCACTCAGCTCTGAAAATCGATCCCCCGAGTGGGGAAAACTTAAACGTTGCAGCGGACGCGCAACGTGCACGCGACGCGGCCTTTAAAGAGGGTAAGCAGCTCCAGGAAAGTTTCTCTCTCTCTTCGTTTCTCTTATAGATCCTTCCGATTTCCGCGTTTTACTTTCCGATTGCGGCCGGCGCTAACTAGTTTGCGCTCTCGCGGGCGCACAAGATCTCGCGTGATTGCCGGTGAAATTCGTGCATGCGTGCTGTTGTTTATTATTATTGTGCGCCGTGTGCCCGATTGACAAAACGATAAGCTTCAATTTTAGCGTGTGAGCCGTTCCTGGAAACCGCTTTTCGCCTCAGTGTCGTTTCGTTATATCGCGCGCGGAGCTTGTTTGCATTCGGAACGTTAATTGGGATTTTTATTTGTAGGTCCTCGCTTGTTTCATATTACGCTTTATCGATTACCAAGATGAAATAAAGCAATCTATTGTTACTGCCGTGTGTATGTCACGTTAAAAGTATATTTCAAAAGGGTTTGATTCACTAAATCTCTTCGTTTCATTTATGCTTTTGCAGATGATTGATAAAAATACTCATGTTTAATTGATGGTATGCGAAATTGCACTGTTCAAACTTTCGTGATACAGTGTAGTGTATATATTACGATTTCGGATTAATTTAATTTTTTTCTGAATAATCAAAATGGGTCATCAAAATTAGCTTTCCAGTGAATGTAAAATTTATTTTTAATGTAAATGCTGATATTTTTTAATTAACATTTATTTACAAGTACTAATAATTTTAAAAAACTGAATAATTAAACATTGCACTACAAGTGCTTTTTTTAATAATGTTTCAATAATGAAATATCTATCGTCGTAGAAATAATCAATACACATTTTTGTATTTTAGTTGTTCAAGGATTTACAAGGGACATTAGTTATTAATAATTTAGCCTTGTTACATGAAGTTTTTATTGAATTTTAGACATGAGGTGGATTCTGACCTAATTACTTAGTTGCAGAAATGTCGCAAAGTTTTTTCAATCCTCGATTCTATATTTACCATACTCATTCTTTCGAATATTTTATATTTATGAAATTGTTTGAAAATATTTATAATTAACTATCCGAATAAAAGTTTGAAAAAACTCAAGAAAATCGTGGCTTCACCTTTTTTCCTTATATGCGATCAATACCTGCTAGTTTCGGAAACCTTAAAAAAAAAAGTTTTAACTGGCCTGAATGAAGCACGTATCCATGAAATATTTTTTCACTTTCCACAAACTTTCACGAAACCCCGTTAAATCAATGTCGTGTATCGATTTTCGCATACACAAACTCCGAGCTACTACGGAATATATACACACGAAAATAGTTTCCCCTCGTTACAGCAGCTATGCGCGCCACACTTTACAGCAACCATATACTCCAGCTCAGCCTTAAACCGCTAAATTTTCATTGCCACTGAACGCCGAGTCCCTCCTTTCACTCCGCCCACCCGAAGTGATCATTCTAATTTTTCTCAACTTTCCCATCGCGTGTGCTACTATACCTCGTCCTAGCGCCTGAAATAGCCGCATTCCGCGCTCTCGACCGTATAACTTTCCGTAACATACATTCATCCTGCTGCCACCGTCGCTACAGCGTTGAAATCTTCTCGTCCCCCTCGCGCATGGAATTAGCAGCGCCTGCGAGGAAAATGCATCGCGCGCGCGGACTCGCAAAAAGTGGGTTAGCGAGTTCCGAATGCAATTTCGTAGCGGTGGCAGCGCGGGCTATACAACGGCTTTACAAATTACTTCGCGCGCTCGGACACGAACGCCAAGACAAAGGCCCTGAATGGGAGGGAGAGGAAAGCGAGGGATCGATCCTTGTCTCCGCGCTCGCGCCTCTGTGAATCAACCCTTCCTCGGCTGCATAATCACGTTGGGGTGCTTGTGTGTGTATATATATGTGTGTCGGATGGCTGGGCGACGACGACGTTATAGTCGCATTCCTCGCCAAAAAGGATCGTTAGTAGGCAAAATAATAACGCGGTGTATGCATGCAGATGTATGTGCGTGTGTGTACGTGCACAATAATGAAAAGGTCAAGAGTACACTCGAGGTCGTCGTTTTAACCCTTGGCGACGCGACCACGAGTGGGAAGGAGGCGAGAGAGACATTTTCGAGGGTCCATTTCCAAGTTTTTGCATTCTTTCAATTTATCATCTCGACCTGATAATGTTTCTCCTTTCCTTTTTCTCCACATGCGCGTCTTTTTCTCTCTTCCCGCCAGCGACTAATTTACTTTACCATTCCAAGCGCGGTTACAACTGTGGCAATGCAAATTAAAAAGAAACTTGCATTTCGAGCTTCCACATACTCTTAGAAAAAAAATTCACTCGTTTTTCACCTGTAAAATGATTTTCGCCACCCTGAATTTCTCGAAGCAGCATTTTACGAAACGCGACGCGAGCATTTCCGCGCGACACTCTCGCGACAATATCATTCAACTCGGAAATTACATGCAGCACAGCGCCGCCACGACATTTCTAGGACACTTATTTCCTCCTCAGCCTCTCGTCGAAGGCATTCAATATCACCTCGGTGAACGAAAGAGGAGGAGAAGAAACGAGCTCCGATCTTTTTTTGTGCCCTCTCTCTTCCCCGTCCTCCTTCTCTGTAGCACATAGCAAACAGTGCGAAACAAAATAGCGACGTCGCGCGCGACGAATGTGTCAGTGCAGCTTCGGGGCGGAGAGTAAGGCTAACATTTTCTGGGTGTATTTGTTCAGTGGCACGCGCTCGCGCCTCGGAGGCGTAGGGTATAGTCCGTTATTACGGCGATCACGACGCCGTTTGATCGAAAACGGAACAATTTCGGAACGTTGCGAAACCTTTTGCCGGCAAATATAAAACGGAGCGTTCCGAAATCAATTTTTAAAAATAAAAATTTAGAAATTAATAAAAAACTGAGCGCGTTGCAATAGTTTACGGAATCTAGGGAGTGCACTTCGTAGTTTTTGTGTCTAGGTGTCGGGATGTATCCAATGCGTCTTACCCGGCACTTAGCAGGGTAACAACACGCAAGTCGACTGGCGTAGCACACGTAACCTATCTAGTTTGTTTTATATTTTAACACAGCCACCCTGAATACCTAGACGACGCATACGGTACATCCTGACACCTACAACGCGTTTCGCTTTTTATTTAAGATTTCGGAACGTTCCGAAATCAGTTTTGTCGACAACGCAGCGGCAAGACGGCATGCCGTAATAACGGATTATACCCGCAAAATCACTAACGTCGCGGAAGACGGATGATCGGAGTTTTTGATTCCAGGCGCGCGCCGTTGACGCCTTCTACGAACCCCGCGGGCCTTGATAAACTAGCCACTCTTCGATATTGATTCTGCGCCTTTTTGCGATTCGCGCAATATATTAGCCTTGATTCACGAAATTCACTGATGAATTCGTCGGTTTATTGTACGTTGTGATTGTTAAGGGTATTAATTTTTCAGTTCATATTGTTGTTACGTAACAATATTTTTATAAAAAATACATTATTTACATATGTATACAATAAAATAATTTACTTCTCCTATTATAAACTTTTAACGATTCCTATTTCAGACAATATTATATTTGTTTATTTGTTTATTTCACGGGCTATGAGCCCAATCCCATAATATAAATTATATATATCCATATACACAAATTAATATTTTGAAAATTTATAATACAAATCCATATTTATTTTATTTATTTATTTAATATTATTATACGGGCTGAGAGCCGTTAATACAATGTATATATATTATATAACGTTTAATTCTATTTATAATATATATAATAATAATACAAATTAATATTTTAAAATTAATAATTAATAAAAGATGTAATATAAAAAATAAAAATCTAAGGTAAATTTAATTTCTAGTTGCCAATAGCCGCTGTACATTGTGCTTAAAAGCACCGAATTAAGCGAGGGATCGGTGCGTACAAGTCGCTTTTTGTTTTACATAGATGTTCCCGGATAATTCGTTGATTACGGATGTTGTATAACGTTATATATAAAATTGACAGAATATTAATAAACAAAGTCAAAAAATACATTTAGCATACTCGAATTAGCGTAGGAATCGTAGAAACCTTGGACAAAATGAAAATAAAGTACATCGTTCACTCCTTTAAACTTGAAACCGCATCGTGAATTATGATTTTCGATTCAATTGCCGCAGACGAACTGCTTACTCTTTTATAACATTGCGATCGCCACAAGGGTAAACATTTGCCGCGCGCAAAGTTTCCTCCCCGAGTGTTTGCGCGCATGTTGCTTTAACTCTTAAAAGAAATACTTGGCACGAAACTCCCGCTCTCTCTCTGTTTCTCTCTTTCCGACGGTCTTATATAGACGCTCACGCGGTGGCCGCAGAGGAAAACGAGTGCGGGTAAAAAAGAAATGGGAGAAACCGGGTTCGCGCGCGGGCCGAGTATCGGGCATCTGACTCCCTCCGTGCGACCTTACGTGGACTCTTGACCTACAATTATGAAAAAATTAACAGTCCCGCGGCCTACCAACGTAACGTACACGTAGTTTACTTGTACAGGATCGATTTCTTAAAAGGATTTTCCTGGTTCAATAATAAATAAACACTGCGATCCTCTCGGCTATATGCACGTACGTATACATATATAGGTGAGATGCAACGTGCCGTCACGAACGCGCGGTTAAAAAGGCCGCGAATATATCCTACATAGAAGTGCGCATTAACGTCGGTCGACGTGGTGAGAGCGAAAGAGTATAAGCGAGTGTCTTCGGGATGAAAATAATGCGGCTCATGTTTCATGCAACGCGTGGGCATATAGGCAAACTCGAGACGACACTCGAAGCGTGTCTGTGTGTGTTTGCCCGTGAAAATGAATAATCCTATTCGCGTGCGAGCGTCACTGAATTGTGTCATTACTTATTGTTTTAACGCGGGGAAAAAAGTATGACGCGCGCATGTGGCGCTTTCTGTGTGTATTCTGAAAATTCAATGAGTATCGGTTACATGGCGCAGAGCAAAAGAGACTGTATGTATGCGAGTGTATGTGTGTTTCTAGGCGGCATAATAATGCAATCGACGTCTCATGTTTCATGCATTGGATAAATTCATAAAAGTGGAGAGAGATGACAGCCGCACTGGGAAATATTTCAATTTTATGCGTTTTAAAGTAAATCGGAAAATAGATGCGCGAGGCTTTCGAAAGCTCGCCCTGGGCAACAGTGCAGATCTGCAAATGCACGTTTTTTTGGAAGAATCGTGAATTGATGCGGTCGCGATGATGTTTTTAAAGTGAAATTTGAAAACCATACTCTGCCGTCGTGCTTTAAGAAAAATTGTGCCATCTCTTTAGAGATTTTTCGCATGTGAGAATTCTATTATTCTAATGGTCTATTTTTAATGCACGATAAATCTTACCGAATGATTCGTTCAGAGGGTTTTTTTTAAATTATCATGCACATGTATATCTTTACTTTTTAAATATGGGACGCGAGTCGCATTATTTTTCTCAGTATTCGTGATAATACTTATGCAAATGTCTGTGATTTGCGTGTCTGTTTGATTGCAGTGAGAACGAGCAATATTTATGTAAATTATTATGTTTGTAATTTTATTTTTCAAAATACCATCTATGATCAACATGCTTTTTTGCACTAAATTTAATTGCCAAATGATACAAATGTGATAATCTGCAGAAATATAAATGAATTTTTTTGTCCGAGCGAGAACCAACATCGTCATTTACTAATTGTGCATCTGAGAAGCTCTTGAACGCTGTATACTTTAAACTTGCTCATTAAAATCGTTTTAATAGGGTCATTTTGCACTATAGCGCGAAGAGTCTCGATAACTTGAAAAAAAGAAGAAAAAGTCACTAGAAGCATGACTACGTAATAACAAGTTACAGCAGTGAAAAATATTTTATAATTATGCCTGATAAAACTTCTGGAAGTCGATATGGCTCAAGAGAGACAGACTTCTTTAGCGAAGAAATTTCTTCCATCGGAATGTCCGTGCGCCCGAGCGGAAGCGCCTCGTCTGGTAAGTTTTCCATAATTATACAACGAACTCATAAGTGAAGCTTTATTCGCAATAGACTATTATTTGAAGAACTTATATTAGTGTAGATACACGCTTATAATTTACTTCAGTACTGTGCTCATGTAACAATATTAATGACAAAAATCAGACTTCGTTTATGCAATAAAGAATGGTATGATTAAGAGATTTTGAGTCGTATAAAAATGACATAATATTTTACAATCTTTCATATAAATGTGATTTACTTTAAATAACAAAGTTATTATTAGATTGAGATTTATAATAAATGGATCACAAACGTTTCATCATCGTCCCACGATACTTTTAATCGGGCACAATATCCGTCTCTTTCTTAATAAAAAAAAACTTTTCCGGGATATAAATTTCCTTATATCATAATTTTTATTTGAAAACAAAATATATAATATGTATCTTCCAACGTAGAACTATTCATTATAATTTGAGATTCAAATTCTATAATATCGTAAATAATACACTTCACACGCAACATCTATTCAGGAGTTATTTGTTTTAGTCACGTTCCTATATTTCTTTTATATTCGCGTGATTTTGGTAAAAAACAACAGCACTTTTACGGACATGTCGTTTATCCGTACCCGCGGTTGCCATATGCAACGGTGTACAAGAAAGTCCTTTGCGTGACACTGGGAGTCAAAATCAAAATTCATATTTGATCAATGTGGCCCTTTTATGTGGCTTCATAAAAATTTATGTTCTCCAACATTTCAAACGCCAGTCGTCAGCCCAATGAAAAATTCAGTGACATTTGATGTCAATACTTCAATTTTCCGTGATGTTTAATGGATATTTTGTGGTTTTATGTGAAATTTTGCAAATGATATTTTCCTAGTTTTGCTATTATAGATACTGTAACTGTGCCCAGTCTTGCAAAATTTTCAATTAAAATTCACATAGACTTTAAAATCTTATCATAATTGCAAATAGACGTTCAAAGAAACAATTTAATTTATCTTTCTATTTATCTTTCCTGTCTCGTTAAAAGCTTTTTATCCACAATCTTCTATGCGTGCAAAATAGAGCTCAAGTTGAAATAGAACTGCAGCAAATTTCGATTTGACAATGCATTGTTTTCTCATTCCACTTCTTGGAATACATCTGTTCCCTCAAATTATTTTCCTGTTAAAGGGATCAACGACTGAATGTAATGCGACAGAATCATAAACTTAAACGCAATTCTACAATTTAGCATCGCATGAGTAATTCTAATGGCTAATTACTTCAAGGAAATGAAGTTAATATTTCTTAACGAGGAATTTTTTTAATATTGGAATTTAGTATTTATTTTAACAAGTTTTTCATAAATTTTGACAATTTCAAATGTTACCTATAATCTATCTATCAACAATTGAACAGTTTGAAAAACCATTTTTAATTAAAAACAATTATCTCTTAACTGCATTGTATCTGGATCCCAAAAATATCCCGTTATCAATTATTTTATATTAAGCATACTTAATATAACAATCTATAGATATTAAAATTCTTCAAAGAAAAACGTTAATTAAAAATATCGTTACATTTTCCACGATCGAAACTGTCTATATTTAGAGAAAAAAAAATCAACCGCTATAATATATGGTCTCACGTAGACAATGGTAAAACTGTACATGCTTTATTGACAGTCTGCTGCGTCGATTCGTGGGCGCACTACGAAAGGCCAAATGCAAATGAGACGTAGAAAACAAGAAAAAAAATAGAAGGCAAAAAAAATAAATGAAATTTCATTGAAAAAGCTTACTCGTCCGACTTTTAAAATAATCCGACACTTAAAATAATGTTTCAACTCAGTATATTGTACAACATTATTAACTATTTTTCATACTATATAGTTACTTCAAATTATCGCTCTAATTAACCATTCATACGAGAATGTAATTTTACCGAACGAAGAGAATGGTAACGCAGAACGTTGAAGCACGACAGCGTCATAAATAGGTAGCTCTAAAGCACTTGCGTCGCTCGGTTTATCTGAAAGCTACTTAGCCGCTTAAATAAAAAGCTCAAAGAGCGTGCGCGGCGCGCGGGAGCGCACTCTCGTAGCTTTTCATCGCGATTAAATTTCAGTAGTGACTCAAAAAGCAGAATTGACTTGCGACGCGTATACATATATATGCACGCGTCGACGAAGGCACTCGGAGCCTTCGCTTTAGCCCTCGTGTGACGCATATATATACGCGCATCCGCGAGCGCGTCACCCGCACTCAAAGGCTCAAGATCAGCCATCCATTTGAAAAAAGAAGAAAGGAAATCCAGAATACATTTGCGATTCAAAAGCGGGTGAGCAGAGAAATTCGCGTATTTGTACGGTTCCTCGTTAATTAAAAACGAGCTTCCCACCTCTCCGCTACAAAACGACTCTTTCTGTTCTAATTGAATTGCAAATAAAAATCAATTAGTATATATCATATTGAATGATTGAATTTATTCATACGCGAGTCTTTGATTTAAAAAAAAACTATACACAACCAGCTTCAATTAGTCTAATTGAATCTCCAAAGCCCGCCTTCGGCACTTCATTACGCCGGATAAATTTCCAGTAGCCCTGCGCGCGCGTGCAAAAGTATAATGCAATCCCATCCAATTAATCGTACATCTTGCCTATGTACATCGCGCATGAATTCCTCTGAAAACCAAACTACTACTACTACCACTTGAGGAAGAGCTCGAGCTGTTCTTGAGCTTAAATATTTGCAGCAGCGCGGGGCTATGGGTGATGATGATTTCTCGCTTCACTCCGTGCGGCGGTGAATCATCCTAATTAAGCTCGAACGTATATACGAGGATATATTAATGAGAGGCACTTTCGGTGTATGCGCACAGGTATCTCGAGCTTGGCGAGCTGCGGCGAGGTCGAGGCGCTGCCGGAGCTGCCGCCCCAGGACGAGGAGCGACTGCAGCGAGCCGCCCGGCTCCTGCAGCAGCGGCTCGTACTGCGACAATGGCTCGCCGACCACGGCCTTCACAATCACTACCAGAGGTACGTATTATATACCAGTAGCTCCCATTGTTGTTGCGCACGTGCCTAGATCGTGTTTCACTATTTTTTCGGGAACACCGCCTTTGTATTGGACGGCTTAGTAGTGTGCTGGGTATCGTAAATCTTCGTTTTTTTTCCACCCCCGTGCGATGCGCTGCTATTCTATAGCGACGAGCTTGCAGAGTACGGACGCGTGCCAGTCAGTAAAGTGTTTGATGCTTTCTAGGGACAGGTTGAAGCTGGAAAAGGGTATGTATAGGAAATTCTCCACGTGCGCGCGTGCGAGTTTTTTTCAAAAGGGAATGATGAAATTTTTTAAAAGAATTGATCGGTTTTGCGGCTTCGCTGATTCAAGCTTCTAAATAAAAAGTTTACAAAGGTTTCAACTGTTTTTTTTTTCGAAAGAATTTCATGCTGCTGCTAAGTCGACGTTGGTTAAACAATTTATAGTTTCATGTCCTTATCTGTATTAACTGGCTATGAAGTCGGTCATAGCGGCGTGCACGCAAAGGAGACTCGGAAATAATGCAAACATCGCGTCTATTTGCCGAGTTAACTAATTATCTTAATGTATTATCTTTCCGCTTTAATTTCATTTCGTTTCGTATAGTTTAGCATCGGCTTGGCGCTTGATATTTAGTAGTTTACTTTTAGATGTCCAACTTTTTTAGTACTGTTTTATGTCCGTCGTCCTAACTCGCTTATCTTCTTTTCGCGTGCTTTTATTGTGTAACGGCATGTGTATCGTTTGCATACGCGTCAGTATTAAATCTTCGCTGCGTGCATTGTTTTAAATCTGTTCATCTTTACACTTCGTGAAACAGTTAGAGCCTTTTTTTATTGCTACTTTACCAATCAGAATTACAACTTTAAGAACAGGCTTATTACCTGGGGATCAGAAATTTTTCTAAAACTTGAGTATATAAGTTCACTTACATAAAAATATAAGAAAACCAAAATAATATATATACGACTTTGAAAATAGAAAATAAAACTCGATAAAGAGGAGGAACTTCACTTTTTATCGATCAAGTCATCAAAGTTATGGTTTTAAGGAGAGAAACTGTACTAAAAATTTGCAAAAAATCTGCATTTTAAATCTATCTAATAGTTTGGTGCATTTTCTTTGTAACATTTTTTAATCCTGAAGAAGATGGATGAAATTTCTCATTTGTTCGTTACATTTTCTTTTATTAAAATTGTATATAAAATTATTTTAGATTGATTGATTGTTCTTTAAAGAACGTTTTTTAAAAAATGTTTTATAAGAAAACTAAAAATATCCATAATTAAAGACTTTAGAGTTATTGGGTCTACTAGTTTTTTATTGTGTCTATTTACATTCAAAAACATATCCTAACGTTTAAGCAAAATCCCTTAGTTACAGGTGCTAAAAATCTTTAAATAAAAAATTAACGCTTAATATGTTTTTGTTGTATATTATCTTTCGTATAATAAAAGTCAGTTATATCGATATTTTTAACTATATATTTTGATCGTATAAATCCGTGGACTTTCATATACAGCTAGATGATGGAAGGAATTTAATAACGAAATAATTTCACATCGCAGTAATTGTGAGCTTTCTGCTCCCGTCCAATGATTTACAGTGAAATTCTTTTTAAAAAATATCGTGAAATATCTGAATCGCTTCACATCGCTTCCACGAAGTATTGATGAACAGCTGCATGCGCGAACGGAAAACAGATTTCTATAAATCAAACCTCACCGAGCAATGCGTCGAATCCTTTAAATCGTTCAATTAATTAGCCGCCCGCGGGCAAAATAACGACGAATCTGAATAATTAAACGGCTCTCGACTCTCGCAACATGAATATGTAAGGCACGCGTGGATTTTCGCGAATTCCTCGACCGAGGAAGGCTATTTATGCACGTGCGCATACCAGCAAGAATCATAATTAAACATGCAGAATCCTGCGCGCGCGCGCGAAATTCGCCGCTGCATAAATGCAAAAGCTAACCTAATTTCGCGTCTGGCGGACTTCTTTTTTTTTTCTCGTCTCTCCAGATTGATGCAAATGGAGGTGGTGTCGCTGGAGGACGTCTACTGGGTGGAGGACAACGCGGCTCGGGCAGCGCTGGGCAAGGATCTGCCTCGCTGGATCCAGGCGCGTCAGACCCTGCCTACGTCCAAGGAGGACTTGGATGTGCTCAAGGCCGACCTCTGGAGCTCCGTGGTGAAGAACAGCCAGCACCAAGATGCTTGGACTTGGGGTGAGCGCACATATATATACGTTCAGCTTCTTCTACTTCTTCTTCGTCTTAGTCTTTTTTCTTTCGTGCGCCTGACTTTCGACCCCCTGCCAGTCCGCAGGCGCCTTTTACCCTCGCTCGACTATTCATTTAGAAGAGGCCGTGAAGTGTGTTGTCGGCTTTTTGCCCGTGCGCAGCGAGCCTCGAGAGGCTCTACACGGGCTCTGGTGCTCGCGCGCGCGCTTGGCCTCGCAGATTGAACTCCCTTTCGAAACCCCGAGCGCGTCTCGGGAAACAATTGACTCGTTTGCCAGGCGCCAGGCGCCTTCTTTTTGGGGCTTCGTATCTCGCTTGCATTACTGTTATATCGTCTTTTTTTCATTCTCTTGTTGCGCAAATGGAAAATTATACGTAGTGAATTGTTCGTTAAGAGTAATTATCAGATTGATTTTTTTTCTAGTTCTAAATTTTTTCATGTATTACTCATATCGCGAATGTTGTAGAATAATTTCAAAAATAATTCGGTTAGATATAATACTTAATTCATCGTGCATTCATATCAAGATTTCATATCGTATCAGAGCAATTCTACGTAATACTCTACAGCCATTTTAAGCAATATCAGGCAATAAAATTTGGAATAATCCAACTCCCTTTGGCATTGACCTATCCAAACTTTCTATGATGATGAATTACAAAACTTTCTTTAAAAATAAAATAAAACTTTATCAATTTTATCAACTCGAATGTGTATGCGAAATTGTAAGAACTCAATGTACTTATACAAGTGTACAAGTTAAATTAAAATAGTTTAGCTTTTCAAAGTAAGCTTATTTTTCTCTTATTTCAAATTTTCTTCGATGTTATTGAAAAAGAGTAGAAAAACGAAACCTTACATTTTCGTTTGCTTGACCTATTTATCTTAAAAGATAAATTGTCGAGTCAGAGCCTTGGTTGCATTTTCGTCACAGCTGCCGAAAATGATGACTAATTGTATGTATTTTAAACAAAATAAAAAGCTTAATTTTATTTCAATGTAATAAATTGGAATGTCATTGCCGCTTAATTCCTACAATTTAACATTGAAAATATTTTATATCATATAAACAATACAGCTATTTTAAATTAAATATACTGAAATACCAATGTGAGTAATTAAAAAAAATTTCCTTATCATTTCTTATGTCAATGTTATCTTGAGCGTATGACAGGGCAATAGCTATCATTACCAATCGGCACACGCAGTTTTTGTTTATACGTACTCTGAGCATCGTCTTTCAATCACTCTTAGTGAATTTTTTTTTCGTTTTTTTTTATGTGTTTGAAGTTTGCACCGTTAAAGTGCAAAGAAACGTTAGAAAAATTTTTTTCTTTTTAGTTTTATATGTTAGCTTTTGAATTTTCTCATGTGTTTAGCGTTTTATAGCATAACCCAACATCAAAATAAAGATTTCACTGTATCGTGAAAATTTTTAACTGTTTTATTTAAGTGTGAAAAATTAATTCGTTGCATCCCAATGTTGCAAACTTCAAACCCACTTTTTTTTTTAAAGCAAGCACAGTAATGTTTTGCATTAATGTAAGTGTGAATTTTTCGATTAATTTATAATAATAGAATTAAAAATCATATTGTATATTAAATTGCAAAAACTTGCCTCATTTTTTCAAACTAACATTTTATTCAACGTTTAATTTTCACCAACTAATTTCGTATTCTTGGATTGTATTTCCAATACAACTTATCATCGGAAAATTAGTTTTTCATTATTTTGTTAATTAAAATCAATAAATTCTTTGCTCTTCTTTTAAATGTGAAAATCCCCAATGTATTTCATACACTCAGACAATTTCTCCGATTCATTGAAATGTCTGAAATATTTGATTTCCATGTATTTTAATTGAAAAGATTTTATTATTAATGGAGACTACAGCCAATACCGTTGTGAAAATAACTCTTGATTACTCAGCTGGAAATTAAGTAAATGGCGTGGTATTGTCAGAGTAAAATTGTTTAGCTCTACAACAAAAGCACATAAATGAAATACGCATTAGAGCAGATTATATTAAAATCAGAGAATAATTAATGATAATAATTAAAGAAATGAATCTGAAAATTTCGAATCCTATACCTCGCAACCATACTGCAGTGTAACGTGCATTGTAAAATATCACACACCTCCATAATTCCAAAATCCGACATCAGCTTTAAAGCCA
The DNA here is from genome assembly GCA_035583055.1 of Torymus tubicola. Classification (NCBI taxonomy): domain Eukaryota; kingdom Metazoa; phylum Arthropoda; class Insecta; order Hymenoptera; family Torymidae; genus Torymus; species Torymus tubicola. The sequence continues at coordinate 6,503,704 of JAWWEQ010000045.1, read as the reverse complement.
ATAATATTGCAAAAAAAAGAACGAGGCATTTATGTAAGACACGTAACGCGAGGCTTTCACTGGTGGACTTACAGGTGGCATGCTGGTCGTCTCGGTGTCAGTCGCGGGGCTCGTCACCCTCGCGGCGATGACGCAGCCGGCCCTCGCGCCCGAGGCCAAGCACTCGCTCCTCCAGTACGTCACCGGCAAGTACCTCCTGCCCAGCAACTGCCGCGTACACTTCGAGTGGGAAGAGCCGCAGCTCGTTGGCGAGACAATGACTTTCACTGTTAAGGTGAGTTTGATCCGTTCAATTGTCATTTGATAATCAAAACCTTAAGATAATGCTTCATGAGCTTTTGGGCATTAAAGGGAAATATAATAATAAAACAGTAAAAGTAAAATAAATGGGAGACAATAGCAAGAATGGAAAATGGCCGTGATTTTAAAAAGTATTACAATATTGTTTCTTGGATTTTCAGTTTTATCAAAGAAATGGTCAACCATATCCAATTTGCGACAAGGATAATCTAATCGTTGAAGTGACTGAAGGCACTCGTAGAGTGGCGACTTTTATAGAATTAGGCGGAACAGACCCCCTGGCAGCCAACACAGCGGTCGTCAAATTCACGGTGCGACACGCCGGACAATACAGAATTGCTGTGCTCATTGGATCCTGTCACGTCCATGGAAGTCCTTTTTTGAAGAATTTCCTACCTGGTAAATATATTTATTTATTTATCGCTCTATACAGTTGAGTAATTTTTGAATGGCCGTGGTAAATTTTAAAATAACGCTGTCAGATGAAATAAACTTATGTTTGACATTTTTATTTGACTTAAAAAAATTCGCATTCTCGGATGAATGCGCCGAATTGCCGCGGCTATTTTTATTTGCCGTGCAGCTTGCAGAATATGAAGCCGTTTCCATTGACGTTGACTTTTTGCTTATTCAGGACCTCCATGTCCGAATAAAACGGTCTTTGTTCGGCACAGTTCGACCGTCGTTTGTACAGCCGGAATCGCCCACTCTATGACGATTGAACCCCGAGATGAATACGACAATCTCTGCGTTTTCGGAATCAATGAGGAGCCCGTCGAAGGCTACAATGTAAATATAACTCAGGTGAGCGAGCGAGCGATTCGATATTCATTTTTAGCGTTATTCTTTCAAAGGCGGCAAATAACTCTCCACAATCCAATAACCACCAATACACGTTTGACCTTGTTTGAGAAATGGTGAAATACCCTTTTGAAACTGTCGAATAACCACTTGAATTTACAGATCGGTAGCTCGAATGGCGATTCGTCTCCAGTGCCGTGCACCGTTAACTTAGAGTACGATGCTCCTAATCAGCGAATCCGTTTAAAAGTAACTTTCCCGAAGGGCGGCTGTTACCACGCGACTGTAAGCCTTTCCGGATTACAACTTCACAATGGAGATTTCGATATCATAGTCTTAGAAAGTAAGGAAAATTGTAAGCTATTTGCACACTACTAGTCTGAGTTTAAGCTAATTGAGTAGAAGTAGTTTAATAGAAGTTGTAGCTCGCTTGATAGTCGGAACTTCTACTAAAGTATGTTCTGCTTGGCGAACTTTTAAAACGGATGCATATGTAAATTTTCGCCCCATCACTTTTAAGGTGCCGTTGCTAGAGCGGTTCACAATAATGTTGCTTCAAAGGATCCCGACATTTGTTACGCTGCGAAACTTTTGGGCATGCAGGGCGAGCGCTTCTCGAAGCCCAAAAAAGTATTTTGCTTCATTTCTCCGAAGCAGTTGACAATTAAAGAGTATTTGTTGAAATTCATTCCGAAGAGATTAGTAACTTTTAGACTTTGTCCATCAACCAAGGTAAACTTACTTAAAATGCAAATGTAGTCTAAAATAATTTAAAGAATTAAAAGAATAATAGGGCTTTTCTTTTAGTTTCATTTCGACAGTCCGAATAATCAGCATGAAGGTTACGACTCCTTCACGATTGACGACGGATGTCAGCCTCCTGTTGAATTGATCTCTCATTACCGTGATATCATAGCTGCAACGTTTACATTATTCCTCTTGAAAAATATTGGCGGCAGCGAAACTTTCGCTGATAAGCAAGACTTTTTCTACCATGAAGTTAGAAAACACCATCAAAAACATTATCATGAAAAATTATCCATGAAAGTTCAACGTGACAAATTATTAGAATCGGTACAGATATACTTTCTCTTGTATGATTTTATTAATAAAATTATCAATACTAATAACTTCTTTTTTTATTACAGTCAATGAAAGCCACAAAAGGATTTTCAGTGAGCGATTGGTGTAGAAACTTCGAAATAACATTCCAAGGAGAGCAAGGTAAACTTTCATAACTACCGATAAACATAATTATACAATATCATATTATTAATTAAATTTTTTACTCCTAGGTGTGGACTGGGGTGGAGTTCGAAGAGAATGGTTTGAACTCATATGCGCTGCTTTGTTCGATCCCGGAAACGGACTCTTCGAATCATTCGGAGAGTCACAACAAGCCCTGGTGCACCCCAATAGTAAACGACCTCCACAATTGAAGCTGAAGCATTACGAGTTTGCTGGTAAAATAGTCGGCAAATGTCTGTACGAATCTGCGCTCGGCGGTTCGTATCGGCAACTCGTGCGTGCAAGGTTTACGCGATCTTTTCTAGCTCAAATAATCGGCCTTAGAGTACATTATAAATACTTTGAGCAAGATGATCCCGACTTGTACTTAAGTAAAGTAAAATATATCCTCGAGAACGATGTCGAGGAAATGGAATTGTATTTTGTTGAAGAAGAGTACGACAAAGACGGTCAATTAATAAAGCTGGCAGAATTGATCCCTGGCGGCAGCAAAGTCCGCGTGACAAATGACATGAAACTTCGATATTTAGATGCCTTAGCTCAGCATAGGCTAGCTAATTCCATTCGTAGTGAAGTTGATCACTTCTTGAGAGGATTGAATGAACTTATCCCAGACAATCTTCTTGGAATTTTCGATGAGAATGAATTAGAGGTACATAGTGTTTTCTTTATAACAAACCGAAAGCCGAAACTTCGAACAGCTTTTAATTGATAATTTTTTTATTTTCAGCTGCTCCTTTGCGGAACTGGAGAATATAGCGTAGCAGATCTTCGAGCTCATCATATAGCTAATGGTAGCTCACCCGAGTTCCTGAGAGTTCTGGACTGGTTTTGGACGGCAGTTAGCAACTTTACGCAGGAGGAAATGGCACGGCTCCTTCAATTCACCACCGGCTGCTCACAACTTCCTCCCGGGGGTTTCCAACAGCTCAGCCCTCGATTCCAAATTACCGCTGCACCCACTTTTGAAAATCTTCCAACAGCACACACATGGTACTTTACTTAATTTGTGTTCGCATATACAATTGATGCTGCTTTCAGATAGATGCGCAGTAAATACAAAAAAATATTTCATTTACAGCTTCAATCAACTCTGCTTGCCTGATTACGAGTGTTACGATCACTTTGAAAAGGCACTTCTTCTGGCTATCAGCGAAGGGACCGAAGGTTTTGGAATGATTTAAAAGAAATATAAATAATAAAATGAATAATATCTTCTAGTCAAAACTACTAGTTCAGCTGTTGCAGACATCGACTATTGATGTCTGCTTTTCTTTGCTCACTATACACTCGAATACGAATTTCTGGTCCTAGTCATCTAGTAGTTCTGATAGAAAAAAAAATTACAGAAGTTTAGATCCTAATCCTTTTTTATACGGCAAATAACAGTATCTGTTTTTGATAAAGATATAAAGATTGGATTCGCAAAAAAATTTAGAGTTTATTTATTAACGCAAGGGCTGGGGTAATCATTGTGTGTTTTATAATAACAATAACTGAAGGCAGATAACTTTAGAAATATTTTTTTTACAACCATGTTTGGTACTTTAAGTAATTGAAGTTGTTGAATGGTGAATAAGTATTAATTTTATAATTTTAGAGGTTAATGTACATTTTTTTACAAACATAATAAATCATATAATTTTAACATTTCAACATTTAATAAGCAGCCAGCCCTTTTAAGACAAATAATGAGAATCTAACTTTATTTTTTATTAATACGCTTTAAGAGTTGTATTTGTAAATTTCAAATACTATTGTACTTTCGAAAAATACTGTTAGATGTTAAAACTGTGAATGTACTATATCCTTTTTTATATTTATTACGCTCCTGTCGCTTTAAGATCGTGGCAAGTGAAAAAAAGAGAAAATGTAAGCGTAGATACGTAAGCAATGTAGTCGCGCGGTCGATGAGACAATTTGTAGACTGCATATTTAGAGGAACGTTGTGTATATTGCATTTATGCCGTTCGTAAGATATTAAAAGATATACATTTACAAATGTGAAGTGCATAATAAATTCGAATAGACGTGAAATGATATAAAAACGGTTGGGCAAAATCAAAGCAACGGTTGTTTTATTCAAATATAGATAAAATATATATTTATTCATTGATCGTTGCGTTACATTAGTCTCGACTGTATCATTGTGTTTCATAAATCTCTAATCGAATCGTCATCAAATGACATCGTTATATAAATGAAAAAATATATCAAAATAAACTTTATATAATAATAATCATAATTTTCATTAATTCACTTTTCAATTTCATCTCAGTCAAGTTGTCATTCGTCCACATTCACTCCCTTCACTTTCATGAGACATTTGCGCTTCATCTCAAAATACCCTCCTTGGTAGGTTTATATTCCCACGTTCACTTTTAGTTCGTAATACCATAGGAAATTGTAAAGTCATCGGACCATCCTGATTTCGATAGAAACTGTAACCATTAAGCCATTTTACTTTTCTACATGGTTTTTTTTGTCTTCACAAATCTTATTTAGTTTTAACTTTGACGATAAATATTATGCTACAACACAAAAGGAGTTTTATTATGTTCAAAATGCATAATTTAATCAAATGATTTAGTTTTTTGTTTAAATGAAATGAATTTTAATTTATTTTCTTAACGTACTTCGCTATAAAATCAGCGGCATCCCAGTTGTGAAGAATGACAGCGTTCGAAGAATAACACCTGGTGCACGAACCATACTTCCAGCCAGCTGAAGAATTTTGCTACTCCAACGACATTCCTGCGATTCGCGAAATAAACGGTCTCGTAGCTCACTGAGCTCCAACCTTAAACATAAATTATAAAATTTGCTTTTTCTTTTAACTATTTTCACTCATATTTGTCATAGTTATTTTATTTTTAATTCAAAATAGCAATATAAATATCCGATTAGTTAATTAAATTTTTCTTTAGGAGCTGAATGCAACATATCAAAATACAAAAATTCATATTTACAAAATGTGATGATAAATGTATCATTTAGCATTCTTAAAACGGAACATATACAATTTCTTTTTATAGCAAGTAATCAGAGTTATCTTTTATTTATTGACAACAGCTCCATTCCAATGTAAGTACTTGTAACTTTTAAATATAGAGCGCAGCTTATTCTTACGCTTGAGCACTGTAGGCCGCTTCGATACGTTTTATTTTCGATTCCTGATTGACGATGTAGCTCGTGAGTTCCGCTGCTCGCAAGCTCAGCTCTTTCTCTGTCTCTTCGCTCGTTCGCAGCAGTTCCTCCACTTTCATGTTCTCTTCTTCCATTTTCCGCAGCATTTTTTCCACCTGCGATTTCTCCTCTTCTTTTTCATTCAGAAGGCTAACGAAAAGTATCACTTTTATTTAACTTCGTCTCCAGTTAAATTTAAATTAAAAAAAGAATTACGACGTACGAGTAACGACGAAGTAAAAGATATTTTTGTTTGCCCATATTATCATGATTTTTCGACTGCGTAAATTTCAACGAACCTCTCTATATATACCCAAGCTACTGTAACATCTTATCGCGCAACAGCCGCGCTCCCCATCATCCTTCACTGCCGAAAAAACGAGCAGCCAAAAAGCCCCCCCGCGAGCACAAAGCCATCCCTCTCCCCTATACAAGACTCACTTGGTGAACCGCTGCAGCTCCTCTTGCAGCGACGCCGTCACGGCCATCTGAGTCGCAAGCTGTGCCTGCATCTCCTCCAGCGACAGCTCGGCCCTTTCCGCGCGCGCCGCCTTCTCCTTCGCAAAGGCCTCCGACTCCGCGACCTGCGCTCGGGTTGGGTTAATTTTAAACAGTGCTTTCTCGCGCGCGAACTTGATTAGCCCCGAGTAAGTGTATACTTCCCATCGGGGGGAATAATTTACGGGCGCGTGTGTGTACGCATGTGTCTTTGCACGCGCGAACTGGAATAGATCTTACTTTGCAAACAACGCGGACGCGAGCGTCGTTTTTTGGGAGAAGAGAGAGAGAGCGTAGCAGCGAAAACGCGCCGTACCTATTTGGGACGAGGAATGTGTGATGTGTGCGCACAAGTGAGAGAGAGAGAGAGAGAGGTGAAAGCTGTAGGCTAAGGAATTAGCTTTTTGCATTGTTGGACAAACTGCTGGAAGCTTGCGTTGGGTAAAATGGTTTTACGTGTGAGCTTTTCAGCAGAGTGAGCTTTTTCGAGATAATTAGATAGTTAGAAGTTATATAACGATGAATGAGTTAGAAAATATTTACTAGGAGAGGGTCAGATCTCCGGCTCCCGGATTTGCCTTCAACTTTAGGATATATTTTTCAATGTAGAAATATGAAGAAAGTTATATGATATTAAATTCTAACGGTAAAACAAAATCAAATTCTAGCCATTTTTCCTTTTATTTCGAACAAATTTGAAAATATTCCTACTTCATAGAAAAAACCATATACCTAATCTTGGGATATACATCTTACTTGGCATTTTCGTTTTCGTTTTTCAAAAATTGAAAAATAATATTTTCCTCCAAACTTATAAAAGTTTAAAATTGAGCATCCAAAGCGTACTTAAATATGCATAAAGTCAGACAGCGATTTTCAAGGGTTCAACAGTACATTCTCGTTCTTCAATTTTAAACTCTTATAAATTTGAAACAAATTAATATTTTTTAATTTTGTAAAAAGCAAACAAAGGCTCGTTTTCTCTAGTTTTATTTTCTCTTTTGAAAATGATACTTAAGATTTTACAAGATTAAATGATTAGCTTCCGAAGATAAGGAATTTTTCAATTTTATTTAAAAAAAGGTTAGAACTCGAGTTTATTTTTAGTGTTAAAATATGATATTCATCATATTTTATGTCTCATACATTTTTATGAAGGATATTAGTATCGTAACATCTGTTTTTAATATCCAAAAAATTTCCTAGTAATAAAAAAAATAAAAATTTTATTGAAAGCCACTCATCGGATAAAGTTTTCTTGTTTTACAGGCCTTTCAGAATATAAAAAAAAATTGGATTGATGGTATTATTTTCCGTTGACAGTAATTTGATTTTTTTTTAATGATTAAAAATCTTTCTAATTTGATCAAAGATGGTCCAAAGGAATTATGGCCTTTTTTTCAAAATTAGAAAATGTCAATGTATCCAACAATTACGTAAGTTTGAGGTTTAGCTTAATATTCACAAAAGATGATGGCAACGAGTTATCAAATGTAATCCGTAGATGTTTTAAATACGTTTTATGAATTTGTTAAACTCAAATTCAAAGTAACGTAACTTTAGAAGGGATTCATAATTTTTTTAATTCTGGGAAAAGTCTGAAAAGTTTATAAAGTTTTATTTTTTTCAAAATTTGTATTGATTTTTTTTTATGAAATAATTCAAGATCAATCTAGAGCTATTTTCAATATTTTTTCAAAAATCAAATTAATTACCAGCAAAAAATAATAATATCGTCAAATTGAGCGTGTTCTAATTTTTACATTCAGAAAGGCCTGAAGAACAAGAAAAACTTTATTCGATAAGTGTTTTTAAAAAAATTTTTTTAGTTTCTTCGAAACGTGAACGGGAAATAATCTGGTAAATAGTTCATATGCAATTGCTTATTTATTTAATAGATCTATCCCACAAAAAAACTGCTAGTTACTTAACATTGTTTTAACCTCAAGTAACGATGTTGATGTGTTATAAAATCGATGTAATATTGCATAAGTGGCGGAAATGAATTCTAAGAAACAGTTAGTGATTCATGCGGAGCTCTGAACTTTAATCGATCACACGAGTAGTAAAGTACATTAAAAAACCACAACTGCATTCCATTTCTTTTCTAACCCGACAATTGGTGTTAATATCAATCAAAATTTTTATTTAAAAAAATGTAAATATGAATTACTATATATTTTTCTTAAAAAAAACTTGAAATTTATAAAAATTCGTTACTTTGATAACAATGACAACTGTTGAAAGTCGTCGACCTGAAGTGTAGTAGAAGTTCACGGTAAACTTTTATAGAGCAATAATATTTTCATAGCTCTATTGATTTTAACGTACGTTTTTTATCTGTCGCAGAGCAAATATTGTCTGACAAAATCATGTATAGTTACCTATACGACAAGAAAATGCACGTTTTGCCCACAATTTTTTTACAAACATGCCCTCTTTCATTTTCATGTCTCCTTCGCTTTCAAATATCAAATGAAAAATCATCTTGTTAATTTCTAGATGTTTATGTGAACATTTCGTCAAGCCCAGTCATAATTACTAAAACATATAAATTTCGACCTTAACAAAATAATTTATTTTAATTTACCGGTTTTTCATCAATAACGATATCAATAAACACACTTCTACTAACTCTACCTTTTCGGCAAGCACCACGAAAAATCAGCCAAGCACCGGACTGCATTACACGCCGTACGATCGAACCTCCCTCGAGTATCTCACCTGTTACCCGCTTTCCTATTGTGCTCACACAAAAGCTCGCTTACCCGAGAGCCGCCGCACACAAGCAGCGGGGGGTATGCACACTCGTTGCAGGGGGCAAAAAGGCGCGACCGCGGAAAACTACTTCGCATGAGAAAGCGCAGTCTTGCAATTGTACGCATACGTTCCACAGGTCAGCCCCTTCGGAATGCCATAGATTCAATAATTCAACAACCCTCCTCCCACCTGTGTACACGAGATCGATATGTAGACACGCGCGAGCAGGGACGCGATCTAGATCGGGGCAATAACACACGCGATTTCGCCGCGCGGCATGAAATATGCACGTCCTCGAGAAAAACTTCTTTGCGCGCGAGAGAAAGAGCGATGAGCGGAGCCTGATAGCTACCACCGCCGTTGCCGCCGCAATATCGATCCCTGTTCTCAGTACTGCTAACTCTCTCTCTCTCTCTCTCTCTCTCTCTCTGTCACTCTCTTATACATACGCGCCCGCGCGCGTGCGAGAGCAAGCCTATTATGTGACATTGAGTCACCGAGCGAGCGCAGCGGCGTGCTGAGTCAGCCCTTTGCTATACGAGAGCGTTGACTCGTCTTATTTACACTCACAAGGGAGAGAGAGAGAGAGAGAGAGAGAGAGAGAGAGAGAGAGAGACCCCTGCGAAGAAGATGCGTGCTTTGTGCGGAGGGTTCTATTTCGAATTTCGCGCCCGCGCTCGTGTAGGTTCTGAGCTTGTAATTACGAGAGTAAAGAGCGCCGAGGATGACTGTGTTTTGATTTGAGAACTGGAGCGAGTTGTTGTCGGGGCTTTTTAGGTTTTCTGAAGTTGGACTGAAGGAAGACCGACCAGAGAAGTTTTGAGACGAGATCTCTCGAGATTGCAGGAGATGAAAAGGGTTTTTGTTTGAACTTTCGTGGAATAATGTTTTGAAGTTGGAGTAAGCGTCTTAACATAGAGTGGGAAACCCGTTATTATCAAAAGTTGTTCGAGCTTCCGAATAGCTGGTTTTTGATTGTAGATGTTGTATAGTCATGCCAAATAATGTAGGAAAGAGGTAGTTTTAAGTTATTGGTTTTATATAGTCTTAAGCAAATAATATATAATTTATTTGCGATTTATATCAATGTCTGACTGTAGTTCACCTTTACTACTTCTTCAGTCGAAATAATTAATTTCGATAGTTGAAGGTTTTTCGTTTATTAATTTTACTAAATTGTTTATTATTAGCTTATCACATTTTTTTACTTTTAATGCATCTAACTTTTATTGTTTATTGGAAAAACAAATCTGATTGTTTGGGAATCTCCCAACTCTAGTAATTATAACTAGAGCCACAATATTGATTTTATAATTTATATTTCACTCTCGGTTTTATTACGCGGATGACTAAGGGTTAAGAAACTTACACGTCGTTTTGTCAGGTCTATGATTTCATCCACAGCCTTATTCAAATATTAAGTACGATAATTTCTTCGGTATGAGGAATGTCAAGGCCGTGAAAGTCTGTATGTTAAAGAAGGATTGGTACGAAAAGCAAATGAATAAATTAAAGTCTGATATAGAAAGGTATTTGCCGAAGAAAGTTTTTTAACTTGACATTTTTCTATAAAATAATTTCCATAGCGATAGAATGATGCATCTGTTAAAAAATTTAAAAGAATGCTGATATTGCGCGGAAATTGCGAGCGTAGCTTGACACTTTTCTCCAACTTTTACGACCACATAAATTGGAAAACAAACTTAACTGCTTCTTTGCAACGATATTAGTTAACCGGTGTGCATTAAACAACAAATTGTTTTTGGCTTTATTTCAAAGCTGTTGTGCAACACAGTTACGTATAAATGGTTTTAATTTATAGTTATAAAATAATAATTTTAACTAAGTATCTTTTAAATTGTTATATAATGTTGTTTATAGTTCTCCAATTGGATATTCAGTATAGATGATTCTATACTATTTCTTTTTTTACTTTGGAAGCTAAGATATTCCTAACAATCAAATAAACAGTTTAATTTATATATTAACTAATCGTTTGCGTTGTCTCGCAAGGAAATTACATTAAAACTTATCAAACGTATACACTCCGTATTCTTCGAAAGAAGTATTCGCGTGCATATACCCATTCATTCGTTCATCAAACCCATCCATCCCGCCGTAACTTCCTCATCCTCCGTACCGCATGGCACTCACTCACCCTGAAGGTTCGCTCACGCAAGGAGCCATCGGCCACCCAATTTCTTTCTCTCAACCCCCGGGCGCTGAATCACCGATTTTCGTGGAAATTCGCGCTTGCTGAAATCCTCACTCTCTCTCTCTCCCTCCCTCTCCCGTCCTCGCGCCCACCTATACGAGACCCATGCATGCATGTATGTGTGTGTGTGCGCGCGCGCGCGCAGACGACCTCGTTCGGGGCTGACTCATCCCCCGCGCTCAGATCAATTTCTCTCTCACGGCGGCGGCTGTGTGTTGCGCATTGCAGTGTTGTACTGCAGCAGCGCGGCGGTGCAACAACCCCCATTGTGCGGGTGGTAGGTAGAGTGAGAGCGGGAGAGAGAGAGAGAGAGGGTTGGTATAGTCGAGACAGGTGATCGGGGGGGCTCGATAAACGCGCTGATTTACGATGCTGCGGCGGCACGCGTTCATGCGCCCACCTCTCCCTGCTGTTTTAAAGCTGCTTTTTCGAGAGAGAGCGAGAGAGAGAGGCAGAGAAAAAGCGATTTTTTAGGGATGCGAAGTGCCAGGTACGGGATTTAAGCGTCGCGCGGTGACGGAATAAAGCTGAGTGCTGGATTTTTATTGAGCCTTGTGATCTACTTTTTATCGCAGCGATGTTAAAAATGTATATATTGTATGAAAATTCACTTTGAATTTTGAATACACCTCTTTTGTATAGTAACCTTTTGATGTTCGGTTTTAGAAGATTTTTTTTCATAATAAAATTATTAATAGGAGCCTAAACGATAAATTCATGTTAGAAATTTTATGGGATTATATTTTGTTATGTATTTTAATTCGAGTATAATGCTTTTATAAATTAAGACTAACAGTAAATAATTCGTCAATATTAATCGCGAAAGCCCTGCAACTGGCGTTAATAAATTATCCCCAATAAATCAAAGTAAAGAGCAATATTATTTGTACATATATTGCAGGATGATGTCATGTATAGAATGAAAATGTTTTAATTTTCAAACAAAAAATCATGTATTAAGCTTGTATACAATGAAAAATAAAAAATTTTATTCTGCCCAAAAGAAGAATTTACAAAGCTATAATATCATAACCAGCGTTTATCGCTCACTGACCATAGAAACCGAAGAGATAAATCAATCATAAAAGGATAACCCTGCACAAAAAGAAAATAGTTGAAGCAACTCGAAAGAAAAGTCCAAAGGTTACTTTATCAAGTAGAATCTTGTTGTCCTCTCTGAGCCTGAGTAGTTTCTCTCTGTCCTTGGCCATCTGCTTGTCGAGGGCTTCGAGCTGGTCGCGTGCGCTGCGCAGTTCGTTCAGCGCGTTCTCCGTGTCCACCGATCGCTCCTCTGCGATCTCGCGCTGCCTCGTCGCTTCACCCTCCGCTGTTTCCTTTTCCTTTTGCACCGCACAGCCAAAGAGAGAAAGAAAGAGAGTCGTGTATTTATGGAAAGGTTCCGTTCGCTCGCTGCCCTTTTCGCGGGCCGCGTGTGATGTCACCCGCTGTCGCAGTTCTCTTATATTCTTCACGATCTAATTCTGTCATTGTACGCGAGGGGCTTATTTTACGCGGCCGAATGTGGCGAGTGCAAGTGTGTGCCCGGCGATGGCGAATGTATTATAAGGGTTACATGCGCTTTCGTTTGAACTCGACTCGTGAACGGGTATATATTTTGTCTTGGTTATGAGGCCAAATATTCAGATAAATTGCGTTTATGGCGTCGTGAAGACGCTGAAGAGGTTTCAAGAGGGTTTCAAGTTATGGCTTTTTGAAAATTAGGATTTTTTTTCAAAATTATCGCTTCTATTTTTGCTTTGAAAGAAAAAGATATATATGTATTAGAGGTAGATTATTTATATTATTTGTCGCGGTTTTTATTGTCTTGAATAACAAAAGGAACAGTAATTTCGTAACGTTTTATCGCAATCTATTTTTTCTGGAAAGAATTCAAAACACTAGTATATTATATACGTTTGACAAGCTTATAAGCTTGTATACAAACGTTGTAACGTAATAATTTACGAAAGATACTTCCCGCAGCTAATTACAAAATTTGATATTGCAGGTATAGCAAATATTATCTGCGTAATTATATAAAACAAGAAGGCTTTTATAATTATGCGTTTATCTACTTTTTTATAATGTTATCTTATTATTAAATAAAGTAAACAACACTGTTATGTTATTTTTAAATATATCTTTAGTATACCATTTTTAGGATGCGATAGGCTACTTTTTCAATCTCCTAACGGTAACTATATAAAAGTGTAATTTCACAAAAGTTTGCATCATCATACGGGTCAGTTCATACTTTCTAATACAGTTTAATACAGTTTATTTTCTGCAACACTTTATCGAATTGTTTTATTAGAAAGTGTTAATAACTCATGCAAAAAAAAATTAGAAAACTGCGAAAATAAAAAAATATAAGATTATTTTCAAAATGTAAAAATGTGTCTCTAAACATACGCCACGGCATATCGGCAAGAAATATAAGAATATTTTCACAACTCAATGAATCGAAAGCCCGCAAAAATAGCTAAACCGTCAAAAAGAACTGTAATAATCGAGTTATTCTTACAATCTTTAACTGATCGCGTTCTCGGTTCGCATCGTCCAGCTGCGCCTTTGCCCTATGCAACTCCCCAGCGAGGCTAGTGACGCGCGCGTTCTCGTTGTCAAGCAGCCGGCGCAGCACAACGATTTGTAGCTGCACATGGTCGAGCTGCTGGCCGAGGTCGGCCAGGTTGCCGCGTAGTTGAACGACTTCCTCGCGGCGACGACGCCAGGCGTTCACGACGAGGGCACGGCCTACCACGCAGGCCGCCCGGGACTCGCGTTCCTCTTGACGTGATACCGGCCAGGACATGACCGCACAGCCTTCGAGACTCAAGGCGTCGCTGCGGTGATCGCTGCTGCCGCCGTCGTCCAACCGTGCCGAGGAGGTGCTGCTGTCCGAGCTTCGGTGATGAATGGTTTTCGTTTAAAGAGTGTTCGATATGTTGGCATTTGATGTATGAGGAAATTAAACAAAAAATACACTTAAAATTTTGTATTAATATACTTTTTGTCGGGGCTGACGATCCTGTATTGGTATACCTTTTCCTTACTCAACTTTGAAGGAAATTACTAATTTTAATTATACAAGCACATTTAACAATAAGCGTCCATTTTTTCAGATTTCCTCATATTCTCCTAACCCTAAAATTCCCACGACAACTATACACCCTCTCACCGTAAATCAGCGGGCTCGAACTCGTTGGAGCTCGGGGTCGCCTGAAACAGATCGGTCATCGACAGACTCTTCCTGGCAACGGGCGACTTGGGGTCAGCGGCTGCAGCCGCTAAGAACCGCGCCGCTCCGTCCTCGGGACAGCAGCTCTTCGCCGAGACGCAGCGCTTCGGCGTACTCAGCACCTGGAACTTCTTCAACGAGCTGACCAGCTTGCCCCGATGCTGTTGGCCATGGGGCGATCTTCGGGAGCTGCAACGCACGGGCAGTTGGGAGTACTGCAGCCGGCGACGGGCGCACTGGGCGAGGCTCGTGGGGTTTGGACTCGAGCGCGCGAGCTGGACCAAGGGACCCGGGGTCAGGCACTTATTCGGCATGATGCACGTGGTTATTAGAAGGCTCCGGTCACTTTGGTACAGAGTACGTAACTTATATTGTGTGTACGATCGCAGCTGTGCTTTTGACAACTGGGGAATAAGGGCGCGTATTTGCAAGGGTTAACAGCTGCTGGCTTTTGTTTTTGCTATGACGTAGGTTGTGTTTATACTTTTCTGTGTTCTTCAAATTCTCGTTCATTGCAATACTTAATAAGTAGTTTAATAGTTTTGTGAGAGTTTTAATTTATCATATTGATTAAAGTATTAAAATAAAAAGAAAGCATTGATTGTAATAAGCTATTTTTTCGCAGTATTTGAATTAATAATTTTTATATTTTAATTAAAAAGTATGTACTACGTATTATTTATACACTAGATATACACATATTATTTATATACTTGTATACACTACATATATTATTTATAAAATGGTTTTGTGTATTTCAAATTGATAACGTTATTAAAGTATCGTCAAATAATCTTTTCAAGTTATAAAAGAACGAACAAAAGATAATACCACAAAGGAATGATACTCTCAAAAGAAGCATAGTTTATTTTTATATAAACATCATTAGCAGTATTTACTAATTAATTTTATACGCAAATAGTAAATGATTTTTCAACTAATTATTATTTAAAACAAAAATCATTTAATAATAAGTTCAACTAATAAGCAACATATATATGCACGAAAATAAATTAGTCAATGCCATTCGTCGTGCAAAATTAAGAATACTTTACGATGACATAATTCATATCCACACGTGAAGCGTGAACACTTCGTGCGCTTCGTTACAATCTGGTGCATGAATAGCCCTAAATATATCACAAGCCATTTCTTTGTTTGCATAGAAATTTTGTAGTATGCGTAGTTTACATTTTAAAATAACATAAAGACCATCGTTGTTCTTTCTGGAAATTTATTATCTATAAAGAAAACTGTCATTTAGTTAAACAAAAATTTAACATTTATATAAAAACTTCAATTATACGATGGATACATTTTTCGATAAATGAAACGTTCCTGCGAAATATCAGTAATATTTGCAAATGAATAATTTGGTTATATCACAACAATCATTAGTCGTAAAAATCCGCACGTAAAAAATGTCAAACAAGTCTTCAACACAACTATAAAAACACAAAGCTCACGAGAAGCGCACATTATATACTTCACGTATACTCTGTAATGTAACATTTAACAACGCTCACCGAATTTCTGTGAATATCTAAGTCGTAGAATGACAACAAAGAAATTGCTATTGCCAGTTTTATTTTATGAAAAAGATAGTCTCTAAATGGCATTATGCTTTAAAATTTAACCTTTAATGATTCATTCAAAGCTTATTATTACCGTCAACAAATTATAATGTTTTAGATTACTTTAACCTCTGTAATATTTGTAAATTTCATATTTTATTTCGATATTGATGCAGATATCCTTACAAAAACACTTATTTGGTATTACTTTTCAAACGTGTTTTAGTATTTTTATTGCTCATAAAACTTCATAAACGCCAATGTAGAAAATTGTAATGAAGCTTCGTTAATATACAGACGGCGAATATCATATCTGCGCAAATGCTGCATATAAATTTATATTCCTCATAATGACTTCTGTATTTATTGCAAAACATACGAATTAGCTCTTTACATTAATTTATATCTATGTAATATACTTATTTAAATATAAATAAAAATCTCTTGTCATTCCATAACGTGTTGAAGAAGAATATTAAGAAGTATTTACATTATCGTTTAAACATAATGTTATAGTTTCAAAACAGCATATTATAATATGCTGAAATAAGCTTTTTAAATATATGGAAATTAGAGTTAATATTTAAGGCGCTCTTGAGATTAAACTTATATACGTAAACGATGCAACGATTAGCATCATTTATTATTAAATATATATTTTCTTACAAATTATAGATGTCAGATTACGGATATTATAAAAAATGTATATAATATTATTTTATTAGTTAAAATTTTTTGCTTTTAGAGGTACTTGAAACGTTCACCGTACTGTTAAAGTAACATACATGCTCGCCATTTATTTTTTCTTTACTACAGTCACAACTCCAGTGCAGTACATATCTCGGATCGCTTCGGGCACCGAAATTCTGATGCTACGCTCCTGAAGAAAAATTCGTCACGTGGCCCGCTTCGTTGCCCAATCGACTCCGAGACCTGTTACCTCGCTGCTTCTCTCTCTCTTTCTCTCTCTCTCTATCTCACTCGTCCAGTCTCTTCTTCCAATACCACTCGGTTCTCCCACCCGCGCGCTTTGATATACTCCTATATATCCACATGTCAAGCGCGAACGCGGGAACTGTCTATACTATTATAGAAGGTCGCATTGCACGCGCCACCGCCGAAAACCGACATATATATATATATATATAATAGCCAGCCTATATAGAGATATAGCAAGAAACGCGCTCGCGTCTATATATCTATATACCTACATATACACAAGCGCGCGTGCGTCAAAAAAGAGATGAAGTACGTGCTCGAAAAAGTAGTACGCGCAAAAAAAGGGAGAGGATAGCGCGGCAGCGGCAGCTCGCGCTAGTGAGCGTCTTCTTCTTATTATACTCTCTGGAGTGCAAAGAAGGCGTATATATATATTTGTGTGCGTATATATATGTGTACACGCGACCTGTTCTCCCGGGTCTCGTTTTCGCTCCGAAAAATTCGGAGCCTGAGAAGAGGGAAGAGAAACGAGAGGTATATAGCGTGTATATATATATATATAAGTAGCGACAAAGACGCGCAGCGAAAAGGAGCTTAAAGCGGAGAGAGCAGCAAGTACTGCGCACACGTCGTTTATATATATAAACGCAAGCAAGCAGCACTTGTTCCGTCGACGAGCCTTCCGCGCGCTCGTAGCTGCCGCATCTACGCGGTCATTCTCACCCAAAATAAATTTAGAAGATGCCTCCCGTCCCCTCTACCTATCTACCCAACCCTCTCTCTCTCTCTCTCTCTCGCAGCTTCGTTTTCCTCGTTTTGTGCTCTATTCGCGCGCTTTTCACGGCGCAAACTTCCCTTTTTCGCAATGGGTTTTGCAGCGCGCGTGATGCTGACGATTTTATTGAAATGTAAATAAATTGGCGAATTTTTTCGCGTGAACTGGCAATAGTTGTAGCGTATTTACAACTTGCATGAGCTTTTTCTGGAAAATAAAGTTTTCTCGTACTCTATGCTAAATGTCGTAATTATATTTATCATTTTGAGGAAACAATTACTTCATTTTTTCTTGTTTGAAAAGTTCTTTTTTTTTGACAAAAGAGAATCAATTTTCTTAATTGAGATGTTTCTACAGATGCAAATAAAACATGAATGCTATACTTATTGTTTACTTTTCATCGACTTCCTTTTA
This sequence comes from Torymus tubicola, assembly GCA_035583055.1. Taxonomy (NCBI): domain Eukaryota; kingdom Metazoa; phylum Arthropoda; class Insecta; order Hymenoptera; family Torymidae; genus Torymus; species Torymus tubicola. The sequence continues at coordinate 6,485,756 of JAWWEQ010000045.1, read as the reverse complement.
TCGTTTTCGATTTGCTTAAGCAAATTGAATAATTGTATGGCTAAAGTAAACTTTTCATGTAAGTTTCTTATGAACAATAATAATTTTTTATTAATTTCAGTATTACTACATTTACTATTATCATCTTCAGTGATTTTCCCTTAACACCGAGCTTTTTAGATTAAGAGTTATCAAAGCTTTTTTATTACATGTTTATTTTATTTTTAGACACTACTATTAGCTCATTTATTCAGACGAGACTCCTTGTCGCAATATACTTTATTATTTTATTTTCGTTGATTGTGATATCACGCGATAATCAATCATATAAAAGTTTATTGTGATATTATTAGTCTGTTGCTTACACGTGTATGCACTGCTCACGTTACTTATTATAAACACAATAACTATATATGATTCATTCATAAAGTGATGCAAAGTTGACGATTTTTCCCATTCAAAAAATTATCGTTTATTTTTGAATGCTATGATTCATATGTGTCACTAAAGTATTTTGTTGTGATCGTTACAATAATGTAACGTAACCGGAAATCATATATTCTTCTTGAAGTTTGTTTCTCCTTTGAAAAAAGAATTCTGTTGTCCAAATTCCAATGACTTAAAGATAGCGTAAAAAATATACGCATTAGTTTACTTTGAAGCCATTGGTTTCCAATAAATCTCAAAGCTATAGAATGAAAGTATGTTAGTAAATACAAATTTAATATAATACCATGCCTGTGGTAATTGTTTAAAATAAACATTCTATATAAATTTTACGTAAAAATAACAAATAAAATAACTTTTTTCATTCACTAAACATGCAATCGGTCACTTAACTCGTGCATATTAACATTCAGATTATTCCTATACCTCAAATATCAATGAATACTATTTCGAAAACCCGTTTCGCAATATATCCACGCGGAGTCGTTACGCGCTCTATATAGGTATCCGCTATCCATTTTTTTCTACAGCAATACGAGTCCTGCAAGTTCTCTTTTCCATACTATAAAAGCTTCTCGAACTCGCGCAACTCTGCATCCTCGCAATATTCCGCTGAAATTTGCGCGCTTTTTCCGCTCTCATTATATATACCTATACCTGTAAGAATTCTTTCCCATCCTCTCGAACCCACCACCTTCCGGCGTGAGTCACACAGGCACTTCGTTCACTCTACTGTGCCAAAAATCCATGATCAATAGCCCAAAACAAATCCCTCCTCCGAAAAATCATTTCTAATTACAACATATATACACACATACTCGCGTGCGTGTGAGACCGCCAAGAAGTCATGAGGCGCGTGCGCGCGCGGCCAAGAGCTCAAAGATATATAGCATATAGCGCGAGTTATATAGAGAGAAACTCTCGTGCGCGGAGCGCAGGCGCCGCCGCCGAAAGAGACAGAGACGGAGATAGATATCGGGCATGACGGCTCGCGGCCTCGCGGGCACATACGCGGCTACTCGTACGGCACGCACGCGCCCGACGGTTCAGTGCGCCGTGAAAGCGGAGAGACGAACTTACGGCAGCGCTGCTCTCTGCCGTCGCCGCTCCTCGCCTATATACCACTGTGCATGTGTGTGTGTGTACTTGCGCCGCCACGGGCTCGCGGCAGTGTATAGAATACTGGAGCAGTATATAGTGGCGCGTTACGTGTGTAGCATAACACTCTGTTACATCTACACTGACCGCATATAGTGTGCGCCTCTTTTACTTATACCGTGCGAAGAGAGTGCGCGGGATCGCAAGCACGCGCGGGGGTTATCGCTCGTGAGTATACAGCGACGCGTAGAAAGAAGAGTGACGAGAGCTATGCGACGATCGCGGTGGACAGAGAGAAAGTAGTATAGCCGGAAGTACGTCTCGAGCGTAGCCAGTGCTATAGAACCTATATACACACTCTGTCGCAGATACGCACGCACACACACGTATACAAGCGCTCGATCGCTCGCGCAGCTCGCTCGCGTAGCTCTATAGCTGATCTCCAGGAGAGACAGAGACGGAGCGATACAGGCGGCGCAGTTTTTCGAGTACGGAGCAGTAGCCTCAAGCTCCGTGGAGAACAGTGCTCCGAATCTACGCTTTTAAACGCGCTGTTGCCGAGAAACGTCCATCCGAGGTGCTGAGAGAGAAAAAGAAGAGAAAGAGGTACGCGTGGCGACTCGGGGCCGTCGCGCGCCATGCGCACCACCATCGAGTGCAGCACGGACATCGTCGTCGGCAGCAGCAGCAGGCAAGTGCGATGAAATTTTGCTGTACGGGTACACCTATACGTTGTCTCTGCTGTGCGCGGTATGTTGCCTCACACCTCGCGGTTGCGTTTTATTATCGCTTATAGTGATGCGTTGTACGTGACAGGCTCTGTTTTTCATTCGTTTTGTCTCTATCCGCTATCGGAGCTGTATAGATATATCGTGGGATTTTGAGGTTATATCAGAGAGCGATGGAGAACGCCTCTTGCGTAGTTACCTAGCTATAGATATAGATTATAGTGTAGTTGTGTAGTTCTATCAAAAATTACGCATTGAGAGTAAGTAGATGGATGGTAAACTCTCATTTTGGTATAAATTGTTTAGTTCAGTGGGAGTGATTTTGCAACCACCACATTTTCATAAAAAGTGTGTAAAGTTTTATTAATATATGAAGAATGCGGTATTTTTTTATTTTAGAAATATAGTGCGGTTCAGTTCTTTTTGTGATTAATGGATGGATAACAGAACAACAGTGTTTCGCACTGTGCAAAATGTTGAGAAGATACAAGTGGCGCGGGCTATTGGTGAATGTACAGACTATAATCTTGTACGATATATAGATATAGATAGAGACTGGTTGAGATTTTTTCGCTAGGATTCTGCTGTTGAATGTATAAATAAATGTTTAAATACAACTATCAATTATCAATTTTAGTTCAATTATTTATAGCTAGAAAAATAACACAAGTAAGACTAGTATAGTTTGAAAAGTGATGTTTATATTGTTGTGGAGTCAGCTGATCGACCGGCATTCGAACTGCAGGAAGTTTTACCAGGAAGCAATTTGTTTAATGCCTAAAAATCGATGAACTAGAAACAGTTATTCTCGCAATAAATTACTTCAGTTACCATTAGACACATGGAGAAATGAAAATATTTCACTTTTTTTTGCTTTTAAATTTTTAATATTTCATACACAAAAATCGTTGTACGATATAATAATGTGTATAAGAATTTAGTTCGTAGAAATCGTTTTGTTTAATTTAATGTTAAAAAGTATTTTAAAAATTATAAGTTTTCCTAAAACCAATTTTGTATAAACAATTACACAATTCCACAAAGAAGGTTCTACTGTACATTACATTTTCGAACTAGAAACATATTCACGCATTTAGATCTCGGATGAAAAAACTGTAAAGAGATGAATCAAAGTTGGTCTTGAAGGGCGCAAGTAATGCTATATTATTTTGTAAAAAATAATGAATAAAAAATTATTTTTTTTTTAATATCTCGAAAATCGCATACCTTAGTATATTACCTTAATAAGATATGTGAAAATTTACTGAACCAATCTGATCTTGCAATCGTGTTTAGAGGGACAAAATATACTAAGATATTAGGATTGTCTTGATAATGCACAGAATCTTTTTTTTTGTAGGATTATGTTATTGAAAATCTTTAACAATTTTGTTTGAGTAATTTAACACAATAAACATATAGTGTTCTTAAAAAACGCTTCAAATACGCGTATTGCACTTATTTTTCTACATTTGCACAGACCGAATATAGGGTTAATAATAGCCAGCCGAAGAGGGAAAGAGAGAGAGAGTCGCCTAGGGAACCTCTCTCCCAAAATAATGATTGGATCAGAGCAGAAGTGTGTGTGTGAGAAAGAGAGAGAAAGAGAACCGAGATTCCAAACGCTCTCCCTCTAGCTTATCCCTCAGCCTCTTTCTCTATATACTTAAATGTCGCGCATCCCGAGGGTTACCGCTCACGAACCTATTTTGTCGTTATTGACTCCCATTTATATTGTATTCGCAGGCAATTACATTTCCGTACGTTTCAGTGCTTACTTTGGATTCCACTTTTTCTCTGTTTGCTTCTCGTTTGCGTTTCGTGAATTACTTTACCTTTAATTTCTATAGCTAGCAGAATCCTTGGCTTGCAACATGCATTTCCACCTCACTTTTCACAGTGCCAAGAATGTTAAATAAGTTGTGCGATTGAATTTCTGAGAATGTTCAAAATAGTCATTTCAATGTGAGGAAATTGCTACACATCTGATTCGTTTTAATCGTTTCATAAATATCGTAATAGTATAATATTACAAGATAAACTAACATAAATTGATGTACAGAAAATTAAGAACATTAATAAATACTCACTTTTATTACGTAACCAGTTAACTAATATAAATTTATAAAAGGTATAATAATTAAATCAAATTTTGTTATTTTTTCAGGGATTAATATCATGTTAAACGGAGATAGTAGCTGAAAGTGAGAAGCATGGAACGCTTCCCTATGATGAGTGATGGCAACATTAATATAAGTGATGTTCGTAAGTAAAATTATTATTGATCATTTCATTTCGCGCTTAAGTCATCTGAAAAATCAAATCATCTAAAATAATTCACAGATACGCAAAAAAATCGTAAATTACCCGACGGATTAAATCTTAAAATACTTATACGCATTTTGAACTTTTAAATCTACATATGATATGTTACGCCCTAAGGAGTCTATTTTAAAGCATCTAAGTATGTTTTGCTTCTTTGTATAAAGAAAAAAAATCACATGGACAGTATTATTTCATATTCTTCAACGAAAAACTGATCGAGTCACACTACTTAAACTTCTGGTACCATATTTATGCATTTACTGTAGATGTATAAGATGTATCATAAGTATATGTATTTTTACCTTATCACTTATCCTACTAGGTCAACATTAGAAAGGTTACTTGAAAGTTCAAAGCAAAGTTTTTTAAGCAAATAAATTGATTTCGAAAAAGTAGCTTTTAAGATCGTAAGTTTTATGCCAAAGTGTAATTAGAAATTGTAAAAGTAATAAATCTTAATATAAAGTATTAACTATTATCGTCGAATTCCGTTTAAATTTTGAATTATATTTATAGCTATCCTTGATTAAAAAAGTTTTTGTCATACGTATCAGTAAAATACGTTCTTTACGGTCTGTTTTTCGGTCGTAAAATTGTACTTTACGAACACATATTACAAAAAATAATATTTGTTATTTGGCCGTAAAATGTAACTTTACGACCTAGTACCGAAAAGGGACTATTTCAATTTTAGAGTTTTTTTTTATTAAACGTTGTTCTCAAACAGGAACTATTTACGAATGTTACTCCCTCTTAGGTAGACAAGTTTATTAAAAAAAAAAGTCTTAACTATAAAAAGTCAGAGGTTTATATTCTATGCAAGATAGATCGTAGGCATGACTATTTAGTATGATAATAATATTCAACTAAAGTTGATGATTTCACGATATATTTTAGAATGTTATCATTTTAGACTAAGATAAAAACATCGAATTTGAATTAAATATTCTCTGACCGTTGACCTATCTAATCTATCCATCTATTTAAAAGATGATCTGCTTTCAAGAAACGTATTTTCCCTATATTTTATTCTTACGAGACGATGTGTCAGTAAACTCAAATGAACATAATTAATACAATAAATAACAACTAAATAATATTACTAATTGAATATATTTACATTGTTTATTATATTTAGTTGACCTAACCAAGGAACTATAAACATAAATTATAAATAATAATTGAACTCAAAAACGCGATGTTCTTAAAATTAACTTACGTATATATTGTTAGTGTTTTATTAGAATCTCATCCATTTACGCATGATTATACTCGAAGTCTTGAAATTTATTGGATAAGCAATTTCCCACTTTCAATGAAGTACCTTATTAAAGTAGAGTCAAATATTATTTTCTGAAGAGTAAATTGACTTTTCCTTTAGATTGATACCGGTATTGTTAATAGATCGCAGAAATTTGTAGTTGAATTTTCCTGAGTGAGTGAGTAAATCGTAGGAATGTCACAGGGATTCTTAGATTTTGACCAAGCCCCTATTTTTCTTATGTTTGTGAATATTCACCATATAGTAAGTTGCGAATAATACGTTCAATGATTTTTTTCTAACCCCTTTACTTTTAAAATTTTACTACTTATCCCTTTGTCTAAATTCTTTTGATAATTTGAATTAATTTTTTATGGCACTAAGGTTTTAAGTTATTCATACGTAAGTTTTAATTAAAAAATTGATTAAGTTAAGTTATTTCAAATTTTTTATGGTTTTATTATGTCAAATCAGAAATGGAATTAAAAAAGTCAAGAAACATATTCACAACCTAGTATATGGTTAATATACATAAAAAATGAGAAGTGTAAGGGCTGAAGCAAAGTCCAACAATTCTTGTGGCTTTAGAACGTGCTTTATAAGTTGTAACGATTTACCAGCGGAAAAACCCATCTACGAGTTTCTTATATCTACTAACAATACTATTATCAATCTATAGAAAAGCTTAATTTACGACATGGAAAATAATATTTCAAGTACCTTACTTGAATAGGGTGAAACAATTAAAAATTTAAAATATTAATTGAACCTTCAAATTCAGTATTGATCTTAAATTTAGGAATGTATATTTTAAAGAAAACAATTAAAGTTTTTTTTTTATAAATTAGTGTTAATTTTCGGGTACATAATAATTTTCATTCATTATCATATACTCTAATCGAATCACGTAGTTTTTAATCTTACATAAGTCTGAATAACAACATTTATCCCTAAAAAACTTTAATAGTAATAGGAAAAAATAAATGTGATTGCTTATATCTTTCATAATATTATGTGTTTGTAAAGTATACATCTATAACTCTAGTTACCAGAAATTTTGAAACCCATCCATGGACTAACTTAACATTCATTTATAAAGCAAGACTAATTCTTACATTTTTCAAAAATTAAGAATCACAGTTGTCATTTGTATATTTAGGGGCTTCCTAGATAAACAAGCTCGGATCAGGTGTTGATTCGAAATTCATATATAGAACCGGGTATAGAAAAGTTCTTGTTCATGAATTTACGATTGATACGATCCGTTCCTGGCTTATCGGGAAAGACCACCCAGAGACACTTACTTCAGCGACTCCTTAACATCATTGCTTGTGGTCATGTTTACGCGTATCATAATTACTGTAAACATCGTAGATTCCCAGAGCTAGAAAAGAATAGCAGTTCAAAAATATATTACTGCGCATGCTCCTCCGCATAAGGGGCCATCATTAGAGCTCCCTACTCCGACCAGAGCTTATTTAAGCGCCTTCCCGCAGTTGACGCCATCGAGACGACGGACCCCAGTTTTGCTGAGCGGAATCGTCCGATAGTGGACGTAGACATGATCTCGGTTGGCGGCATGGAGACCAGGTCGCAAGCGGCAGCGTCTGCTATGACACCAGCGATGCCGACCCAATCCAAGCCCTACATTGAAATTCTCGAGCAGCCGGCTAGCAAGTCTTTACGGTTTCGCTACGAATGCGAGGGTCGCTCGGCGGGTAGCATACCCGGTGTTAACAGCACCCCGGAAAACAAGACTTTCCCAACGATCAGGGTGAGTTGAACAACTTTACAATAGGCATGATCTTTCAGTTTTCTTAATGCTTTTAAATATAATAAATTTTAAAAAATTTGAATTATTAACACTATTCAACGAGGGTGTTTTTAAAAATTGTTTTTTACATAGAACAGTCAAAGCAGCTTCACACTTCTCATGTTAAAATAAATTGAAATTTCGATCAATGCTTAAAGCTTTCATTTTATGTTATAATTCTAAAGCAAAAAGTAAATTGAATCATTTTTATAGAGTTCTTCTTTATATACGTTATTTTTCCCATAAATCAGATATTTTTCGTATTGCATTTTAGTTTTATTAATAATAAATATTTTAATCTATAATTTCAATTAAATTGAAGCATATTGTATTGTTCTTGAACAACCCACTATTGTAATCTTGGAGAACATTTTAGTAATAAGAATGTCTTTATATTTTAAATTTCATTTCATTCAAATTTAAATATAAAAAAATGTGAAACGAGTTTTATTTATTGGCAACATTAAGTACTCCAATGAGAGTTTTAATAAAAGTATAACAGTAATTTTTGAGTTCTATAGTTGAAATTGATCTTGTTTTCTATTAATTGGTAAATGAAAATAGTGTCTTAAGATTACTTTTGCTTCTTTTCTTTCTTATTAAATTAACGATTAATCAAGACTTTGATTGCAATCTTTTAAAAGTCCTACGAAACTCAGTTGATACCTTGAGATTGGTGTATACGGCAAAATAATGATTTGAACGAATCTTAAAAGCATCTACATAATAATAACTTTTATTGGCTATAGATCGTGGGTTATAAGGGACGAGCCATCGTGGTCGTCTCGTGCGTAACAAAGGATCCGCCGTATCGACCCCATCCGCACAACCTCGTTGGTAAAGAGGTTTGCAAACAGGGCGTTTGCACGGTTGAAGTTAACTCAGAAAATATGACTGTTTCCTTCGACAAGCTTGGCATACAATGTGTCAAGAGGAAAGATATCGAGGATGCACTCAATCTGAGAGAGAAAATACGAGTCGATCCTTTTCGAAGTAAGATTTTAGTCCTATACTTTATTTTCTATCGTTTACGTTAAAATTTAATATTCGATGTTTAAAGGTATCGAGATTTCTTTGAAATTATATCATTAAATATTTTGCAGCTAAATTTGATCACAAACGTCAGCCGACCAACATTGACTTAAACGCTGTGAGATTGTGCTTTCAAGCATTTTTAGAAGGATCAGAAAAAGGAAAATTTTCATTTCCGTTGGACCCGATTGTTTCAGAACCTATTTATGATAAAAGTGAGTAAGAGATGTAAGAAATAAATTTTTGAAATGTCGGTAATTATAAGAACTCTCGAAATGATCATATTGACAAGATTAAAATAAAACATTTTATTTGAAGACATTCAATCATACCAAAGCTGTTTTACCCGATTTACTGTAGCTTATTATATTTGAATATGGTTTATAACACGTAGATAAAAGTTGTAAACTATGTCAAGATCTTGTTGCACCATTGAGATAAAACTTAAGTACTTCGAAAGTGTTAATATATGTATATATACATATGTTATGTCTCAAAATGAAATTTTCTATTGAATTAGAGATATAAATAGTTTATCATAGTTATTTTTAATGTAGAATATTATTAATATAGATTGAAAATTTCAGAGGCAATGTCTGATCTTGTCATATGCAAGCTCAGTCACTGCAGTGCTTCGGCTGCTGGCGGTACAGAAATGGTTCTACTTTGCGAAAAAGTCGCCAAAGAAGATATTCAAGTAAGGTTTTTCGAGGAACGAGATGGACAAATTTACTGGGAAGGATGGGGCGATTTTCAACCAGCACATGTTCACAAACAGGTAAGCTTTCATATGAAAATAACGTTTTATTGTTATTTATTCACAAAATAACCGTTAATGAAAACAACTTCTTATGTATAACACAATATTTTGAGCATTTTTGTGAGTTTAAAATATCATATTATAATCGATGATATAATATTTGTATTTTTAAATTACTTTTTGGTCCAAATTAAAAGCACAGTAACTCTGAATTTCTGTAGAAAGATTATTATAATCATACATTTGAAATAATCATAATACTGACCGATTTTAAATGAAATTTTTAGTATGTAGATATAGTAAAAGAGTTGTTTTTATTGTTAAAATTGAAAAATTGTCGAATGAGTAAAAAGTAAATAAAAATTTATTGCAAGTCTTATCAAGAATGATTAATGATGATGACTAATGATATTGGTATAACACTAGTAAGTGAAAAACATTCTCTTCGTTAAATCATAGATCGAACTTAATCAATGTTATTTAACGGTACACCGAAGCTGATAATCAAGTATATGTACTTAAAGACAAGTTGTTGTTTTGGATAGAAAAAGAAATGTTACCGGTTAACTCATGCATATAACTATTTTAAGTTATTTAATACAACGAGATAATAATTCTTAATCTTTGTTACAAATGTAACACAGAATACTCTTATTTCTTATAATTCAAAAGTGACTTAATCTTTCCGTTATATCCGATTTAATTCTGTGACATACACATTATTTTCCTCGCAGGTGGCGATAGCTTTTCGGACGCCGAGTTACAGGAATCAGCAGATCGATCAGCCGGTTCGGGCGTACATACAACTGAGGCGACCAAGTGACGGCGCGACGAGTGAACCTCTGCCCTTCCAACTGCTGCCCCTCGGACTAGGTAGGCCCGGCCAGCTCTGGTCATTGCGCAAGGCCTTCGCCCGTAAGAAGGCCGCCTGCGACTTCGCTACAAACTTCAGCCGCGTTATCGCGTCGTGTGAGCAGCAGCCGCCGCAGCAGCAACAACATCTAATGATGAGTCAACTGCCGCGGCGACCGCGTTTCGTCGACGAATTCAACAACAATAACGGCAGCGTCGACGACATACTGAACGCGAAACGTGCGTACAGCAAGCTCGCGGCCCTCCGAGCCCTCAATGACATATATAACGTCCAGCGAAACAGCATCGAGCAGAGAAGCTTGCAGTTCTACGCTAAAAATGCGACTCCTGCCCCCACATCACCTGCGCATGATGCCGAGAACAACGACGTCATTTCGGTTAACAATGATGATAATAAAACAATTGTGCCTGAGAAAACTGCTAGTATGCCGGATGTAACAGATTGCATGAATGGCAAGCTATTGGGTAAAGCTAAATCAGATTGGTTCGATTATACCGAGATAGGCAAGTGGGTTCAGAAAACTCAAGAAAGTATCCGTGAAGGTACTTTCGAGAATAATAATGAACCCTTAATAGATCCGACTATTAGCAATGGTGACAAGTCTCTCGACGAACTTCTCACTCAAGTGGTCGAGCTTGACAAGATCTACGACGAAACTCACGTCAAGTTGATAGAAGAGCGTCAACAGCAACGCGAAGCGGAGAACGGCAATGATGTGGAGATGGACGTGCGAGACAACCAAACATACACAAGTTTGCAGATGGCTATGAAAAATCCAGTGTGGGTACAAGTACGCAGACGAATCGGACAAGAGTCGTCAATCGCTGAAGGCACGACAGTGCCAAGTCCGATTATAGCGGTAAATCCAGACGCAGCTCCTCCGCGTCCACCGCCGCCAGTATCTCGAATAAAGCGAGACGTTACGCTATCAGCGGCTGAGGAACCTTTACCTCCTCTACCACCTAAGAGAATTCGCAAGACACCGTCCATGCCAGTTCTCCCACGCGCTTCCTCGAACCAAGGTTTATCCGAGCAACAGCAGCACTCAGTGGTGGCACCTCACAAAAATCTACCTACACCACCAACTAACACTTTGCCCAAGCAAAATAAGCCTGGACTCTTCTCAAAGCTGTTTTCAAAGAAGGCAAAGAAGGAGGATGCAAAGGAGGGCATCGGAGCTATGTCGTCGACGACGAGTTTACCTGGGCTCGGCAAGGCCAACTCCGACAGCTCGCAGCAGATCGCAGCCAAGTTACCCCCTGTGCGCGCGCTCATCACAAACTCTAGAAATGTAGAGTTAGAAGGCGATGAGACGCCACCTTATGGTGTCGAACTTACGGAGGCCGAGCACTACGCGCTTTACACAGCCATGGCACCGCACGCCACGGCCTCCGAATTCGACGAAATGTCGTTTTATTATAGCCCCGTCGAGGGTGGAAAGATTTTAGAGGCGAAAGAAGTAGCCTAAGAGCATGTTCAAAGAATTGTTTGGTTTTGGCATATTTTTTGGGTATGTAAGAGGTAACAAGGTTTTAAAGTTTGTTAAATCAAAATATTTCATAATGTCATTTTATCAATCACGTGAAACTCAAACGAGAATAACATGTTACTTCTTACACTTTATTATACTGTTAGCCAGTTGTTTTTATAACTTTGCACAAAAATTTGTGCTTAGAATTGAATTTTTGGTAAAAATATAAGAAATGCTCGATTCTTCCCAAAAGATAGAGCTTTTACCGTTTTTTTAAGGTGGCTTCATCGCAACTGTCTATATCTAGACGTGACTCCATAAAGGTTTTATTCTTCATGGTTAATAATAAAAACAATCTATACAAAAGACTCATGCACAAATAGACGGAAAAAAGAAAATACATTTATCCAATGATTATTACAATGATTATTTCATTAGTGTTGTCGTTTATGTCATTTTTTCTTAAAAGATCAACCTTTTATAGATCAAATTTTTTAACATAGATATTTTTGACAAAGATCTGCCAGTTGCTAAATGTTATTTGTTATTGGCTATGTCAATAGCAGAAGTGCCATCAGGATTCTATATTAAAAAACTAATTTACAAATGCTTATTTTTCATTACTTCTATCGTTAGCACTTTTTTTTCTTTTTTATTTGAAAGCATAATAAATAATCTTTTGTATTATAGAAAGGTTTATAAATCTTTTAAAGCCTACTCTGACGAAGCTACCTTAAATAAAACTTTTGCTTTTGACAGCATATGCTATATGCTTGAAAAAAGTTTGTACGAGATATATTAGAATATATATCTCGATTCACTGCCTTTTTGATGTTACAAAGAGTTCCCAAGAAGTTTAAATTAGAAAAAATATAAGAACTCTTGGACGACAATTTATGAAATTGTGGTTGATTGCAATGAATCTCTAAATATATTGTGTCTGTACAAGGCATGATCAAAAATTGTTCCTTAAACGTTGTGCTTGTTTACAAATCATTTATGTATTTGATTTACCAAAGATTGTCTTTTCTATTCTTGAGGATGAAGTTCTATTTTTAGCAGCAGTCATTTAAACATATAATCGTACAAAATGAGGTACAAAAAATAATATATATTTATAGAGTTCAAAGAGATCACGAGCTTTAACCTCGAGTATTTAATTTGTAACTTTTTATTATCTACAGATAATAAGTGGTAGAAATTCCTATATGCTCTTCCTAGATTTAACAAAAGAAAAATGTACTTAAGAAAATGTCAGTTATTCTAGTCAGCCTTCAATTTCATATAAAATGATATTAACTGCAGCTTTATAATAATAAAAACTAGTTTACAACTTGACATTTTCTGATTTCAAAAACATTGTAGAAATCATGCCAAGATACAAGAAAAGTGCGATATTATTAAATTGTTAAATTTTTTTGTATGCGTTATAACAAGCGTTCGATCGATATTTTTTATATCTGTGCGCAGTTCCATGTATCATTGCATGCCTTAACATTTGTTAATTTATTGGATTGTTTATTGTTACTGGAATATTATATTGCATTTTACTATATACCAGTGCGAGATTTTTGCAATCCACATACTATTGTTCTTTTACTCGCTTGAATAAAATATACTTACATGATTCTTTTTACTCATATTTTCAAGCACTATGAAAGGTACAATTTAATTTGGACGCAAAAACGTAGCACGAAATAGTATATATATATAAGGATAGATGGGAAATTGGAATATATTGATAAATATCTTTAAAACCATTTTACGAGTACCAATATACTATTGGTTTATTTTTATAAAATTGAAATGAAACTCATATTTTTTAAAAATGAAAAATTTTGTATAATATTCACTTTGTATTACAATTTTCCCTGTCTCTACATAAATAACTTCACATAGCGATATATTTCGAAGTTAAAATATTATTACAAGATAAAAAATTTGTTAACGTTTACACCGTCCGTAGATGATCCCGATTCGCTAAGGCGAAAGCGACAGAAATTCAATAACAGCCCGAATGCATATGTGTTGAGGCAAGTGCAAGCCGAGGCTGAGAAACGTGAGTATTCGTACACTATGTTCAAAGCATCCTTCTGCTTTTTCTTTTTTACATACATTTGGTGATTCATTTAATTGGGTTAAAAGGTGTCGGTAGCGCATTGTATCACATTTATATCATTCTTGAAATGTTATTGTTACTCTATTCAAGAATCAACGTCACTTATTTTAACTATTTTATATATTCATTCAATAGCTTAGAAGGTAAGTAATTCAGTTAACTTTCATACTAACAAACTTCTTCACGCTAAAAAGCATGTACACGGTTTTGTACTGGTATACATAATTCTATATGTAATATATTTTGTTTTTTTTTTAATCTATAAAATAATTACTGTCTATACTTGTAAACTTTGTTTATTAATTTTTATAATTTGATCTTTTTTATAAAATATTCTTTTACAAATTTGCTAAAAGTAAATAATTTGACGTTGATTCTTGTGAACATTGTGAATGCAGAACACGTTATAATTGTGCATTGTGGAGTCGTGTAATTTGTATTCTGAAACGGTGCGAAGGGTCGTTGTAATTTGATAAACTTATCAGAGCGAAATCACGAAACTGAGCGCAAGATATTTTAATGACACTTCAAATTGAGTGGCTACATATGTGACTCTTTGTATTTTGTACTTTTTTAAGAATACATTTTTATAAAAACTTGTGTATTATGAAAAGAGAGCTTGTGCATCTTTTTCAAGCCAAAAATGAAAAAAACTAGTCATTTAAAATGCATCAACTTTTTGCCTTGTATCGAGATCGAGTGCCTTCTTGATTGCCCTCGATTTTGTATGTGCTTTTTAGAATTGGGTGATCACATCGAACGAAAGTAGCAAGTTGCAATATACCGAAGTGTAGATGTGCAATATTTTTAAGAAAGGAATTTTTAAACATGAAAATCATGTCACTAAAATTTCCTAAATATTAAGAGAAACTAATTATATTTATAAAATTGTATCGAGCTATTATATAAACAATATATGTATGTACATACACACTAAACGATTGTATGTGTTTCATTATTCGTTGAACTGATATTACCCTAGAATTTTTCTTTCTGTTTAATTCGTCGTTCAAGACATTTCAGATCAACATATCGCACTATCGGATCTTCAGGTATGATGCAATCGTGTGAATTTCGTGCTTTGTTAAAAAAACTTGATGCTATGAAATTTTGCGTTTCAATAAACCTTCAGCTTACTTATTATGCTGCTTTACCACCAACGCTTCTAAGACTCCTAAAAATTAAAAATTGTTATGTTGAATACGAAGTTTTATATTTTGTATTGAAAACATTTTATTTTTTAATTCATGTTAATGTTGTTATTACGTGACATCTTATTTGTACTCAATGTATTGGATTTCAATTTTAAGTAGTCTATAATAATATTTATTTTACCAGAGTTTATTAGCTCGATTCTTTCTATTATGCATGTTTTTAACTATTTTTCCATATATTACTTAAGAATTTCATCCTAAATGTCTAACGAAATTGTTTATCATTATTTTCCCGAAGAACCTTATTTAATTTACTTATATTTGCAGAACCTGGCTTACTGAATCAGATGCCTCAGTATAATTTCAATATCAAATCCGAGCCAAAAGATAGACTATCGCCTTTTGGAGGATCAGTTGCAGCAGCTTCACCTCCAATGTTTCCAGTTGGAAACACTTCGAACATGAGTATGCTTAGGTGAGGATGCTTGACAAAACTCATGTCATAATGTAGTTTCCTGATAAATATAGTATTAATGGGATAATAATTGCAGGCCAATGAACTCGCCTGGTCGTACACCGTCCCCAATGGATTGTGCCTTGTATAATATGTCCCCGCAACAGCCGCGGCAGCAACAAAATTTGGCGTCCCAATTGCAGCCAATCATGATACCGCAGACTTCACCGTCACCTATGCTAGGACAAGATGCTATGGTTGGAAATGCCCTGCCAGCCGAACCAAATACCAACAATTTTGGACTTGGTGATGCGAGTGAGTAATATTTAGTATTAGTGTAATGCTCTAATGAAAAGTCTGTCAATTCATCAAATATATACATTAAATTTGGTGTTTGCATTATCTAGGTATTATATCAGACGCAATTGGAAATGCACTTAACATTGGCAACGTACTTGATGGTACACAACAAAACAATGACTTTGATTTAAATTTTTCACAATTTGATAATGTTGACTTGACCAATCTCAACATTTCTGATATCGTTAAGGTAATTTTTATATTTACTTTTTGTATATTTTCGTATTTCTTTATTAATATTTATTTTTATATGTTATATCGTATCTAAACGTTATTACTTAATCAAATTTTTTTAATTATTTATACATAAACTAAATCTTAATAGGAGGCTGTCAACGGAGAAGGAGCTGCGAGCACGAATACTGAAGAAACCGGAATGACCGATAGTTTTACCAAACTTACCCGAAACACCATTCAAGAGTTGTGCACTCTTAACAATTTATACAAACCAACGAGAGATGACCTAAACTAAGAAATGAAGACAATGAATGTTCCAAGTACAATTGAATAGTTTAAGATAAAAAATCGTGAAAAAATTACTCGTTTTTTTGATAATGCATACTCAAAAAATCGCCAATTGTACTGTTCAAACAAAATTTTGGTTCGAGATGAAAACCCTGTGATGATAAAGAAATGTAAAACATTCGCGTGCAACACGCAAAGATTACGTGCAACGAGAGAGCAAAGTACCTTGTTTTTTCTATGGTTCTTTCTTTCATTTATTATTTAAACATTTTAAATAGTTTTTAACAAAGATTTATTGAGTCATTTAACAAAGAATTCAGCAACGATTCGATAATAGTTTGCCGTTTATGAGATCTGAATGGTTTTATTATAATGGATAAAGCAGTTAGTTTGCTTTACTCAAGCTCAAACCTTATGACTTATAATATATGATACGTTAAAATTTTAATACTAAACCTTATGCTAAGGTTTTATAATATGAAAATGGTAGTGTAGCATGTAGGATTTACATGTTATTGTCGTGTTACATAAACATGTTTGTGATGTTTTAGACATTTATAATAATTTTTTATTCTAATTTTTACATGATTTTTGTGATTGCATATGCGTTTTTGTCACTTTCGTCTTCCGATTGTTAAACTGGTTCAATTTTAAGTTAGCACCATATCTAAAAGTAAACTTCAATAGATTTGTATACCATGACCAAGTCTAGAGTCACATCAGACTTGAAATATTTGTTGAGTTTTTTTTATACAACTATGTTATTAATCAAGCATTATTACTATGGTTTACAGCATTTTTATCGTTAATTCTTGTTACATAACCGAGTGTATGCCTTCAAAATAAGTACAATGTAATGTATAACTTTGCCAGAGAATTTTCAATTTTAACATGCTTAAAAGCGCAACAATAGACAAAGACAAATTGCCATTTATTTTTCGAATGCAAATATTACAATTCACGCGAAAGATTTTTATACAGAGACACTGTTTTAGAGTGAAAAAATGTACATATTTTTCGTTTTTACACGCAATATTTTTGAAATACTACGAATCTATTACAGATATGCACTTTTACTGTGCTTTAAATTTTATGCATATAAAAATGTACGATATTTTTTTATTCTAGCGAAAAAGATTATTTTATGAAAAAATACAAGATAAATTTAAAAGTGTTTTACAATATATACGTATATATAATAAAAATTTATATAAGAACAAAAATAAATTAATAAAATTATTAGGTTTAGAGTATAAAAATTATGTTATATAAAAATAAATCTTTTTCAGCGTTATATTCATTTCATTCATTACATGTTGTATCTCAAAATACCTATAGAGAAATATTTTTTAATTTTATTTCACAAAATATACAATATGTTTACAATCATCAGCACATTGGTATTTCAGGAAAATCCTGTGCGGAAACATACGAGTTATTAAAAAAAAAACAAATATTTGGCAAGTGGCGCTAAAATTTCAATGCTCAATATACCACAACGCATTTCTCAATCTCTTCATGTTATATATACAATCATTAAATAATATATCATTCCGATTCATCTCGAACGAACGTATTTTCCAATGACTGCGCATTCGAATACTCGATTTTTCAAGCTTGTATAGGTTCATGCCACGTGTCGCTTTACTGCTTAGGCATATTCCTAGACAATAGAGCAATACTCCGAGACTGATTGTACCAGCAATTTTCGACCTGGCCCCTACCATGCCAGCATCGTAAACAGGACCTCATTCGGAGTACTGACCGGCCACCAGAAAGTTTACACCTCAAACAACAGAAGTATATGGCCAGGTCTGCCTATATAAATTTATGACCTACAGAATCGTCCACTGGTACATAATGATTATTACGGAATCTCTATATGGACACGGACCCCGCGTCAGGGGCTTCAGCCATTCTAGTTTAGAATCGTAAACTGACAGATGCTCGTTTAGAACTTGGAACTAACAACAGTTTGATATCCTTGTAGAATTTCACATTTTAGTTAAAAATGTGTTAGAAAATTTTTTGTAATATTGTCCAAGAATATTTAGGAAATTGTACTAATAAAGATTCCAGATATTTGTTTACTAGATATTTACGTAATTATAATACTACTTTTCGATACTGTTGTGAGAAATATGATTTTAGCTCGAGTGTGAGTTTGTCGCCCGAGCGAAGCCAAGCCACAATCACATTTCTCACAAGTATCGAACATTATTTTGTGACACTTCGTGCGTTAAGTGCCATTTTTGATCACGTTCGTTTTGGAAAGTGTGCAAAAAAGTGGCACTTTACGCACGGTGTGTCATAAAAGGAATTTAATTATCTACTATTTGATAATGATCGGTCAGTTTAAATTTACCAGTAACTGATTAAATAAAAAATATAGATAAATTTAAAAAAAACTTTAATGTATTTCAAGCTTTTATTATCATTTATTTAGTTAATAGTTAATTTTTTTTTTAATTCAATAAACGAACACTTTCTATTTTGTTATGAGAATTAATTAGTCAATATCATGTTAAAACAAAATTTAAATGTCACACTTATTCAAGACATTCTAAACTAATTTAAAAAAAATATATGAGTGTAGGAAATAATATTAAACGTAAGTTTTAATAAATTATTTTCAAATGCAGCAGATTCTATAAAATTACAAATATTGCATAATTGTATAGCTAAAGCAACTGGTAATGCTAGGGAAAACCGTGTACGGTTTCCCTACAACAGATTTCAATCAATGAGCAGTGCTCTAAATCCAACTAGACCTACGGTAGACACAATCATCCTAAATCTTCTAATCCTCTGCACGCGTCGAAAAACAAACCAACCACTTGAAGAGACAACGAAGAGTCCTAAATACCTACTGGTCCTCGCCGGTCCGCCCAGATCCCTGAACATAAGAGATACTATACCCTTATATTGCGTGTAATGAACCCCAATATTCCCCCCCCCCCCCCCAGAATTTCCTTTCTCAACGGCGTTCGCTCTGAACATTCTCTTCGCACACTTAGAGTGGGGAAATATACGGGAATTATGAAAGGCGTTTTAAGCACATATAAAAATTTGCATAAATTTATTTTTAAATTCTATAAAGAATAAGAAAAAAGAAAGAATTAAAGATGCATGTTTAGAGGATTTTTATCAACATTTTTCTCACCATAATGATACATTAAGGTCATGTAATACCGAAAATCAACCAAATTTCATTATTTAATGAATTAACTATCTTTTCTAACTTTTAATTAACTATATTTCTATCAACATTTCTATGAGATGCGCCCGTTTTAAAACTAAATAAAAATTCGAAAATACAGATTCCTACTTATCGATAATGTAGTTTTTATTTAATTAAATTAGTCCTGAGTAGGTTTTTGCAAAAAATAGATCTATTAGGCGCTCCGTATATGTAAATACTATACTAAAAATTTTTTTTTTTTTTTAATAATTCCATTAATATTTGCAAAAGATATAGACATTCTAAAATTATGTCGGTATGTTACATTATCTTAAACTAATAATTGATTAAAAAAAAATAATATGCAGTTAATTATATATAATTTTATAACTTATAAAATTCGAACTAGAAGTAAAAATTAATTTGACAATTTAAATAAACTGTTATTAATTAACCTTGAAAAACATATAGTAAAATTGCTAGTTCGTCCCAAAGCAAAGAACTGTGATCAATATATAAATTAACACGTACTTTATAATATTCAGCTTAGAATATTTACACAGTTTAGTATTATTTACATTTAGTATTATGTAATTTTTTTTAAAATATCTCATTATTAAGACAAATTAAACTCCCATGCATTAAATTTTACCATGGTAAATAATTATATTGTCGTCTCCGTTTTATTTGACTCATATTCGCGATCGCAACGAAAGAGTCGTCATCTGTAAATACCGTGCGGCAAACCCATAAGGACTAAAATCACCCATAATACACTATTTACGGTGGCACCACCACAATGTAGCGATCGCAAATACCTTCAAAAATATTTCATGTATCTTTTTTTTTCATTTATTAAAATTATGAAGTACGTTTTTCTTTGTTTTGACACATTGATAATCTGATAACTTCTTTAATTTAATAAGCTTACTTTTATTTTATGCGCTGAAACGATTTTCAAATTATAGGTTTTCTCATTTTTAATAACAGAGTTAATATATTTTCCATACACACATTCATAATATTAAGCCATAAAAAATTATCTCACTATAAAAAGGAATGTAATAAAACACAAATAATAAAATCTATAATTTCACAACTTTTATAAAATGGTATATCTACAGAGTTTCAGATTAAAGTTTGCTTTTACGTTATCTTTACATTTTTGCGATATAATAATTAATTTAATAGAATAATAGATTAAATTTGACGAAACTAAGTGTCAATGATTTGACAATGGTTTTAATTTGATTATTAATATACTTTTCTTCTAGAAACTTAACCAGTTTCAGTACCTTCATTACTGTTATAAATTAGATATATTTGTTATACGGATTTAATTCTTTTCTTTTTAATTGGATAAATATGGATACTTACAAGGAGACTACGAGCCCCCCGGGAGTCAGATTTTAATGAAACTTTGTAAAACTAATCATCTTCAAAATAAAAATACCTGTATTTCAGGGTTATTGCCGATAAACCTTCAATTGGGTCTGATATTTAATATCTTGAAAAATCAAGTATCTCTTCAAACCAACATAACTCGAAATACTACGTTCATCATAGTTTTAATATTACCAAAAGAAAGCTAAGATCAAATCCTTCTATTTAAAAAAGAATTTCAGGAAAAAATGTTATTCGTTATTCAAAAATTGTAAATAATGATATGAAAAACCTTTTCTTTATTAAACATTTTCTTGTACAATTGATTTCTGATAAGCTTATGAAATCGATTTTAAACAGCTAAAAACATAAATGAACGATTTTTGACAATAATCTTAAGGATTGCAATTTATACAAACGATTCAATTTATACAAATGATAGAAACACAAATTCTAGATAATAATAAAACAAAAATTTTTATTATTGTAAGTATTTGAAGTATCGTGATTTTCACTCTGGTGAAAATGTAAAATTATTCTGAGAAGTTCGGTTGTGTCTATAATATTAAAACGAGATTTTTACATAAGCCCTATATAGTTTAAAAAAAAGTATTCGACCGCAATTTTATAATTACAAAAATAGTAAAAAAAACACAAAATTTTTTAAAATTAACAGTTATAAATATTTTTTCAATGTACAATATACAAAGAAATATAAATGAGTCCGTGTTTTTCTGTTATTAAATTGAAAGCTCATTGCAATCAGAATAAGAACGATTATTTATAGTTTCATAACATTCACTTCATAGCTAATGTATTTCAACGGTTAGCTTTTTAAGAAAATCAATAAGTTGATGTATCATTGTTTAATACATTATCTCTTTTTTAGTCA
The DNA here is from genome assembly GCA_035583055.1 of Torymus tubicola. Taxonomy (NCBI): domain Eukaryota; kingdom Metazoa; phylum Arthropoda; class Insecta; order Hymenoptera; family Torymidae; genus Torymus; species Torymus tubicola. The sequence goes on along the minus strand of JAWWEQ010000045.1, from coordinate 6,463,960 downwards.
CTTAAAAATATTAACTTTGCATTAGATAGTATAATATTGTAGGAAAACACAAAATTTATACAAATATTGAAGATTCCATAAAAATAAATACGTATATGAGAAAATTTAAAGATTTATTGAATAGAACAGCCTAAAAAAATATCACGTCCTTAAGTCATAAAGTGACTCTATCTGCACGGGTAAAACAGCGTTTCCTCTTGCTAATGAGTTGTTAATAGAAGCTCTTCCCTTTCTTCCAGCCTGACTTTCCTAAGTGGCCACTTATAAATGTCAAGACTACCATCCTCGGATGACTTCGGACTTTCGAGCGCAGTAGGATTCCCCCTATTTTCCTAAAATAACAAACAATCGACGAAAAGTCAAGAGCCTCTAATCCCGGGACGAACATCTCCGCAATTTTTGCGTATGCATATCCACGATCTTCCCGCTTAAGTGCGTCTCATTAGAAAGTCTTTGAGAGCTCGATAAGCACAAAGCTTCGAAGGACGTAGACGTTCGAACCAATAAAACTCAAGCGTTTTCTTGATGCACGTGCTTAGGGTATGGGGAGGCGATGGCCGTGCATATAAGGCGTTTCTCGAGATTAAATCCCATATGAGGATAGTAAAAGAGTCTTAGGTATATAGCAATGTCGAGTTTACCTTTTCCCTCATAATTTCACGTACGTATCTATAAATTATGCTGTAACTGCCAGTCTACATATGTTCAGAAATCGAAAACTTTTCCAAGTGACGTTCTATCCAGTAAAGAAAAATTTCTAATGAAATATTAGTATTAGTAAAAATTTATTAAATTCACATTTATTTGCTTGTACAGTAAAATAATTTTTATTTAATTTAAATACTTAAATACATTTCGAATTAAAAAAAATAATAATAAAAATGAATCATTTCAGTTGTTTGACCGGTGAAAGGGTGAAAACGCAGCTGCGCAAAAGTATAACAGATTCAAAAAAGCTGGATTTGCAAAGTATGCAATCACTCTTGTTCCAATGCAGGTGAATGGAAGTATAATACAATTATGTTTCTACATCCTGCATTTACTTACGTATGTATGTTAAATATGCCGCATAATGACACATGATGATGATTAGGTGCGAGTATTAATCCGTTACTAGGAATTGCGCAAAGAAAATTTTCAAAATATTAAAAAAAGCTAAGACTATTCTCGGATAGAAATTTTCGAGTAAAAATTAACATTACGATCCGCAACAAATATTACTATACAAAATGACAAAGTAAAATATGAAATGCATCATACATTCAATATTTCTTAAAATCAAACACTCTTGCAAATTTTAGCTATAGTTATTTATTTTTTCCTTTGCAATATTCGCTTGATTAACAATTCTATATTAAACGTTATTATTGCAAGCCCGTTCGCAAATAAAATAAAATAAAAAGCAAATTGCAATTGAGATAGTTCTATACTTTTAACTTTTTCAAATGTGTTATCTTTATTCTTTTTATAAAATTTATGAACTATCATGGATAAAATATGTAGAACAATCCCACTGTCAAACATTCTATCATAAACTTGTCGAATTCGTTGATATAAAGGAAAATCGTTTCTAAAAAAATATACGTTATACGGTTCAAATTTGTGATCTTTTGATATTCGAATGTTGTGTCCGTCATAAAAGTATTCGCTCAACATAGCACAATCGCCTGCACACGCTGCTTTAGGATCATTTCGTAACAATTCAATGCATTCCTGAAAATCGCCTATAACCGATATATCATCATAGTGACTAAAATTACTCATATACTGCAAATGATAATTTATGGTGTAAATTTTGTAATCGTAACGAGTGAGATCTGATAAAGACTTTATACTTCGTTTATGGGTTGGCGTTGATGCCAATGACGAATACCATCGATTTTGCAAGTAAAAGCCTGAGATAGAACAGAGTAAAATTATAAACAAAAAAACTATCCTTCGCAATAACGTTTTTGGTTTTTTAAGTGTTGAAACTCCTACTATTATTCGAAAATAATCGATTATAGTCGCAGCCAAATACCTTCTTTGTGTAAGTGCAAAAGTAATAAAAGCCACTAAATTAACCAAAGTTAGAAGGAGAATGCTTTTTCTAGCAAATACGCTTATAAATTGTTCAAACATTGTTATTTTTTCTTTGACGGTAATATAACATACGGTAGCTCGAAGAAAGGTATTGAATTCGGTAGTCCAATGAAGGCGCCCAAAATCAAAACTAAACTTCATGTCATATTTTCCGCATAAAAGATCTGCTAGAATATGGTTGGGAGATCCATTTTTATATATAATAAAGTCTTCAGAAACTCCAATAATAGTTAAGTTTGCGTTTAAATACTGAAAAATTTCTTTAGCAATAATTCCATCTTCAATGTCAAATTCATTACCAGCTTTTAAATATGAATCATGAAACATCTTTTCGCCCGCAAGTTTTATCGGAAATCCGGATAGAGTAGAGGTTTTTTCAAAATTAAAATGCTTGCAAACCAATGGCAAGTCTAAGCAATATAATAAATAATTAATGGTGTTACTATTATTACAATAAAATTTCAATATTTGCATTTTCAATAGAAATGTATTCTTTACCTTTACTTTTATATTCATAGTTAAATATTCGAAAAGGATGTCCATTGTTTTGCTTTAAATTGTCAACCATTTTCCAAATTTTAGGAGCATATGAATTATAAGGATTGAACGTATATAAGAAAATTTTGGAATGCATGTCTTGGCATAAGAAAATAACAGATAAAATATTAAACTCCCAACAAATTTGCAGATAAATGTGCGCATCTTTACAACTGTTGTACATTTGTGTACTTTCAATGAAATACAATCCAATTATATTTTTCCAAATAGAGCCAAACAAAGCATTAAGTGTACGCTTTAAAAGCTTTACGCTGTGCTGCCAAATGACAAACTTATTTGCTGGTCAGGCATTTAAATTAAAATATAATTCGCGTCTATGATTTAGTGTTTTTGCATCGTCTTCTAAATCTTGTTCTTTTTTAACTCCAAGTAAAATTACAGTTGCACTACTTGAAGAATATTTTTGTATTTTTACATCTTTATCACTCCAATTCCCTATAACTATAACGGGATCTAATTGTCCAATAGAACAGTAATCTAATATAAATAGCTTTAACAGAAAATAATTTTTAATAACAGTAACAAATACAATTCTGGAAATAGAAATTACGAAAAATCTTTTTATTACCGACAAAATAGAAGTATCGTAGTCTGCCTTTGATAACATTTTGTTGTAAACTGTTTCCCCTAATGCTAAATTATTAATTAATAAGAACATTTTGATTACGCTTACTATAAACACCATCGTCATAAATTATATTTAGACATGTATTGTATCCATTCGATTTTATCCTTTTGAAAGTAACATTTCTACAATTTACGCGATACATATTTTAGTCCGGTAGAAACTATAACAATTCTATTAATTTACTTAAAATTATTTTTCATTAGTTTAAGTGACGTTTGTATATAGGATCAAATGTAATTTCTATTTTGTAAAATTTTACTTAAAATATGTAGTACAAACTTAGCAACTTAAATATTTACTATTCGATTTGATTATCTCAATGAGTTCCCTCATTTTTTTAATACGGTTTTATTTAAATTGATTTTATTACGTGTACATATATTTTTCAATTTCTAATCAGTTAATAAACGGCGTGAACTGTGTATCAAAAGTATACCAGGTTACACCTATACCAGGTTAGATTTTCGATTGCTTTCTGATTATTTGAATCATTCTGAATATACAAAAACTCGTGAACACCGAAAATAGCTTTATTGTTTCTAAAAAAAAACGTTGAAAAAACCTCGATAAAACAGAAATCATTTCAATAGGAGGGAGAGGGGGTGGAGATCATGCATACATAAACATACAAACTTGAGAATGCCAGCTTTATTTGCTTTGTTTATAACGAAAAATATTGATTTATTTAATTTTTTAAATAAATTCAAAGTATAAATATACAAATAATATCGAAGTTCATCTTTATGTTTTAATATGTCTAAAATTAATCCTACTTGTTGCATTAAAAATTTGTTCTAAATTATTTCGAATATACTGTGATATTATATATTACTTTAAAAAAAATTAAGTTTGGACGTAGTTACGTTGCAATTCATAAAAATGTCTGATAAACGATGAGCTCGGCATATAGAACTCACTTGTTAAAAACACAAACTTTAAAGATGAGTAACCCAATTTTAAATACCGTAATCAATATTTCCTGGTCAGCAATACATAAAGATCACTAAAGTAGTATACGTGTAAAGTTTCAAAAAAATTTTGAAAAATTGAGGTTCATCGGAAAACTTTCTCGGTCACAAAAAGTTACACATCTAAGTCGTATGCTTTTCTTATGTAAAAAATATTATTATTAAAAAAATTTAGATGATCCCAATTTAAAATCTGAAATATATAGAAAAAAGTTAAACCAGAAAAACCTAACTTTTTGTTGTTTTTGCACAAAAAAAATTAAAAAAAAACATTTCAATTGTTATCTTGCAGTTTTAAGCGACATCGAGAATAATTACCAATATTACCGGAAATTTTTACGTTGAATTGCCTCGAACCCATAAATGTGCTGCTCTCATAGAATTCGAGCGCTTACGTTCGGGGATGTCCGAATTTGCTTTGCGTCCCCCGATAGATTTCCCTTCGTCTCTCGCTCTCTCTCTCTGGAAGATGCTCGCGTCACTCTCTAAATACACATACGTGTCTACCGCTGGTCCTATAACGTAAACTCATCGTCACTCAAGGGCATCGACATAAAGTCGAAGGACTTTCCGGAAAACTTCGTGAGCCCGATAAGACGTATCTCCACATATCATCTAATCAAAATAAAAGAACTCGACTATCGATCGATCGACCGATCAATCGTTCACGGGCTTTCACGAAAGTAGTCAGGCTTCCCGAGCCCTACTTATCGTACTTTTACCGCTGGAAACTGCGGGCACTACTTGTATGCCATATGACTCGAGTATGTGGACAATCTGTTATACAGAGGACGAGCGGAGGGTTTTTCCCTGTACAAGAAACTCCGAGAGAAGAACTCCATAGAGAGAAAAAGAGAGAGTAAGTGTGGATGCAGCATTTTACAAAATCCAGGTATACCCAGAGGGAATGTAAGCTAATTATCACCACTGTCTTTCCCGAGGGCTTCCCACGTGCCGATCCACGGGTAGCGCAGCCTATTTTTCCCTACAAGCGCCATGCCTGGTACTTCGTTGTTCATGGAAATATGTACTTTTGCCTTGGAGGTTTTACCAACCATTAATGGACGGGTTATTGACCAAAATTTTATAGCGCCACAGGTAGGAGCTCGTGTAAACTCAGAGGACGTAAATAAAGGTTCGTCTGTCGCACAAATGTAAACATGAAAATCTTGGATTGTTTATAGTTTCCTCGCGAACGGAATTCGCGTCCTATTGCTATGATAAAGTAGAACAATTTTTACTTTTAATGCTTTTCAATGCGCTATCAAATAGCATTAAAAAAATGTTTATATATATCTTTAATAATAATTTAACATTGAATGATTTATAATATAGAAGAGATGTAAAATTATAAAATCTTTTTTACGTAATTATTTTGTACATATGAAGGTACATTGAGAAAAAGTGCGCGTTCGAATATTATAAAATGTTTAAATGACAAATTGCCGAATCAGCCATATTTTTCGAAAACTCTTATCCTTCTGCATCTGGGTCCAGTCCACATCTCCACAATTGGCCGAATTATTCCCCCACCATGATCAGCATGTGGCGCGTGCCTCATGCCCTGTCGGTTCCCACACCCCTAAGGTCCTGCTGCACATATAAAAGAGCCGCGCGGTGCAGCCAGACACACACAGTAACATACAACAGCCAAGAGGGCGCGCAGCCATCTCTCAGTTTCTCTCTGTTTCGACCGACCGATTGAACACGCAAGCTACGGCGCGGGAACTCCAGTCCGCTTCGAGCGCTTACAACAGCCAGTCGGGACGACGACAGACAGATCTATACGAGTACTATTCGTTTCTCGCTTCTAACATAGTCGTGAATGCGCTCAACTTTGTCGCTGAATTTCTTCGTCGTTCACTGTCACGCATTCTGTTCGCTGTGTGTGCGCGACTATTATGAATAATAACCAGGAGACGGCGTCCAGCAAACAAATCACGAGCAGCCCTAACGTAGCCGAAGGAAGCCCGGTATTAGATTCAGGTTTCGTATCGTGCGAGGATCCCAGCCAGAGAATGGGCAATTTCGAAGTACCGACGATGAGCGGCAACATTTGCGGTGTCAACGCTGACATCGAGCTCGCCCGGAGCTTTCGTCGTGACCTCACTCTTAAAAACCTTAGGACTGGAAACTTAAGCGATCTAGACAACACAAGTAACAAATCAACAGGGCGCAGTGACGCCGCGTCGACTACCAGTCAGGAAACAACCCTCGAGTTCTGGAGGCAGCCCTACGAGAACTTTTTTAATCAGGATGGCGACGGTGACACGTAAGTTTAAGACGATAGCGTTAATGAACATAAGTATATAGGTAGTGTGTAGTTGGTAATGTTGACATGGCTCATAAAGTCGCAAGGAAACATTCTCGGGATTGCAATAGCTTTTCGTCGTCAGTAAGACGATGTTTATAACTATCCGATATAGCTTGTGACTCAAAACAAAGATATATGGGAACTAAAACTACGAAGGGGAAAATTTTATGATAAAAATTATTATATCTGTTTCTAAATATACTTTTGTGAAAATAACTAGATTTTATAGTAACTCGTAAATTTTCTCAACTTATATACATTAATTATTATTAAAAAAATTTTAATCAATAGAGAAATGGTATAGCCTAATAGAATTTTTAGTTCTCAATGAATTTCCATAATTTTCAATAGAATCCCCGATAATAACAATAAGCAACTAACAAAGAAACTTTTTACTCTTTTCCACAGTCAATTACACATCGCAATAGCGATGAAACTGACGGAAGCCGCACTCTGGTTGATCACCGTGGTGCCACACTCCTGTCTTCTGGACTTGCCAAATAACAACAATCACACTGCTCTTCACCTGGCGGTATTAAGTCGCGAACCACGCATAGTGCGCCGCCTCGTCCTGGCGGGTGCCAATCCCGATGCGCAGAGTGCCATAGGTAACACGGCTCTACACCTCGCTTGCGCCCTCGGCGATTTTGAATGTGTGCGAGCGATCACCGAGAGCCTAACTTCAGCTGAGAGAGCCCAGCTCCTGGCGAGCCGACAGTCCAGAGTGCCCCGAATGCTAACGACTCTCGACGCCAGAAACTTTCATGGTAAGTGCGTACATATGTATAATGCGCGAGCTTTCGTAGGTGCACTTGTAACAGTGGTGATTGTTGTCAGGTAGCTTTGCTCGTATCATACCATGTTCGTGAATTTAAACGCCTTTATTTATCGATAGTGATATACAGTGTAGGGAAAGGATAAGTTGTGCAGTTAACTGTTAATGCGCAGTTTTGGAATATATAAGTGTTATTCTTTTTCCTTTCGACGTTTATATGGAAAGTACGTCCGATTTACCGCGAACGGGAATTAATAATACAGTGACAATGTATTAATTTAAGTACGATAACGAGAATACGGTGTTTTATAATGTTGGAGTTCGTACCTTGCCAAAAAAGGATACACTTCGGCTTGATGAATTATTGCCTTTCGAATAAAGTATGCAGCCCGTGAAAATCCATGAGAAATAATGCTAATTTTAAGGAAAGTAGCCGTAACTGATGCAACGTATTTCCCAGCTCTTACTTTTCACTTGTCGAAGATTACCTACAATCGGAACTGGTATACCAACGGTTTGCGTGCTTTCTAAATGACAATTTAGTGCATTGTGTATATAGTGTATGAATTTCTTTTCTAAAAGTTTTTTTATTTAATTTGATTTTTTTATACTTGTTGAAATCTCTATTCATTTTTCATGAATTATATTTCGTCTCGGTAAACAATTCATAATAATTCGTGTATTATCATAGGATACTGAAGGAAATATTATACTACCCTACATACCTTTTACCTTCAATATTTTTTACTTTATTCGCGACATATAAGTATAATGATACTATCTGTAACAGAATAATATCTACTACACTAAAAAGGTTAAAACAAAAATTCTATCCGAGAATCTACCTCGTCAAATAAAAACGTAAGATTATTATTCTTGCCGGCTGGAATTTAATGGCACTCAACAATATGGCCCTGCGCCTTAAAGCAAGCCGGGCGCATTGCACTCGAGCCGCGGAAAAACCCAAAATCCAGACGACAAAGGTATACCGCCTACGTGAGCTCGTCTCTCTCCCTCTCTCTTTCACACACATGCCTAGCCATTCCAGAAACACTATATCGATTATGAAAGCTTCCGGACATACCAGCGAACGGTTTCCTCGTAAGCAATTTTCGGAATTTTTTCGTGTATTTATATATATTCAGCACACAAAGGTACGGTTTTGATAAAAATATCACTTTACCTTGTGCAATTGTTGTCACTGCAATAAGTTGTAATTACCGTGATTAATTGTGTTAAGAAGAGCATAGTGTATTAAACATTAATGATAGATGGTTATAATACTTATTTTGTGACTGCAATGATATAACTTTAAATTTAAAAATACACAATCACATGCGGCGTCCTTAAAAGCATAATTTAAATAATTAAGAAAAAAGTTTTCAATGTGCATCCATCTAACATCTAAATCTGTCATTATTTATTACAGGCAAAACATGCTTACACATCGCAGCAACAAACGGCCACATCAACATTGTCGATCAGCTACTGCGCCAGGGCGCGAACATCAACGTGCCGGAGGGCCACGCCGGTACGACCTGTCTGCATCTTGCGATCGAGAATGGCCACCTGGAGCTGGTGCGCTATCTCAGCCAGCGACATCGCGACTGTCTGGACGCAGTCACTTACGCCGGCGTAACGACGTATCAATTAGCCATGGAACGTGACCCAAACCTTGCCAATGAACTTGCCGAGCAGTATGGTCTACCGAGGATCATGAACGAGGACAGCAGCGATAGTAGCAGCATGAGCGAGAGCTGCTCCGATGACGATCAGATTTCGAGCAGCGACCACAGTCACATGTCGGACGAGCATCCAAACATGTTCTCGCCGAGGTTGTCGCCGTACCTGGACTGGGACTGGACCGCTACTCATACGCGATCCACGTGATTCTTAAAGACTGCGGCATAGCCAATTTTTTGTACAGCCATTAGATGGAATCTTTATTTTTCTATTATACCAAAGAAATATTAGTTACTATTATTTATTAAGGATAACATAAAATTATGGTTTTTTTTTATTATTAGTCAATTAGTTAGGAAAAAATTTTTTGTACGGAATCTAGGGAATAACTTAATGGTAACAACGGGTTTAAAAAAAACGTTGTTAAAAATATTTGCCATAAGGCGAACTGAACGTGTATGCAAACAACGTACATACGTGTTATTTCATGTTAACGTAGACTATTATACTCATACGCAATTTTTATATAAACAATGTTACTCATACATTCATTTAAAAATACATAGTTTTACCAAACGACTCGTTGCAAAATATAAGATGAAATAAATTTTTTTTCAAAATCTAAAAAACTATTTCTTTAATTACAGAACATTCAAATTCAAATGCGAATATAAGTATTATCCACATTTATCCCTATTATTGAACAGTATCAAATAAGATTTGTGAACGGACCATCTCTTTTGCATATACAAGTTGCAAAATTTACTCTAAAATTTGCACTAAGACGTGAGTGAAATTAAATTTATAGTGAATTTTTTTTACTCAACATTGAACTACTCATAATTTTGGAAAAAATTCTAATTTTTAGTTTTGAGAAAAAAAATAAAATTTCTTTTTGTTTTCTTTCGCAAAGCTATATATATGCATTTATTTTAATTATTTGATTATTTTTATACCATCAATGATTTTTAAACTTCTTTTTTTTATTGGTTATTTAGCGTTGCATTCCCTGTTATAACTATTTAAAACTCGTATTTCGTGCTGTGGGGTTTGAAATGTAGGAGTGGACGTGGCTCAATCTCTGTCACATAACAAACCAGTAGATATTTTTTTTTGGGAAAACGTCTTTCGGAATTTAGCAGTAACAGTGGCTCGTTTTTTCAAAAAATGTTTTTCGGTGGCGAAGACCAAGTTCACGACCGTCCACTCCTATACACCCTGGCGGAAGTAAGAAATGTATTTTTCCGTACATCTCTTTAACATTTCTGTGAATTTCTGTGAATTTCTGTAATT
>JAWWEQ010000045.1:6427682-6453559 GCA_035583055.1 Torymus tubicola | reverse complement strand
AACAGACAAAATTTACAGTAATCTACAGAAAGGTACAGAAATTCACTGTTTTTTAACGGAAATTCACAGAAATTCACAAAAATTCACAAAAAAGTACAGAAAAGTACAGAAAAGTTACTGAAAAATACATTTCTTACTTCCGCCAGGGCAGTTCAAACCATACAGTACTAAACACAAGTTTTGAATATAGTTGTAACACGATCGATTTTGTCAAAAGTCCAAAACTCTAGTTTTCCAGAACTTCGTACTCTCGACTGAAAAACGGTAGATTGTGCAACTAGCGTGAACAGCAGCTGATTTTTGCAAACACCTGTATATACATATTGTATACTATCATTTAAAACGAGTTGCATATAAAGTTCGATTATGTATATTTATTAGCGTGAGCTAGGCACTGCAGTTACGAACTCTGTCGGAGTCAGTGCAAACCTACTGTTTCAATTTCAAGTAATGTTCGATAACAGAACAGAAAAGAGGCACATTTAGCCCTGTATAGTGCTAAACAGAGACGAACAGTAGACGCTCGTTGATAAGGTTGCAGAGTTCCGATATCGACATGATGGAAAATAATAGTTCTGAAGATAATACCTATATTTTCACGTTCTACTTTACCGACATTATTCATTACCGATAATAGATAATGTTTATTTTAATGGAGTTATTGTACCACGCAAGTCGAGAATTAACTTACCAAATATTGGTACGGGTACTTGAAGAAAGTTACGATAAATTTATAAAGTACAATCGCACTCTATTTTACCGATAATATTATTATCGATAGCCGATCAAGTTTATTGCAATACAATAGTAGTACCATGCGAGTCGAAAGTTGAAATTTCGGATATCTTTGGTCAAACAAGAAACTAGTTATCATAAACTAATAAAGTAGCTTCCACGTTATCGATATATTGATTTTAATGGTTAAATTCAACAGTTTGAAGGTTGATTTATTTAAAACAACCAATTAGTCTGATTACCGCTAAACATTCTAAAATGTATCAAGAAATTTAAATATGTACCAAAACAATTCTTTCAAGCGACTTATATGCTAATTAATATAATATCACCAAATTTTAATAAAATCATTATTACCAAATAATTGTTTTAATTAACCATTAATGGTTATAATTTTATTTTAATTATACAATTAATTACACTCAAGTTACTCAATTCAATTCCATAACAAAAACATAACGCAAAATAAAATTCATGAACTTTGTACAAAATTATATCTCTTAACATTTAAATAAAAAGGAACATTTTTATAAAAATAAAAAATTTTCATTGTTCTTTTAGTAAAAGACGACTTAAACGTTCACACGAATGTTTATAAAAATTGAGATATAACGACTCGTTTTCAAAAGAAAGCGTATAAAATACATCGCCATTCGTTAAATAAGAGCCTCTCAAAGAATAATCGATACGCGCATTGTGCGCCGGGTGGTATAGACGGCAAAGAGGTTCCACAATGCACTCGCAGGGCGTACGAGAGAGAAATAGGGACGCGCACCCAATCAGTGATCGTAACTTTGAAAGCCCAGCTCGAAAGCAACCCCCTCGAATGAACTCCCGTTTCACATTACTATTGCGCATACCCACTGTTTCCCACGCCAAATACAGCGGATGATATTGACTGAACGAACGCATGCGCATTAAAACAACGGGAGACTACTTTTACTTATAATAATAATAACGACAAAATTATCTACAATGATAAACGCTGTAACGACGAATGCTTAACAATTACTGTATGCCCTTGAATAAAACAAAGGTTGCTAAAATTAGAAAATTATTAAATCCAGATATAAGTTTGAAATTTTAATTATAATCTTTTTCAAGATATAAGTTTATCTGTTGATGCAAAAACTATCAATATTTGAAATCTACTTTACTTTTATAATAATTTTTACAGTACTAAAAATAAAAAGTTAAAAATAATTTATATGTCTTCTTCTACTTGATATTAGAACTTTTAAAATGAAAAGCTTGAAAAGTATTTTTATTTAAACTTTGAACTATAACAAAACATCATTTTATAAATTCTAACTAAAAATAACAACGTGACTAATTATTCAATTGTAAATAGCAAATTAACTGATCACCATACAACCATTTATAATTACCAGTTGATTGTCTAGCATGCGACATCCGTAAAAATAACCAGACAAATGAAAAGAAGTCAATTAAGATTGAATGAACGAGTGTATATTGTCTCTTATTCTATATATTCGATCGATACTTTCTATGCCTGTGTTAACCCTCCCTATTTAAACAAATCAACATAATGGCTATATATATGCCGGTTTCACCGAACAGTATAGTACAATAATACGACGCGTACACCTGTCACTCTATATGTAAAAAAATAAGTTCTCTAAGCGCGCATATACTAAAGAGACTCTACACCGGCAAAGTGGACAATAAATAAGCTACGATGTTACCCGCGCGCACATAGAAGCCACGCGTATATAATTGTATAAAGGCGTGGTGTCGAAGGTAGACTGCGCAGAGCGAAACAACATGAAAAAGAAGCGAATTTGATCGCAACGACGCATGCGTCAGTATACATACTAGAGCTTATTCCCGATTGAGGAGAAGCGCCTTGCGACCGACTTCTCTCGCGGTTGAATTATCCCGAGAGGCCGTACAGTACTTATACGATTTTCCCTCATTCTACGCGAATGAAACGATGGGCTTCGCTTAGTTCTAATGTGCTCCGTTCTTGCGCGATTACGTAACAGCGCAAGCGCTGATAAGTATACTGACATTATTTGAAAATTTCATTGGTACAGTCGAGAGGAGTGCGCGTATAGTACGTTCGTGCGGCGTGGGCGCGCTGCGCTCACACATACGACGAATGAGGTCGCTTTACCGCTTGTCTTTCTCTCTCTTTCTCTTGTTTACCATCATGCTTTTTTGCGTATATATATGTACCCCGTAATCAATCAATTTTGTCACATGCAAATATTTTTCTCTTTTAAATGGTCAACTTACAATCCGACGATTTTTTATAGAGGTATGTAATGTAGTTGTGAGTCGAATTTCAAATTTTGGTGATTCCTCCTCGTCAATGATACAAGTAGTCGTATTGTGCGAAATATTTAAAATGAAAAAGAAAAATTGAAGTAAAGAAAATAAAAGCCAATAGCTACTTATTATACTCACGGGAACGAATGGATTCGTCTTCCGATCTAACTGCGCTTTTTTATTTAACTACCATCTTCGAAAATATTTGTACATTAAAACGTGGGACACACATTCTCTCGCGTTCGAATTATCGTTACTTTTATTTAATTATGCAGCTATGGTACAATGGTATCGTAACCGCAATGTCTCATCACCTTTTTTTTTTTCTTATTTTTCTCTTATTACTCTGTTCTCGCACACTCGCTATTTTCTCGCTCGTCCTCTTTATTTTATTGAAAAAATCTTTTTTAAACTTTGTTCCATTTTATTTCCGATGTATATATAAATTCGATCGATTGATTTTGTCATTTATCTTCATCGTCAAATGCGCCTCTCTTCATTTATTATTTTTTTTTCCTTTTTTTTCATTTCACTATTATTGTAATTACTGGTCACGACCAGTGATCGATCAGTGCGTACTGGAGGTAATATGAAGAGAATATATAGCGTGCCGGTGGGACGAATTTTTGTTTTAACATCGCGCGATTTTAATATTGCACTCGTCGCTCGCAGGAGCGCGATGAGAGGCTTTACAGTCGTTCTCTGTTACCTATAATAAGACGCGTATTATGTGTATGTGAATTATTCAGAAAAAAAAAACAATTCGGTGCGTCTCGGATACCGTCGGGGGAGGTGGAAAGAATTAATCTAATCAAAACGAGTCGGCCGGCGGTACTCGAGTGCGAAGGCGATTCTTATAGTCTCTCTTCAATCCTCTCGTCGCTTAAGAGTTCATATGAAAATCAACACGCGCACAGTTGCGTATACGTGTCTTTATTATTTATGTACTGTTGGAGAAAAATATATAAATTTAATCGGCGCTCCTAAGCGCGACGCAATCGCGATTATATATTGCAAAATAAAAATTCGTCGGACGCTCCGGCGCGCGCGGACACAGATCAATTGATAAGAAAATGATGAAAATAAAAAAAAAATTACCATAAAGGACCTTGCATCTCGTTTCTTTGTGTGTCGAATAATCGCGCGCGCTCTATATATTCTTACTTGTCATAATTTTTCTTTAAATAAAAAGTATACAATTCGATCGCATAATACACATGTCTGTGTGTGCTTATACGCTTACAACTGGAAAAGTTACGCTTGAAACAGGGAGAGTTCTCGTGGGGTCTTCGAACTTCATCGCGTATATATTTTTTTTGTATCTGTATTTTCTTATTTTTATCATACTCCATTCATAAATCATTGTTTTCATCGTGAAATTTCATTATTTTTAATACACAATTTCATACGTCCATAACATCGCTGTTATTTTTTTTATACATTGCAGTTCGTCAGAAAATATACAATAGAACATTCCAATCGTCTCTCTCGTTTACTGATGGATGGGTATTACAAGTATAATTAACAAGCAATATTATTTTTGTCGAAAAAGAATTCATTATTTTTGTTTAGTCTCGGACAATAAAAAAATGAGGAAAACAAGGTAAATTCATCATGCGGAGTGGTGATCGTATTCGCGCGGTTTATCTCGTCGAAATACAGTTTCATTCTTTCCTATAAATTGCATCATTATTTTTGCATGATCATTTGCTGCGAGTTCGCCAACGCATTATCAATCTTCTCCCCCCGATTCTGAAATATGCTCAAGTGTCTAAAAGTGTGTATAACAACCTCTCCGCATTATACGTTTACGTTTACAATTATTAGTGTTAATAATAAAACTGTATTCTTATTCCATAACTTTATACATGCTATGTATAATTATTATGCAATATTAAAGTCATACATTACTCATCCACTCTACCCAGCGCGAGCATCGCATTTAAAACATTCAATTAACTGGCCCAGCGGACGGACAAGCACACCATCAAAGAGTACCAGTGTTTGTTTACAAAGATTACATGATTTGTTTAGCTCCAATGAGTTTGATACCTTTTATTGAATTAAATCTTATTATAAAGTTGTATGCACCACTCTCTTACCCGTCCGCTAGTTTAAGACCACGATTATTAAATTTATATACTGTTCGCGCGTGTGTTCAGCTTTTCCATGTATTTTTTCATCTTTCTTTATTCAATCGTTTATTTTTAATTACACAAATCATTTTGCCGATAATTCGACAATTGATAATAAACCGAAAGAGAAGACAAGAACGATTTTTTGAGGAAAAAAAAAGAAAACATCAGTCACGCGCGCACTAGGTGTGAGACATTCGTTGAACTACAAACGCAAAATTGATTTTCGAATGTAAAAAAAAATCATCACCCACAAATGTCCATTTTACACTATTTAAATACAATAGAGCTTTTTTCCTTACATCTTAAATAAGTTTTCGTTATAAAACTGCCCGCGAAGAAAAGCCAAATGACGGCAAATACCAGATTTTGTTTTCCAAGTTGCGTTCGACGAGTTGGCTTGGACGAAAAGAAAACGACAGGTCCGCCGCAGACGGAAGGTTGACAAAAAATGCAGGATATAACATAATTCAAAAGTAATATTCGGCGTGTGTGAATTCACAGACGTGAGTGTGTGTATGTGTATGTATGTGTAAAAGATTAGACATACAGAAAATGACGAAGGGTAAAATAATGCATTGTTGTTTTTTTTACTTAACATTTTTTCTATATTTTCTTAATTCTGCTGCTGCTGTTGCTGCTTTTGTCGTTTGTAAAAAAAGGAAAACGTGAAAAACGTAGCAGTCATCCAAATAAAGAAAAAAACATTACAAAGGTAGACTTACAAAAAAAGAATGATGTAAATAGCGACCTGAGGGGCCTTAACATACATTTATCCGCTTATCTTTTGTGTCTCACGGAGGAAGGGGCGAAACTTCTAGCATTTTTTTTATTCATTAATCCGTCAAACGACCTAGCAAGTATTTGGTGAAGGCTAGGGAAAAGGCCAGAATTGCGCTGGCTCCAAGACCGACAACGACGACGGGAGAGACTTATTCAGCGGGGGATGAGAAGCCAAAGTTGTCGCCGCGGCAAATTTTCGTATGGGAAAATTCGCCTGCTGCTTTCTTCTCTCTCTTTCTCTCTCCCTCTCTGGACGAGTGGTGTATTGAAGGTGTGTATGTGTGAGAAGAGGTGGGAATGAGGGGTCAGGGGTGGTGTTGGTGTGTCTTTTTATCTCTACTTGTGTCGGGCCGGCGCAACTCCGGCAAGGTGGTCAACGACGCTGCTGCTGTTGATGTTGCTGTTGTTTTTTAGGTTCTTATAATTCTGCAGAGATCGGGAGGATTCGTCCGACAGGTGTCGTCAACAACGCCTGGGTGTGCTACCAAACCACTCAATATGAGAGTAAGTGTTTTGCGGGCTGTCGTGCAGTGACGACGACGACGACAACTACGCCGACGACGGCGACAGCGACGACGACGACGACGACGGGGTTGTGGGCACACCGTCGGGCTCCTCCGCCTCCCTTCTTAATTACACGCGGCTCTACTTTCCTTCATTATGCGTCATCCTCGTCTTCGTCTACCTCTCCTTCTGCCTCTGCTTCCGCATCTTCCTCCTCATCTTCTGTAAAACAAAAATCACATTTCGTTAGCAATTTCGTCTTTATCACATAAATTCTTACATTATTCTCATTAAAAAAAAGAAAATGAATACAAACCTTCACCCTCGCCGAGCTCGTCTTCCGAAATATGCTCCTCATCTTCGTCTTCCTCTTCCTCTACATCCTCGACTTCCTCCTCATCACCATCGACCTCATCGTCGACTTCGTCTTCCTCTACCTCACCATCACCATTCTCCTCCTTCTTCTGCTTTTTGGGCTCGTCATTCTTTTCCTGCAATAAAAGAAAAACATCATTGATTAGTACACTCAGTCATCAAATATACTACAATGTAAAAATATAACGCGCTAACGCTTTTTCCGTCCAAACGACGCGTGAACTGCGCATGAAGGATAATAAAGATCGAGTCGACAAGCGCGGGAAAGAGACAGGGTGAGAGAAAGAGAGAGAGAGAGCCGGAAGCGATACCGGCGCGTATACGGTACAACAGAAGGACCGGTATATATAGGGGGTGCGCGCACGAAGGAGAAGGAAGGAGAGAGCGCGCGTCAACGCGGGCTTTTCGGAGGGGCGGTTGCTCTGCTTCTACCCTTCCGAGAGAGAGAGACAGAGCGGGAGAGAGTCAGAGAGAAAGAGAGCCCTGCGCTCGCGCCAAAAGGGGGGAGGAGGCGGAGAAGGGCAGAAAGAGAAAAGGTATATAGGGTTACTCTCTACCCAGAGCCCAGATGCCGCTGGAGATGGATTCGCTCGCTCTATCCTTCTCTCGTACATCGTGTTCCTTTTTTGCCACCCCAACGATGCTTCGGCGTTCGTTACGACACGGAGATGGGTGGAAAATTTGAAAAGAGAATGAAAGAAGGGGACGACTACGATTTAGGCCGATGCCAGAGAAAAAAGATGAGGCGAAAAAGATGGAATTTTTGAATCCCTGAACGAACGAAAGCCTTTCCTCGAGGTATTTCGCTAAAAAATGTCTTTCAAGCATAACTATCGTCATCTAAACAACGTCTCTTATCGGTATCATATCAAAGCAAGAGCCAACTTCGAAATGCACTTCTGACCTCGTCGTATCGACTTCGCGCGGCAAGTGTGTATATCGAGAGCGAGCGTCTCGACTTCGAAACCACATCCAACGCGCGTTTCCCACACTCCGAGCACCGGGAGAACTACCCACCGCAGCGCACGCCGAGGTAGCTAGCTAACCAGCACGCGCGAGCGAGTGAGACCGGCTTTTGCGCGCTGTACTCATGTACACACATACATAGATACTTATATACATGTGTACACGCAAAGTCAGCGCAAGCGCGGCGCGCACCGCACTGCAAGCCAAGCAAGCAGTGAAAGGAGACGCGAACAGAAAGGGAGAGAAAGAGAGAGAGAGAGAGAGGGCGATCAAGATGAGCGAGCAAAGAAGACGGAACGAGGACGCAGGGAGAGAAGAGAAGGAGGAGGTAACATAAAGCCGAGTTCATACACGAGGAGGGAACGCGGTGGCGCGGTGACGGTCAAAGGTACTGTCAGAAAATGCAGCGGGTTGCGCCGGTGTTTGAATACGAAGCTGCTCGACTGGTTATATCGGTATAGGTAATTTGCTCCGATGATCTAAGCAACCTATCTCATCATCTTTATTTAGCTGCTAATGAGTTTAATAGAACGGAAAGATGTATAGATGCAGTTGGGTAATTGACGGTCAGTGTCCATGTGAGCGCCACAGTAGGGAGAGCCGACGAAAACTACGAAGCTTCACGGTATGCTCGTGGTGGTAGCTGCTATCGAGGCCGAACGCAACCATAGAGAAACGCGATAGGTAGCTAGCGGTGAAGCTACACACCTATACACGGCAATTCACGCGAGCGAGCGGCACACGCTTACTTAGCAAGACGGCACTCACGTGCGGGGTGCCAGGTGTTCAAGGACGTGTTTTTTCCTCTTCTCTCTTTTTGCTAATTTCTACACGCTTTTATCGGTTCATAGAGAACGCGACATTTTCTCGAGGGTAACAATGATCGTTTTTGCTTTGAATAATGAATAATAAACAACGCGTTATGCAATGTTATATCCGAAGGCTTTCGAATAAAGCTTTTTTCGTGCGATTCGACAATGAGATTGAAAAATAGTTAGGTAGAAATTGAGAAAAGCTGAAAAGCACGCGGCGGCAAAGCTTCTTTAAGGAGGCTAACTAAGAAGAGAGAGAGAGAGAGAGACTATGTCTACAATGCCGGCTTACGTATAGCATCGCGCGGGTGCACGCGTTCGAAAGCCAACCCCTCCGACCGCTGCAGGTATACAATTTTCAGTGAGGGAAATTTTTCCTCTGCACACTCAGCCGTGACTCACCGAGTGTATTATTCACGTTACGAGCTCTTTCATTTTTCCGTATTGTTCTCGCGGCGCGTTCCCGCAGCAGTTTTTCCGAGCCTCCTTCTTCCGGCCTGTGTCCGTCACGGGATAAGGCGGTTCTTCGAATTGATGAATTATTCGGGCTAGTTTTTGGGTCGGTATATTCCGGGTACTAACACACAGAGATGATGCGCGTTCTATTGTACCACGAGCCGCGGTGTAGAAATTTGAATTTAAAATAAGAACAAGAGATAACGTCAGAAGTCTATTATTACTGTATTTAGTTGCAGTCACGATATATGCTCGAGATGAAAATTCATTTTCCGGAGCATACGATGACTATAAAGTATCTGAGAAAAAATATGGAGCTAAAGGCATTTCGGAGCAATACAGACATACACGGCGCGTGTCGTGCTCTCTGCTTCATTCTCAACTCGAGAAGCGCGTGCGCGCCGCGGCGATGGTCGTTCACAACACACGGCAGCATTATATATACACGCACCGGCTGCACGGGAAGGCGGCGGACGACAGTGGCGTCGCCGCTTGACGACGCGCGCGCGCGGGGCTTTCTCGACTGCTCTGTCTCTCTCTGTCTCTCTCCCGCCCGCGTGCGTTATTCCTTCTCTCCCGCGCGCACTATCACGAACGACGGCGACGACAACGAAGAGGAGCCATTGCCAATAACAAGGGTGCCCCGACAGATAACCCAGAGCTTACGCCTATCGCCCAAAAGACACACGTTTCTATTAATAACGCATGTATATACCGACGTATGCACGCGTGTACGATCGATAGATCAATCGGATATTACTTGTATGCACCTATACGTGTTCTGCATCACGTGTAAATAAATAAGGTGTGGAGTATACACGGGGGGTGGGTGTGAAGGCAGCGTGTAATTAGGTGGCGACAATGTCGCACAGAGAACGCGAGAGAGAGAGAGAGAGAGAGAGAGGGGTATCGGGACTGAGTGGGGGAGGAGAGAAGGTGCTCTCTACCGGTGGTGGCGCGGCGGCCTCCCATCATCGATCGCGCATCATCATCTCTCGGCCGCGTTCTCTCCGTCTCTCTCTTACTCTCTTGAAATCGACGAAAAGAGCGCGGGTGCGAGCAAGCAGCAACATGGCCGTTTCCACAAATATCACGTAACGGACCGCGCCGTGTGGGAAACTCGCGCTCGTGCAGTCGGAAGCGCTGCTGCCGCTGCCGCCACCGCCGAGATAACACGTTCTCCCGCTCGCGGCTCCCCACTACTACTACTACAACTCTACTACAGCGTCTTCTTTCTTTCTAATTCTCGGTAAGATACAATCTACAAGGAAATCTGGCTGTGTTGAGTTAAGACAACAACGAGGAGGGAACGTGACAACGCGCGCCGTGTGCTCCGAAACCAATAGCAAACATGCGTTTGGGCAAGAGATAGACAACTAGCCTCCCGACGTGCATCTATAATAATCATGGCCCGTGTGCGTAACATAGACGTTGGGAAGAGGCTCTGTGAGACCACGTACGTGGTCCTATAGTACAGACTATAGGTGCGTAAATAATAATAAGCGCAGTCACGGGGGAAAATAGGGGGAGAAAGACAGACATATAGAGATCGATTCGAAAGTGGGCACATACAACAGAGTCCACGCTGCCCCCGTGTGCGCGGTGCTCCTCTCCGGCGCGCGGCGTCCACGTGACGCGCGTGCCGAAGCCGCGCGAGCGCGCTTCTCTCTCTTTCTCCCTTTCGGAGCAGGATGGAAAGGGACGCGAACAAGCGAGCGAGCGCGCGCGAATCGACCGGCGGATTTCGGAGGGAAAAGCGTTGGCTCTCTCGCTGCCGGCACGACGCCGGCTTCGCTGTCTCTTTCCCTCGCGCTCACCACCATCCCCCTATAAATACGGGGGGGATGAGCGCGGGGGCGGGGACGGCGCAAAGCTGTAGGGGGGCCTCGACGGGCAGCGAGCGGAAAAGCCGAGCGGAAAAGTTGCGCGCGCGTGTGTGTGTACGATGTTTTCTCGAAGGTTCGTATACATGTACGTGTATATACCGCACGCTCCCGTTCGCTCGTACGTATATACTTACAATCGTAGTAGCAAGTAGTAGAAGGTAATGTGAATGAGGGGAAGCGAGACGGAGAGACACACGGTGTAGATGTGTGTGTATGTATATATAGACGATGGCGTCCGAGGCGGCGGCGTCGGCGTGTTTCGTAAACAATTATTATGCACGCGCGCTCGCGAGAGTGGCAGGGTACTAGAGAGAGACAGAGAGGAAGTTTGATATCTCGCGAGGCTCTCCTTACCGCGCGTCGCGGCTCCGTATCGGATTCTATTATTTATACATACATGCGTAATCGTGTACTTCTATCGGTATATGGCTCTCTGTATCGCAACGCGAATCTTACGTATCCGCGTAGACAGACAGAGTGCAAAGAGAAAGAGGAGTATATGAGAATTATCGATCAATTATGAGCACTAGCAGGAAGCAAGAGAGAAGCTGCTGCCTGCTACTGCTACGAGTAGTCGGCGAGGCGATAGAGTGAGAGGAGAGGAACAGGGAGCAAGAGAGAGGATAAAAAGCAGCCGTGAGAGATAGAGATAGAGAGATCCGCGTTCGCGCGCGCTCGCTGCCGCCACCGCCGCCATCATGGACACAGCGGCGGCCTCGCTTACTAACACGCGGCGGCGTAGAATACACAGGCACGAGGAAAAATGCGCGGGAGGACGCGACGATGGCGGCGTGAGAGGACATCACGTTTTTTCGTAATGCTTCATTGCTGCGAATTCACGACGCTCGCCCGATACGTCGCTCTATATGTATGTGTACATACGAGAGCTATATAAGCGCCGCTCGCTCTCTCTGACAGCGAGATAAAAATGGCGGCGTCCCTTGGACTCTACCAACGCGCGGTATTCTAGAATGTTTTACAAATGCTAAAAACCCGTAAAGGACTAAAATAGCAACGGGAAAAATAGTTTGTTAATATTTGGAAGCGAATCGGATGGAAATTTCGAGTGGTCGGAGGGTAAAACACGAGGGATACAAATCGGAGCAAGAAGCGCGAGAGACCGGAGCACATGGCGGCGAGTCGGCGGCGCGCGTCGCTACAGATCCGTTTACCCAGCGAACTTCGACACCCACGCATGTTTTACACAAACAAATGTCGCGTCAGACCCTTTCGCGGATATAAAAAAGACGATATTCCGAGATCAGTGAGAAACCGACAAAATGGAGTCGAGTCGCTGCGCGGGCGAGAGTGAGGGAAGTATGGCGTCGAGCTGAGCGAGCGAACGAACGAAGCCAAGAGGTCTTTGAGTTTTCGCGCTCGCTCTTTCTCTCTCGCTCCGTCTATCTCTCTCTCTCTCTCTCTCACTCTTGCACTCGTATCTATACCGCCGCCTCATGGCGCTCTCACGAGCGAGCCGCGAGCGCGCGCGCGCCATTTTTTCCGTCCCACCGACGGCGCACAACGCTAACACTCGCCTATACGACGAAATAATTGAGAAATCCTATGAAAATGAGGATGGAATTATTAAAATACATTGGTGAACGCAATGAATTTCGATTGCCAACATCCTTGAGACGTTGTAATCAAAGAAGGTACGCGGCGTGCGGTGGCGGCGAGCCGAGGAAAATGGAGTCGCGCGCGGCTGCAATGAGAGCGAGAGAGACAGAGAGCGTGCGCGCGAAGCCGGCCGGCGGCTCGATGACTCCGTAACACGGACGTCGTCTCCTGGGTACGCGTTCATACGGTCATCCATTCAATGATTCGATCGAGTTATTGTTGTTAGTCGGCATGCGCGCGCGCTCGCTGTGCGTACGCGACAATGTGACCGCGTCCACGCGAGCGCGCTCTCTATCTCCATCTCTCTCTCTCACATTTCATGCACGCGCGCGCACACCACTACTGTGTGTATGTGTTCGGTGTTGCTCCGAAATGGAAAAAAGAGCCGAAAATATCGCGTTCGCGTTACTAACAAACGAGTAAAAAGCAGATAAAACGTACCTCAGCTGCCCTCTTGATGCCCTTAAGCTCGCACTTGGCGTCTGCGTTGGGCTTGTCGTTCTCCGTCACCTTCTCGACGGCGACCTCACCGCTGTTCTCCTTGGTACTCATATTTACTGTGTGGTTTGTGAGAGAAAATGTAGTTGCGAAACTATCGCAATATTATGCTACGCTGCAAGCGTTGATGAAGCACGCACGGTGATGGGAACGTCGTCGAACGTCGATTATGTGTATGTGCGTACACAACTGTGATACTCGCGCTAGCGCGGGTTCCTCCGAACTGACTGACTACCGTCCGTCAACTAAACTCTCTCTCTCCCTTTGCCGGAGATACTATACTGCTGCGAGCGCTGCTGCTGCTGCTGCTACACGACTGCGTGTGTATGCGGTCTGTGTCTGTGTGAGTGCCTGTATATATACGCGCGTCTCCCACCGCTATATGTATATATATATATACACAATCAGCAAGAGAGGGAGCGAGATAGCTATTGCTGCCTCGAACGGGAGAGAAGAGAGACTGTGGGGCTCTGTGGTACGGCGCGTGTGCCTCTGCCTACTCGGTTTCCGGCGGAATGCCCGAGCACGGCCGCAGCCGCCGTCGCCGCTTCGACGACGACGCTCCAGGGAGGGGTGGCATACATCTGCTGCGCCGTGAGTCAGACAAGGATGGGGCGAGCGAGTAGGGGCGGTAGACGCGCTAGGGCAAGAGAGAGAAAGAGCGACGAGCAGCCGTTGGGGCTGGAAGCGAGAACGCGCGTGGGGCGCGAGAGGAGAGGTAGCAAGGGGGAGAGAGCGGGGCTGTTGTGCCGCTTCTCCACCTCTCCCACTCCCAGTCTCTCTCTCTTTTTATTTATGACTGTGTGCGTGTGTACGTGGATGCGGAGCGGACTCTGCCGTACCCACCGATGTTTTAGCGGGATTCCCTCCACGATGCGGCTACCTATGTGTGTGCGTGCGTGTGTGTGTGTAAAAGCGATACGAGAGCGTGATTATTTTTTTTCGGTTTATATTTTATAGGTATGTACATGGAAAAGCGAATGGGAAATAGACGCAGCGCGCTTGGTTCACTGTTTCTTGCATTTCAATACATTATTCTAGACTTTTCGGGATACGTGACATCGAAATTTCGTGCATTCCGTATATAATGAAGCTTAGTTTTGAAATACATTCTTATCGTAGTGGGTGATAATTTTTTACTTTCACTAATGCTGAGAAGTCTATACGTTTTTCATATCGAATTTCGATTTGCGTTCGCATAAAATATTATATTTAAACTTGCCGGCTATGTCTGACCTCGTAATACTTATATAGTGCATGCATACTAAGCCATCAATAAAATAAAAAGCCAAATACATATGCCGACATTTGCTCTTTTGTATATACATATATGGCCATAAAGAATTTATTCCTAAATCCCGCGAGCGCCGCCGCGAGAATTGATTAATTTGATTCCTTACATATATTCCAATGGCAAAATGTATAAAATACACGCGCCGATAAGTGGAGAAGTGGCATTGACGTAAACGAGGATAGCCTGCGCCTATGTTCCCGCGAGAGCGAGAAGGACGGCAAGCGAAGGAGAGGCAGCGAACTGGTCAGAAGCGGAGCGCGCGTCGTTCCCGTCCGTGTGCCCGGTCGCATATACTCGTGTAAGTGCGAGCTTGAGACGAGATTGTGTTGGTGAGAATGCGTGTCGAGGCACGGCCCGAGTGCAGCTGTGTGTGCAGCCGGAGCACGTGCGCGGTTGCCGGCTTCTCGTACCGGTAGTGCGACCATTTGGTGCCGACTCCGGCGCGCAATTTGAATTTGCTCCAATTTGTGCATCAATTTGCGAATTTTTCGATGCTTTATTCGAGAAATATTTCGGAAATAAACAGGACTTTGAAAATTTCTAGGTATTTTTCATGTATTGCAAAAAACTCTTTGCCCGGAAAATACACCTATTACAGAGTTCAAATACGTATAGTTTACTCCGTTTTACACATTTTATATTCAAAGTAATATATTGTTTATGATTTAATGCACTTTAAATAACAAGTGTGACAAGACAAATTTCAGTTACGTAAGAACATGCAAGCTATTAATCAATTGCCGGATCAATGTTTTCACATCGTGCAGTGCTTCGAATGAAGACTTTCTCAAAAACATCGTTGGGCGTTCGACAATATCTAATTGCGCAAACCTACGAAATAACAAAACACTGTTTTTGTTAAGTGCTATAATGTACGAATGCTTTTAATATTTAAAATATTTCTCAATAAGCCGACATTGCGGGATATATAAATAGCTTGATATATATAGCAAGTTAACTCGCTCGGACAAAGGTACCTTACGAACAAAAGCAAAATGCTCACTGTTGATACTTAAAAATACCTCTCGATCACGTGTTGTACCCAAAACGTAAATATATATCCAAACGAAACAACGCCCAAGACTTTTGTACACGTTTTTTCTTTCTCAAGGTGAAGACTCGGCTTCGCTATATATATGCCCGGAGTGAGCGGAAGTTGACCCATACCACGTAAGCCCACAAGCAAGTACCCACACATACGCTCCGGCAAGGAACCCGTTGAGTGATAGAAATCCGGCAACATTGTCGGGCTCACGGCCTCAGCTTATATACGCGCGTGAACGTATATCTATATATACGTACTCGCGCGCGTCGTGTATATAGCCTCGCGGCTGCACGTTTCAAACGCCTCGCTCGCTCTTTCTATCCTCGTATATAGGCTTTGTTCAAAAATGAAGATGGCGCGGCTTTGAAAGCCGATAAAACGTCCAAGCTTGGATTTCGCCGCACTCGCTTGCGCGTACTCCGCCACCTATGTACGCACTTCCTCCGTCCCCTCTTGCGACTGCACGCCGCGATAATGAAGCAATTTTTCGAGAGGGACATGACGTGCCGCTAGACTATTATTATATATAGTTGCGTGTATGTGTATATATATACACACACATACGCACCACCGGAGAAAATCGCCCGCACGCGGAAAAATGCCGGCATTCGTGCGGTTGAGGAACGTCGGTGCGGTAAACACGTGCTGTAGGTATAAAATATAGCTCCTCAGTGCGGTAAGCTTTTCTCCGTCTACTTTCCGAGGTTCAGTAATTCAACAATGTGAAAAAAGAGGGTTTGCTCCGAAATGTCTAAAGGATGCACATCGCTGTGCATAGCCCGCACGCGGACGCGCGAGCGCGGGAAAGAACGAGAAGAGGAGAAAGGAGAAGATAAACCACTACACCAGAGTACTACTGAGTTCTCGCGTGTCGCGCACACGTTCGCGTCTTTCTCTCCCTCTCCCACTGTATATATATACACGTACATATACGTGTGAGTATGTATAAGTATAACCGCGGCATGACTTTTCTATAATCGCCATCGCTGTCTAGCTCTCCTTTTCGACTTGTTGAGCTACGTGCTCCGAAAAAATCGATCGACTTGCGTGCGAGCTCGGCACTCCGGAAGTGCATAGAGAAGAGCTGCGCACCTGAAGAGCCTACCTAGCCTTATGTCCGGCTTTTCCCGCGCGCACACGTCTGCGAACGCCGGTGCTTCCAAAATTTGGAGGAGGAAAAGCGCGCGCGCTTGCTCGCTTCTCTGCGTCCTTTTTGAGCTTCCCGCGTGATGCGTCGCGTCAACTCGAACGCCCACACTACTCCCATATAATTACAATTTATCATGGACGCATGTCGGTATAATTTACGTTGTTTGCGTACGTATGCATGTTGTTACGTATGGAAGGAAAAGACCCACGCAAGATGCAACGTGAGCGAGTCGCGCGCAGTGGTCGTCGCGCATAAGCGCGCATGCGGCAACAGGAGAAAGAAGGAGAAAGAGAGAGTGGGAGAGAGAGAGCTGAGAAAGATAGGCAATTTTCATCGAAAAAGGGAGAGACGACGCCGCGGTGCGTGAAAATCGAGCGACTGCTATAGTCGTACGGCGTTCTCTCACTTGCTATCTCTCCCGCTCTGCGGATTTCCCCGGTTAGCAGCTGCCCCCGGCCTCGCCGATGTTTAATGTCGTTTGGTCTTAGCGCGCGCCAAGCTCTGCTTTAGAATTTTGGACGCAAAGGCGCGATTAATATTTAACTTTTACCTCCTGCCAAAAACCAAAAAAATCTAAAAAGAATGTTTCAAATGAAAATAATTCAAAATTAAAATAAGAATGCTTATGAAACTACAGAATAAATTTTAATTTACTACTTACCGTATAATAATAATAATATGAAGAAAAAAGAAAAAAAATGATTCCAAGAAATTTTCTCATTTCTACATCCATATACATATATTTTTCTCTTGGCCGTGTGCTATAAACCTCCGAAAAAAAGAGAGAACAAATTTTACAGCTCTGGAAGGGGGGCCGCGCTTTTCCTGCACGTTTCACATCGCTGGACGTCGCTCTATAAGCTACAGCAATGTACAGGGGCCATTACAGCCGGCACGTTGGTAGGTAGCCACTACCACGTTATACACCACGAACAGTTCGGCTTTACTATCACTTTCCCTTATATACCGTACACATACAGTAAAAATCTTCATCTACCTGGCGAGCTTTCTATTATATAAATACGTATACCAAGCCTCGAGCTCACAGGTATACGGGGTGAAAAAGCAACGCTCGCGTTCGACCCTGAAAAGTCCGACGCTTGTCCGGGGTTAAATATATTTTACCGTACAGCTCTCGTGCGCCTAGTGTATGCTTAAATGGCGAGGTTCGGGGATTGTAACGGTGTTGGGTCAGGTAGATTCATACAATCAGAAACCTGGAAGAAAAAGCCAGCTCGGAAGTGAGCGAAAAAGAAGCAACGGATCATACACCCACGCCAAGAGTGAATCATTTGTTATTCTAGAAATTCTATGCATTCTCGAAATTATGCGCATGCGGCTATGCGGCGACATATAGTCGACTTCTTGGGTTCTCCCTCTCTCTATCTCTCTTTCTCGCTTGCTCAGCACATTGCCACTCGGCGTCTATCCTTGTTTCGCGCCCGTATGCGTATACTTATGTATGCGGCGTCTCTCTCGCTCCCACGGGCGTGCAGCACGACCGGTCGCCGCTGCGCTGCGCCTCTATTATATTGCGCTTATAAATACGATCCACCGCTATAGCGTACGTGTGTGCTTGCGTCTCTCGTATTATGCACCTATATACTCGCACACCAGATCGAAAAAAGTGCAAAATCGTCGCGTCGCAGTAAGATTACGCGGGAAATGACAAAAAAGTGTCACGTTCATCGTTATCGTATCTCCGCCCGTAATATCGATTCCATTGCAAAGTTCATTTCAGTTGTCATCGCGGCGGCACTATACGCTGAATACAGAATATACCTATATACCTATACGTAGTGAGACTCAGGCCTCCATGATGCACCGGGATTCGAATGTACAAACTCTTTTTAATACCATTGAAAAAATTTGAACCATTGAGATACACGTCAAATGGCTATTGATTTGGAGTTATCAAGGCCACTCCGCGTTCTCGTGGATACGTAATCGATAAGTATGAATTTCGAGATTGATGACATTGGGCGCCGGAGAGCGTGTCCCGTGGAAAATGAGAGCGCCTTCGAAAAAATGTTTTCGTAAAAGCGACCATGCCGCGCGGTGGTATCGCGGCGCATGCGCGCGCACACGTGCGCCACCACTATTATCTCGCGCAGGAGAACATCAGATGCCGCGCACGTCGACTTCCCTTGAGCGGTCGACATCGTTTTCACTTCCTTTTCCTTCCATAAGGCCAAGATGGTAGGTGAATCGTTTTTTAAAAATGGATATTTTATCGAATGTCATCAGCTACATCAGGCGACCATCAATCGGGAAAGCGATATTTTTCAATAATGTTGATTTTTAACCGGTTGATGTCTCCTGCCGTTTTCTGATTTTTCAATTTTGTGTATGTTGATGACATTGCGTGACATAACCTATTTGGTCTTACCATAATATAACAATAATATTGTTAATTATATGTTACTTGTTGATTATTATATTTAATATGTTGCTATTTACTTGTATGTTAATGTATGTTGTTATGTTAACCAACGAAATTTAGTGATTTTTGTCAAGAATTTTGTTGTTTCATTGAAAACCAATACTTGTGATGCCAATGACATGATAAACATTTGCAACTATTGCTTCTAGGTGAATGTACCCAAGCAGAGGCGCACTTTCTGCAAAAAGTGCAAAGTGCACAAGCCACATAAAGTGACACAGTACAAGAAGAGCAAGGAAAGGCATGCCTCCCAGGGTAGGAGACGTTACGACCGTAAACAGCAAGGTTTCGGTGGACAGACTAAGCCTATTTTCAGAAAGAAGGTAAGATATTCTTCAAAACTACTTCTATTATTGTCTTTATTTAATAATATAAATTTTCATCCAAAAATGTCCAAGAGTTTTGAGATAAATTGCTGAAAGTTGACAAGAAATGTATTCTTAGTTTGAAGTTATTGGAACGCATTTTAAGAAATGTATTTTGTTGATGACTATGTATTAATGAAATATTATATTTTTACTGCAAAGGTTATATATTAAAAAGATTTTGGAAATATTAAATAATCTACTTTAACTACTTATAATTTTCATAAAATAAAAATATATAACTAGAAGTTTTAGATCATTGTTAATATTTGATTAATGTTTTTAAAATAAAATGAAGACTACATGTAAATAAAATTGAAATGAATTTATCTTAAAAAAAAAGTAAAATATATATTGGTTGCTAAATATTCTATAATCTGTTCAATATGTTGTACATCTTTTAATAGTTATGCATCCAAGTATTGTTCATAATTTATGTTAAATATATTTTTAATTTATTCTTATTTAAGTTTTAGAGTTACCAAGATTCTACGTAAAAATATCGTTTCATTATACATATTTATGAGATACATATTAACTGAATAGTTTTCTTTTTGTTTTATGTATTGAACTAGCGATAAACTATAATGATACGATTCTAGTAATTACTAGTGTAAATATAGACTTGTTAATCAATTGAGTCGTTTATAATTATAATTACTAATGTATTTATAATAAAATTTAGTATAATTAAAATGTTAAAATTTGATATCATATTAGTCAGCTACTCTTAATTATAAAATAAAATACAATGTGTTTGAAGTTTGCACCGTTAAAGTGCAAAGAAACGTTAGAAAAATTTTTTTCTTTTTAGTTTTATATGTTAGATTTTGAATTTTCTCATGTGTTTAGCGTTTTATAGCATAACCCAACATCAAAATAAAGATTTCACTGTATCGTCTAAATTTTGAACTGTTTCATTTAAGTGTGAAAAATTATTTCGTTGCGTCCCAACGTTGCAAACTTCAAACCCACAAAATACAAAACTTCAAGTAATTGTTAGAAGAGTACATTTATAAACGTCATGTACGCATTTAAAAAATTATTATGATTAAATAAATCAAAAATTAAATTCTTCATTTTCATTGCAATCAAAATTATAGATATATTATTACCTACCCATTCAACATTTCTGCCACAGAAGTAATAAAATTATTTCACTAACAAAATAACTAAATTTTTGTTTTTCTGAATCTAGGCTAAGACCACTAAGAAAATTGTGTTGAGGATGGAATGTACCGAGTGCAAGTACAGGAAACAGATTCCTCTTAAGCGTTGCAAGCACTTCGAACTTGGTGGTGACAAGAAGAGGAAGGTATGTTTGAGATATCATGAATGATATAAATTATTAATTATACAATATAATAACAACACAAGCTAATAATTTTTATTGTTTCTGTTTTAGGGTCAAATGATTCAGTTCTAAGAAGTTTATTTTTTTCTATACTTTAAGGAACTGTATTTAATAAAAAATAAAATAAATCTATACTGGTTTGTAAATTATTTTTTTTATTTTAAACATCTGTACAAAATGAAAATACATATAAAAAACCTATATTTTGGCTTCTTCAACTATCTGCGCTTACATCAACATCAGCAGATTTTGGTTTTGAAACCAACTGCTGTGGATTACTGTTAAAAAAACATACAGTAGAAAACTATTAACAAAAAAGAAAAGCATATTAAATATTTGATATTTATATTCAATATCTTACTCTAGCACAGATGAATCCAATCCCTCCTGTTCCATTTTTAATTTAACAGCTTGTTTGGGTACACCAAAGTGAACCATTTTAAAATATTTAGCATATTGAGGGTCTGAACTTATTGGCTGAGTTTCAGTCTCTTCAACCTTAGGCTCAATAGGAACTTCATTGTCTGGTTCATCAATTTCTTTTGTAACGTCTTCCTTGTGCTTTGTCTCTTCCTTTCTTGGTTCTTCCTGTTTATTTTTATCCTCAGTATCATTATTTTGAATTTCTTGTTCACTTTCTAGTCCTGGAATCGATGATAACTAAAAAAAAATTTTAAAAGAACCTAATATTTTTGTCTTATTTAATATGTTTTGAACAATAGAGAATGATAGTTATTTTACCCTTGCTTCTAAAATTTCTAGAGATGCTTCAACCCTTTGCAGTTTATTTTCAAATTCAAAAAGCTTTTCTTCACAAGAAAGTGAAAATTTATTCAAAAACGTTATTGTATGAGCAATAAAATGATTTATAAAAGCTATTGTCCTTTTCTGATTAATAGGGGGAATCTAAAAAATTAAAATTATAATAATAAAAAAATATCTGAAAAAAGATTTGAGGTTATTTTTCTAAAATCAATCACAGAGTTAATTCTATGACTTGGCAAACCTTAGTATAATCAACAGTAGGTTCAATTATTGGAATGTTTAGGTCACTCATATTAAAAGTTTTTTGTTTTTAGATTTCCTCCTGTCAAATATTCGATTTGACAGGTGACAAAAAGTCATTGCAGAACACCTCCAAAATAGCACATATAAACTGTGGTGTACGTACAGTACAGTCTGTACGTACACTACTACTAACACGTACTGGGCTGGCAGACAGCAGTACGTACTGTACTGCCCAGTGCCCATACTTTCTTTTACTTTAGTTTAGAACATATTTCAAGATGGCGTACCACGTAAACTTTGGATGGAAGTTTTACCATTACACGTTAGATGGCGTAAGATTTTTAAAATATATTTCATTTCGTAATTCATTACAATAATTTATTCAATAGTTTTTATTAGTTCAATTGATTGTTATAAATTAAATAAATATTAAAACTTGAAGAATTTGTGTAAGATTATTTTCAGAATATTATAAAAATAAATAGCCTACACATCTTTAAGTGTATTTATATTTAAGAAGTAGTTTCTCAACATTAATGGATTGGATTTTTGAAATTCAACATTTAAAAAATTTCGATTGCTTGTAAAAAAATAAAGAATTGTAATTTTTATTTTATTATTTGTTAAACGTACATACTATTGGCATCCTTTTTCATCTATAGATGTGTGTGTGTGTGTGTATATATACACACGTGTATATAGATTAGATGTCGTAATGATGATTATAAAAAATGGAATACAGGTTGTACAGTCTGATATCAATACATTATTTTTCAAAACTTATATTGCAATTCTAGTCAGAACACATATGTATTATTTGCTGTATTTTATGTATTAATTATCATTTATAATGGAATTTGCTTAGTATTTAAACATTAAATGATTTCCGAAGAAGTACAATATTCAATATTGAAAAAATACGCAAGTAATTAAAAAAACTTTTTATTATTATTATTAAAACAAAGATAAATAAGAGTAATGAGTAAAATTTTTCTCGACAAAGTAAAAACCTTATTTTTATTTCATGCATTTAAAAATGATTCAATAAACGTACTGTGATAAATTCATAAAATTTTATCATTTTTTGGAAAACAACTAGTTTTTTTAACTTTTAATTAATAGTATAGATATCAATCAGGTCAGTAATATAGATTGATGGTACTCGGAAGTTGAAAACGTCACAACTCACTACTATAACAAAACTTAATTGGCAAGATGATTCTATAATGAAGATTGACAAATGAAAGAATTTTTAAGAAAATGAGGGTGTGGAAATACTCGGTTCGAGGATTTTTAAGTGTCTCGAACTATTTTTTCGTACTCGAGTCGAATACTCGTATATAAAGTCGAACTATTCGAACTAAGTAGAAGTACTCGAACTTGATTGTAGTACTTGATTTGCATCAAACTAGTCGAATTTAATCGAACTATTAGAGCGGTATTTGGCTCAGGCGGCAAGGTACTAATTGCTTCCCAAAATAAATATCGTTTCGGATTCATGTTTGATTCCCCGCTAGCACAAAATCTGCACCGCAAGGGGGTAGAATCAGGACGCCGTTAAATAACATTAAAAAAAATCGAACTATTTAATTTACGTCGAACTCTATTCGTTATTCGACCTAGATCGAACTACTCGCTTTTACCATTCTGTTTGTACCAAAGCGGACACTACACTCGATTTGTCTCGAAGTATTCAATTTTACGTCAAATTATTTGATTCGCGTTGAACTGTCGCGGGCTCGGGAAGCTAGGCGCTGCAAACCGGGGACGACCAGATGAATTAGGGATGCGAGTGAGGGATGAGTGGTCGGTACGATTGTATGCATTTTGTCCCAGGGTTGAGTTACCATCTGGACCCATCAGTAAGGCTGTGATGGTAACCCTTGCGTTTTACGCAGTGGATGTCTGAGTTGAACCTTACAGCCGTATATATAGTAATGCCCCGGGACCTTTTGGCAACTTGCAGGTTTGCAAGATAGATAAATAGAATGTAAATCAAATACTACGAGGGAAATCGAGTAATCAGATTTGATTTGGACAGTTAATTAATGAATGCAGAGTACTTCGATCAAGTCTGAGTACTTTCATTTAGCACGAATACGTCGACTTTATACAAGTAGTTTGTATATTGTGGCAAGCAGTTAAAACTATTGAGTACTTATTCGTCTCGATTCGAAAAAAAAATTCCATACAGTTGAAACTCGTGGAGTGAAATACTCGCCCCCTCCCTCTCCTATTTTAATTGATTTACATACTATTAAACATGGTGTCAAAATATGCTTAATGTACAACTCATAAAATTATTTTTAAAAAAAAGAAGAATATTTTCAACCATTTCTGTACTTTATTTTTAATCGTCTATATAAATTATTAAAAAATTAATATTTTTTAATAGAAAAAATTTATATCAAGGGTTTTCTGGCAAATTTTATGTACTTTTATGACTACTTTTGTAATTTGAATATTCACAAATCTATGGTGAAAGAGAAATACATGATTTATATTAAAACTAGTTTGTATTCAACATTAAATAGCTATACAATAACAGAATAAAAAGCCCATTTGGAAAATGGTCTGAGACACGGAAGTCTCATTATTTATTATAAACAAATATTATGAACTATCCATCGAAGTTTAATAAGTTTAACTGTTTAAAGTTTAAACAGTTCGATTTTTTAAGCTATCATCGATTCTTAAATAGTTCAATCATTTTGAATAGTTCGATAATTTCGAATAGTTCGATAATTTCAAATAGTTCGAAAAAAATTTTATGATTTTGTATCAATCAATCATTTTTAATTTCTCAATTATTTCGGATTGCTCAAACATTTTAAACTACTCGATCATTTTGAATTAATTGAGAGTTGAATTCAACACGGTTTCGCCGAGTCCAGTACTAGGACCGAATGATTTGAATTCATGAACAGTTCACCATCCAAAAAATATGTTTGAAGTACTCAAACTTTTTAATATAGTATAATTATCACACTGTTGCATCTGCGATAATGATGAGTGATTAAAATATTTCAGATAAAAACAATCAATTCATCATCAGCTTTTATTACACAAGCTTTTTCGAAAAATTCCCCTCTTACGTCTCGAGAAGAATAACAAATTTTTTGAAGGCATTCTCTTGAAATAAATTTTTTCTTGTGCTTTATGACTAATTTTTAAAGGTAGAAAAAAATAGAAACACTTAATGTAACTCAACATTTTCTAATTGTGGAGAAAGATGTGGAAAGCTTCCGCTTTCTAGTTTCATTTTTTTATTTTTAAAATTCATTTTGAGTTGATTTTCCTGAAATAATTCAATACCAAAATAGAGCTATATTCAATCATTTAAGAAAGTCAAATAACTGCCAGCAAAATATAATACCATGAAATCGATCTTGTTCCTATATTTTTCTCTACATATTTCAAGAAGTTCCAAAGAACAAGAAAAGTGTATTTCTAAAGTGTACCTTACAAAAAATTTGTTATTCTTTTTTAGACGTTAGAGAGAAATAACTTTGGAAATAGTTCATATATACTAATTATGATACTGCAAAATTATAACCGATGATTTTGTATTAAAACTAAAGATAGCATATATAAAAGTTGAGAGAAAATAAAAATATATGTCGCCATTATACCTAGTATGCCAGCAAAGCAAATCGCGTAAAAGTAGTAAGCAATTTACCACTGAAGCATTTATAATTATATTGAAACTATTAATATCATGCCATAGTAAGCCTCAGATTATTACTCTAATAATGCAAAGAATAATGAAACACAGTAAATTATTATCTATAAATCAATAGTTATAATATAAAGGAAATGTCTGTCACCCAAGCGTAGCGACAGAATAATTATACCGTATACGGATTATTTCGTATTTACTATATAATCCTTAAGCAGATTAGGTCAGTTTAGATTTATATTTGCATTTTCCAATTTCACATAAAGTAATTAGGCGCGCCTAAGTTTAGACCTTTCTTCGAATTACAAAACCAGGTATAAATTCATAAATCAACCTCTATACGACCTGTTCTGAAAATGTATGTCTCGCACAACATACTCTTATAGAACTCGAAATTCTGAACAAAACGTTCCTTTACCGTTTTTCGATATGACAAGTAGTTTGTTGAGCATGAATGCCTCAAAATTGTTTATTTTCAAT
>JAWWEQ010000045.1:6404713-6427582 GCA_035583055.1 Torymus tubicola | reverse complement strand
ATTCATATATATATATATATATACATATATATATATATATCGATATCGGCTATAGCGTCGACATCGTATAGCAACAACAACAGTAGCAGTAGCTCATTGAATAATCGATAGGCCGGCGAGTATAAGCAGCCTTTTGACCCCACGCGCATGAAGCATGCGGGGACCCGTAAGAGGCCCCACGTCATACTTCCTGTCCCCAAGCTTAGAACCACGGCAAAGAGGTTTGCGCGCGATCGTAACTATCGTCACTCGGCTATTGCTCAGAGCGCGTTGTGTATGTGTGTAGAGACGAGTGAAAACGAGGTAAAGATTGGTAGAGAAAGAGAGGAGAGAGTGTGCAGGAAGATATTGTGGTACAAGGAAGCAGCTGACACGGGGTGACCCTCGGATTGTTCTTGATTGTTGTGGGTTCGTGGAGATCGGCAAGGTAGGTGTTATATATTGTGCAAATGGTTGTGATGTTAAAGGTATATATATGGGAGATGTGTGGTTATAATTAGTGATTTACCCGGTTTAGGTGTGTTGTTATAGTTTTTGTAAATAAGAATTACATGTAGCATTCGTGATATATGGTAATTAGTGTAGAACATGATAAGTGATAAATAGTGTTTTTTGGGGGGGGGGGGGGGGAACAATTTTTTTTTATTCTATTACTCACTATTAATTTATTCTTGGAACGAAAATTTGATGAATAGTAGGTGATATCGGAGCTTCGTCGCTGAATTTTTATTGTCGGAGTTATGTAACCAGAAGCGAATAACTCCTCTTTTATTTGAGAACGAGTGGAATTGTTTGAAAATTTAAGAAAGGAAAAATATTGTACGGTTTAGTATGCATATAAGAAAAAAAAATATATTAAAGAAAAATTATAAGATTTTATTAATACAGTAATAAGAATGCTTTGTGAAGTAATAATTTTTCTTTTTTTATAAGTCGAACTAGTTTGATTTCATCGGGCATAGCTAGTGTGTGTATTTTATTGCGATTAAATACAAAGCTAACAAAAAACTCTATTGATAAAAAGCTATGATTACATTGGAGTATTTGAAACAAAAAATAACGATTTACTTTTTATAAAGATGGTTATAAAAAGCATGATATAGTTAGAAATCCAAAAAAGCAAATATCGTAGATAGCATTCATAACAGAACTCTTAGTAATTACTTAGCGTATAATATAGTGATATAAAAAATTGCCAGAAAAGATCATAAAAATGACTAAATTATTAGTAGTGCATGTTTTTTCACACATGTTGTAATTTTTCAGTCTAGACCAAAATTCATTTTCTTATGAAGATATTAACAATTTTGGAATGAAAGTAATAACGACAGTCTGACGAAAGTCTAAGTTTACTAATGTATTCTTTTACATAATTTATCATATTGACGCCATTCTAGTATAGTAGATCGTTTCGTAATTGAAGTCATGATAATGCACAAACAAGATACTAAAAATTTTAAAAGTATACTCTGTATGACATGAAAATGAATTTGTGCATACGAATATTTAAAACGGACATTATATAATTCATAAAAACATGAAAATTAAATTATTATAAAATTTTCTGTAACAACAACTAACGCAGTCGAGATAGAATTCTGTAAAATTTTTCATGTACCATATAAAAAATACATCTTCCCTGCTGCTTCTTACCGTCTCCACCTTATCGATTTACCTCTTATATACCAATCACATACCCTTCATCTCAACCCCATATTGTACTCTATTTTTTTTTCTCTCTCGACTACACGTAAACCCCCTGTAACTCTGTTCTTATCACGCGCGCAGATGAGCGACACGAAAAAGGATCCGACAACCTCGATACCAGCGTTCTACGCGGGTCGAAGCATCTTCGTGACCGGAGCCACAGGCTTCATGGGCAAAGTGCTGATCGAGAAGCTGCTCTGGTCCTGTCCTGACATACAGGAGATCTTCCTGCTGATGCGGCCGAAGAAGAACATAAGCATCGACGACCGGCTGCGCAAGATGCTGACGTTGCCGGTGCGTATGTCATATATATATAGAACCGATAAAAGCTTCTTCGTACTTCTACTACTCTTTGGGTGGAAAATGTAGCCTTATTGTCGGGAATTCACATCAGTGAGCTTTCGGTTAGCTCGTGAGGAAGAATATTTGAAAGTGTAATAAACGATTTATACGAGTGCAGGAAATTACGTGAATGTCGTCGACTGTATTTCGACGGAGTAGAGTAAATGCGTAGTCGAAAATGTGTTTACGTGTTTTCGAGGGTTCGGAGATTTTTATGACATTAAAGTTTGCATACTTTCATATTCCTTTGAGGTTTAAAAGATGAAACGGAGTGCATATAATATCGATAATGATTAAATTAAATTGTATTTGAAAAATTATAAAAAAAAAGAAAAAGTTTTTATCCATTTGACGTATTAATTTCAAATCTTAATCAATAAGATGCATCAATTTAATATTTTTAGGAAAGCTTATTTCATTAAAACACTATTTCAATGCTTTCAATGTGCTAATTTTAATTATAAATATGGATAACTTTATTTTTCCACAATATCTATTATTCATTTTGAAATTTTGATTGTACTTTTATTAAGAATTGAAACCGTCAATACAGTTCTCGGCGTT
Source organism: Torymus tubicola (assembly GCA_035583055.1). Classification (NCBI taxonomy): domain Eukaryota; kingdom Metazoa; phylum Arthropoda; class Insecta; order Hymenoptera; family Torymidae; genus Torymus; species Torymus tubicola. The sequence continues at coordinate 6,424,969 of JAWWEQ010000045.1, read as the reverse complement.
GTTAAAAATAAACTCCTTTGTCGAGATGGTAACGAAACTGAGTAAATTAATAACTAATTATATATCTCATTAGCTCGATTGCATGTTGGATGAATTATTTATCGCGTCTGGTGCAACGCTCGTCTGTTTGATTTGACTTGAGAGTTAATAGTTCTATGTAAATGTACGCGCACATGATGCTATCGATTTTCTCTGCGCTAACTTTACGACTCGGTGTGCTGTTACCCGCAACTCCCGAGATACCCCAGATAAAAGCCGTTTCCCGCCCGATAAAATATAAATGACGCGCGTGTATAAAAAAAGATATTGAATAGAAAAATGTCGTCTTCAATTTATTCATGCTTTTTTTCTTTTTGAAAAAAAAAACAAAATCAAAAAGATATTTGGTTTTTTTTTAGATTGTTGAAATCTATTCTTAATACTTATTTAAGAATTTCTGGTCAATAAGCACCTGCTTAAATAAAATTATCAATCTTATTGAAGACAGCAGATTTTAAAAGGGAAACACCTAATACCTTTTTCATATGATACATATGCTTATGCAAAAGAAACTTATAATAATCGACGTTGTGTCAATTCTTGATAAAATTTTTCATTTCTTGATTTAGGAAAAAAAGAGTAAAACACCATAATCTTCTTAAAAATAAAGTTATACAATGTCCCAAAAACTAATAAAAAATTATACCCCATTACAATTCACCTACCGAATTTCTTACTCTATATACACACCTACATTTACTCCACCTGATCCTGACATCCTCGTAAAACTACTTATTAAATTACCCTCGAAGCCAAACAAAATCCCCTGTCCCTGGTGCATTAAAATCGACCTGCGCTATAACAACATCTCCTTCGTTTCTCTTGCACGCTCGCAGCTGTTCGACAGAATACGAGAGAACAAGCCGGAGGCGTTCCAGAAGCTGATCCCAGTGACGGGTGACGTTAGTGCAGAGGGTCTGGGCTTACCTCCGATCGAGAGGCGCTTCCTCATTGAGAAGGTCTCCATCGTTTTTCACGTGGCTGCAAGTGTACGCTTCGACGATCCACTTAGGGATGCCATCTTTCTCAATACCAGGTCGACCCGGGATGTCTGCATCCTTGCTGCTCAGATGAAGAGACTCGTGGTAAGTGTTACTGAAATGATGAAATAACGAGTTTTTTTTAAGACGAGTGGGTGTACGTATAGATGAAAATTCGGTAAAAGTGTACGTTACGGTAGTAAATGAATTATTAATTAAATTTATTATATAACAAAATATACATTATTATCCATTTTTATTCATTGTTGAGATTTATTGCTGAAAAAATTTTCTATAATTAGCGCAAAAAAAATGAAAAGAAAGAAGTAAATCTTACATTTATGAATACGTTCACTTTATCGTTCGTTATTTTGTTTACACGAATAAGTTACGGTAGTTTTCATATGAATGATTCTTTTATATTTATGATAGTTTATCATGAAAATTAAATATTAACAAACTTGCGTCAACGACGGTTTGCTTAAACAAATTATTTATATTAAAATGTATTCACGTGATTTAAAAAAGTCTTTATATATATATACAAATATTAACTGTACAAACAGCTAAATTTATACTACCGTTGGAACATCTGTTTAACATCTCGGAAGATAAACAGAATAACTATTACTTTTTTTTTTAATTTTGTGAAAATTGAACATATATCTTCAAAAATAATTTTATTTAAATATAGTGGAAATCAATAAACGATAGTAATTAACTTTTATTATTGTACATCTAGTATAAATAATTAAAGAATATTATATCTGTATCTTCAATATTCAGTCGTAAAAGGTTCTAGTAGTAATAAAAGTTTAGTCTCAGTGAAGAACCTCGTACATAGATATCTCCGAAGAGATGGACAATTATTTGATTTAAATTTAGTTAATTATAATACCTTCTTTATCCAGATTTATAAATCGTGTAGTTTTTATAACTTGCTGTTGATTGAGTACCACGTAGTTACGTAAATTTATGCATACATGTATTCCATTAATTGACTTACCAATTATAATTTAAACCAAAATACATCAGATACCCTCTGACACTTTTGAAATAAATTTCGCCTGTCTCACTATAAGAATAAACCCAATAACTAACAACCTAAATTTTGAATTCGATTCTTTCACACCCGACCTTTCCCAAATGGACCATCCAACAATTCTCTCTACCAATGAAAATCTAAACACCTCTAAAAATCTATCCCACCATATCCGCCACTAAATCTCTCCTCCTCTCGACTTTCCTTCGGAAGCAATAAACTATCCCGGCAGTAGCAGCAGCAGCAGTAGCTCCTCTCCCCACACCATTTGCAATTCTATCGGTTCGCGGTCGTGGGCAAGGGTATATAGGAATCTCCCTCTCTCTCTCTCTCTCTCTCTTGACCAGCGCTCATTTCGGTGCGCTGCGGCATCAGCTTCCTGTTTACACGGCTGAATCGTCGCGATGACCACTTCTATATATCTCACTCACTCATTCTCTTGCTCTTACCGCAGGCGCTCATGCACGTAAGCTCGACCTATAGCCACACGGACAAGCACGTGGTCGAGGAGAAGCTGTATCCATGCCCGGTCAACTGGAAGCGGGCCATCAAGATCGCTGAGACTGTCGACGATCATACTCTCAGGATCCTAACGCCCAAGTGAGTCTTGAGGGAAGCGGTTGAGTGGAACGAAAGGAAGTTGACTTTTAAAGTTTTCTTCTTTTCTTTTTTTGCTTTTCTTGGGATGAGGGGTCTAGCGATGAATAATATTGGAATTAATTTTTGGAGATAGCCATAAAATTTTTCGTTTATAATATTGTTTTAGATTGAGAAATAGTTTTGAAATTAGGAAAAAAAATTGCAGTAACAGTAATTTGTGTATACTATCTGCCCAATATAAAATCTGTCCGGAAATTCATATACGAACACAACAGAATCGGATAGAGCTAAAAATTATGAAAAAAAAGTTTTTACCAATTTTTTCGGTTTACTAATATATTATTGTTAACTAAGAATTAACATGTAGCCGCGCCAATGAGCGTCGCGGGCGTTTCTTCCCTTTCCCTTTAGATCCAACGTATTAGCTTTCTATTTACTAACATATAACGTAGGCGGAGCTAATATTTGTATAAAGTATTAGCTCCGCCTACTTTCTAACCATGCACGCTTATTGGCGGTTAAATGTTAATATATAGCATTGTTGTAATTGTATAACAATAATGCTATAAATATTAATAAACCGAAATAATCGTAAAAGAATTTTTTGTTTAGAATTTCACGCTTTATCCGATTCCTTTGTATATTTGTGTATATGAATTTCCGAACAGGTTGTATAATTTTCCAATGTATTGATAATATAGAATAAAAGAAAAATGGTTTTAGATTTATGGGTAGTTATCCCAATACGTATACGTTCACGAAGAGATTAGCTGAGGGAGTGGTTGCCGACTATGCCGGTATATTACCAATCGTCGTTTTCAGACCATCGATAGGTAAGTTCGTTGTTTCTATGAAAAGTCTGAAAAAGGTTTTAATTGCTAAAACATGCTTACAATAAAGTTGAGAGTTTATTTTGTCGAAAGTCAAACCTGTTATGCAAATGAACGAATCTCCCGTTTGAGGAAAAAATTTAATGCGATTGTATGTATTTATAGCTTCTTTGAGACTTTGCGTTAATAAATTTTTGAAGGATGTAAAATGTAGTATCGATTTCGCCATTTAAGTTTTTGAAAATAGAATCTTGAAAGCTACGTTTAAAGCTTTTAATTTTGTTCCCTTCATTGAATTTGCTGACTCAAAAGTTTTTACATCGCTTTCACAATTAAATTGGCCAAATTAATTTGATACTGAATGGTACAAAAATGTTACTTCAAAGCATAAAAGATTCATAAAAACTAAACAACATTATCTGCACCAGTTTAAATTGAAAACCCATTTCAATAAAATTTTAACAGTGTCGAAATAAATTTAATTCATGCTATACAACCTGTTCTGAAAATGTATGTTTCGCACAACATACTCTTATAGACATCGAAATTCTGAAAAAAACGTTCCTTTACCGTTTTTCGATATGACAAGTAGTTTGTTGAGCATGAATGCCTCAAAATTGTTTATTTTCAATAGAAATTGTATATCTATATTCATAAGGTCATATCTATAGATATACAATTTCTATTGAAAATAAACAATTTTGAGGCATTGATGCTCAAAAAACTACTTGTCGTATCGAAAAACGGTAAAGGAACTTTTTGTTCAGAATTTTGAGTTCTATAAGAGTATGTTGTGCGAGCCATACATTTTCAGAACAGGTTGTATAAGCTTATTATGCAGTGCCCCGACGCAGTTATCTGGAAAGCATTTCATTGGCTGAGCCTCTGGTTTCTCCCCACTCACTACTCACCAGATTCCACCCTTACTTGCCAGACTGGTAAATGGCAATGCCAGTAAACCAGCGTCGAATCATCAGCTGCAGATATAGAAGAGAGCTTCGGGACATCTCTGACGAGTGTAGTTGTCTACTCTGACTACTGGCAGTATAATATAATAAGTAGAAGAAACAGCCGCTCTTCGTGTAGACGTTATATATGTATACATTTTACATATATATTCTCGTATACATGCTCACAGTGTGTAGCGCGTGTTTTATAACCTGTGCGAAAGTCCGATAGCGCAACCCCGTGTGCGTGTGTGTCAGTCGTCCACGGAGAGGATCTGTATGAGCTCGCTCACCTCCGGCTCGACGAAAAATTTAGATTATCTATTTTTTATCATTATTTTTTCACGAGGACCAGAACTTTTTGGATAATCAAACGAGATGGACTCGCCACCAGCAGTGGATACGGTCTATGAGGCTGTGTATTCGCTATACAACAACCCAAACCCGGCCGAAAAGGAAAGAGCCTCGGTATGGCTGAACGAACTACAAAAATCGGTGAGTTAATAAATTTTTTACTGCCACTCTTGAACTGAATGGTATGAAGAGGCTTGGTTTAGACTTTTTTGTCATACTTTTCTATGTAACGTTTGTTACTGTGATAATTCGATTTTTTTGGCTGTTGTGAATTGGGGATCATAACCTCAAAAGTTCCAGGAATGAAAGTATATAGCTTTCAATTTCATTCTTGGTTTCTAAAATTTTTATGAAAAAGATTGAATGAAATCTCTGTTTTTTATATTTGAATAAAATAAAAAATATTTTTTTTAAATTATAAATTTCATTGCCAGGAATTTAAACTATTTTTAAGAGAATAGTTTACTTTTTTATTTTGAAGAAAAAAATATTTTATTAATTAAGATCTTACTAATATAACTGGAAGGCATTATATCTAAATTTATATTCTCCTTTTTCATTGTATATAGGTATACAAATTTTTATGCTCATTTTAATTTAATAATAAACTTTATAAATGATCATAAATTTTTTATATGCATAAGTATTACTTATTTATACTTTATTATTAAAATAGGCTTATTTTTCTTGTTATAATTGATAGTATTACTTTTATTTATTATTGAAATAACATAAATATTATAATACTTTTAAAATTTTCAGGTCTATGCGTGGAAAGTTGCAGATGAAATGTTGCAACAGAAAAAGGATTTGGAGTCCTGTTACTTTGCAGCGCAAACTATGAGAACAAAGATTCAACTTTCTTTCCATGAATTACCAGTGGAATCTCATGTCTCTCTTAGGGACTCCCTTTTAGAACATATATCTCAAATTAACCAAAATACAAATACAATTATAGTTACACAGGTATGCAATAATTTCTAATAATATTTTATTCAATAAGTACCAAGAATGTTTATAATCTTTTAAATTATTATTTTCAGTTATGTCTAGCACTAGCAGATTTAATACTGCAAATGGCTTCTTGGCAAGAACCAGTAATAGATTTAATACAAAAATTTGGAGGAGAAGTAGCAAGTCTATGGCCTCTTTTAGAAATATTAACAGTGTTACCAGAGGAAGTGAATTCTCGATTTCTTAAACTAGGTACTAATAGAAGACAACATATTTCATCAAATTTTAATGCAAATGGAAACTCTGTTTTAGAATTTTTGGTAAGTCTTTTAATAATTTATGTATAATAAATTATTTACATATTTAAATTTATACAATTATAATAATTAAAATAATTTTTTCAGAATACATGTTTGAAAAAAGATGAAGATGTTCAAATTTATACTAGAGTTCTGAAATGTTTTACTAGTTGGATAACTATTCATGCAATTTCTCTTACTTCACCATTGTTTAGTAATATGGTTGCATTAGCTTTCCAAGTTTTACAAAATAATATGACAGGATCACAATTACACGAAGCTGCTGCTGACTGTATATCTATAATCTTACAAGTGTTAGAAGAAGGTACTTTAAGAAATAGAGACCCAACGACTGGAGAACCAATTGTGCAGTTACAGCAGTTACAACTGAACCTTTTTTCTCATATTTGTGCTTTAGAGCCATCTTACCATGTATCTGTCGGTCAAGAAGATATGGACAAGTAAGTTTAATTTTTAATGTATTAATTTAAAATTTTTAAAATTAAGTATGTTGGTTTTTAAAAAATGACAAAACTATTTTTAGGTCAATAAACTACTGCCGCATCTTTACTGAATTAGCTGAGACGTTCTTAGACACAATTGTAATTGGAAGTATGAATGGAAAGCATCATTATGCTATAAAAGCTTTGGATTTTGCATTAATGTGCGTAGGCCACCATGATTATGAGGTGGCACAGATAACATTTAATCTTTGGTATAAATTGTCTGAAATTCTTTACCAAAGAAATGACGACCAACTTACATTTGTTTTTAAACCATATATCGACAGACTTATTAGTGCCCTTTGTAGACATTGCCAAATGGAACCAGATCATGTAAGTAAAATATAGTAAATAAAAATTAAATTAAATAAATTAAAATGTTGTATTTTAATAACTATTGTTGCATTGAATTATATGTATTTCATTTTACAGCTTGGTTTAATTGAAGAAGATGATGGATTTGCTGAATTTAGATGTAAAGTTTTCGAATTAATAAAAGATGTCGTTTTTGTTATCGGAAGTAGTCATTGCTTTAGAAAAATGTTTACTCAACTGACTGGTGGATCTGGACAGCCAGTACCTTCTTGGGATATGACAGAAGCTGCTCTATTTATAATGCAAGCAGTGGCAAAAAATATTTTACCGTAAGTTTTAAACATTTAAAAATTTATATTTTACATATCCACATCCAAAAAATTTTAATTAAGTAATTAATTTTATTTTAGTGAAGAAAATGATGTTGTGCCAAAAGTGGTTGAAGCTATTTTAAATTTACCTGAAAGTACACACATAGCAGTACGATATACTAGTATTCTTTTATTAGGCGAATTATGTGAATGGATAAACAGTCACCCACAATCATTAGGTATGTTTGAATATTTATATATTTTATTTGATAAAGCTTATGTTTACTTTAATAATTTTTTTTTCTTACAGAACCAGTACTCAACTTTCTATTAACATATTTGAGTCAAAAAGGATTGGGTACTGCTGCATCAAATGCTTTGCAAAGTATTTGTACTGCGTGTCCAAAACATTTAGCAACACATTTCCAAGGATTATTACAAATTGCCCAAGCTCTTGATAGTTTCGCTATTACTAATGAAGCTGCAATTGGTCTTCTTAAGGGTATATATCAAAACCGTTTAATTTAAATACTGTTTTAATAATTACATTGTCTATCTATTTTATATTATATATAGTTTTAAATTTTATTATGAAACAAAAATGTTAATAATACTTTTTTTTGTTTTAGGCGTTGTAAAAATTTTATCTCGATTGCCAAACAACGAAATTGAGAGATCTATGAAAGAACTTTGTTGGTTCCAAGCAAGATCACTATGCCATTTAGTAGAGCAAAGAATGCCTATTGAAAGAAATACTAAATCCGATCCTATCTTGTGGCTAGATAGACTAGCTGCAATATTTAGGTACACAACGCCAGACTATGATCGTAAAGAAGTCCATCCGTGTTTACCAGCTATTAATGAAATGTGGCCAGTTTTATCAAACGTTTGTAATGCATACCAACAAGATGCAAGAATCATGGAAAGAAGCTGCCGCTGTTTACGCTTTGCTGTGCGTTGCCTAGATAAACAGTGTGCACATATTTTAGAACCATTGGTAAAGCAGGTATACATCATTTTTATACATACATAAATTATCTTTTGAGAAATTAAATAATTAAATATAATTAATGTAATTTACTTTTCTTTCAGATGGTTGAATTATATGCTGTACATAAACACAGTTGTTTTCTATATCTTGGTTCTATTTTAGTTGATGTATTTGGTACTGATTCAGAATATATCACCGGCCTTCTAGGAATGCTAGAAGCTTTTATTGGACCTACCTTCACTATTCTTCAAGAAACAGATGGACTTAAAAATCATCCTGACACTGTTGATGATTTGTTTAGATTATGTGCTCGATTTTTACAAACTTCTCCTGTACCATTTTTACATTCTCCTACAATGAATAGTATATTGGATTGTGCATTAATGGCCTGCACTTTAGATCATAGAGATGCTAATGCTTCAATTATGAAATTTTTCTATGATCTTATTCATCTAGGACGCAGTTCTGAAGTAAGTATTCATTATCTACTTTTTATTAAATTAAAGTATGCATTATAGGCAAATAACAGTCATATTATTTATATTATTCGATATATTAATAATATTACTTTATTTCAGAGTCGGTCAGATTTTACCATAAGGAGACAATTAGTTCAAGATATTTTGCAGCAGAAAGGACAAGCTTTAGTAATGAGGGTACTTCATGCGGCTGTTTATTCTTTATCATCCTATATGATGTCAGATATAGCTGATGTTTTAGTAGAATTATCTTTAATTAGCAAAGAGGTAAGTTCTGAGATGTTAAATACAAAAATTTAGTACACTAGAATTTAAGTATGTAATCTATATCTAAACAATCTCTACGAATTTTTAGATGACATCGATATGGTTAGAGCAAGCTATACATCAATTGCCTACAGAGAATGTAGGTGGAACTCCAACTGCTACACCAGAACAACTTCTTGAGTTTCATTCTACTGTTATAGGGTAAGTAATACTCATAAACTTTATATAAATTTAATATAAATGTATAATAAATTGTATAATAAATAATATTAATTATAAATAAAATTTCAGGGCTGAAAATCCAAAGGCAGTAGTGAGCGCATTACGAACCTTCGCACGCTTGTACCGTTGAATTAAAGACATGGAACATTGGAGCAACTATTCATGTGATCGAGAATATCGAAAAGGAGCTTACACCTATTACACATATTGTTTTTCTCATGAAATGAAAAATCAAATGTGTAAGTTCTTATTTTATTTTGTGGACGAATAGCTCCCGCAGTTATATTCAAAAAACGAATGAGAATTCAATTTTTATTCTAAGTATTTCTTGTCTTTTTGATGGCTCTGCAATAATTTTTATAAATGCGTTGAACTACAAAAAGTGGTATGTTTATAAATAAGATGCGAATGATATTGCGTGTGTATTATACAAATGTAAAAAAATGCAAACAATTGTTTGTCTGTGTACATTGAATCCTGTGATGCTTGACATAGATAGGATAGGTATGCAATCGCAATATTTTTACGATTGTGTATTTTTTCTCTTGAATTTCATTAAGTAATCATGATAAATGACAAATCATTTTTATATAAGTTTATATAAATATCAGATGATTCCTTTGTAAGGATATTGAAATACTCGTTCACTGTGTGCTTACAAACAAGGCACGTGTAAATATGAAACTATGAGAATAATTTACATCATATAATTAGACAAGTCAGGTGTACACGATTTTTTTTTAACAAATAGTAAGAATTGATTTAGAATTATCTGAAACCGTTCGACAAAAACAGTACATGCATTTTTAAAATTAAGTTCACAATAGTTTAAGAATATCTAAAACAAAGTAGGATAGAATCAATAAAAGTAACATTTGTAAACGAAATTTTAAAAATGATATACAAACATTTAATAAACAACTCTAGAGATTATAATGAATCTTTCAAACAAATTTTAAGTTTTGATAAATGTTCATTTTATATAAAATTTTCATAATATCTTAATGGATATTATTTTATATATTTTTAGATATCCTTAAAAACAGATTTATAATGCGTGTTTTATATATTACGTCATAAGACGGTAACATCACATACTTCTGTTTTAATTTGGCACAGGAAAAGTTTTTGTAAAGGAAACGATTTGCGCATAAAGATAATGTATTATTGTACAAAAAGTTTGTTAGTAAATCTGTTACGACACGTAACACAATTTTTGTGTTAAATTAGTAAGCGAAATAAACAACTTTGCAAGCATTTAAACAAGATAATCTCATGTAATTCTTACATGTGTTATGTACAAAAGCGAGCGAATGAATAAAGATATATTTTTAAAATTTAAGTAACATGTAATATAATTTAAGAAAATATAAGAATTTCAAAATAATTTTTTTAATTTTTTTTATACTTTTTCATTACTTTTGATATTAAAAATATCATGATTGGATTAATACGACGATTTTCTTTTATTTCTAACAACAAATTTTTTATACATTAATAAAATAAAAGGAAAAGGCAATCATGCATTGCACTAGATATTCAAAATTCAATCTTTTAAAGATTTCTAGTAGTTCTGGAAGGTGTGGTTCACAATTTCAAAGATCTATTTTTTTTTTTATTTATTTGCTATAACAGAAATTCGTGACAACACGTAGAATCAAACAGTCTTAAAAATCATTCTTCTAAATTCTGTTAAAAGAAATTTGTAATCAGTAAAATGTTAATAATTAAAAAGACTGAAATAATGTACATTATATGTTTTATATAAAATGTAAAAAAAAAAAGAATAATGTTGATTCATTTATGTATATTAAATGAATCGATCTGTGATGTCCATCCGTATGTGTTATAAAATAAATTATTACATTTTAATAAAAAAATGTATTTAGTTATTCAAAAACTTGTCACATAAATTTTTATTTGCTGAAGATATAATAATTAGCAGTTTTATATTTTAATCGACGTATAAAAATAAATATATGAATAAAATTATTACATTATTTATAGTCAATATTGAAATTCAATTTACAGTCAATATTTTCAATTAGTGATTTTGTAAATTAATGAATTATTATAAACAATTCGTTTTGTTAGTATAAAACCTTTAAAATGCTCGATGTTCTTTCTAGAATCGATGTTTGCGTAAGTAAAGGCACATCATTTAAATCTTCTCAATTACTTTTATTTTAAACTAAATATTTGTATGTATAAACATTAGGAAGATAATGATCTTCCTCGAGTTTTTCTGTATATATAACATTCCAAATTGCTATGTATAAAACAAAATATATCAAATTGCAAAAATGTTGGAATGCAAGCTTGATGCTTCTCGACGTTCGCAACAGTTTCTAATAGAACATTCGCGAAACGATGAGAAGAGCATCAGGGGACCAAAGTGGTGAAAAGAATGCAATGCCGACGCTCTCTCCCTCCCTCTCTCACTCTCTCTCTCTCACTCCTCTTGAGATCGAAAAGAATGGGGGAGAACCGAGAATGTATATATTTCGTTCGTCTGGGTTCGCCGCCTCGCAGAGTCGCATTGCTGCTCTCCGGTTCTCGAAATCGCGCGGGTATACACTTCATGCCTTGAGAGTTGAGCTATTCACATTCTTAGAAAAATGATTTATATTTTGCGTGAAGCTTTATTGTAAAGATAGTATCCACGGTTTGAAACGTCAAATATTTTATAGTTTCATCATTTATTGCATAGAAGATTCAATTTAAAGTGGAAGTAACAGATTTTAAAAGCGAAAAATTCTCTCGTTCATTTTAAGTACATTCGTATATGGAATTGATATAAGATATTCTCCTATACTTGGTTATTATTAACTACAATTATTGTTTTTCTACTACTAAATAATATTCTTATAATAAATATTATCGAATATTAAAAATTACAAGATTAAATTTCGTTTATACTTTACATAATTTTCTATAATACCTTTAGTAAAATTTCGTAAGACGATTTTATCTGAAGTGAAAGAGAAAATTAAAAAAAAAATATCAATTGAAATAAAAAATTTTAATCATCATGAAAATTGTCTAAATCCAAAAAAAACTCTTTTTCAGACTGAATTCGCATTTTGTGTTATAGTTTCTTAGATTTTTTCTATCTTATCAGCTTTCTTTATAAACCTACGCTTTTTCTTTGGCGATACATCTATATAAATAACATTGGCGTGTGCACGTAACAGTACAATTGGCTAAAAACTTAAATGTTCCCCATTTTCCATTATGTACCATGGTATACCGTTTCTATATATTATCATCGAACGTCAAATAAGTGTTGAGCAATCGCTGTGTTATATACTTAAGTTATGCGTCTCAAACACCTCCTGCGTCTACGACACTTATATATAAGTGACTATAGTGTCTTTCAATATCCCTTTCTTTCCCTGTCACGACGAAGTATATTCTTGTTGTTTGTCGTGCCTCGCAACCGTGTTTTTACGTTGCTTTCTAGCGGTAGCTATCTTTTGCAACAGTTTTGCTATATGATGCCCAATGTTATCGTATATATATATACGCACACCTTTGTCACCTGTAAAATGGATCCTCACGCTAATCATAGTAACGCATTGATATATAGCGTATACTTGCTCGGTTTCTACGAATTAGAAAAGAAAAACAAGAAAAGAAAAAAAGGTGTGTAAAGTATACAGCTCTTCTCATCATTTGGAGAAGGAAAAAAAGAGTCGCAAGAAGAAAAAATTGACACGCGGAAAAGGATATTATGTCCTTCCTGTTATGTCTATCATATACCTATACGTATAATATCTCGCGAGCCGGAAGTGTATAGCTGCTCGGGCGAGGATCACGCCGGCATCGGTGATGGAATGCACGCTGCTGCTGCGCCGCGACCGCTGCCGGCAACCGGGGGAGTGGCAGGTGTGTCGTGCGTGTGCGCCTATAGGTATATGCGTGTGCGCAATGTACTGGCTCTCTTTTGGAGGTTAGGTCGGTGGAGGCCGGGCCGGCTTCTTCCCCGCTTCGCCTCTCTCGCTCGCTCACTGTGTGCAGCGAATGTCTTCTACAAAGATTCCGGTTTCTTTGGATCGATGGAGATGAGTAAGTACTTGATTGTTTCTATTAATTGAGCGTTTATTATTTATTTGTGGGGTTGGGGAAGCATTTGCCAATGGATAATTTCGATGACAATTGCTGTGAAGCCGTGAGCTTTGACGAATATATGAACGAGTATATAGGTATACCTTATACTTACATGCGTTTTGTACTCTTCTATAATTAAACCGACCAACTGGTTTTCACTGCCTGTTGAGACTTGTCTATGATGTCGATACTGAGGGATATATATACTGCGAGAAGGCGTATGGGAGTTTGTATATGACATAAGAATCAAAATGGAGAAACTCGGATGCGAAATATATTTTTGAAGAGGTTCGATTTAGCTTTAGATACGTGGAGTTCTTAGCAATTCTGTATAGTTATACATAATTATGTAACCTTATCTATTAATCAATAAATCTCTCACATTGTAAATACGTAAAACGCCGAGGCTCTCAAAAATAACGACGGTGATATACTTTTTAAATTATACTTACCTCTAACAATATAAATTTTTCTGGTGATAATTACTAATAAAATAATTGATTAAATAATTTCTATAGAAGATACTACATCTTTCGGTCCTTAGACAATATTTGTTTTTCTATTGCTAATGTAAAAAACTGTTAAATCAGAATTTCATACAATAAAATTCTATATAATGCATTACAAATTAATTATCTGAATTTTATTTCAAATTGAAATCGATTTGTCTTTCATTGCTTACGTAACAGATTGTTTTCGCGGGTCCTAAATTAGCTTCGACATCGATGAATTAATTAACCCATTTACTACTTTTTAAATATGAAACTATCGTTTTGTTGTCCCTAAATGGACTGCGCATGCATAAATAAAAGTTGATCTTTCTACTTTAATTTCTATTCGAAAAAATGAATTTTCGTTATGATTAATCGTACTGATGAGTCACTAGAAATTACAAATTTATTGGATTTTGATTCTTCGAAAGATTCTTTACGCGCATGCAGTATGAGTAATCATGATAATATTTTATTAAAATGACGTACACATGCTTCCGTCCATAATAACAATGTCTTACCTACATAATTTTTCAATAATTTGTAAAATATAAAATTTATTTATTTTTTGAATAGCTACAACTAAATTATATTATTTATGAATTTTTATAGAACATTGATAAACAGCAAATATGCATCCGATTAACAAAAAATTTTATTTTTCATTACACTTCCAATATGCGTAATAATTTTGTCTCTTTGACGAAAAGTAATTTTTTTACACATAGTGAGTTCATATATTACATCCATTCCATCAAATAATGGCGACAAAATAAAAAAATTATTTTTATTCAATTAAACTTGTGTTGTTATAATAAGCAGAAATGAAATTTGCTAATTTTTCGCGACACCCTAAGTCGTCATTAACCATCGTATTGCGTCCAAAAAGTGCCCGACCGCCTGTCTTTCTCTCGAAATCTCATCGTTCGGATCATCAGCCTCCTTAGACTCGCGCGCGTGTCGTCCTGTTACTCTTCTCTCACCGCTGCCGAATCTCGCATCGACACCCACGTGTAACTGCACTGCCGCCTCACAGCCGCACTTTACATCCTGTGCCCAGATTCCGACGACCCGGCTCTTTCTCCCTCTCTCCTCCTTCTCTTTGCATTCTCCTCTTTCCGGTCCTCAAGTCTTTCTTTGATACACTGTGCGCTCGAGGGCACGCGCGTGTGTGCGTCAACGGCACGAAAAAGCGCGCGCGATGACTAACAGGATTAACGGATAATTAAAGCTACCCTTTCGCGGGAATGCACTTTCGTCGTGCGGCCTGCGTATGTACAGGAGGAAGGGCTTTTTCTTTTCGTCTTATTCTTCGAGAATCTTCGCTTCTGCTGCTGCTTTTGCTCAGGACATTGCCGGCGATCTCGAGGCCTGAGTCACCGGCAGCCACTGCTGCGTTATGAGTCAGTTACAAGCGCGAGCGCGCAAGAGAGAGTGTATATATGTGTGTGTGTAGACGGAGTCAGAAATCGGTTTCTAACAAAGGAATGCTGTATTGCACCGTGAGTGAGTGTGCGTGGGTTGAGCGAGAGCGGGAGGGAGAGAAGCGGTGCGAAGCTGCTGCTGCTGTGGCGGCTCGTTCCTCGCCCTCGATGTGCGAGCGCTTTTAACGCGTACGTCTTTTATCGTTGTCTTTTACGAGGTAAAATAATGTCATTTTCAAATAGATTCATATTGTCATTCGTTGTTCAAAATTACATGAATTTCCATCAGGCCTTCAGTGTTCACTTTTGTATAAATTTTTTTATACATAGAGAAAAAAATATTGTTACAGTTAACGAATATGGTTTTAAAAACTATGCACGAGTAGTATTTGTGATGAACGCCGATCCATTTATTATTAAGAAGTAATTTACAGTGTTTAAGCCTCGTACTATAATGCAAATAACCCGTTTTCTCGTGTCAAAGTCATGTATATGTCTTAATAGTTGAGGAATATGATTTTGTTCTTCCATTACGCAGGCTAAAGAATGTGACTTAATAGTTTAGTCGCCATGACTTTAATATAAGAAAACATCTCAAACGGGTGGTTTCTTAACTGTTGATAAATTTCTTTAACTATTAAAAAATATTCGTTTGTCCATACCTAAATGTCGATTCGATAATAGTTAATGACATTTCTTTCATATAAAAATTTCTTTTTCTGTGTGTACTTACTACAAAGAGAATTTCATACTTACCCGAAAACATTTTGTTACCTATACTCGATTCTCGTATAATGAATACTAAATATTTTTGCTGTGTACACCACAATGTTGTGTTTTCAATGTAAATCATCATTTTACATAAATATACTCAAAAATAAATATTAATTACTTATAAGGATTTAGAAGTAAAGTTATATACATTTTGGACTAGAACTCTAAACGAACCTCTTTGAAACCTGGATTTTCACTTGTTCGCTACAGGATTTGGCAATATACGGATTGTCGGATTTCCTTTAGTGAAGCGCGCTTTATTCGTGGCAGCGCAGCCTCTTGCATGCATGAAGGGATTTGCACAAAATTGAAACCTACTATATACTTAAGTACAGGCGTAATTTTTTATCTTCTTTTAAACTTACAAAACTTTTTCATATAAAAGAATCTTGGTACCTTTAGATATTATTTAAATAATAAGTGGTTTGTTCCAACGTGAATAATTTTGAATTTTTTCTAATTTAAATTGTTCTAGTGTTTGCTTTAAATTCAGAAACAGCAACCGATTTTATAATTTTTTAAGCATATTTGCTGTGAGTACGTATTACTATTACCTAAATAATTCTTGACATACATTGTGCTCTTTTTACTGCGATGTTCAATAATTTTTCCTTAATATTTTTGAATGTATCATAAATCGTCTGTTTACAACTTATAAACTAAAATAAATAGTGTTTAATGTTTATAATTTATCAGTTTCTTAAATATATTACGAATTATTTATTTACATTAAGTACAAAATTTCATGCGCATTCTTGTATAATTATAACTT
The DNA here is from genome assembly GCA_035583055.1 of Torymus tubicola. NCBI lineage: Eukaryota > Metazoa > Arthropoda > Insecta > Hymenoptera > Torymidae > Torymus > Torymus tubicola. Next base: position 6,408,265 of record JAWWEQ010000045.1, on the reverse strand, counting down.
TTTAACCGTATAATAATTACAGAAAATTTTACAGGCGCGTTACAATAAAAGTGCTAAAACAATTTGTTTTTCTGCAAGTAGAATTTGTATACTGGTAGTTTATCCTACACTTTCCCATTGAAACTTCTGTGAATTGAATACAATCTAAAGATAATTTCAATAGTACACAATTAATGAATTAGTTGACTTTTACAACCCTGGACGAAATGTTAAGTATATTTTATCTATTAATTATCTAGATTTTGATAATATGTCTTAATATTTATCTTAAAGTAAGCTAGAAACGCTGATAATAACGTCACGATTTTGATATGTCGCGTAAATGTATACGGATACACGCATACGTATACTACTGAAAAAAATATGATAAAAATTTACAATAGAGTACACGTTCCAATCTTTTTTTTAGCAAAATTTCTTATACTAGCAGTGTCAGTGCGCGCTGCTATCGTGGGCCAATCAAATTTTACATGTTCATTTCAAATCAACCAATCGCAATCATTAGAGGTGACAATCTCAAATCCATCTCTTTTTTATATAGGAAAGTATATTTTTTAACTTTTAACAGTCTACTTTAGATTTCCAAGTAATTTCTAGAAAATCATTAATAATTTTGACTGAACTCTTTTCTTAATACACATATCCTCGACAGCTATATCATCTAGATGGCATTTATTTTCGTTAAAACTGGTTATATCTAAGAGTAAAATTTTATTATGGCACTGCAGAGGTTATTTTTGGTCACTATTTATATTCCTTATAAAGATTATAAAGAAATTAACTTTGCAAAAACACCTTAAAAATGTATTTCTCTAGAAAATCTTCCAAACTTAACCGATTCTTATCTACAAAAACTACTTAATTTACAATTAAATAATGAAGTTAACTTTTCAAAATCTATAATAGATACTTTTAGCTAGATTAGAGTTAACACTTTAGCAGTAGATCTGGTTAATTTTCTACTACGGGAAGGAGTCGCAAATTGTTCTCTATTTAGTTTACACATAAATTATTAATAGCCTGTAGAATTTTGGTTACAGACACATCTGTGTTTACAACTGGCTTTTATAGTATAAAAGACATCGGTGTACTAATGAAATTGAAATTAATATTAATGTAATAGAAGCTTTTGAAAATAATACATTTGTCGAAAGTATGTACATAAAATAATATACAAAAAAATTGGTGACGGTTTATTGACCTACGATTTAAGTAATAAATAATTTTCTAATTACAATTTTATTTTCAGAAAATAATTTCAAAATAAATTTTACTAAAACTTACTAATTTTTGTTTATTAAAAATTCAAGTTTTGTACGCTTCAAAATTTTTTTTCTTTGTAACTTATCAAGAAACGCCCTCGATAATACGACGTTGATATTATCGAATTCTATTATGGAGTTTTAATGCGTTACCGGTATATTTGATTAATGTAATACGGGGTATAAGTAATAACCGATGCAATAGATATATTAAGTGGAAAAAAATTCTGTAATTGACGTAACCTATCTTAAACAGTATTGGAATGATGGTCTTTTAAGTATTTCGTAAACTATTATTGTAATTTCAATAATCAATATTTTCATAAATTATTCAGAAGAAATTTAAAGTAACTAAACGAATCACTGACACATTAGACAAACAGTTAATAAAATATTTCTCACGGTGAGTATAATGACCTTTTACGTTCAGACAGTGTCTTTTCAGCTTTAATAGTTATCACTCCCAGCGCTCAACACAAGTCAATTATTTCGTAAGAACGCTCATCGCACCAATTCCAGACCGCCGCGAGATCATTGACTCCCGTATACTCTTGATACACACAGTAACACAGGCGCACACACATACACAATCAGACGTGCGCGCACATACATCCGGGGTCTCGCGTGTCGCGCAAGTTGAATCCGCGCGCATCCTCGCCTATTCGATATATTAGAAACGTATACGTATATGTATAGGTAGAAGGTATACGTTGCCTTCGCTCCATTACACATATCTGGCAACAAGTGTGCGGCAAATTGCGAGGTGATCGCCCTTGCTATATATGCTATATACATACATATGCACCCAGCTATATACATACATATATGTACGCACCATCAACAACGCCGTCGTCTCTCGCTCGAGAGCCATCCATCTCTATACGCGCGCGCGACACTGCGCGTGCACTCTATACTGCACTCACCATCCATCGCCATATCATATGTACTCTTGTTTCTCCTCTCCGCGCCTCAAGGACATCGCGCGCAGAAAGTGCAGTGCATGTATCGACGTGTATGTGTATGTGTACTCTCGCGTATAGGGTTGCATTCACGCGCGGCGGGCTGCTTTCCACCGGTTGCACATTGCACACGCGTGCGCTGCTGCTGCTGCATCACCCAGCGCAGCGCACGGTTAAAAGAGAGATGCCGGCCGAGCGCAAGAGGGATTAGCTATGTATACTATAGTTGCAGCAGCGCGCAGGCTTGCCGGAAATATCGGCGCACTCGCGAGCGAGTGTATCGAGGCATTTTTGCAGTCGCACGACGACGAGGTTCTACGCTTTCATTTTGTCGCTGCATGCGCGCAAGCTCGTCCCTCCCTATGTGGTGGAGATATCAGGAGGCGTGGGATTGAAATGCTGGTTGAACGAACGTAGGTTTGCACAGAAGAATCGCGCATGTGTAAAAGTCGAAATTCGTGATTGTTACTGCGAGAGATGAAGTCTAGAAATTAATTAAAATACGATAATCGTCAGATAATTACTGTTTGCGGAATATAAAAAATCTTTGGGACGGTTAATGATTTTTTTTGTTGGCTACGTATTTAACAGTGATTATAGATTCATTTTGATATACTGAGAAAAATGTCATAGTAAAATTTGCTAAATATCTGATCAAATTTACTGTATTATATAGGAACCCTGGGATAAACATGAAAAATAACAAATTTTGCTATTTATATAGTAATTTTTATAAAGACGGCGAAAGTTAAAAAATTAAATTTTTTTATTTTCGTTATTTGACTTTCTTTGTAATTTAACGGGATATTTTGAAGAGAATTATTTATATTAAATAAAGAAAATAACTAATTATGTATTTTTTTTTACGGCGATGGGATTCGAACACACAACCCTCAGCACGACAGGCGGATGCGCTAACCTCTTACCCACACAGGACCTCTTCTAAAATTTTGTAAGTTAAACATTAGCTACATGTGCTAACTGAAATAATAATACAATAAATATAAGGAAATAAACAATTATAATTCATTTTTTGTGTTACATAACATTGAAAAATAAAAGATATTCTAAAACACAATTAATCACACTATCACCCACGTGGGAAAACGTCGCAAATATGCTATTGGGTAAAACAGAGTTTATTATCTTATGGGTAATTTTTACTATATAGCGTACACGGAAAAAAATAATTGGTTGTGTAAAACAATCAAAATTGGTTAAATATGTAACTACTAAATGTTTTTGTTAAGTTTGCCAAGCTACGTGGTTGGAAATGGTAATTGGTAAAGCTAACCATTTATTTGATTAAACTGACAAAATATGTTTGTGGT
>JAWWEQ010000045.1:6348881-6404613 GCA_035583055.1 Torymus tubicola | reverse complement strand
TGTGAATTATAACAGCACTCCGATCTAAAACGAGAAAAAAATTTCTAATTTTCTTTTTAGTTTATATTTAATAGGCACAGTTTCTATATTAACGTGTTTATAAATAAAAATACATGTTTCTTATTAAAATTTAATCATAAAATTTAGTAAAATCAAAAAGCCCTTCTCGGGATCCTTAGCACTCACCGCTCATGCTACCTTAATATAAAAAAAGAATATATATACGTAAACCTTGAATTTAGTTGCTCTGCATAATCTAATAAGTTATTTTATAAAGTTTAAAGGCAAAATAACGACAACACCTTCATTGACGTGTTGTAAGATATTTCGTTGATTTTCATTAATCAAATAATCTCAGTCATACCCGTTAATATATTCATTAGCCACTCTAACAAGATTATCATTAAATCTTATCTCCTCAAACGATGGAGATCCTCGATACTGAACATCCAAAAAGTACAACAGTTGATATAAACCGACGTTTGCAAACCAACAAATTAATTTCAAAACTGAAATCTGTTCTTACTATAACGGAACAAATAGTACGATATATTAGGGCTCGCCGTGTGATTCGGAAAAACCAGAGTCAGAGCTAGAGAGCATTCTCACTCTCGCGCACGCGTGCGGTTATTGCATTGTCCGCGTACGCGTGCACAACACTACTTCCACAGATGCGCGTCCGCCACATAGCGCAGACGTGTATTTACGTCTCTCTCTCTCTCTCTCTCTCTCTCTCGCTCTCTTCTACGTGTGTACGCCCGTGACCGCGACCAAGGTTGCAGCGTGGCGACAGATAGCCGCATGTGCATGTGTGTGCGCGCGCGTGCGTATGTACATGAACGAATTCACAGCAGAGACGAGACGACGTGTATATATATATATATATACACACACACACACACACACAGATAATCGAGAGAGAGAGAGAGAGAGAGAGTATAACCCGAGCTTCCGGTTTTTGAACCCTGCGTGCACGAGGCGAGCGAAAATAAGCGAACGATTCTTATTTCGAGCGCGGCCACGCGCGCAGGATGTGTGTGCCTGCTGCTATACTACTACTACTTCCCTGCGCGCGGCCAGTGCGCTTCTTGTTAATGTTTGATTAGTCGTGGGAGTCTAGTTCCGAGACGAGTATTCTTTTATTTTTATTTCAATTATATTCTTGTGTCTGTATGTGTGTGTGTGTCGTATATTTTAGTGAAAATTAATGCTGATCCGGTCGATAATTGTTTCACTATGTTTGTGTTATAATTAATGCAGGATGCATAAGAGGAGAAATGATAGCTTTTCGGCTTTTAGGGAATGAAAAAACGCGAAACGATACTGTTATGGGAGACCATTAAGAAACCAAGGCTTCCCCCCCATTCACTAACTTTCCGTTGGCGTGTATATACGCCTAGTATATACGAAATCGCCTGATATACACATTCATTAATGCTTATCTACGCACGTGTATGTTATGTTTATTCATTCTCATTAGTATATATATAGTTTTTGAGAGAATTAAAAGAATGAAGCTTGAAATAGCCAGGAAAGCGAAAAATGCTCTTCTTGTCGTGCGAAAACAACGCAGAATCTTCGTTCCAACAGGCATTCAGCATATTATAATCTGCATTAATAATCCTCAACTAAGGTGCAATTGAAAATCATCATAATAACTCTTACTATACTATTTTTCACTCATCTGTCTACTTGCTCCTGAACCGCGCGCTTCGTCGTCAACTCGGAGCATTCACATTTCGCGCGCGATAAACAAAAGTGCAAAAAACGTCGCTGAAATTACGCTATAATCAAGCCCTCCTGCTATATAAGCTCGTGTGCGCATGCAGCTGCTTTATGGTTAATAAATGCTCCTGCGTTACGACGATGGTGCCAACGTTCCCGCGCATATATCCCCCTCCCTCGACTCTCACCACACATACACGCGTATATATAATGTTAAAAAAGAATCGCATACATATATATACGTATACTCGTTGTACGTCTACGATCGCAGGCGTATGTATAACCACGGCTCGTTCTATATTAAGAATCGCGCCGCAAGGGTTCAAGTACAAACGCTCATTACATAAATACCCCGGGACAATATTCGATCTGAGCTAAGGAAGGTGTGTACGTGCGTGTACGAGAGCGCGAACGATGGAAAGAGAGGGGGAGTTCGTTGACCCGGGCTTTTCTACGCTTTAAAGAATCGCCACGGGCCGAACTAATGATTGAACTATCTTATTGCTATTCCTCGCGGCCGCCTGCGCGCGCGTGAAAGAGAAACGCCGCTGCTGCTGTGTGGCTTAAGAGTGAGAGAGAGAGAGAGAGAGAGAGAGAGAGAGAGAGAGAGAAAGAGGGAGTCGTATATTTTAAAGTCAAGCACCTCGCGCGCGCGGCTATGATCTCATTAGCATGACGCGTCGTCGTCGTGTCCCTGTGGCACACGCGAGAGAACGCGGCGGCCGTTAGAATGATAAAAATGAAATTTGTCGCGCACGCCTCGGGGACTTGTTTTTAAAAGCGGAATTCTCAATCGAATGTGAGCGTGTAAGTACGAGGAAAATGCTCGTATGCGCTATTATATGCTCGCATATGTAGGGGAGAAAAGGGAGAACGTAAATCGTGCGGGGCTACGCGAAACTTACTTTTGTGTAGCGCAGGGGTGTAAAAAGACAGTGGAATATTTATTGGATGCCACTGCGGAGTAGAGATGGATGAATAAGAAACGCTGGAAGCTCAGCGCGACCTAAAACTATATATATACGTGCGCGCGCTCTGCGCGGTCGTAAAATTGAAACTGTCGATTTTTATGGATCTTGCTAGCGGTCGATATAGGCAAATTTAAGTATTTCTCTCGGCTCCCGTTGTTGAACACGCCGAAAACATGAAATCCTGCATGTTATATTGCTGTCTCTAGCACTGCTTTCAATGTGGAGGTCGATAAGAGCGGGCCGTGTGCACTAATTGTTTAAATACAGAGCAGCGATAATGGCTTCCGAAAATTAGCGTCTTTTACATGGCCCTGGGTATATATATACTCCGGTGTACAGCTGATTAAGTGCACAGTGAAGCGGGCATCAAAATTCCCGGGTATTACAGGCATTGCGCGAAAAATTCTAGTGATCACTACGCGCAGCCGTCGGGCATGTATGAGTTACAGTACTTCGTATTGAAACTGACCATGGGTAAAGAGAAATAACCGTTCGCATGCATAAACTCGCAAGGAGTATTAACATCCAGTTGAATATACAAGAAATCATGAAGTATTAAGCTTTTATTAATTTGCAAAATAAGTTAAATGTAACTTAAAATTAATATTCGCCTAAAGCACCGCGATATAGATTTGTATATACGTAAATGGCTTTTTCTTTTTTTATTAAACCTTGACGGAACGTAATTTCTTTTACGCGGACGCGACCCGCATTACCTTTCGCTCTTCCCTGCTTGCTCTAATAACATACACTTTTCTGGAATTAGCCTTGCGCGGCTTTTAACCCTACTCCCAGCTCCTTCTCCCTCTCTCATCCATGTACACGCACGTTACAGTCGTATACATATATAACAGGCGCACGCGCACGCGTTCGTCTTCGGTACAATTAAAATCGATCTCTGCTCGCGAGCATCGATCGACCCTTCGGGCGGAGCACAGAGTATGCCTGTGACTAGGAAGGAAGGAAGGAAGAAACTCAAACCCCTGCAATTTAGCAAATCGTCAGTTCGCCCGCGCTGTAGGCATCAGAGGAGGAGAAGGAAGAAAAGAAAACGTAAAAATCAAAGGCACACGCATACTTCGATCAGTTTGCCAGGTGTCCCGTATACTATATACATGTACCACGTGCGGGAACACACAGAGAACCGCGGCAGGCGCAGCTGAGCTTCGTGCGCTAACGTATCGCTAATTGAATCTCGCCGCTGGGATGTACATTTGTGAGCCCGCAGAGCAGTCTCTCGCTCTCTCTCTCTCTCACACACACTCGGACATAACGTGCGTACGTACGAATGCGGTGGTACAGAACGCACTAGGCGCACGTGAATATTCATGCTGGTATAGTATAGTCGCGCGGCTCCTCATCGACTTCAATGGCTACGAGACACGAATGAGTCGTTATATGCTCAGCGTGCGTACATATATATATATACATGCACATACATATCTGTGGCTCCAAGGCATAACGACATAAGTCTTTTTTTTCCTTTTTTTTTTTTTTAAATCGGGAAAACCTTGGATTTTGTATTTTTAAATGAGTCTTTTTCATTTAAAACTGTCAGTAGTAGCTAAAATATTGTCCTAAAGCTACGATCTACGGAAAATGTAACAACATAAGTCCATTTTTCAAATTTAGTGCGCGGCATAACAACATAAGTCCAGCACTGATTTATTTTATCCAACCAAATTGAATACAAAAATTATTTTATATAAAATATATACAATAACTAGATAAACGTGAGAATTTTGAAAATTAGTTTATAATACATGTTCCTTTACGAAATAAAAAAAATGCCTCTTAATTTATCGCGAATTCAAGTTGTATTCCAGTTGTATTATTTTTAACATAATTATTCGTTGATTGATTTTTAATTTTGATCTAAATTCGTAATTAAATTAACGAAAATGATCGAAAAACAAACGAGAACAGGACTATTAAATAAGTCCAAGTTCCCGGTATAACGACATAACTTTATACTTTCATCGAATTTTCACGTAGGACAAATATTTGTTTTAAATGTATTAATTGATTAGTACAGTATCGCGGGCTATCTCGTTTATTGCGATCTTACGAATAAGCTTGAAAACTGACACACATTTTTCTCCGAAACTCTAATAGTGGACTTATGTCGTTATGCCTTGGAGCCACAGATATATACCATCGAGATTGTGTGCTGCGTTTTCGTTCTATCTCACCCTCTCTGACCTCTCTTTTTTTTTCTTTCGAACGACGAAAGAAAGAAAGAGGGAGAGAGAAAGAGTGTGCGCGCGCGCGCCGTGACTCTAATAGGCGTCATTATCGTCGGAGGCTAATTTCGCGCGGAAGATTTGCGCGACCTTGGGGCGTTTTCTTTCTCTTTTCCTCGTTGCCGAGAAGCGCTGGCCCGCGCGCGAAGCTCGCTCGCTCGCGAGTTACAAATGGTGCGGGTTCGGTTATTTTTAAAGTGCTTTTTTTTCCTTTACTCGCGTTACTGAGTCGACGGAGAGGGAGGAACGAGGAGTATACACACTCTGCGCTTTCCTCATGCTCGGATTATTGTTTTGCTTGTGTTTGTTTAAACGGAATATTAATGAATTTTCGCAATGGCCAGCTGCCACAGTGCGCGTTTGTCTTTTTATTTTTCACGCCTGTGATCTTTTGCAATTATACATAGCTGCACATGTGCGAAGAAATTATTTCTTTGCTTTTAAATGAGAATCAACAAGAACGTTGGCAGATATTGGAAGATAAGAGAGAATTCGTATGAAAACTATTGGATTTTCGTGATATTTCTCCCATTATGTTATTAGTTTATATGTGATTGTCGTTTTGTCAGCGTCATATCGCGAAAGTTTGTCAAAAGAATGCGCATATTACCACTCACCTCGACAACCAGCGAGAGGTCTCTGACCCGAGAGTCTCATTGACCGTGAACTGAATTCGTCAATCTATTAAGCCGAGGAGTATTTCAAATAATTTTCACACTATTGTTCCAAAATATAAAATGGAGTATAAACATTTATTCGCACCAAATGAGTATTCCCGCCAGTAAACACGAAAAGATTTGTACTCTCAACTGGTCGCTTGAAAAAGTACAAAATCATCATTACTACAGCTATATAGCCATTGCGGCCGCACGAAACAACTTTGAATGGCTATAGCAGGACAAAAACTCGAGCGCAAAAAGATCAATCGGGCAGCGCGCGACTGAGCTCATTTTGCACCTCTCTGCCTATCTCTTCTTTATACGCACCTCTCGTGCGCATTTACATCGGCAAAAGCGCATCTCCTCCCGCTTCTACATATACATACACACATATATATATATACGCATCGTCCAGAAACGAGTGGCGCGCGAGCGTGAGCAAGACAAAGGATTTCTTTGTCCCTCCTTCTCCTCTGGTTTGGCCGTTGCTCTGCTCCAGAGCAGTGCGCATCGTCGAGCTTCGCATATATATATATATCCATACAGACACTGCTACAACTACTGCTGCCTTGCATGCAGCCTCCTCTTCAGCGAGCGAGCGAAATCTCGCGGGGGCTTTACGGCCGGGGGCCCTATTAGCGGACGCTCAAGGAGAATGAACTTGCCTTTTATTGCGCTACCCGGAACGCTGCCGCCACCGCCGCCGCGGTTCATTCGCCTCTCTGACGTGCGCGCAGGACTGCTGTCGTTGCCCCGCTGCTGCCGGCTTTAATAACCGCACACACACCGCCATAGCTGCTGCTGCTGCTGCTGCTGCTGACGGCTTTGCCTCTGCACACTCTCATCTCGTTCGCGTTATTATATACATTCGCGCGAGTTCGAGCCGAGGTTTCACCTATATGGCTGGGCTAATGCCCCCTCCTCGTGATGCTTATGTACTACGCAGTGCGTAATGAAGTAGCCCACGCGCGAGCGAGTGGACTTTCGACTTTTCGTTGCTGACGATTGCCTGAGAGAGATGCGAGAGAAAGAGAGGTGTAATGACGAGCGTATAGTAGCTCTCACTGTTTACTCGGGAATTCCGAGGTTGCTGTACGGACACGCGTTTTTTTTTTGGTTCTCCCGCACGTTTGCACGTGAGAGGTGGGTAATCATCGATATTACGAGGATCAGCTGCTCCCGCGGGCGACGTGTGTGCTCTGCTCAAGAGGATATAAGGGGAACGGAGGGCCTTCGGAATGTTGAATTAATTTCAATCTCAGAGAATGAACTATTGGGCTGAGATGATGGTTATCGGGGTATATATGGATATAGAGCCAAGTGTCGTATATATTTTCTGTTAATTCCACACGGCTGGTTTCCAAGGTGTTGTCTTACTATATAGAAATATATATTATGTTTTACTATCGACGTTGTGAAAAGTCAATTATTTATATTCAAAACGTAGGACAGCACAGGGAAAATTTGTCTTCTATATTTAAAGCCGCATATAATATAAGGTTCAAGAAAATTCCATCACCGACAAATTATAATCTTTCGGATGGGTTCACAAATGGTGATGTATCGTGGCTGTTGAGTTTCCAATGCTTTTTCTGTATAATTTTTGCGAATTGCATTAACGGATCCAAGGGCGCGACAGCGGTCTGTTTGGCGAGTAAGGAACGTAACGTAACGTCTCAAGCGAACAGGGCGATGTCATACCCTTTATACTTTGATTTGGGGTTTTCCAACCTCACTTTTTGGCACATTTCTCATAGTATATTAATACACAAGTAAATATGACATAGGACAGATATATTTTATACCATAAAGAATTTATAATAAAATTATCTCTTAAAATGTATTAAATTTACAGGATTTTTGCATTAAGGCAATGATATCCAAACAGAAATTGAAGATTACCACATACACATAATACGTGAACCATAATGTATTAAATGTATTCAATAAAACAAAAAAAAACTGACAAGTACATGTCAAGCTAAATCCTCTAAAATTGAATTTTCTACGTCGAAATCCAAGATTTGCGCCATCGTACAAATGTTTCATGCTTTCTTTTCCATTGTCCGTTCCAAAATACTTTAATATATCGCAGGCAGAAATAGAGTCGCGCGTTTTTCTTGCGCTCTCGCGGGCGATTTCTCGCGCATCTAGCCGCGGCGACTTTATCTTGCAGCAGTATCTTGCATCTGAAATTGCGCAATGTCTTGATTGATTTTTTTTCTTTTCGGTATTGGAGAAATGAAGGAGAGATACGTCGTTGCGCCACGTCGCGCAATACGCGCTAAGATGTATATATACACTCGTATATATACACATACACAGATACACACGACTCTGACAGGCCATTTCTTTGCTCGGCATGGGCTGGTTTGCGCATTTGCCTCTGAATTCGTCGCCTAAAATGGGCTTTTATCGATAGCTTTCGCATGTGTCGTATATATCGTGAAATTCCTATGAAATATTAAATAATGTTAAATGGAGTTATAAACAGACACTATCGAGTCTGTAAATGGAAATTATTGTGTTTATTTTCACAACATCGTGGAAAATAACTCTTTCAAGTAATCAAGACACGTAAAAATCAATTGTTCCAAATGAGCAAAAGAAAACCGTACAAACATATTATAGACGTGCTATTCAGAGAGACTCCGCAGTCTTTGTCGTGTACGTATAACAAGATGCACGATTCCATGTCAAATGAATCACGTGTCATAAACAAAAGGAGTCGCGTTGCTGTGCTGTCAAAGAAAATATATTCCTCGTGCCGCGCAACTGCGCGGTCGCTGTGACGTATTATACGCGTCACCGTGTCGAATGTATACCTCGCACACATATACACATATATACGTGTACCCGCGGGGAACCGAAAAAACAATCTCGTATACATAAGTACTGCCTGTGCGAGCAAGCGCTAAAAGAAAAAAAAACGAGAATTCACGATGCCCGCAGCTCGTAAAATATCCCGATTCGGATGGATCATTAGGTACACACCACGCGCATTCTGCAGCCGATCAAGCGCGTTAGCCCTTTTACGCGATACGGTGCATCCCCCCTCCCCCTCTCTATACGTCTTTGGTTTCTTCCATCCAGTCTCGTGTGCCTATAGAGTGGTTGACATATAGCGCGAACTGAGCAGTACCCGTACGTGTGCGGTGTGTATATATATAAAGTATAGGTAGACTCGCCTATATCCATTTTTCTTCGGCCGGCGTGTAATAGTTTTTCTATTTCTATGCGCCGGGGCTACGTGTGTACGTAGACGTGCGCACCGAGTGTATGTACCGAGCAAGAAATAGAAAGTTTTGTTCTTGACATAAATAACTTGACTGTTATACTCTCGGTGGAAAAATTTATATTGATGAAAATTCGCGTTGACGATCTAGGCTGTGTGTATAGAATTACGAAAAAGGTCTTGCGAAGTGGATTCGCTAATAAATTTAATCGACCGTTTGCTTGAAGAACTTTCGTATATGTTGTAATGGAGAAATACATTTTGATTATTATTGACGAATAAATATACCTTTAGGGAGGCGTATCTCCAGATTAAAGTTTTCAGGTAAAAGAAAAACGATGCTCAATGCGCAGTACATATTTATCTAGGTTACATTAAAGGTATGAAGATTAAATTTATTTTTAATGAGGGCTGAAATCAAATTCAATGTAGGATTAATATTGAATTAAGCAGTATTTTGAAGTGTGAATCTAAGGTATTTAAACGAGTTCATATATAAGTAAATGTAATTGCAAAGCGTAAAGTAATTTTATGTACGTAAAGCAGAAGGTGTAATAATTACATCAGAAAAAATAATTAACGGATTCTACTATATTTTGATAAAATAATATCAAGCTCCTCTCCTTCTGAAGCTAATTCTAAATACTGTAAACGAGAAATTAGTTTTTATTCAAATAAGTTAATGCTGTAATGGATCGTTGAAAACGGCTAGATTAAATTTATTTTCCTGGTGAATATATAAGTACTGAACACTAAAATTGTTAAGATAATTTTCTATCTAAATAACCATAAACTAAACTGCCTCTAATCACGATCTGCCAAAACACTGGTATCAAATAATATTGATAAAACTGATCGAACGTCTATGTTGTGAAAACAACATAAGTTTTCGGTTATCTATATAAATTTTACGTAATAATAGAATTTCGACTGTAAGCTCTTATCTACATATAACGTCGATAAACCACTTGACGGAAAAACAAGGAACCAGCGGAAAAAGCACACAGACACACGCACACAGATCGCGTATAAAACTATACAGATCACAGTAGAATTATTCAGGCCCTGCGTAGTAACACCTGCGCGATTTTTCTCGCAGACTCATCTCCACAGCAGCAGCAATGGTGGTAGTGGAGGTGCGCCGCGCACGCGGCAGCATGAGTCTCCTCTCCAACTTCGTCGACTCTCTCACTCTCTATACCGTTCTCCGCATGCCACACGCACGCATTCGCACATATATATATATAGGAGCAACTCAAGCGCGTTCATCTCTCTGTTGTACCGCATACACCCCGTCATCCACCGAACTTTCGCGGCAACAAATATACACCACACGCATATGTACAGCCGTCCTAACGTGTATTATGTATATATGTATTCCTCTGCTCTGCACACACACAGTGTCTATATACCACCGCGAAACCGCAACATTTTTACCATATCCACTCTTGCCTGTCTCTCTCTCTCTCTCTCTCTCTCTCTCTCTCTCTCTCTCTTCCTTCCTCCTTTTTCCGTCTGCTCTATTTTCCTCCTCTTCTCGGTCCCTCTCTCTCGGCGGCGGCTTCCGGTCGCGAATATATTCGGTTCGTGGGCTCTCGTGTGGGATCGGCGCGCATCCCTACCCTCGACGACGTCGTCGCCAGAAAGAGCGAGAGAGAGGCTAACGCACGAAGCTGCCTCCGCTCAGTCGTCGGCGAGCGGCGCGCGGAGCGCCGGCTGCCGTACAGCCAACGGCGCGCCCCGGTGTCGAGGCGCGGAGAGGAGAGCGCGGGGTGGAGAGGAGAGACCGAGAGGTGGTGGGAAGAGAAAGAGAGAGAGAGAGGAAGGAGCGGTTTCGCGGCGCCCGAGCAACGGCCGATCGGCCAGTTCCTCGCCGGCTCTTCGCGGACGCGGTCGTCGTTGCTCGCGCTCATCCTCGCCTCTCTCTGCCTTCTCCTTCTCTCTCTCTCACTCTCGGACTTGGGAGGATACCGCAACAGGGATGGTACACCGGGGCGATACCTTTGAAACCGTTCTCTCAAAACTTTCCGGGGACCTTTCGTTCCGACAAGTACAGCCGGTCCGCGTTGATCTTTGCTCCGAAATAAGTTAGCGCGCGTCGGGGGAACTAGACATATTTATATATTTTTTCCTTTTATCGAAAGGGGGGATTTCGCCTGATGGTGACGTGTTAGCCAGGCATTCGCCATTTTTTCCTCCACTTGCGCCAGCAGCTCGCACTCACACGACCGCGCTGTATACACATCCGGTCGCTCTCTCTAGATATATATCTTAGTCCTCGACATGCCGGACGCGTTCGCGATTTTACAATTTCGCGCGACCGCGCTGACGTCGCGGGAAGAGAAAAATCGAGAAGTTGTTACTATGCACCGGCGTTTAACACATGTTTCTCGTATTACTGGGTTTTTCCGACGCGGCTACGCCTCCTCCCCACGTGTCCGTCGCGTTGCTCGAGAGAAAGAGACGAGCGAGGCAAGACCGCAAGTGATATATAATGCCAGGAAAATACAGAAGACGGTATATTATCAAGAAGAGAGGGACGAACTAATAAGGCGAGAGTTTTATCGTGTGATGGTAGAAGAAAAATTTCGGAATCGGAGAAATTTTCACCCCGACGAATTGACAAGAAGATTTGATAAAAAGTTCTGGTGATGATGGCATTGTGGTCGAAGAGCGGAGAGAAAAGGGGAGATAACAGCAGTAACAGCGCAAGAGGAACGGATACACGCCGAGCTATATAACTTTGCACACGAGACCGGCGAGAAAGATGGCTCCTACTCCTAACCTCTACACGACTCGCAGGCACAGTAGCAGCAGCAGCAACGAAGGGGAGAGCGGAGCACGTGCTCTCTCGTTGCAGCAACGGACATCCAGAAGGTAACGCACGCGTCGCGATTTCTCTCTCTCTCTCTCTCTCTATGCGCATATGTCTCTGTATGTACGTATTACATGTATATCTGTATGGCTCAGCTCTGATGCGCTTTTATCTCGCTCGCTCGTGTAATACTCGATTAAATTTTCCGCAGAGAGTGAGAAATCTTCTCGAATTGCACTCTGCTAAAAGTAGTTGTTACCGTTCGCTGCTGGCTGCTCTGCTTTGTTGCGACTCTCGAAAGATTTTGGCCTTTTTGCGATGCGATGTTCGCGCGGCACGTAGCTTTTATGATAAGACGATTGCGTAAAAAAAGAAATCGCGAAAGATACGCGAGAGCGTGCATGTGACTGTAGATTTCGGAGCAATATATATATCTATATATCGGTACGTTTCGGAGCAACGTAAGTATCTCTCACTTACTAAGAGAGGTCACGGCCTCCAGATCACGGATTTTGCTCAAACTTTGAGGTATGTTTTTAGATGCTATAATATGAAGAATGCTAGAATATTAGACCCTAACGCTTTGATAAACTTGAGTTAACGTCAGGTTTAGCTGTATTTGAAAGAAGTACTGAAAAAGATGCTCTGTTTTATTTGTTTATTGGTTAAGTTAGAAAATCCTTATATATAATTGTAAAAGAAGAAAATAAAACTAGAGATTACAAGTTTTACGTTGCTTTTTTCAGAACTAAAAAATATTAAATATATCAGAAGTTATGAAAGTTTTAAATTAAGCAACGCAAATGCATTAAAATAAGTATAAAGTTAAAACCTGTCAATTTATCAATTTTTGTTGCTTAACTTTAAACTTTGATAACTTTTGATATAATTAATATTTTTCAATTCTGAAAAAAGCAACGCAAAACTTGTAATCTCTAGTTTTATTTTCTTCTTTTACAATTATATATAAGGATTTTCTAGCTCAACCAATAAACAAATAAAACAGAGCATTTTTCAGTATTTCTTTCAAATACAGCTAAATATGTCGATAACTCAAGTTTATCAAAGTGTTAGGATCTAATATTCTAGCATTCTTCATATTTTAGCATCTAAAAACATACCTGAAAGTTTGAGCAAAATCCGTGATGCGGAGGCCGTGACCTCTCCTAGTTAGTTGCTAGTGCTGCTGCTATCAAACGATTTTCAAGCAATCGCTTCGCAATTTTAGCTCTTTATCATTATGTATACTATATGTGTTTGTGCTAAAATTTCTTTCCGATACTTAATTAATGTGCACGTATGAGGACAGAAAAAAAGCTCGCCAAATGAATTTCGTGCGAAAAGTCCTTCGCCCGTATAATGACGCGTACGAGAGGCGGATGTAGTCGTCCGGCTCGTTGTGTTTTTTCCTCGCATTCCCGTCATGTCTTCATTTGCTCTTCGCGAGCGCCGGATAACGGAACATTCTTCTGTTGGCCCGTACTTACACCAAAGGCACACACACACACGTACGCATATAGGTATACTCTCGTCGCGAATTTTGAACCTCACACGGCGTTCAAGGCTTTTTTATTCGTTGTGTATACTCATACAGAGTCACGGACGTTCGTTGGTAACTGTGAATTCGTGCTTATTCGAGGCTACAATGACGCCCGTGTAACCGTACCCGTTTATAACGCGTACGCGTAATTCCCCCGCGAGCTACGTACATTGTTCTCGAAAGATTATCGGCATAAAATATACCCATTTCTCGATTGCTCTATAGTATAATCTCGCAAAAGTCATTTCATTCGTTCCTGTTCGTCTATCCCAAAAGATATTATCCATTGTCGATCGTACGATAACCTCTTGTTTCAATAATTCAGTGTATGGTTTTCAACTAACAAGACGTAACTCCGCAAGCTGTCCTAAAGCCCTTGCAACATACAGCTATACACTCGCTGGCTGGCAACCCCAGTACGAAGAACTGCGCCTGACCGCCGGTCACTCGTCACATATATACATACACGCACGTACAAGCATACACAGGCATGGACGGACCGCAGACGGGTAAAGAAAGAGATCTACCCATTGCAGAGGGAGAGAGAGAGAGGCATGATGTAATGATCAGCGCAACGAGTCTCAATTGTGCCATCTGTCGTGCCGCGTCGCCTCGCCAAAGACGCAGCCATGCTTCTCTCTTCTCCTCTCGCTCTCTCCTTCAATGTGTCTTGCTCGCGTCTTTTCGAAAATTTCCATGCATACGCTTTACGCGCTGTTTGCAAGAGACGCCCGTTTCGCTAGTCTAAATTTGGCTTGCTCGTTTTTTTTATATATAAAAAATAATAATTAGTATGCGAATATTATTTGGAATGCGTGGATTTTCACTCTACATATATATCGATAAGTATTTTCCTGCTTTGCATTCACGGTCATGATGAAGTCTTATATATACTTTGGATGAGTTCATTTTATAAATTAATATAGATAATCGAGCTTGATAAGATTTTTTTACAGATTAAAAGACATATATACATAACGCGCAAGCAATGCACAGCGCCGCGGCATGCAGTGGCAAATTATCATTTATATTTAATGTACCATCTGCTGAAAAATTTCGAAGATTAAAAATTAATACACGAATATAAAACGTTATTACGGGCAATTTGTTCAAGTAGGCTACATTGGCTTTGCACGAAATGATTAATACAAATTACACTCGCGCAAGAACTCGCGGCGCGGTTAATGGTTCATTAAAGGCCATGGGCTTTTTATCGCAGCTCACGCGCGCGCGCGCACGCCGAGAGTTCGATTATTATTCTCTCGAGAAAAACGCACGGCGACGGGCGAATTCGAAAGAGGGAGGCAAAAGCAACTCGGTATATGTCGATATACAGTTTTGCTATTACGCCATACTCCACCGCCTGTTCTCCAATGAAACACCTTTCCAAGTATCGAGAAAGTGGGTTACTTCCGCCGGAGCGCCAATTGCGCAACCTCAAACTCTTGAAACTCACCCGTCGTTGAGGCCGACGCGCGTACTTTTATGATGGATTTCTCTGAAGGGGATGGGGAGACGCGCTTTCATTCGATCGTTCGAGAATCGTTGGAGCGTTAATATCGGCGCGAGCACACTTTGCAAACGTACTTGCGATTGAAAGCAGGTGTATATACATATACCAATATACAAAGCGACATAGTTTTTTTCTGGAGTATATAATGACTTGGAGTATTATGCATTTCGGACAACGTTATATTTCTTAATAATATAAGCATGTCGAGGTAGCAGCAGATTTTTTAAATTCTAGGTCAGTTTATTCGCGTTCACGTACCACAGTTGTGCGAATTCGGCCGTTAAAGTTTTGTAACGCTAATATATGTATATAAAGCCTATAGTCGTTCGACGAATGAAATCGATCGTTGAGACACGATGACATTTGCGCAGTTAAACAGAATAATTCCACGGTACTGTGCACCCACTTTTATTCTCCAAGTTATATTTATGCTGTCTAAATGCCACTGCGCGGTTACAATACATCGACAACTATACACTACCTACATTGTATCACACACGCACGTGTATAAGAGAAAAATTTTACGTCCAACGATTCTTCATAAATCGCCTGAGCCCGTCGCATGGAAATATTCATAACGCTCAAAATTGAGTTTTGCCCAGCGGCCCGCGGGCATAAATCAATACGCGAGGGCGCCTCTACGGACGACGACGACCTTCCTGTGTGTCCCTCCGCACGGCAGACACTATAAAACATTCATGTTGGATTATACACGCGAAAGATCGAAAAACTCTGGTATACACCGTGCAAATAAACAAATAAAATACAGCCGCAGAGACGAGTAACATACAGAATCTCCGTACATTTCACCGCGTATGGGTTTCTGCCGCTCGCATCAAGCGCAAACCTCCCAACGGAAATCTTTTCATTCTCCTTGTACGAGTATTGGCGTGTATATGCGCGTGCTCTTTGTACAGCACGGCGGCCCCCTTGTCGAACGTTGCTCTTGCTGCTGTGGCATGTATGGCTTGACGCTTCCCGGGTATTCAGCTCCCGTTCGGGTCTATACAGGTATATAATATACACACGTGTGATATTCTATGTGTGCACGTTGTAACGCGTACACGAAGCCTGTATGGAGGACAGATTTCAAGTTGAGACGCGAATAATGAACTCGAAATGTGAATCATCAGAAGAACAACGTACCTGGAACGATCGTTAGTATCCACCGTTGTATCGTAAAAATTCCAATGCTTACATATATTGTAACAGTTTTGAAAAGTATATGTAACGTCGAATCTTATTAATCGACGTTTTAGTTTAGGCAATGAAAAACTACGTGACCACGTAATCGCACTGCTTTCTTTCTACTCTGGTAATAATCGCAACAAGAAGTGCGCCTTAAAAGCAAGACAAAAGGAGACTCGATTGCCGTGGCGCATTATACACGCTGCTCCTGTGTATATACATACCCGCGAGAGAAAATGGCGTGACGAGTGCGTTAGCTGCGATAAATCAGTCGCGCGCGTGAGCTCGAGGCTTCATCATAACATCGACGACTCTCGTGTCTCTCGTTGCGGCTCTTGAACCCGCAGAAAACCGCTTCTGATTATACCGCGAATCTCTGGTCGCGAGACATGAGAAAATTGCATCGTGCGCGTGCATTATTAACACTTTCGTAAGCGTGTGTGTGTATGTGTGTGTGTGTGTGTGTGTGTGTGTACACAGGCCAACTGCCGATGCGAAAAACGTCATTATTCGCAGGCATGGTTGGCAAAAAAAGAAGTCGTTGGCTACAGTTTTTTTACGTCGAGTATGCGCGCGCTGTTTTTGCCCAGGTGTCTCGCGCTTGGCGAAGGGAATGCCGATGGAAAAAGGAGGTTATTTGTTAATGAGGTCGGGATATGGCGGTTACGATTGGATTCGGTATAGTTCGATGTTACAGTTTGTACCTGGTTTTCGGAATTGTTCAAGTTTATCGATGGGTAAATTCGCTTTTTTTATGGAACTAGATTTACTTAAGCGCGCTATGCGCGGGCAATATCCATATCGGCAATAAAAATATTATAAATAGATATATTATGGATAAATAATAACTAAAGTAAAGTTTTCTGTACAGACATCATAGGTTATAGTGAAATAAAATAAAATAAAATGTTTTTATAAATACATACACTTAAAAACTCGCAATATAAGAACGTCAGTCATTCCTTTTTCTTCCGTTATTTTACGCTTAAAACATTGGGTGAATACACATTAGTTCTTAATACATATAATTATGTTATAGTAAAATATTGATAATAAATAGAACCAAACTTAATGACAATATTATTTTAATTTATAAATAGTTATTATTATTTAAAACTTTCAAAATTTGAGATTTAATTCAAAATATCGCGCCTTTTTGAAGATCAACCAATGAGAACACGTTTTAGTCGGT
The DNA here is from genome assembly GCA_035583055.1 of Torymus tubicola. NCBI lineage: Eukaryota > Metazoa > Arthropoda > Insecta > Hymenoptera > Torymidae > Torymus > Torymus tubicola. Next base: position 6,387,532 of record JAWWEQ010000045.1, on the reverse strand, counting down.
TTCACGTTTCTCGTATCTCTTTTTTAAGAAGGAATCAGATTAGATGGCAAATTCATCATGTATTCGCCACATTATCTCTAATTATCAAAATAGTCAAAGCAACAGTATTACCATTGATCTTATTTAAACTAATTTAAGCTTGTCACATTAACGATTCAGTAATTGCCAGTGCAACACATTAAAGTCCGTGCATATATACATCAACAAAAGTACATAAACGTTAAAATAAGTCAAACCATCAATAAATAACCTTACAAACATCGCCTAACGGAGACGTCAATGCATTTAAGCAACCGAATTAAATTTAATTACCCCGTGCGTCCCATTTCATCTTAAATCAACTCATTTTCTTCGAAATCACCCTCTCATTTAAAATTGCAAGGAAAAAAAAGAATCCACAGCTCCCGGGTAAATAAAATTTTCAACGGATTAATGCGTACTCCGACACAGCGATTAATAAACGTCCGCGCGGCACCTTTTTCACCGCAGCCGTGCGCCAACTGAAACGAAATGCCGCGCGGCACGCACGAACTCGTGCTCTCGCAAAAAGTTTATACACTCGCAAAGGCATTATATATTCAACTTGTACACATATAGTTATAGATACGCAATACGGCGTTGACTTCTGAGCGCGCGTGACGGTTATTGCGTGAAGATGAACTCGCGCGATAAGTCCGAGACGCTAAGTGGGCTCGTAATAGAAAATTTATTTCTATTAGTCGGCTGGTGTATTTTTCCTGCTCGCTTGTCGAGCTTATATTCTCACGCACTTTTCTCTATCTTATCTCTTTGCGCCGACACTACGATTCTTCTTGCCGTTCGGCTGTGGTTGTTCTTTGCTTATAGGTGTGTTCGTGGGATTTCACGGTCCTTTTTCTATGTACGGTTAAACGTGTAATTGTCATGGTAAAAAAGAAACTGGAATTAATAGGTTTGGAGGATGGAAAAACTTTGTGGTAACGCGGGACGATGACCCTTCGTGTATGTATACATGTGGAACTCGCATAAACTCGCGAATGGAAACTCGTTTTGAGTCATATATCGCTTTATACGAATATACGCTATAGCGACATCACATAAGCGGAAACAGGTAGGATAGAACGCGAATCGTTTCTATTATTGACTAGCTTTGATTTACATACTCGGGTATACATGCCGTGAACTCGGGAGTGCTGAGGTACTTGAAATACATCTCGCAGTCTAATATAACAGGTTTTTCTAACCTCATGACAACTTAATTTACTTCTTATTTCGGAGCATCGAGTTTATCGTCTGACCTCCCGACAATCCACTTATTTGTCAACTACGATTTTTCCATTTGGTTGCTAGAGAAACACGCAAAAAGATCACCATCGAATTCATATTAATAGATTAATAAATAATTGCCCTTCAGCTGCAACAGCTCAGTGATCCCAATTGCAAAAGCAACGCGTGCGCACACGCGGCTGCATCCCCTTCACTTGGAATTAAAACGACGCTCAGCCACCCGCAACACTCAATAACCACTGCTCCGCCTTCCCTCCGTACCCTAACGTGTCAAGCACCATCTCCTACTGCTCCGCAATGTTCTTCTCCACTCTAGAGGAGAGAGAAAAAAAACTCGTGTACTTGCGTCTCGTCGAGCAAAAGGAGCTCTGACTCCCTCTCGAGGGTCCTTTCGCCACGCGTCGCCGGCGGCGGTAACACCGTAACGACCGGAGCGAGGTTCACCTTGACCCGGAAAGGATTAGCTCGTGAGATTTTCTCCGTAGATTATCATATAGTACGCACGTGCGCGACTTTCCAGCTCCTTTTAATTAATAGACCGACGGTGGTACGGTAGGTGAAGAAAGTTTTACATTAATTGCGATTGTCGAGAACGATATATAGTATAGGAAAGCGACGTGGTGGTTCGCGGTTTGGAGGAATACAGAAGGTTAGTCGGTGGGAATGAACTTTTTTGCAAAGTCAGAGATTGAAAAAAAAACGCCGTCGTGGTGACGTGACGTTGACGTTAATGCAGAGGTAATGACGCTTCTGCAGTGCATAATGAGACGGGTATCTCCCTCTTGTTGAATAATGAAAAGTGCCTTGCGCAATTTTCTTACTTCGTTAAAAATTATTGTTTTTAGTAGCCTTTAAGTTATCGTGATTGACATATAAGAATTAGCAACATTCTGAAAGAACTAAGAATTTAATGGGGTAATTATAAACTCGTTAAAGTTTGCGTACGCACACTCTATGTATATATACAACTTTCGCTTTTGTCCTCGACGTTATATGTGAAGAAATTCAATGGCGTAATTTTATAATTTAAAAAAAATATATTTATAACTTATACAGTGATAATTAAGAGCTGAAATTATCAGCAATGAATTCTCGACATTATATGCCAATCGGTACATTGAGATTGGCGGTTGTATACGATTTTTCCTCGAGAAATATAAGGCTCCAATTATGAATATTTAATACACAAGGCTGCTTTTGTACAGACAGTTTGAAATCCTGAAAAACCGAGAACACATTCATCGCTCCTTTTCAACTTCTCGCGAACGTATACATGTAGCTAGCTATATGTTTGAATAGACAGTTTATAAATTCGCCAAGCTCACAATAACCGAATGTAAATTTTTTCACTCGTTACGCAATCCGAAATTACAATACCAAATAGCTTTTTATCGTTCGCATTGAAATTTCTCAGAATCGTGTGTACTATGCCATCTCTACTCTTCGCTTATTTGACTATTATCAAGCAACTTCCGTTACGAAATCTGGCCGGTAAAAAGGCGTATTACTCGTTCAATGAGGGAGTTGGCGCCGTAAAGTAGGCAGAAAATTCATCGTGGAGCGTGACCGCAGTAGAGTGAAATTTCGTTCCGATTCCCATAATGGCATGCGGACGTCGCGCGGTGCTTTTTCTCCTATCCCAATGTGTAGCCACGATACGAAACAAGTTCATCGCCACGACGACGGTGGCGAGTCCTAGCGTCGCAGTTGGTGGTGCTACGTGTGCGAGAGTATACGTGTATATCGTGACATAGAGTCATGCAGATAAGAGTCGCGGCCGCTTGTCGAGTTTACTCTGCTCTTGCTCGCCTCTCTTTTTTCGTCTGATGCTAGTGTGTGTATGTGTAACGACGTGCGACGAGTTTATATTGCCATTTCGCGTGCTCACTGCCTCTCGTTCTTGGTTCTCTCGTATACGCGTAGGTATCTATGCTACATGCTTACGTATGTGTGTGTGTGTGTTGCGTGTAAGCGTGTTTAAGCTTTGACGAAATTTTAGCAGCGTCTGGTTTTTTCTAGTTCGCTTTTAGAGCTCGGACGTAATATTGTCTGGTCGGAATTTGCTTTTTTACGTTGCTCGAAATAATTCGATTTCGCAAACTATTTAGGCGTGTAGTTCTTTTTAATAAAATTATTATACGAGCTCTCGCTATAATTAAAAGTACGAAGGTCACGTATAAATATTCGTAGATCAAATGAATTTTTTGAAATTTGCAATTTTACACGCTGGGAATAAAAGAGGAGAGATTTAAAATACCGATATTTAACAGCTGTTGCAAGACTTTTACTCACATTTTTTTATTGCTGCATGTACGTATAATTTCATTATCTGATGCACGTACATACATATTTAAAAAAAAAAGACCATTGTTCATCACCGTATAATCACAATTATAAAAAACTTACTGGATTTTCCAACGCGTATACGCGCGCTAGTTAAACATTTCAAAAACAATAGTTTTTGCCCCACCGCTGAATAAATTGTATGCCTCTGCTATAGTGTAGAAAAGTACTCGTAGCATAGTATACGCTACGCGAGCAGTGCACCTACCGACTAATTGCAACAAATTACATTTACATTACGTACACAGTTTTTCGGTCGATTCCGGCGTATATATTTCATATACGTCATAATCCACGACGAGTTATTATCCAAGATAAAACGCTCAAGGTATCGTGTAACAAATCGAGACGCGCGAGACAATAAACCTGTTCAACGGCGCCCGCTCGCGTACTTATATCTACGGTCAGCTTTCGCGACCCAGTATATATCTAAGTATATATCTACTTCCAAGAGGAAAATTCACCGCTAGCCCGCCTTCTTCTATTAACCGTTGCCGCCGCGATTTCACGCCCCCGATCTGTCTGTATCGTGGCGAAAGTTGCGCACTGGATTCACGAAGACAAATTAACGACGCGACGATTGATCTCATCGTCGTGCGACGTTTCACGCCCCCTCGTTGTTGTCCGCGTGAAAAGAGAAGATCGGGTATAATAGAGAGGATAGATCGTTATTAATATACACACACACACATACCTGTTGGAACGCGACGGGTCAACGAACGCCGGAGAGCGAGGGAGGAGTGTACGCAGGGGCGGGACGCTGTATAAGCGTTTGCTTTGAATGTGAAAAATAGTTCTTTAATGCAGTGATTGATGTCCGGCTGAAGCCGCGGGCGCAGAGAAGAGGCCTTGATGTGAATGCCTGATGTGATGGCTCGACTCGTGAGAACTGACGTTCTCGGTCGACAAATTGTGTGTGACGCCGTGAGCGAATGCACGCGAGTGTGTCTGTGACGAGCGTTTACTAGTCTTCAATAGCTTATATATATTCGAACTATTCTTCGCAGCTCGCGCTCTATAATGGTTTTAGAATATCAAGCGATTTTCGTTGGGTTCTAATTAAATAAAACCTCTGAAATTCACCTATATAAGAACTTGCCAGTGCAGGTTTCTGTTAAGAACCCTACTTGATGAAATCAGGAGTTACTTAGGATCGACCGCTGCAGCTCGTTATTTAAAAAAAGACGAACTATACGCGCGCGTAAAATATGGTAATAAAAACGCGGGCGCAACGCAAGCCACAAGCTCCTATGCCACGTACATGTTATATATTACAGGCTATATAGCCTACGGGGCGCGGCTGCTCTCTCCTCGCGTCAAATTCACTCTCTTTCTCGTTCATTCTGCACACTACCGCCGCAGCCGCCGCCGTCTTATCGCGAATCTGCGAGACGTCGTTTTTTTTCCATCCCCCCGGCTTCGTTCTCTCTTCTCTCACTCGAGGCCAGATCTCTCTTGATCTCTCGCGCCTACTCGGCGGATTATCGTGTGTATTGAAAAAGAGAGAAAGGAGGCGAAATTGTTCGACATCCCGTCGACGAGATCGATGCGAGATACGAGAGCGAAAGCCCCCTTCGGCTTCTCTCGAGCTTTTTCTCATTTTCGCTGCAATTTGCACGCAGCTTTAATTCCATTATACATGTGCGCTTGGATTTACAGTGAATGCATGTAGGCGTTGGCCTTGTGCTGTGCAAACCTTTTGGGGTTCTTTTAAAGCTTTCTTTTCACAGTTGTAGCGAGTATAGTAATGAGTTTTCACCTCGTTCTAAATTTCATCTGTATTTAGTCTATAGTTTAATTTAATTTGATTGAGACTAAAATTAACCCTGTCGTCGATATTAGATTCAGTCAGTATAGCCGCAATATTTACCTTGATTCTATATATATATTTTCAAGGTGATAATATCTACTTTTTTGAATTCTTATGGATATAAATATTTCAAGTACTCATTTAGCTTAAACGGAAAGCATTTATCATCAAGTAGAAAAAAAAATGTTTTCAATAAAATTTGTTATACGATAAGCAAACATTTATGTTAGTACCAATGTTTTACAAAAGTAATTTAAATTTTCAATTGTTAATTTTGTAAATCAACCAAACGTTAACTTGCTATGAAATTCATTCGCTGAAGCAACTAAAAGTCCTGACATGTGGAATTGAGTAATCCAAAGCTTCGTAGAATATTTCATCGACAACCTGTTACACGCGGCATTTTTAACGAACTTTCCGGTATACGGACACTAACGAGAAACCGTATTGTGTCCTCGGCACGTAAAAAACTCGCTTAGACATGTAATTTCCTCGTTCCACTTTCTCCAAGCCTAAAAATATTGAAATCCATTTAGAAATATATTTTTAATCCTATCGCGTGAATAGAAAAAAAGGATTCTACGTCCGGTTGCCAACACCTTGAACAAACCAAAAATAAAAAAACGATGAAAGCGAAAATCAAGTATTTTCGAAAGAAAAAAACGGTTGAAATTAGAAAAAACGCGACACGCGCCCGGACAGTAGATTATATCCCTAAACCTCCAAAAATAAGCGACGGCTGTATATCCGCACGTATGCAGCACGCACATTCACGCCAGACAGAGGCAGCGACAATGCCCGTTAACAAAACTACTCCGGACGACTTAGTGCCTGCGCGTTCCTCTTCCCCTGAAATCCCCCGGGATTAACTCCTCTTTCTCTCTCCTCCAATTTCCATATATGCAGGCGGACCATCCTCGAAATCCCGTCTCCTTCCCCGCGCATACGTCTGGAAATCCGGACCTGCTGCTTGACTATCCTCTCTATCTCACTCTCTCTCTCTCTCTCTCTCTCTCCCCACGCACACGTCCCTCTCTCGGCCCAAGGTATGCGTGCGCGCTGATGTCAACGCCTGCTGGGTCGTCGTCGCCGCGGCCGCCGCCAGTTTTATTTAATCACGCTGTGCGCGCTCTCTCTCAGTCGCTCGTTCGTTCGTCGCTCGCTCACTCGCTCTCTCGCGCGCTTGCTCCACACACAGGCCTGTTGCTAGGCGCCCCCCCTTCTTCGCCGGTCCGTGGGCCCCGGCGAGGAGAGTGAGTGAGAGAGAGAGAGAGAGCTCGGCGGAGAGCTACTACGTGTGTGCCCCGCCTCTGTCTGCCTCGTCGGTTTTTCCCGTCGCGGGCGTCCGCCCTCGACCTCGCGGAGCCGCCGTCGTCTTGCCCCTCTCTCGCTCTTTATCTCTCTCTCTCTCTCTTTCTCGCCGCCGACGCCCTCTCTTTGCACATATCTCTTCCATTTCGTCCATTAACAGGCCGCCGGCCCAGACGTGGCCGCCGCCGTCGTCGGTGCCGCCGCAGCAGCAGGAGCGGTTATAGTCTCGCCGCGGCTCATCGACAGTCCGGTCGGCCAAGAGTGCAGTAGTCGTCGTCGCCGCCGCTGTCGTCTTCGACGCTATCTGTGTGTGCTCCGGTTTTTTCTACGTTTATATATGTGATCATTGCTCGTCGAGGATGTTCCTCTTGGATTTTATCGCGGCCGCGTACTCCATGTGTAATTTTATATGTATATACGCGAGTGATATGTATATGATTGACTGATTTACACAGTGTGCTCCGGTGTGGATAAAAAGGAGAAGGAGGAGGAAGGCATACAGACAAACTGGATATAATGCGGTTATTAGTGCGTCTACGTAATGAAGACTGAAAAGAATGTGGTAAATGGTTCTATAAATAAAATTCATGCGCAGACACGAGAACTTCTCTGCCTCTTCGTCTTTCTCTATATCTGTCTCTCTCTTTCTTACTTTCGCGTAGTGTTATCCGCTGAGGCAATTTCTGTTCGCGTATCGGTAATAAAGTCTTTTTTTATGTAAAAAGACTGATGAGTGCTTTTTATTTTCTTATGCCGTGAGAATATTAAATTATTTTTACAATTTAATTGACGTTGCTTTACGTTGTTGGAGAATAGGTACTTATGCATACTGCACTTACCTATTCATTATACAATTACAGCTGTGCTGGTTAAAATGGGATCTACGAGCCTTTAAGCTTATCTTTTATTTAATTATTAAATAATGTGAATTATAACTTTTTAATGTACAGTTAAATACTACTTATAACGATTTATTAAAATTTCATCGCGCGACTAGTCTAGTGAATCTGACATTGAATCCCATCACCGACAAATATCACTGATTATACCAATGTCATACCTTTTTCAAGCGGCGTAATACGGTTATTACATTGTCACTTACAATCAATAGTCAAATAAGCACGTCATACGTTCAATCAAACATCCGAGTCACGCGAATATTACACTGTCGGAGAGTGCGAAAAAAATATATAGGGAGATCGGAGAAAAAAAAATTGTCGTCTTTTCTCGTTCGAACTTGATTCTGAGCTTGTGTAAGCATGACAGACTGGGAACATTTTTCTCCGGCTCAATACGTACACGCATATGTGAACTAGTGTGCGTGCCCTTGTCACTCGTGCGTCGATTCATCCTCCCATCCGAGTAAATCTTAAAAAAGGAGCTCGAGAGACCGTTACCCCTTCGTGTCGCGGTCTCTAACCCCTCGTGCTAAGGGATCGCTCATACATACATACATACATACGCACATGCCACGTATTCCCCTTTTTCCGTCTGCCGCGAGATCTTCCACCAAGGTCGCCCTCGTCATCGAGAAAAAGAAGCAAGCAGGAGAAAGAGAGAGAGAGAGAGCGAGACGATGGAGGGGAGGGAATATGGACGAGACGTTTTGCGCCTCGCTGGCGATGGGTTCGTTCGCCCCGACCGAGCGAGAGCGCGCAAGATCCTTTTGTCTGGCGTGAGACGAGCTTTTTAAACGGTCGAAGAGGGAGAGAGAGAAAACGCGTTCCCCTCGCCTCTCTTTTTCGCACTCGCCGGCTGTTGCGCATGGAGGCTCGATCGCGCGAGTACTCGGATTTCGATGCGATCCGCGAGAGCTTATTAGGCCGATTTTTTGGAGGCCTTTTTCTTGTGGCCACGAGGGCAGGTGCACATTCGATTTTTTTTGTTCTCTTTCGGGTATACTTAATTCCAGCTTGTGAAGGGGATTATTCGAGTTTTTAGAGGACCGTTGGCTCATTAATTACACAGCCAAAAAGCGATGAAATCTAGGTGCTTTTTTTTTTACTTTTGGAGAGTATCGTTTTAATGCCGTTAATGATAATTTGTAGTATAAATAGATTTATATTTGCTCGGAGGGGTCAGGATTTTATCGGCCTTTCCACGTGCAAAGGTAGAGCAAAAAGTGCCGTTTCATTTACTTTAATTAATCTGTCTTTCTTCTTCCAATGCAGAGGATATACGTTAAGTAATTAACATGCGATAAGATCGGTGGAATCTTTAAATTTTATGGCCGCTGTTACATTCATCAAATTTAATTACAGCCGGGAACATTATCTTGCTCTCGAAACACATACGTTAAAAAATCCATGAAATTGTAAGGGAAGGGAGGGAGAGAAAGCGCGACAAGAAGCATTTTAATTAACGAATAAAGTATTTCAAACATTCAAGTGATCCAAGATACACCGTATACATACATATATATTTGCGGCTCCGAGGCATAATGACATAAGTCCATTTTTTGAAAATCGGGAAAACCTTGGATTTTGTATCTTTAAATGAGTCTTTTTCATTTAAAACTGTCAGTATAGTAGCTAAAATATTGCCCTAAAGCTACGATATACGGAAAACGTAACAACATAAGTCCATTTTTCAAATTTAGTGCGCGGCATAACAACATAAATCCAGCACTGATTTATTTTATCCAATCAAATTGAATACAAAAATTATTTTATATAAAATATATACAACAACTAGATAAAATTTATAATTTTACAAACATAAACGTGAGAATTTTGAAAATTAGTTTATAATACCTTTTTTTTTATGAAATAAAAAAAATGCCTCTTAATTTATCGCGAATTCAAGTTGTATTCCAGTTGTATTATTTTCAACATAATTATTCGTTGATTGATTGTTAATTTCGATCAAAATTCATAATGAAATTAACGAAAATGATCAAAAAATAAGCGAGAACAGGACTATTAAATATGTCTGAGTTTTCGGCACAACGACATAACTTCATACTTTCATCGAGTTTTTACGAAGGACAAAATGGATAACCTGGTCACACCGCCATGTAAATATTTGTTTTAAATGTGTTAATTGATTAGTACAGTATGGCGGTCTATCTTGATTATTCCGATTTTACAAATAAGCTTGAAAATTAAAACCCATTTTTTTAGAAACTCTAAAAAGTGGACCTATGTGGTTATGCCTCGGAGCCACAGACATATACACACACACATATCTGTATTTACGCTTATTATTTTTGAATACGAGATTAGGATTATCTCGTCCGTTCTGCAAGAGCAGCGAACACAATGTATCGAGTGTATCTAACCACGGAGTATAGTGTAATAACCTTTATATAACCGCTGCTGACACGTGCTAAACGAGTCTCGAACGTCGCGACGACGTCGATTACACGGCAACTTTCCACGTCCTTCACTTACCGCGCGTCGTCTATTATTCTTCGTCTATACTCCGTATGTAGAATTCTCGCGTTGCATCGGCAAAAAAGAGCTCGTCAGAATGCCACTCACGCGCATCCTATAGTCTCCTTATAGTCGATCTTTCGAAACGAGGAGAGTAAGCGATCTACTCGAGCTATTGGCGTGCTCGGCTAATTTTCAGTTAAACCTCGTACCGTCAAATAAATCATCTGGCGTTTTAAAAGAATGGCTTTTCTACTCCCCGCAGTCAGACTATTAATTCTCAGTGAAAAGAAATAGAAAAAAAAGATAGTAGTCCTCGGCATCGCACCAGCTGTGAAGCTGCTCAATGAGGCTATGCTCGAGGCCGCGCGTGTGTATGAAGGTTTATCGTGCCCACCACGCCACGATTTTCCTTTGGAATGCAACCATACTCTCCGCGCTCGGTACACCGCGCAGCCTCGTGCTTGCTCCTCTGGAATCCACAATTTCTGCGTCGGCCGGATGTGTGCTCTCTCTCTCTCCCACTTCTAACCGGCACTTTGTTTACGGGGGCTGGCTGCTTCATGAGGTAATTTACGAAGATGCTTGCAGACCAGCAGCAGCCTCCCTTTTCCATTATCCCTCTCGGCCCGGTTTTGTTTCGCGATCTCTATACGAGAGAGGAGCTGGTTGCGGGCTTCTGGCCGAGCGAGCGCTAGGAATTCCCGTGGTCTCTTCTTCTACTCGCGATAAAAAACGTTGCGGTGCGCGCGGCGAGCAGCAGCGCCTTTTTAATTAACCGTTGCTCATGCTTGTGGGAATTAGCTAACTGTTAAACGCTGCGGCGGAGGATAGACGATGGTATCGATATCTGCTTGGGAATATCGATAATGGTATTGAGAAGAGAAGCGAGAGAAGTAGATGGAAAGGTCGTTGGATCTATGTGATTTCTCGGGCTTCTTGTCTAGACTGATGGATCGATCTTGATCGCGGTCGAACGGTTTCGGAGAATGACGAAAAGCTCGTGTGCGCGCACACGTCATGTCTATATTAGGCGTTGAGTATATACTCGTGCGTATGTGTGTGTGTTTTTAGATTCGATTGATAATACCGATTACTCACGCTCGTCGAATATACAAAGCTGGAAAGTTTAGCAAGTTCACGGCATTGTTAGATTGATTAATTTTTTCTTCTTTTTGTCCATCTGGGGAGGCGAATCTTCAAACTATATACTCTCACAGAAAGCAGATCTCCACGTGGGCTTCGAAGTATGGAAAAATACAAAATATTTCAAGTATAGACGGGCGTTATATATGTGTATGGAGAACGAAACTCTCGAGTGGGTATAGAGTCGATAACCGACGTCGGCTCGGATTAATCGTAATTCTTGTTACAATGTTGCCCCTCGGCAATCATCGTCGTCACGAGACTGACCAATTGACGCGTGCGTAGCTCTTCTAACCCGAATCTCTTCCTCTGCTATACATATACGACGAAAGGCAGAATCCACGCTGGCGGCCCTCGCGTTTCATTAACTCTCATCAGGCAACTCTTAACGAGTCGCATATATACTAAAGAAAAAATAAAGTATACTCGGGATTGCGCATGAATGTAGATCCTGACGCCCGCAGTCCTTTAAAACTCGTCGACGTACCGGAGAGAAATTCTCTTTACCCGCGATTAAAAGTTGGATCAAGTGTTGCCAATGGACAAAAGCCGAATGCAAATGGTATGCGAGCGGCGATGACGTCAGCAGCGTAGGCTTTTTTTTTCTCTGTCTTTCTCTCCTTCAGCTTCCTCCTGGTCGTCCTCCTCCTTCTCTCGAGTTGTGTTCTTCCTTTTTGGGTTATTTACTGCCTCGCGCGCGTTTTGGCTCTTTTTTGCGCGAGTATGTATATGCGAGAGAGCGTCTGCTTGCCGTTTCGGCAGATAAATCCCATTTTTTTCGGGGCTCCAGGCTCTCCGACGCTCTCTCGCCTTATACGAGTCCTTTTCATATATACAGTGGATTTTGAGAAAATATGCGTTTTAATAATTTTTTGCGCTCGGCAAGGTGGGTACTAAATCTTTGCTGAAATTCATTAAATTTTGAAGAGGGGCGAATTCGAAGTTATATGGCTGTAGGTATAAATTTTGCTCGTTGATTGAATTCTGTCGAAAAGTTTTAGCATTATCTCTTTGTTAATGGTGTAATAGTTTTTTTTTTAAATTCAGAGATTTTTCATATACCAAAATATTTTCTTATTTTTCTCCAAAAATCAAAAGTATAAATTGAATTATTCTAAACATGAAGGTTAATTACGCTTTCAAAAGGAACGCTAATTGGCGCCCACGTTTTATATCTCGTGATATATCGGAATCCCAAGGATTTAAATAATGTAATTAAATTTCCCTTTAAAAAAAGCGTAATATATTTTTTTACCGAGTCACATGCTTCCTGTTTAATTACTTGAAAGCATAATCATGAAAGTTGAAGTTAAATTAACGTACTTTGACGTAATCCGGTAAGCAATTATCACATTAACGTAATGCTCTTTGAGTAAAATAAGACGAGTAAATTCGATGAAACATTTAACAGAGTTATAAAGTAGAACGTAAAACTTTTTATTATCCATGCTGGGACAAAGCTCAATTCAATTAAGGACTGTCGAGAATACCGACGATCCACGTAAACTTACGTCAAATTAATGGAGCAGACTAAACTTCACTTTTATCCTGTATCTCGAATGTAAAACTTCACTTACACTTTCTTCATTTGAAATGCAGCGATGCTCGGCAGCGGAAACCATGATCAGATCAGTATAATATAGTCCTCGGAATCCTCAACCGTCGGAATGGTATATTACAAGACTGATGGCCATGTCACGTGCGAGCGCAAGTTCTATCCTAATTTCTCAATCAAGAATTCCATAAATTAAGAGCTCTTCGCCGAGAAGATAACGCCAGCTTTTCCTGAATAAAAAAAAATCCCTCATAGCGTTAGAAAACGAAAACGATCGCACGGCGTGTATCTGTACTCAACTCTCAAGAAATTCGCAATGCTCCTGCGTGACTTTCGTCATCGTGGTGCCCTTTGTGTCGCGTGATCGCATAATCACACCGGCTTTCTCCTCTTTCTCTCTCTCTCTTGCACAGATGCCCCACTTCGCGTTTCCGCCTAATGTCTGGGATCCCTCTTTATCGTCGCGCGTATATAGTATGTGTGGTATATACGTGTGTGTATCCCTCGTCTCGAAGCTTCCCCTCTTTTATCCCCCACCATTTGCCGTCACCGCTGCCACCGCCGCTGCTGCCGTCGTCGTTTCGTTTCCCCTCACTTACATAGCCTGTCTGCTGGCCTTGAAGCCGGTTTCGCAGAGACGTCCTTGAAATTCGTGAGATCGGAGAACAATCAGCCATTGGCGTAAGGGCACACGCGCGCGCGCGCCTTTTTCTCTCTTACTCGCTTTCTCATGTGTGTATGTGTATATATATATGAGCGAGAGAGGCAGTAACACGTATGCGCAGTCGTTTTCTTGGCATATAGTCGCGACGAATGAACGACCCCGCGAACAAAGAAAATCTTTTTTTCTCCCCCTCGCGTTACGGCTGTGCTGCTTGTGGTAGGAGACGGCCTGTCTGGTTTGCTAAGAGCACTCGCTTATATATATTTTATTTAAAGGGGATATGTCACGCACTCGGCTCTCATTATCCTTCGATAGAGCGCGACTTTTTGTCAAAGTAGTGTTTACGGGTTGTTTGAATTTGATAAAAAAAGGAAGGATTGGGTTTCGTTATAGATTTTGCTAGAGGTAGTTGCTGATATCGTAATATCGATTAATGTCATGTTATTTTATCTCGATTTATAACGTTCTTTATTTGACATTGAAAAACTCATATTTCAGGAAAAAATCGTTAATAAATCAAATATTGTTCGAATGTATACCAATCAGAAATAAAACTTACTTTTCATTGTATTTGTCAGTTTTACGTATATTCTCAATGTCACGTTTTGAATGTAAACGAGCGTGTACAACCAAATAATCATTGGAAAATTTCCTTAAACTTTCACACAATTAAAATATTTTTAAAAATCTCAAACATGAAGTACGCTATAGTCCAAACGTGTTTTTTAAACCATATTATATGTTGAAAATTTTCCTCAACACGACTTTAATTTTTTTATTATCACTTTTAAAATTTATTTTTAGATACAAGGTATATGTAGAATACAAAAAAGTCGCGATGAATCGATGTAATTGTTATCTGTCGTCAATGTATAGTTTATCGGGAAAAATGTATAGAGCTCAGCTGGTGTAACTATACACGTAGTCTAGGAAAGGGCGCTGAACTCGTCTCGTAGCGAAAGACACTTGGATTATCACAGAAAATAAAGACTAGATAAGAGAATAGTGCTGCCTCGCTCGTTGTGCGACACATCCTCGTCGTATTTCGTTATCGCACGATTAAACAACGTTCGAGCGCAGCCTTGACCTTACCTTCTATAGGGCACTGCCTGATTAACTCTTCTCTCGCTGCTTAGATAAATAATTCAAGCGAATAAATTAGTCAAACTGTAATACAGGTTGTAACATTCTAATATTACGTCCGTGACGTATTTCAGGAATGCATTTAAAATAAAGATATTTTCTACTTGCACAATTAACCGCAAATTCGTAACGCATATCGATTTCCTTCTCTATATCACGGTATATATGTTCTACTACTCTTATCTCGTATACACATTCAATTCGTCAGCATGACAGAGCAGACTGTTTCCTATCGTACCAACCTGTCGATTTTTCACTTTTTCATCGTCTTCTATCGACAAATTTCCCCCAGTGGGCTGATCGCGCTTTACTATACACATCTGCAGTATGCTTATCCTCTTTAAAGTCAACCAACGCCATGCAGATATGTGAACTTAACTCGTGGCTGAGTTAGGGTTCGCCAACTTTTTCATTCGTATTTTGCTCGTCGTTTCCCTTTCATTCTATTACTGTATAGAGAGGTTAACGCATGCGTTCGACGGATTTCGACAATACGGTCGTTGAAAACGAATAAAATCTAGATGTGTGCTGAAGAGGAAAAGTACAGGGGAAAAAAGCCTGTGGTTTGACGAAAAAACGCGCTCTCGTGCACGAACGAGTGTTACACGGATGAAGAAGGAAGAAAAGGTTTATTTTTTCGTACGTGAGAGTGTAACATTATTCCTTTCACCGGAATCATGTATCTCACGTGGCTGAGCATTTTCGGTATAGATATTTTTAGTTGAAAATAAAATAAAGGCATGATAAAATGTGTGTATCCGGTCTGTTACTGACATTAAAATTAGTTTTCAAAAGTTTCGAGGTTTTCGAAAAATTTGGTTCGCCGAACTAAAATATATACCTCGCGCTAACGTAAACCGATCGTTCGCGTATCGAAAAATACTTGATGAAAAAAAGAAAAGTTCTTTCTTAGCTCCACGACCATTTATCACGCAGCGCTTAGATGAGTGCAAGAATGCAAATAACGAGGCGAGGCGTTATTTATACGGGGTGCCCGTCGTCGCTCGCTCAACGTCGAGAACAAACTCTCGACTCTTTTTCTCTTTTCTTCTTTCTGCTCTCTCTCTCTCTGTGACCCTCTTTTTTCACCCTCTCTCGACTTTTCTCTCTCCTTCTCTCTCTCACTCTTCTTCTCCTCCTCCCCTTCTTTTTGCCGCAGCTCTTCCTCCTGGCTACCACTGTATATACCGCCGCCACCGGCACTGCTGCTGCTGTGGCTTCTTTCTTTCTTTTTTGTTCACTTATTTCTGCCGCTTTCGGCGAACGCAGCACGCGTCAGCTGCATCCTGCGAGAAGACGATAGCTGCTGCTACTGCAGTGCGGCCCAGCAGCAACAGCAGTAGTAGTGGAACTAAATATAGCAGGCACCGCGCTAGTCCATTTGATTTCCTGCCAATTCCGTATCTCTTTTTCGCGCGAGCCCTTCGGTTTTCGCCCCCCGAGAGCGAGACGAGGCCGACTCGGTTCGCAAAGACTTGGGTCGACGAGAGACGTGCTAGCAAGCAAATATATATATTTGATTTATCGTATAGTATAATACGAATGCGCGTTTCATGTCTCACGCGCAAAAAGAGGATGGCTCTTTTATGTATTCACCGAAGTATTGTTAACGCACGATGGTTATTATTTTAATCGACATTGCTGTTCGCTGCCATCGGGCTTTTACGTGTGCGCTAAGTAAATATTTGACGGAATAATATTATTCGGATTTTGCGATTTTAATGTACGGTTCATTAACGGTTTAAATTATCGATACAATTCACGATACAAAACTTTTTCCAACGTTGAAACTTTTATTCGGATTCGTCGATTTTCCCTGAAATTCTTCACTCAGTTTCCGTTCTTTCTTCCTCAATAATAAATCGAAAAATCAAATTGCCACTCGACCTTAAAAGCCTTTTTCGACCGGTGCTCACGGCACTCGTACACACCGTCCATTAGATGGATTAATCAGAAATCGATACAGAGTCTCTGCGGTAAAAAGCAAAAAGCAAGGCTACACATACAGCAGTATCGCGCCTGCGTAAAATTTACATCGTTTCGCAAATTCGAATCGCCGATCGTTCACTCGGCCTCGTAGGGAATTTCCATTCGTTTCGGGAATACGCGTGTATATATACGTATATACTTGTGTGTTTCTCCGTCTCTCTTTCTCTTCCCCCGCGTTAGAATTTGCACGCAACACCAAGTTTCTCTCGCTCTTTCCCGGGTCTATAAATAGACACGACAGTGAGCGAACGCGCGCGCGCGCGCCCACGTGCGTGATAGATCTCTGTAAGTTTCTGTATATAGGAGAGCTAACCACCGCTTCGTTGATAGTATACAGCAAAATTGTGGCTGGTACAGTTAGATAAGTTGAACTATACGAGGCATGAATAATTCACGCTATCCTATCTTTTACCCAATTAACAATACTCGTCCCCAATGTGACTCTACCCGTGTTAGCAAGAATTTTCAAATGAATATCAGCTTCTCGTCATTTACCAAAAATACTTCAGCCGTTTTGATATAACGTCGGCACTTATCGATATTCGCCGTACGTAGCTACTCCGACACATCGGCTTCTTTCTTCATCACGCATACCTGCGTCGATTCCAACATACAGGAAGTCGAATGCACCGGCGGATATGGGTCGCTGCTGTGCGGCAGTGCACCTACACGCGCACTTCCTGTCTCGTTCCTTTCGCCTCCACCTTCGGCTGGCTTTTCGCAGAATGAGCACGCGCACGTGTCTCATACACGCGCCCACGCGCAAAAGGAGAACGCCGGCGTCATCGTGACGTTGGGTTGCGATCGGACGAGGGGAGGACTGGGCAAATTGTAGGGAGAAAGTTGAGGCGGCCGTTCAGTTCCGATGATCGGCGGGGATGATAAGGAAGAGATATGAATGGGCAACTTGGTTGCTGGTATCGAATGAGAGAGTTTCAGCTTTTTTTAGTTTGTTGAAAAGTAGATTTCTCATGAAGAGGTTAATTAACTTGTACATATTAAAGGAGCGGTTTGGAGGAGCAACGACGAACAGATACGTCGAGGGACAATAATAGTTCAAAGAACTCGATAGTGACGCACGACTCGTCGGGTCACCAGTACGCGCACGCGCGAGGAAAACTTTTAGCCTGATTGTCGCCTTTGTCCTTTACGGACCGTACTGGCTTCTTTTTCTTCTCCTTTCTCGGTCTCCTCTTTCATTCGGCCAGTGCTTATTTTCAGAAGTACGCTCCACTTTGTGTCCTGATTCTTTCGACGTGCAATTTTCGTTTTATTCCGCCAGAAACTCAGCGGCACTTTATGTAAAAGCAAACGCGCATGCGGCGCTTTTTGTTTGACGCACTTTTCCACCGATCGAGGCGTGTTATTATTTAAATTAAAAACGTTTATAAAGACGGTGTGCTTGTTTCCTGCTACATTTTTATTTTGCCGATGTAGCAACTCCGTAAATTTGTTACACTTTTTTTTAATTACATGAATAGTTTAATGTCGAACATGAAAAGGCATATTGTAATTAGCGTCATTTCGAGAGAATTATTTTACAAAATGTATTTGAATATGTAATTATTAAAATTGTTCATTCGTGTGCTTTCGCAAATTATATACACTGCCTGTTTTACGTGCCATTACAACACAATGTATTACGTTTTGTAACCTACTTTAATAATATATATATATATATATATATACACTCACACTTTTATTACTCCTTACGTGAGATATAAAACATCATAAATTTACTTAATGACTAAAAATAGTCTCGCAAAAGCCTAAATGTGTCAGGTTATCATTAATTAGCGATCTATGTATACCCTCCATCAAAGGTAGATTAAAGCATCGTAGCACAACTTGTCTGCCAGTTACATCAAAGTTACCAGCTATAGCGAGCAACAAAATATATCGTATCGCGCTATTTTCCGCTTTATAAATAGACAGGTAATTTCGTTACACATTTATAGAGAGCTTTCCCTCCGGCATCGAGCTAAAAATAGTTTAGTACTCTTTAATTACTACCGCCGGTTGCGTCAACAATATGCCTATTCTTACTACAAAAAATTGCGAATGTGTGTATGTGTGTGTACACTCAAGGACTTTCTCTTACTCTCTTCCTCACTTCGTCGTCTCGCCAGTAGAATCGATTGGCGCCATTCTCTTCTTTCTCTTTTCGCCCCATCATCGTCATCCCTCGGTAGTTTACCCGGAATCCCGGCTGATGCTGCGGCCGGCGCAGACACCCACGAGTTGCTGCGCGGTCAATCGGGCGCGTACGTCACGCGCCAGCGCAACCTTGTGCCGTCGTCGTCCCCTCCTCGTGGTCGAAGTCGCGAGAATTACCGGCTGTCTGGTAGTCAGTCCCACGCAGACGCACCGTGAGTTTTGTTGGACACTAAAAGAGAGAGGGAAAGAGGGGAGAGAAGATACGAGGTCGGATTGTACGTGGACTTTCTTCGATTGAAGTGCCGACGAGCGAGCGGGGAAAGTATATTTATTCCGAGTGCTTCTGATTGGCATTCGAGGTTTGGCCTGTTGTTATTTTTTTGTTAGCAGACGGTGGATGAGTTTTTATGTTGCGAATTCGCTCGAATAAAAACTTAGTATAGTAATGTTAATTATTTTTTATTTCTCTATCTTTTACGCAAAAATAAAGATTTATGATTAAAGCTTAGAAAAATTTATTGTACAATCGAATTTCTTTTATTTTTTCCTTTCGCTTTGATGTAAGGAAGCGTAGGAGTGAGTCCATATTGCTGTCACGAAAAGAAAGCCATTATCGTTGAGAGGGTCGTTTGCTAACGGAAGGAAGTCATCTTTTAGTATTATCGTCTAATATGTTCGTTGACTCGTGAATTCGAATGCCTTTTGCCGTACTGAATGTTGTACATAAATCTCAAGATTTGCAACGGTCATCAGAATTTGTTTCTCTCAATTAATACTAAAACCCTCCATACTGTTCTTTACGATTCGTTCCCCATTAGACCTCCAAATTGGAAATCGGAGTTGTATGAAATTATTAAATATGACATTAAATTTTTACATCAAAATCTCATCGGCCAATTCACTCTTGCTTATAACTAAATCTGCTACTCTTATCGTAAAAATGACAGCACAATCGTAGAACAATCCAATAATAGGCAAATTATTATTCTATCTCACCGTACAACCATATAGAATTTGTTCCAACACGTTTCTGCACTTCGATCTCTGCTTCTCCGCTGGTATCCCTAGTTTTTTTTCGTAACGCTCTGCCACTCGTTGTCGATCTTATCGATGACTACGCAATTCGCAAAACGCCCAAACATACACATACACACACACACACATGTGCGCACGCGCGCGTTTACTCGCGTACATATCTGTGCTCTCTTTGTCGGTCACGACGAACCGCTGCTTTTCATTATCAGCAAAAATCGACAAGGCCGCACGGCTAATCGGGTCGACGAGTTTGCGAAATTCCCAGTGCTACGCGTGGCCACTTTCGACCGGAGCTCACACGCGCTTTTATCTGGGACCTCAATGTGCCACGGTACTCGATTTATTTCGTGAGTTACGCTGTTTTTTTTCTAAATCCGATTATTTAGCTTGTGTGTGCGTGTGTGTGTGTATGTTGCTGCTGTCGCAAGATTTTCAACACTTGCGTCATGCTTTATTTATTTTGGCATTTTTATTTTTGTAATTATAGTCGATGCTTGTGAGGTTTTTTTTTGCTAATGATTTTTTTCGCGTGTATAAGTATTTTTTGGATTGTCGATGATGTCATTGATAGAAGACGAAGGTCAGCAACGAGGTTTGATAAATATAGCATTTATAAACATTTTTCTGTGAAAATTAATATGTTTTCCTCTACAGTACAGCTAACGATTTTCCGCTTGATTTCCACTCGTTTTATTTAACAAAAGTAATCTATTTCTGATATTGTTGTGTGTGCTAATAAATGTATAAAAACGAGTTTTTTTATTCTCTTCCTTAATGTTCGCTGGTGTCAAAGTTCTGGCATGTTACGAACCGGCATTATCTCTGAAATTTTAGACTATCTTATCGCTTGGCTATAATTATGGCTCGCACCTTATGCGCGTGCGTAAGTCACAGTTTAGACATCAGCGTTTTTAATATATTAGTATCGCGTTTTGTAACTAACTTTAACAATCAAACATTGAAAACACACGCGTGCTGCCATACAAAGAATTATACTTGTCTAGTTTTAACATTCGTTCTTTAGAGAATGATTAGCAAAATTACAAATAGACAAATTCTAGAAATCTTGTTTATTTACGTTTAGCCGTCGTTATTATTACATTACATCATTTCACATCTTTTGTTTTGTCTATTTCAAGGATTATAGCCTGTAAGTCTCTCTAAATATTTTGAATACCCTGAAATTCGCTAATTCATACAGTTCATTGAGTAATTTTTCAAGAAACCTTAACTACGGACGCTTACGTACATTTCTGTTCCGAGATTTTACCTGACGAAGCAGTTGGCAAAGCATTGCTCGAAGAGTCTCTCGACTACCATTCGAAATCGTTTCTCCCGCGTCAAATTCTCCGAAGAGATGAGTAAAACTCAACCTTGAATGCTTCTCGTCTTGTGTCGATGCTTTCTCCGAGAGCGCACGTGCGGAGCTACCTCGAAATTGCACCTCAGTTTGCCAAAGATCTTCTCTCCGTGTGCACGTACCTACATATACATATATATATAAATGTTTGCAATTTTTCCTTGTTTTCAGTTTGTTCATGACCTGTGAAGGGTTTGGACGCTCTCGGGGCTACAGTTTAACGCTGACCATCACGAACACGGTACGTATAAAAATGCTTCGACTTTAAAAGAAGACTTGTTCGTTGAGAAGAAAATCAATGTAATCTATAATGTAACTAAAAATTACTCGTAAACGCAGAATTGTACGGTATTGGTAGATTGAAATTTTAATGTATACAACAATGAACACAATGCGACATGTACACGTGTGCACACATGGTAACATCGCATGGTTAAGTGGCACGAGGAAGCAGTATTGGAACGAGGACACCAAGCAAGAATCTACAAAGCCAGTTTGCAACTCGCGTTACTCCGGTACTATAGGCTGTGTTGTTAGATAGTCAGGTACCTGAAGTAGCGCGCGCTGCGACTGGACTCTCTCAGTTTGTTCGGCGCCGCAACAAGATTCAACAGCTATACGCTCGTCGTGTGCTACAAGTAAGTTTTTCATCAAATGTACGAGGAAAGAACGAGAAACGAAATGAAGAAGTCGATGAGCAAAAATGGAGGCTGCATGTTAATTGTACTTCATCAGGTGCTCTGGTGATTATGATACCCGGCGCCTGATGGAGCGCAATTCATATGATTGTGCCTTGACATACACGTGCTCGACTTTTCAAGAATACAGCCACATTCGAACGACTGAATATTAAAGTCTACAGTTATAGGACATCGGCAAGTGACGAATATTTAGGTATAGTATGAGTAAAACTTATTTCGGAAATTATTTTTCTGTCAACCTTTAGACTGATCTGAAAACCGTTTTTAGTGCTTTGGAAAATGTAGTTTCCATGTATCTCATAGATTAACATAACATTAATTTTTCCAAAACAGACTATTATTGTTTTTCACGAAAAATTTGCGTCAGTCTAAAGGTTAATTTTTTCTCTTTTGTAATGTGAATGGTATAGTTTGTAAAAAGAGCGAATTCATTGTAAAACTATTGTTGTAAAGTACCGATGTAAAGTAATTTCACTTTCCATTGGCTTAGCGACTTGTGGCAATATATAATTCCACGAATCTTGTATATTCTTGTGACCTCGCCTATTGAAGTAGGTAACTATGTTGTCTTCGCCCAATGGAGTCAGACAAAAAAGAATGTCATTTAGAAATTTAAATGTTGCGGCGGTATTTGTTAATATGAAAAATCTGTACAAATTTTTGTTGTTGTATCATTTCAAAAATATCTCACAAGATTGTATTGAGTATACTCTTTACTTTAAACTTTAAACGTATTTACGAAAATGTGTCCCATTGTTAAATAATTTTATTCGTTTTATTGCACCAGACTGTTAACAATGTAATAGCAATCAAAACTTCAAATAAGGTTGTTGTTATACGTGCAAAAAAATTATTTCCAATACACCGACAGAAACATACATTGTATTTAGTTTTTTTTCCTCTTCGTTACATTGAAAACGGAAGCAATAAAAAGAGGAGCTAAAAACGCGTTGTTTTATTCAGCGTATGCATGTATAATGTGGCTGCGGCGGCGGTGACGACGCTCGACACTGGCCTAGATCTCGCGCCATTAGACCATAAATCCTATTTTCCCGTTCTCTCTCTCTCTTCTCACTCTTTGCTATGCGTGCATAATGTACAATGTCGGAAACCGACGTTAACGTGCGTGTGTGTACACACGTTCCGATCATCAGTGGGCGTGCGAATTTGACGCACGTGGGACGCGTGGTATTGCACGACCACAGCTTATATACGTTCATTCTATAGACGAGAATAGACGCGTGCACATATATATTATACCTATAGGGGTCCAAACGAGTAATTGATTATACTTGTAGACAGAAAATCAGTTTACGTAGCCGCGTATACGCATTTGATTGAAAATTCTTTCGTATAAACTCCCGAGTTAATGCGTGGTTAGCAATAGAGTTTGGCTAGTTCGCGTAATGTTTATTATTTTGTAAATTCGCATATATAATTTGGTATAGTTCGAAGCTTATACACACACACACATACGGTATATCGTGACGGGTTAATTTACTAGGCAATACCAAAATAGCCCGAGTAAGAAAACTGTCAGGAACAGAAATTGCTCGTCAACTAGTTTCCTAGATTGAAAGTTCTAGAGCGGGCCTATCTACATTGGGCACGAAATGAACTCACGAGAGGTGCAAGCACATGTTTTGATCATTAAATTGCTCATTTTCCATTGGTTTTTCGACCTGCTATTGTACTGCGTACAACTTTATTAATAGCTTTAGTTATAATTAACCAATAACAGCAGTCTTTATGTATATAATATAATATTATATTGGATTGTATATAAAATATAGATCAAGTTATCAGAAAGAAAACAAACAAGTATATCACTACGTATCACACGTCTTTGAACTTATTGACATTCTATTCTATAACCGAAGTTATCGTTGTATTACTATCTCTATTTACATAAAGTACTCACATAAAGAAAATAATAAAACTGACGTTATAACAAACAATTGAAGCAAATCAATAAAAAATTATTTACAATCCTCTACTAATTAAACCATTAATTCCTTTTTTCTCTGCGCTATTCATCCTCAAGAATTACAGGAAATTGCGCACCTCCCTCGGAGCCAGGAGTCACTCGCGTCGTAAGTAACTAGCTTGATATCGGCGCTCATGCCGTCTACATACAGAGACACTCTACACCTTGCTCCGAGAGAATGGGAGTGAGAGAGGAGAGAGCTCACTGCACTGGTGCGGCCGGTGAAGCGAGCGCCGCGGCTAATGAGATAACAACGTTACTTGGGGTCGTCGCGTGGCGCGCGAGGGAGAGAGAGAGAGAGAGAGGCAGACACAGAGTAGTATCACTAGTGCAGCACAGAGGAGGAGGAGGACGTGCGCGCGGTAGGTTACATCGTGTATAACGCAATTACTCGCCCCTTTGCGCCGCGCTACCACTATAGCCGGCCTCTGTACAGAAGCCAGAGGCGACGGTGCAGTACACGAGAAACTGCACGCGCGTCCAACGACGTAGCACACTATACAGCTCTGTGTGTGTGTGTGTGTCTGCAGCTCGGAGTAATTGTTGTGCTGGCGAAGAGAGAAAGACGCTGCTTCTAAAATTAGAAAAATGCCGGTGCTGTAAGTTGGAAAAGCGAACGGTCGCTGTAGTGGCCTTTGTAACAACAACGAAAGAATGCCCCAAGTGTGGCTTTTTATGCTTTTTAGTTAATTAATTTAGCTTTAGCTTCAAAGTGACTGCACGTCGAGGGTCTTTTCCACGTTTTCTTTTCAGGATAAGAGTTGATGATCTAATTCGTGAAAGTAAATGGATAGTTGGGTTTTTTTTCAGGCAAATTAATTAATACGATAAAAGTATTTAAGTTATTATTTACTTTACTGTAAAAAGATTTATTGCTTTATCAATAGGTATATAATATTGAAACAAAATGATATATAAACATTATCAATTGATACTTCGATAACAAATTTTGTGTTCTCTTATCAAATTTACAATAGTTTGATGCAAACTGCATCTGCATAATCTCAATAAAAGTACTTGTGATTAGAATTATCAGTTACAAAAAAAGAGTATTGCAAAAAAGAGGTTTTCATACGTATTTTAGTATTTCAATCGTATAATCTAAAGGAGCTTATAATTACAAAAACTCATAGAAAAAGTCTTAATTTTCACTAGCAGCATAAAAACTTACGTATAAAAAGCTGTGAAAACTGATATCGAACAACTCGATGCCCTCACTTAATACCCGCAGAAATAAATTTGTTTTTATTAAGAAACCGGTTTAATATTTGCAGAACAAACATAGTTAATATGTATTTTATACGTAAAATATTAAATCGAGCTAAAAATTTGGAACTGTTCGAAATTGTTTGGCATGTAAACTACTTGCTATCCTGTTTGAGTGAAAATATTTTAAGTTGTGTGCATATGCAAAAGGCTTGAGCAAGAAACGATCTTACTTGAGTATCGCCTCATTTCGGTCTCGTCGACTGAAAGGTAAGGCCTCAAGTAACCACAAGACTTTAACAACGGCTCTCTGAAGTATACGACGGCCATGAAGATGTCAACTGGGAAATAAATTCACCGTCAATTTTATTTCTCTTCTTACGCTATTGGGTCGAATATGTAAAAATATTTTCTGGAATTCGCAAATTTTACACGTTTACTCATATGATTATTGTACTGTGCAAATCAAGGCTGTAAAAATGTAATACTAAATGTATACCAAAAAAATATTTGTACTCTTACTATGTAAATGTACAAAGTTGTATTAATATAAACCCAATTTTGCAATAGCATTAGTTATAATTATATATAATAACATGATTATAGAATTGAAGACAATAACACTGTACAATTTACTGAAAGTTAAGTATTGTGATAAAAAATAAAAGTTATTGTTCAAATTTGTTTTTTATTATATAAAAATCATTGCTACTTCATTGACAGATCATATACATTTTTCAATACTGAGTAGGTAAATATGAATGCCTTTTAAAATCAATGTTTTGAAATAAAGATAGTTTATATTATGTTTTATTCTTCCATTTTCATAAATCGATGGAATTATATAAAGAAGAATTTGATATCAGATTTTTATTAGATATGGTACCTTACAACATTATTTCAACAGCATATAGCATATTAATGAAAATCTTTTAATACCAAACTTTAAATTCGTATAATATTCTAACAATTTTCATGTACAGAAACGAGAGAATTTTTTTTATCAACGTTTAAATTAATTAAACAGAAAATCCTACAACGCATTCTCACTTTTCCACGCTGCACGAGACCAGTAGTCTAAAGCGCGCAACAACGGGTTCCCATTTGTCTTTTAATTAAATACCTTTCCCTTCAATAATAGAACGGATGAGCTGGCTTTTTTCCGCTCGCGATTACTCACACCCCGTCGCGACATCTCGCATTACTCTTTCGAGTCTCCTTGTACACCCGCACACACATTTGCTCGCCCTGGCGGCCGCCACCAGGGCTTGTATTTCTGCTTATTTCGAGCAAAGAGACCCCGACCGTCGCGCACATACGAAGATCCTGTTACGCGTTTATCGTCTCGTTTGCATACATTTCAGATAGGGAGGAGAAGGAGAGAGGCGTTGGTCGCTCGCTCGCGTGGTAGGTATGACGAATTTGAGTTGGAAGCCCGATATATGGCGAATCTCATATTTTTTTTCTTCTTTTCGTTTTCTCGATGGGTATTTATCTAGACGACGTTTCAACGAGACTTGTCTTCTCTTATTCTTTTACGCGAAGGAGCCGTAAAGTCGATGAGATTGCCCTTGGGAAAGAATTTCTTATCGCAGCTAAAATACTGGTGATTACTGCTTTAGTATTGAAAATACGTATTAATATCAAACTTAAATAAAAGCTAGTCTTATCTTTACATTCATATTTATGCCTGTATTTACAAGATATGTATTTTATTATCAATAAATTTTATATTAATTACCTTTGTCCAACTGCTGTTCATAATACTAAGCTGAAACATACTCATTTATAGTATAGATGATGTGAATCAATTTCTTTGATTATTGATCAGTATAACTCAACTATGAAATAGGTAAAAGTTATATTGTACCTTCAATCGTTTAATGTAAATATCTTAAGTGCATTATATAATAATTTAAGTAAATAATATACCGATACCGAATGCAATTTCAATATAATTTTACTGCAACAAACGTACGCATATAAAATTGTAACGCAAACTGTCTACAATTATAAAGATTAAAGGTTTAAACGGCGTCTTAGAGGTTTATATTATAATTTATAGATCAACAGACAAAAATGCTTCCTTAAGGTCAATGCTCTCATATAAGAGACGAGGTGATCTGATTTAATCGTAAAAACTCATTTGAAATGACGGAATTTCACAATTTGTCTTGATGAATCACTAATCGTCGTAGTTCAACTTAGAGTCGTAACTATGTCGCGAACGATAATAAAATAATTACTCGATACAACCGTCTTCACTGCGGATGATGCGCGAAGCGATTAGTTCATTCTTTTTTGCTTTTATGTTTTTGCCATTGATCAGTTTTCTGATGCCGTATGCGTAATTGCGAAAGATAATGAGTACTTCAATGATGAAACTAAACTTTTTTTAATGGTTGTCAGGTAATTTTGTAGTTAACTATAAATAAAAATAGTTTCTTTTATTACTAATAGGTTGAGCAGTGTATTCATCGTTATATATGATACAATCGCCGTAACTTTTTATATTATTAAAGTTGACCCTGATAGACTTTAAATAAAATAATACCATTTATTTTAAAGTTTATTACGAAAGCTGTGAAATTTTATCTACGAATGTTTGATAAAAATATTATTTTTAATTAATCAAATTATAATTATATAAAATTATCAAGTATTTCAAAAAATATTATTACCAAGAATATGTTTAATCTAAAAGACGTTAGAAAAGCGTTACTTTTTTTAAAGATATATTTAAATTCTTAAAAATAAAATTGTTGTCTTTCAAATTCTATTTAATCAATTCAATGAAAACTTTATGATTAAAGTATGCTTTAGAATAAGTCTCTTGCAGAATATAATAAAGATAAGAATATCTCTAGTTGACGTTATGGACTATTCATAGTCTAAGGCGTGTAAAATTATAAGCTTTGAGAAGTCCAATCTGAAATGAAGGTGGCATAAGTCAAAAAAATATATTTACAAATTAAAAAGTTGTTCTAAAAACTTTTAAAAGGACAAAGGTAGAGAAGGTAATTTTTAAAACTAAATAAAACGTTGAGAATTTTTTATAAAATCTTATTTATTTTCATTTAATTTCCTAATTTATGCATTTTCTTTGTATATTTTACAGAATTTACATTTATTATTGAGCACAAAATCATAAAAATGAGGTTTGTTCGTTTATGTTATAAATGAAATGAAGTAAATAATTCAAAATGAATATAAAAAATCTAAAAAATAATAAAACAGCTCATGTATAGGAAATTGATAAATAATAAATGTGTATGAAAAGTACTAAAACAATCTATGAACAGGTGAGAACATAGGTTGAAGAATTCATCGTTGTTATCACTATTTTCATTGCTAATACAGTTTCGTATGGCTAAATATAAATTCATTATGGTAGCAAATTACGTAAATATCTTTATCGGCTAAAAATATATATATAGTTTACATATGAAAGTGTTAATGCTTTGTACTTAACGATCGTCGCTTCGCTGACTGATCTCTCTGAATAATATTCATTTGATCTCAAGACCTTATAACTTCGAAAAATAAAAAATTATATAATTAGTCTAGAAACTTCTACCTTTCAGTCGATATACAACACTCCACAATTTATAAAAACTCTAATAATAATGTACAGTAATTTTAAGACGAGACAAAAACGCAAATTAAAACAATCTTACAATACCATGATTAACACAGTCGGTGGAAGGAAATTTAATTATTGTACAAATCGATGCGCATCCGCAAACCGTAAAAGTAACAAAGTAAAGCTACAAACCGAACCTACCTAGTAAACGAATAAGTTAATGTTTCAGAACAAAGATTTGAAAGATGCATAAATAAAATAGTTTGATATAAGTGTCATCTGATAAAATTGTTGCAACAGTAGTTGATATAGCTGACACAAGAATGTCTTTTTATTATTAAAAATGTAGATAAAATAAATTATTACTTTCAAATACTAATATACACAATTGACTATTTCATTACTACAGTTATTCTAAAACATTAACATTGCACATTTCGTATTCAAATTTATAATAGTACTTGTTGTTTAGCTTCGGTTTAATAGTTTTAGTAAAGATGGAAATTTTTTTTACTTTGTATAAATGAATAGTATCCATATCAGCCAAAATCTTACCTAAAATTCATTGCAAAAATGCAATGACTAATCTTTTTGTTATTTGTAACAAAGACATTTATTCATAATGTTTCTTACTTTGTAGTATATTTTCCTTTCATAATCAGTAAAAATAAATAGTGCACGAAGAGAAATTTCCTAGTAAATTTTACCAGTGGTCTTGGTAATCAAGGGACAGACCGCCAAAATCCTAAAAATTACCAGTTTTTCTAGTCAAATTTATTAGAATCATAGTAAAATTTATTAGAATTATAGTAAAATTTATTAGAATTATAGTAAATTTTACTAGAGGAACTGGTAATTTCTGGGATTTTAGCGGTCTGTCCCTTGATTACTAAGCTCACTGGTAAAATTCACTAGAAAATTTCTCTCCGTGTGGTATAGCATTCGATATAAAAAAATATCGTATGCACAATACATGATTAAATCTAAAATGAATAATAAAATTAAAATGTTAAAGAGTTAATTTGTTAAGTGGTCTTAATAAAAATTGGTCTATTAAAAATTTGACGTGATTTCATTTTACGATATAGTATTAAAAAATTAATTATAAAAAATATACTGTACGATATTGCAATATTTTTTTCATTAAAGTAATGAAAAATGTCCATCCTATTCACAGACATATAAAAGTTAGAATGTGTAAAACAAAAAATCACTTTTTGTACAGATAAACAGGAAAATAAAAAATACTTTAATTCCAGATTCAAAAATCAAATAATCAATATCAGTTAATGTACTTTAAAATAGTTAAACCTGCATGGAGAGAAATTTCTTAGTAAATTTTACCAGTGTGCTTGGTAATTAAGAGACAGACTGCCAAAATTCCAAAAATTTATTAGAATGATAGTAAAATTTATTATAATTATAGTAAAATTTATTAGAATTATAGTAAATTTTACTAGAAAAACTGGTAATTTTTGGGATTTTAGTGGTCTGTCCCATGATTACTAAGCTCACTGTTAAAATTTACTAGAAAATTTCTCTCCGTGTGTATTAAATTTTTTTTAATGTAAAACAAATTAATTTATGTAATATACATAAAAAGAATCCATCAAAATAATGATCCGCCAAGAGAAATAAAAAAAATGATTTTTCGTTTGTTTTTATATAGCACATTTCCATGTTCCCTTTGTATCTTTGGAGGTAAACGTTGTACTTCAATGCATGCGAAAAATTTCATTAAAGAAACAAAATAAAGTAATTTGAATTTTCTTTGGACACAGATCATTCAATATCTAGTAAATTATTGAATTTCATTAATGAACATTAAAAATATTCGAAGCATGAAAACAGTTCACAACCACGATGTAGCTGCAGTAACTTTACTTCGTGGAAGTAAAGTTGACTAGAAAGTCAGGTAAGTTGTTCTTAAGTAACATAACATTGTCTTGAGGTAAGAAAAGTACAACTTGTACGGGATATACCGTCCGACGTGCGTTGCGACAAACTTACGTTGATTTTGCCAAACTTCTAGTCATCTTTGCTTGGAACTTATTTTTATTGTAAACTGTACATTATACCCTGTTCTAATTAAAACTTTCACCGAAAAAAAGTACAAATAGAAGCTTCACTGCTGAGCTCGAACTTTTGTATGCATATATTCTGCATATGTAAGAGAGTCTCCTAAACAGCGATTTCACTCCTATAAACGTTTCGCTATAAAAATCTAGCGAAGCTTAGAAAATTGTCGCAAGCACTAAGTCATGAAGTCAAACCTTTACCCCGTCAAAGACCTGTCGAACTCAATTGTTCTGCGACATACCTCTGACCTCCGAGGTAGCAAAGAGAATAGAAAAAAAAAATAAAGAGGAAAGAAAAAACATCCAAGAGTAGAAAAAGAAGTATAGAAGAGAGGACGAGGATGCACTCCGATGTAGGACCGACGTACGTACACTGTATGTATATATGTATATATATATAACATTCGATGCCGTGGCGCGCGCGCGCGTTCGGCGGGCGTGAAATCTGCTTGTCAGCCGTGTCGAGTTTACGGCTTCGTTGTCGCCCCCGCCGTCGCCGCCTACGCCGCGGTACAGTCTGGACTTCAGCTCGAGTTAGAGGGCGTCTTGGGCGACTGGAAAGGAGTCCACTTGAGGCACTGCGGATCGATCGAGACGGTGTTGGGCCGCTTCATCCGCTCCTTGTATGCCTCGATTTCGTCCTGTGGATCATTTTTATTCCATCTAGTCAGACGAGCCCTTTTCTCTACCTTATAACGTCTACCCCCCTCCCCTTACTCTCATCTCTCTTCGAGAGCGGAGTCTTCTACCTCCCTCTGCTTTTCATTCGATGCCAGGGAAGAGAGCTTTTAAATTTGATTTTCAGACGCGTCTTTTCTCTCTCTCTCTCTCTCTCTCTTTCGCATCGATGTAAGTGAGTGGGTGTACGCGTACGACGCGTTGTGTGGAATTTCAATAGAGACGCGCTGTCATTCATTTACATTCCGCGAGTGTTTTGTGGATTATTCAGGTTTTAAATGATTTATTGTTATTGGATGAATGGTTTGTCGATTCGATCGTGTCGTGAAATTATAAATGGCAATTTGGATGATTTTGCGACTATAATGAGATCTAACTTTGAAAACGGTTTTAGCTCAAATTTTGTGATTTAATTTAATCTGTATTTTTGATATTTTTGGTCAAATAGAAAGTTTAAAATCAATCATTTGGACATTTGTTGAAATTTTTACGATAATCATATACATAATTGTTTCGTTGATAAAAGTAATGTTAGATTGATTCTCGATAATATTATTTCCAATACGGTAATTAAAATCTTTTATATAACAATCGCATCGTTAATTGTTATTGTCGGTTTCTGAAGGAAAATTGTAATTAAAAAAAATTGAACAATCTATTTTAGATGGCGTTGAATTACATTCTTAGAGTCAAATTTCAGAAAAGAATCATGAAGTAATATTTTTCAAGAAACAGAAAGTATACATTCAATTTTAAACCTTAAAATAAAACAAATTAGGCAAATTAAAACATTAATGTAATGTGTATATAATGAATATAATTTTCGAATCCTATAATTGATGTCGATAGGTATTGCATTAGCAATGCTTTCCATTATTATTTATAAGATTAACACATTTTCTGCAGTGAAATATGAAACATTGGTCTTGCAGAATTTTTAAAAATATATGTGTTTTGTTTTGCCTAGATGTTTTTTTTTGCATATCATTAAAATACAATTGAACGTAATGAAAGCGTCAACCTTGAATATCGGGAAATTTACTTTGCATCAATAAATTATAGTTTTCACAAAGAAAATATTGACTATTCGTTATAGAGTGATCTAACGATTAGACGTTAATTGTAGAAAATTTATTACGCGACGCAATTGAATTAATCGCGTGAGGCATATTTAGCTCTCATATATAAGCAAGTGCAGTGTAAACTCCCGAAGGGAACGAGCGAGGGAGAGAGATTATAAATTAGATAAAGATAAATATAAAAGACATAAACGTTAACAAGATTAATGACATAAGAGCGTACCTCCATCTTAAGTATGATATGCTTGCCCTTCCAGTACTTCATCATTCCTAAGGCTTGCAGTGTGCTCACTATGTCGGTTGAATCGATGGCCGACTCTTTGCTAATATCTGTTAAAATAAATGCGTTTTAAATTGGAAAATATCCTAATTTTATTTTAGAAAATTATTCTTTTTAAAGTTAAGCCATTAAAAAATTGAAGAAATCATACTAAACTATAATAGCTTAGATTGTTCAGAATCGTGCCTTAATTAGTAAAAATTTAATTTGTTTTAATAAAAGTACTTTAAAAAAAAAAATGAAAATTATATACTACCTCGTGGTTAACACTTTTTACATATCTTCCATAAATAAAAATTGAATTTTACAATGAACGTTACGCTTTGCACATCTGATTGTAGTACAACTATGCGGTTACCCGAGCAAAGTAAATCGCACAGGACAAAAGTCATAACCGCGTTATTCGTCAGCGGGTAAGAACAAGTTTATGCCCCTGAGCAGCCACTCACCTTTTATGGATATATCCTTGTCGCCAAAGTTGCAGAGGTACCCCAGCAGCACGTCCTTCCAGTAGCTCCGGTACGAGATTAGCCCCAGGTCCGACAGCGGCTTTTCCGGCGAGCCTATTTTATTCTCGACCTTCGTAAGTAAGTAGCCTGTAAAAGGAGATTACGAGCCAGAGTTGGCGTGAGTCTGCAAGCGAGTGTGCGTGTATTGATGCACGCGCGCTCGAAAGGTATTAAAAAAAAAGAGAGGAAGGAAAGAAATCGTATGGAGTATAGTCCGCGAAAAGATTAGTTCGTTGCTACCGGCGAGGATTTCTTATGCCGACCCTTCATTCTTTCTTTCTATCTTTCTTTCGTTTTATTAAAATACGACGGAGCCAGGGAGATAGGATCGATAAGGGGAACGGCGCCGCCGCGCGTCGAGGACGTCTTCAGGATTGATACGAACGAGGTGCGCGGGGATATAACCGCGCGAGTGCGGCGCTCTATACGTCGGACAGCGGTGATTGAAAATATTGATATATCAGGAGGAATGGTTGAAGAATGCGCTGTCTTGAACGTATGTGGAGAGTGTAAGCTCGGAAATTCCGTGATATAGAAACTTTAAATCAACTGCTCGAAACTTTTTCTATCGATCATGTTGACTACTCCCATTTATTTATAATAGTACTATGCAACTGAAACAAATTAGCAAGGTGTAATTGCAACGAGAGCCCATTGTCATCGAGTCTAGCAGTAATTTACGCACGATAAATAAAATACAGCGGTAAAGCAGGTTTGAATCGATTAAGTTTCTAATGTGCTACATCATAATTTAGTTTAGTATCGCTTTGCAACGGGGCTCCGGCACGATTGTTACATTTACATATCTATATAAAACTAGTTTGACGTTTACGATCATGTGAATACGAAACCTTTTCACTTGGCTGAACGCAATACTTTCACGTCCGTACATTATTCTCCGCGCAGACACAATAATAAAATAGTGTACAAGTAAGATATTCATCCACCGGTTGAGTAAATTTCCAACCATTTTCCAAGTAAATTATACTTTATCGCAATCCCGTGTAATTTTACGCTGTGATAATATATTGAATGAGCATGAACGTGTATCACATTAAAATCAATTATTTGTACCCCTTGTTAAAGATACGCTTTGATTTAATGTACGACTATTTTATTGAATAATTCAATAATAGTTTTATAAATTACAAAATAAAAAAAAACGAATGAACTATACCCCATCGCACCTCGTGTACCTATGACACTAATCATACATTTAAAAACATCCCAATTTTTCTCTCAACCGTGCGGGAACACATCATTAATCAACGCGCTTGTATATATATATACACCTCTCTGCGCAGTCCATATTACCCTAGAAAAATCGCAAGCCATCGTACCTCGCACGTCACATCTCTCCCGACATTTTCCAATCGCTCAAGCTCGCAAGTACACGCGCGCTATTCCGCGTCACCTCTCGCCTTATACATATACCTGACGTTTGATCTCTCTCATCTTGACGACTGTGAGAAACAAATCTCTGCACGTAGCGTATGTAAACCTACAACTATGTACTGTATACTCTCGGCACGTATAAATTACACGGCACACGCGTGACTGCACCGCAGATAGTATCGATTCGCCTGTGCGAGTATAGCGCGAGCTGCTCGCCGGCAAATCGAGTGCGCTGCCGCCGCTTGCTTGGTCTATATCTCGTTGAAAAGCCGATGCGCGCGGTCGCTACACCTGAGACACATCACGAGAGCGAGGTTGAACGATCGTTCCGGCTCGTTCGCCGTCCACGTCGTCGTCGTCGTCGTCGTCGCCATGGCTCGACAACCGAGCGTATAATAAAGGCTCGTGCTCGCTTGCGATAGGACGGCCACTTGCGTGCGCAGAGCGCATAATTGTGATCGCGCGCGACTTCTTTTTTTTCCTTCTTTTGTCCAATTGTTCCGCGATTCCTGGCGGGCCGCTCGTTTACGAGGAAGTTTCAGTACAAACGTGTATGTAGCTGCGAGTTATTCTTAAATATTGGCCGAGTATAATTAGTATTTGTAAGAATGGTTAATCGTTTTGTTAATTGATTGACGTTTACGGATAATTAGTTACTCCGAGTTTGATGTATATCTAATGTCAGTTTAATGTACAAAATTAATTTACAGTTTTCCATCGAAGTTGATTATAAGATAAACAAAAAACAAAATTCATTCGTCAGCGAGCGTATATAAACATTATTAAACGCGTTGAG
This sequence comes from Torymus tubicola, assembly GCA_035583055.1. Lineage (NCBI taxonomy): Eukaryota > Metazoa > Arthropoda > Insecta > Hymenoptera > Torymidae > Torymus > Torymus tubicola. Next base: position 6,352,087 of record JAWWEQ010000045.1, on the reverse strand, counting down.
CGACTGATTTACAGAATCCATAAAGAAGCAATTCATCGCAATTGTGCATTCAAAATTAATCGAATAAATATAATTAAAAGGGTCATAAAACACTTTACTCCTACCAAAATAGCCCCGAAATAACAGCTCTAATTAACGCGACAAAAATGCCAGCATTAAACAACTACCCGTTAATTTAACCAGTGCAAATATCACTTGTAAATTCATTGTTATCCTCTATGTTACGTTTATTCTCGTTACAGAAATCCACAAAGGCATCATCGAAATTATAAAAGCCAGAATTGGGGAAAACCAATTAAAATCAATCAGCCGCCATTGGCGCTTTTGTACACCGAAATTTCGAGCGTATAGCAAATCCTCCTGCGCAAACAATCCCACGGGCGCGAGCGTCGTCCATAATCTCCGCGGTATATATACTCTCCAATCTTCCCTCGCAATCTCGCCCCCTCGAGCTCGGACAACTCGATTTCTTCGCAATAAAGAGCGACGGAGAAACTCTCTCTCTCTCTCGCCGGCATATCGCGTAGCCAGCAATAATTGATCTCGGATACTCGGTCAAGAATCGCCTTTCTCTACCCCCTCGTCGGCTAGTCCCTTTTACCGCTCTCGCTCGCTCGCTCTTTTATATGTACACGCACACTCAGGCGCATATCCGCAGACAGTCTCTCTCCACCTACTCGCGCGTTCTCCTCTTTCCGCCCTCTCGCCGGCGTCGAGGTCCGGACTCTCGAGACTCGACGGCGGCGGCGGTGGCGGGAGCAGCAGCAGCAGCAGCAGCGGGGGAGAGCAGCAACCCCTGACCGATCCAGGCCGGGCCCGCCGCCAGCCAGCCAGCCAGCCGACGGGTTCAACGAACTCTCCTCGCTCGTTCTCTATCTCTCTCTCTCTCTCTCTCGCTGGCGGCGGCGTCGGTACGCCCCCGCCCGGCTGCAGAGGCCAGGGACGCGCAGACTGCGCCAGCAGTCAGAGGGAGGGAAAAGGGAGGAAGAGAGGCCGCCGAAGGGAGGGTCGCCGTCGCGGCGCACGGCTGTGTGCGTGTACGCCGGCACTGCTATACTCTGCTGATTCTATATATGTATATACTACCCTGCTCTATGGCCAAATTAAACGACCCGAGAAAAAATCGATGCCCATTAAACGAATGCGCGGATGCTGCGTCCGTGCACGCTGGGGCCGATGTGTGCCGGACCGAGTGGCTCGGGGCTGGTTTCCTTTTCGCAAAGACCCGCGTGGATTGTGTAAGAGAGTGAGAATTTTTTTGGGAATGGATAAGAGGGGGAAGAGGTAGAGAGACGGAAGGATTGTCGAGTGACGAATTGATTTTGACGGATTTTCAATTCTCAGTTGTGGTTGTTGTTTGTATTTTTCGGGTGGTCATAACGGTTTACTTTAATTTAGCGGTTGGTGTAAAAATTTTTATATGAAAAGTTAGAAGTTAATTGTTCGCCATAATGACTATTACAATTGTATTATTACATTGAAAAGTAATTTCAAAAAAAAAATAATACAGAAAATGTTTATAAATTGATATGAGAAATGAATGAATTCATTCAATGCAATAAGTGATCATTTAATAATTTTACATTATATTTTCGTGTAAATATTTTAATAAATTCTCTTGTTTGGCAGCAGCAATGTAGGTTAATAAATATTGCAAAATCAATTTCACCTCGTATTTTAATTCAGGGAAAATTTTAAAACTCCAACGGCTCATTTTATTTTAAATCGCCATTTTAATGAATTAATAACATCGATTTCTCGACTAACCCCGTTTAATTTCGCAACGTTGAATGTGTCGAGACGATTAAATTTATTAAACTTTTAAAGAGATAGATTATGAGCACATGCGTAAATTTTATGTCATCATCGCGACGTATACTCCAAAAAAGCACTCAACCCGCTTTTAGACCCAGTGTTTCTCATTGCAAAAATATATACATTCATTGCGCTATACGTGAGCGTCTAATTTAATAATTCAAGGAAGCTCTCATGATCGGGGAAAAAACAATGCGACCCTAAAACCGTATCTTGAGCCACGCATATCGTAAATCATTTACGAAAGTGAATAACCCATGGCAGCGTAGTATATGTGCAGACTTGCGTGGGCATCTTCTTGCCATAATGATTATACGATGCTGCAATTACGACGTCTCATTAGCCGATGCAATATACGCCAAGCGTGCCCCAAGCTGCACAGTTTGCGCGTGTTTTTGTTTAATCAGTACTGAAATAAAGCGCGTTTCCCGGCAGTCTTTTTTTTTTATTCAATAAATATGTAAATTCTCGATGCATCATTCATGCCGAAGTAATCTCGTGCTAATAAACTACTTGTTGATTTCCGGGCTATTATTACCAGACGCACCGCGATTATGGGATATATTATTTGACCAAGCGAGTTTACCGGGCAACATGTACAGTTTTTGTTAACTAATAATTTATTACCGTAAGAAGTGCAAATATAGCAAAGTTTGCGTTTAGACTAACAACATCGTAAGATCAATAATTGATTAATAATTACACCCATGTAATTATTGAACCATAAAAACACCATCTAACTTTCCCAAAACTACATTTACACAGAAGGCCAATCTCTCGTTCCACTCGTACATCGGTAAACCGTCAAAAGATTTCTTATACCAAGCATACAATAGCTCTATTGTACTACGCGCTTAGCAACAATATAAAACACTTAGCGAAACGAAAGAAAAAGCCGGGATCTGCTGCATCCGAAAAGGGAAAAATCTTTGTCGTTAAATTGCACGCCGCTCACGCGATAAAAATGCTCCCCCTCAAAATAAACCACTCGGCGCGAACGGGATTCCGCGAGCTTTCGAGCGCCTCATCTCCCCCTCCCCCGCTCAGCAGCCCACGGTAGCGGCACACTCCGAGACAAAAGAAAGTCATCGAGTCGTATGTCAAAGACCTTTTGCCTTTTCAAAACTCCTCCCACGGAAAGATTTTCCCACTCGCGCGATATATATACGTAACCGTGTGCGACGAATAATTTCCCACAAAGTTCGGAGGAGAGGGCAGGAGGCAAACGTTCACCTCTCGTGCACCGGAATGTCGAAAGCACGACGGTGTGTATGTGTGTGTGTATATATATTATATATATATGGGCAGTTCTCTGGTGAATCGAGAGGTCATAAATTTTTTTTCTTTTAAAATCACCTAAATCGCTTCGTAACCATCCCATATGTTACCCT